>OY720441.1:248856678-249490228 GCA_963082915.1 Dolichopus griseipennis | reverse complement strand
AATGAATAAACTAGGTCTTTTTAAAGATGAATTTAATAGAAAAATTGTTTCTGAATTTATTGGATTAAAATCTAAAATGTATTTCCTTCAAACATATGAAAATAAAACTATAAAAAAAACTAAAGGAATAAAGAAATATGTTGTCAATTCTTTAACATTAGATAATTAAAAAAATTATTTGTTAAAAATTAAAACTTGTTTAAAAGAAATAAAAATACTTAGATCATATTTACATACAATTTATACACAAAATTTAAATAAAGTAGCTTTAAGTTCATTAGATAATAAAAGATATGTAACTGGAGATAACATAAAAACATATGCTTGGGGGCATTATGCCATTGAACAATAGTTGTAAAAAAACAAAATAAAAATAAATCAAATTTTTGTTAGCTTAATAGAAAATCACAATTTAAAGATGTTTAAATAAAATAAAAAATATTATACACACATTAAAAGTGTCTTTCAATTTTAATTTTAACATTGATATTAGTTTTGTATATTAACTTTGTACTTAAACCAAAACTATAAAAACTTTTCATATCTAATCAAGAATATTCAACTCAAAACCTATAAAACTTTTTTTCTATTTTCACAAAAATATTAAATCAAGCTTAAAATTTTAAAAACATGATCAAGTTCAAGTTAAAAAAAAAAAAAAATTAACAATATAATTTTAAACATTTATTTGTTTCATTTTTTTCAAAACTTTTGCAGTTAATTTAATAATCAAACAAAAAATTTCCATCGATTTTTTAAGCTTTTCAACTTTAAAATGGCAGTTGGAAGCTTCATTTTCAAACATAACGGACGAGCTTTATCAGCTATGAATTTTTTAAATTTTTCACGTAAACATTAAATCAAGCTTAAACTTTGATAATATTAAGTATAAATTAAATTTAAAAAACTTTTCATATCTAATTAAAAATATTCAGCTCAATAGCTTAAGCTTATTTTTTTTTTATTTATAAAACTTTTTTCAATTTTCTCGGATATATTAATTCAAGCTTAAACTTTGATAATATTAATTTTGTATTTAAACCAAACTTTAAAAAACTTTTCATATATAATTAAGAACAATAAGCACGGAATAAAGAAATATGTTGTCAATTCTTTAACATTAGATAATTATAAAAATTGTTTATTAAAAAATGAAACTTGTTTTAAAGAAATGAAAATATTTAGATCATATTTACATACAATTTATAAGCTTATTATACCCTACACCTATAGAATAGGTAAAGGGGTATATTAACTTTGGTATGGTGTTTGTAACCACCTAAAGGAAGCGAGCTAGATATGGAAAAGTATATATATTTGTGATCAGCGTGACCGCCTTAGTTGATATAGCCATGTCCGTCCGTCCGTCCGTCAGTCCGTCCGTCCGTCCGTCCGTCCGTCCGTAGGCACGATAACTCAAAAAATAATGGAGCTATCTTGATGAAATTTTAACTGTAGATTACTAAGACTGAAAGTACGGCGGGGATTGCATATGGGCGAAATCGGCCGATGGGTTCGGATTTTGGACCTTTTAATCGATCGAAGGGCTAACAAACATATATAAAAAATCACGATAACTAAACAACTAATGACGCTATCTTCATCAAATTTGTACTGTAGGTTACTAGTAATGAAACTACTTCGGGGATTGCGTAAGGTCGGGATTGGACCATGGGTTCGGAACCTAGAACTTTTTGATCGAATTTAGGCCAAACGAGCATAATTACGAAACCAATGAAGATGGAACCTCCAAATATGGTATCAGGGTGTTCCTTCCCATTTCCGAAGTGTCTTGGGAATTTGGGCCTCATTGGAGTAGTGGGTCGGGGACCAGCCACACATTTCCGAAGACCTTAAAGCATATCTTTAAAATTAATAAAGATAACAACTTGAAAAAATGTAGAAGCTTCCAATTTGCCACAAGGGTGTTCTTTACTATCTCTTGCGTGTTCCCTTAATTTGGGATCAATTGGAGAGGTGGATCAGTACCCCTCTCAGACCTCCCAAGTTTTAAAAGCTTATAATCGAAATTACTATAAATATTTACTTAAAATTAAGATAGACCGTTCAAATTGTGTACAACTTAACTAGTACTATAAGTAAAGCGCGGGCTGTATAAGGGCGAAATCACCCATGGGTTCGGATTCTGGACCTTTTAGTCGGTGTCAGGGATAACGAACATATATTAAAAATCACGATAACTCAACAACTAATGAGTCTATCTTCATGAAATTTGTACTGTAGGTTATTGGTGATGAAACTACGGCGGTGATTACGTACGGTGAGGATTGGACAATGGGTTCGGAACTGAGAACTTTTTGATCGAATTTAGGCCAAACTAGCGTAATTCCGAAACCAATGAAGATATAACCTCCAAATTTGGTATCAGGGTGTCCCTTCCTATTGCGTAAGTGGCTTTGAAATTTGAGCCCCATTGGACTAGTGGGTCGGGGACCAGCCACTCAGATCCGAGGACCTTAAAGCATATTTTCGAAATTAATAAAAATAGTAACTTGAAACAAATGTAGAAGCTTCAAATTTGGCCCAGGGTGTTCTTTACTATTTCTTCCGTGCCCCCCTAATTTGGGATCATTTGGAGTGATGGTTCAGGACATCTCTTAGACCCCCAAATGTGTAAAAGCTTATCATCGAAATTAATAAAACTAGTAACTTAAAATTAAGCTAGAACGTTCCAATTGTATACAAGGGTTAACTAGTATTGAAAGTATTACGGGACTGCATATCGGCGAAATCGTACCATGGTTTCGGGTTCTGGAACCCTTGACAAGTTCAAGGACTAAAAAACATATATCTTAAAAACACCATAACTCAAAAAATAATGCCGGTATTTTGATGAAATTTAAACTCTAGGTTACTAGTAATGAAAGTACCATGCGAATTGGTTCTGGTCGAGTTTAATTTCAAAGCCAAAGAATATATTTCCTATGTCCTATGTGTCTCCGAAATCTAGACTAAATTGTAGTGGTTCAGCTATGTTCAAAGGTACTTGCTGCATTTATGTAAAATTTATTTGAATATTTAAATGAATTATATGAAAAGTTAAAAATTTGTAATTGTATTTTAGAAGTACATTTATTGCATATTTTGCGTTTATAAGCTTTTCTATTAGGTATATAAACTAACCATTTAAAATAATTGCAATTTTTAAAAATTTGGATTATTAAATATATTATGCTGTGATTATCTTTTTATCACAAAATTTAACAATTAGAATTTTTTCATTATACCCTACACCTATAGAATAGGTAAAGGGGTATATTAACTTTGGTATGGTGTTTGTAACCACCTAAAGGAAGCGAGCTAGATATGGAAAAGTATATATATTTGTGATCAGCGTGACCGCCTTAGTCGATATAGCCATGTCCGTCCGTCCGTCCGTCCGTCCGTCCGTCCGTCCGTAGGCACGATAACTCAAAAAATAATAGAGCTATCTTGATGAAATTTTAACTGTAGGTTACTAGGACTGAAAGTACGGCGGGGATTGCATATGGGCGAAATCGGCCCATGGGTTCGGATTCTGGACCTTTTAATCGGTTTTAGGGCTAACGAACAAATATAAAAAATCACGATAACTGAACAACTAATGACGCTATCTTCATCAAATTTGTGCTGTAGGTTACTAGTAATGAAACTACTTCGGGAATTGCGTAAGGTCGGGATTGGACCATGGGTTCGGAACCTAGAACTTTTTGATCGAATGTAGGCCAAACGAGCATAATTCCGAAACCAATGAAGATAGAACCTCCAAATTTAGTATCAGGGTGTCCCTTCCTATTTCCTAAGTGTCTTGTGAATTTGGGTCCTATTGGAGTAGTGGGTCGGGGACCAGCCACACATTTCCGAAGACCTTAAAGCATATCTTTAAAATTAATAAAGATAACAACTTGAAAAAATGTAGAAGCTTCCAATTTGCCACAAGGGTGTTCTTTACTATCTCTTGCGTGTTCCCCTAATTTGGGATCAATTGGAGTGGTGGTTCTGTACCCCTCTCAGACCTCCCAAGTTTTAAAGGCTTATAACCGAAATTACTAAAAATAGTTACTTAAAATTAGGATAAACCGTTCAAATTGTGTACAAGGGTTAACTAGTACTATAAGTACAGCGCGGACTATATAAGGGCGAAATCAGCCCAACGGTTCGGATTCCGGACCTTTTAATCGATGTCAGGGCTAAGGAACATATATAAAAAATCACGATAACTCAACAACTAATGAGGCTATCTTCATGAAATTTGTGCTGTAGGTTATTGGCAGCGAAACTACGGCGGTGATTACGTACGGTGAGGATTGGACAATGGGTTCGGAACTTAGAACTTTTTGATCGAATTTAGGCCAAACGAGCATAATTCCGAAACCAATGAAGATAGAACCTCCAAATTTGGTATCAGGGTGTCCCTTCCTATTTCGTAAGTGTCTTTGAAATTTGGGCCCCATTGGAGTAGTGGATCGGGGACCAGCCACTCAGTTCTTAGGCCCTTAAAGCATATTTTCGAAATTAATAAAGATAGTAACTTGAAACAAATGTAGAAGCTTCCAATTTGCCACAAGGGTGTTCTTTACTATTTCTTCCGTGCCCCCCTAATTTGGGATCAATTGGAGTGGTGGTTCAGAACCTCTCTTAGACCCCCCAATGTGTAAAAGCTTATCATCGAAATTAATAAAACTAGTAACTTAAAATTAAGATAGAGCGTTCCAATTGTGTACAAGGGTTAACTAGTATTGAAAGTATGACGGGACTGCATATGGGCGAAATCGAACCATAATTTCGGGTCCTGGAACCCTTGAAAAGTTCAAGGACTAACAAACACATATCTTACAAACACCATAACTCAAAAAATAATGCCGGTATTTTGATGAAATTTAACGGTAGGTTACTAGTAATGAAAGTACCATGGGAATTGGTTGTGGTCGAGTTTAATTTCGAAGCCAAAGAATATATTTCCTATGTCCTATGTGTCTCCGAAATCTAGACTTAATTGTAGTGGTTCAGCTATGTTCAAAGGTACTTGCTGCATTTATGTAAAATTTATTTTTATATTTAAATGAATTATATGAAAAGGTGTAAATTTTTAATTGTATTTTAAAAATACATTTATTGCATATTTTGCGTTTATAAGCTTTTCTATTAGGTATATAAACTAACCATTTAAAATAATTGCAATTTTTAAAAATTTGGATTATTAAATATATTATGCTTTGATTATCTTTGTACCACAAAATTTAATAATTAGAATTTTTTCATTTTGTAATTGAATTGGAATAAATATATTTTCATTTATTTCAAGTTTGTTTGTTTTTTAATATTTTTAAATAGATAAATTAGTAAGAATTTGTAGTATTTTTTAATAGATAGGGTAATTAGAAAATGTTTTTAGTATTATACAGTTAATTTGGTTAGCTATGTCTTACGATCAAATTAATAACAGCTTCTATGGTGTTAAAATGACTTCTGGACATGTCCTTAAATTTGAACCAAATAGGTGTAGGGTATTTCTAAGTCGGTTGCACCGACTGACTGTTTCTTTACTTGTTTTTTTTTAATTTATAAAACTTTTTTCAATTTTCTCGGAAATATTAAATCAAGCTTAAACTTTGATAATATTAATTTTGTATTAAAATTAACCATTATCATACATATTCAAAACTAAAAGCATCAATTGTAGAACGTTTCAATCGCACCCTAAAAAACATGATGTGGAAACAATTCAGTTTACAAGGCACATATAAATGGTTACCTATTCTGCCATCGCTAATAGAAAAATATAACTCAACATATCATCATACAATTAAACTTCCACCTAAAAATGTTACAAAGAAAAATGAGAAATTTTTATTAAAAACTGTCTACAATAAATTAAAAGTATTCCGTAAAGCAAAATACAAAGTTGGAAATTTTGTTCGTATAAGTAAATTTAAAGGTATATTTGCAAAAGGTTATCAACCTAATTGGTCAACAGAAATTTATACAATAGCGAAAATAAAAAGAACTGATCCAATAACATACAATTTACTTGATTACAAACAAAAACAAATAAAAGGCAGTTTTTATGAACCTGAACTTACATCTGTTAAATTTCCTAATGTTTACCTTGTAGAAAAAATAATAAGAAAACAAGTGATGATAAAAAACCAAGGGTTTTTAAAAAAGCACATTTTCAAAATAATAAAGTGTTTCATACTAAGTATTTTATCGGAATATAATGTTGAAGCTTCAATATTAACGTTTAATTTAGGAAAAATATACGTTAGTGACTAAGTTACTGCTTACCTATAAAAACAGTAAATTTTTAATTTTTAAGCCCTATTAGCTCCTCTATGGGGAAGGTTGCCAAATTTCTCAAGGACCTAACTTCATCTTACCCCCCCCCCCCACCAAACAAATAAAAGGCAGTTTTTATGAACCTGAACTTACATCTGTTAAATTTCCTAATGTTTACCTTGTAGAAAAAATAATAAGAAAACAAGTGATGATAAAAAACCAAGGGTTTTTAAAAAAGCACATTTTCAAAATAATAAAGTGTTTCATACTAAGTATTTTATCGGAATATAATGTTGAAGCTTCAATATTAACGTTTAATTTAGGAAAAATATACGTTAGTGACTAAGTTACTGCTTACCTATAAAAACAGTAAATTTTTAATTTTTAAGCCCTATTAGCTCCTCTATGGGGAAGGTTGCCAAATTTCTCAAGGACCTAACTTCATCTTACCCCCCCCCCCCTCCCTCTCCACTTTTGTTGTTTCTAGGAATTAAACCAAAATTTGGAATTTTTCTTAGAATTTTATTATCTAAGCAAAAATGAGTAAAACTGAGAGACACTTTCTTCAGTTTAAGGAACCGCTTTTAAATTTAAGCAAGGCCTTTAACATATGTTGAAACATAATGTTGGACCTTCAAATTTTGTATATTAATAAAAAAAAAATTGAACAGGTATTCAAGTTACAGGTGCTTAAAAATAGCAAAATTTCAATTTTCGAGCCCTTATAGCTTCTAAACAGGGGGCTTGACAAAAAAATTTTGTTAACAGACTCCTACTAGCTTTTGAGGGTCTAACTTCCCCCAAAATTTCAAGGCCCTATCTTAAACCGTTTAAGAGATATGTGGGACGAAAAATTTTGCAAAAATTGAGTTTTATATAATGCTAAATTTTAGTCATATAGTACTCTATACCCTATAAATTTGATCGACATATTTTTGTTGAGTCTATAAAAGCAGCTCTCTTATACCGTTTTTTGATTGAAAATAAACCTAACAGAACTTATGTTATATCATTTTAAATATAGGGCTTTTTTGGAACTTGCAGGGGCTGTAGCTTCGAACCCTTCAAAATTAAGAAAAAGCTTTGACACATGTTGAAATATAATTATAGAGCTTTGAATTTTATATATCACTAAAAAAAAATTTGGACAGGTATTCAAGTTACAGGTGTTTAAAAATAGCAAAATTTCAATTTTGGAGCCCTTATAGCTCGTAAATAGGGGGCTTGACAAAAAAATTTTGTTAACCGACTCCTACTAATTTCTGATTATCTAACTTCTCCCAAAATGTCAAGGTCCTAGTTTGAACCGTTCAGAAGATATGTGTGGTCAAAAATTTTGCAAAAATTGAGTTTTGTGTAATGTTAAATTTTAGTACCGTATGGCAACCCTAAATATTTGTCTGTCAAAAATTTATAAAGTTTATGAAACCAGCTATCGTTTTCCGTTTTTAGATTGAAAATATATTTAACAGAACTCTTGTTATAACCATTTAAATATAGAGCTTTTTTCAACTTTGGGGGGCTGTAGCCCCGTGTCAAGTGGGGCTACAGAAAAAAATTCTTTTACGAAATTATTTTTTTTGCAAAATCTACCCATGGTTAAAATTTCTTTACTCTATTTTAAACGGTGTAAAAGTTTTTGTAAACATACGGACGGACGGACGGACGGACGGACGGACGGACGGACGGACGGACGGACGGACGGACAGACGGACGGACAGAGTGAAGCTATATAGGCACATTTTTACAAAATTTTTTGAAAATGTGCTAAAAAGGAAATCAAGTTTTTGTTAGGTGGCTTGGCTTTGATAAAAACCATGATTCATGGATAAATAAAAAAGATATTATTTAATGAATAATAATTTATTATCTTTTAGTAAAACATGCTATAATGTTATTTAATATTAAAAACAACTTTTTAAAACCAAGTTTTATATATATATATATTTTTTTTTTTAACTGGAACTTGATCACCTTTTCAATTTGTATTCATGATCACGCCTTTATATTATTAACAATATAATTCCAAACGTTTATTTGTTTCTTTTTTTTCAAAACTTTTGCAGTTAAGTTAATATTCAAACAAAAAATTTCCATCCATTTTTTAAGCTTTTCAAATTTAAAATGGGAGTTGGGAGCTTAATTTTTGAAACATAACGAACGAGCTTTATCAGCTTTGAATTTTTTAAATTTTTCACGTAAATATTAAATCAAGCTTAAACTTTGATAATATTAAGTATAAACCAAAATTAAAAAACTTTTCATATCTATTTAAGAATATTCAACTCCATAGGTTAAGCTTATTTTTTTTTAATTTATAAAACTTTTTTTAATTTTCGTGGAAATATTAAATCAAGCTTAAACTTTGGTAATATTAACTTTGTATTTAAACCAAGCTTTAAAACTTTTCATATTTTATTAAGAACAATAAGTACAATATCTTAATTTGAAATTTAAACATAACTGATATCCTAACAACCAAGCTTAATTTAAAATACTCAAAGACTCAAACTAGCTTAAGCTTATTATTGTTTTAATTTGAAATATAAACATAACTGATATTTAAAAAAACTTTAATATCTAATTAAGAATATTCAGCTCAATAGCTTAAGCTTATTTTTTTTAATTTATAAAACTTTTTTTTAATTTTCATAGAAATATTAAATCAAGCTTAAAGTTTTATAATATTAATTTTGTATTTAAACCAAACATTAATAACTTTTCATATTTCATTAAGAACAATAAGCACAATATCTTTGAAATTTAAACATAACTGATATCCCAACAACCAAGCTTAATTTAAAACACTCAAAGACTCAAAGTTTAAGCTTATTATTGTTTTAATTTGAAATTTAAACATAACTGATATTCTAACCGCTAAGCTTAATTTAAAATGCTCAAAAGCACAAAACTTTTTATTTATCACAATTTTATTGCATAGCTTTAGGAGAACTTTTGCTGACTACTGCCGCTGAAACGGCACTAAAAAAGCTCCTGAGCTTTTGCTGCCGCTGAAACGGCATATACATACTACTGCAAAAAAATAGAAATACCAAATTTGGAGGTTCTTTCTTCATTGGTTTCGGAATTATGCCCGTTTAGACTAAGTTCGACAAAAAGTGTTAGGATTCGAACCCATAGTCTGAACTCGACATTACGCAATTCCCGCCTTAGTTTCATTACTAGTAATCTGCAGCACAAATTTCATAAAGATAGCGTAATTAGTTGTTGAGTTATCTTGATTTCTTTTATATGTTCGTTAGCCCTTGGATCGATTAAATAATGGATATAGAAAAGTATATAATATATTTCTGATCAGCGTTGCCTCCTGACTTGATACAGCCATGTCCGTCTGTCCGTCCGACCGTAGGCACGATAACTCAAAAATAATGGCGCTATCGTGATGAAATTTTAACTGTAGGTTACTAGTTCTGAAAGTATGGCGGGGATTGCAAATGGGCGAAATCGGCCCATGGGTTCGGATTCTGGACCTTTTAATTGGTCTAAGGGCTAACGAACATATATATATAACATGATAACTCAACAACAAATAACGCTATTTTCATCAAATTTGTGCTGTAGGATATTGGTAATAAAACTACGGCGGTGATTGTGTACGGTCGATATTAGACCATGGGTTCGGAACCTAAAACGAATTTAGGCCAAACGAGCATAATTCCGAAATCAATGGAGATTAAACCTCCCAATTTGGTATAAGGGTGTCCCTTCCTATTTCCTTAGTGTCCTTGAAATTTGGGCCTCATTGAAGTAGTGGGTCGGACCAGCCAAACATTTCCTGATACCTTAAAGCTTCTTTATCTTTAAAATTAAACAAGATAGCAACTTTGAAAAAATGTAGAAGCTTCAAATTTGGCACAAGCGTGTTCTTTACTATTTCCTGCGTGTCCCCCTAATTTGGGATCAATTGGAGTGGTGGTTCAGTACCTCTCTTAGACCTCCCAAAGTTTAAGTTTATAATCGAAATTACCAAAAATAGTATTTTAAAATAATATAGAACGTTCCAATTGTGTACAAGGGTTGATTAGTATTTAAAGTACAGCGTGGACTCCATATGGGCGAAATCAGCCCATGGGTTCGGATTCTGGACCTTTTAATCGGTCCATTTAAAATAATTGCAATTTTGAAAAATCTGAATTATTAAATATATTATGCATTGATTAGCTTTTTATCACCAAATTTAATAATTCAAATTTTTTCACTTTTGTAATTGAATTGGAACAAATATATTTTCATTTATTTAAAGTTTTTTTGTCCTTTAATATTTTTAAATAGATAAATTAGTAAGCATTTGAAATTATTTTTTAATATATAGTGTAATTAGAAAATGTTTTTAGTATTATAAAGTTATTTTGGTTAGCTATGTCTTAGATTCAAATTAATAACAGCTTTTATGGTCCTAAAATAACTTATGGATATCTTATTAAATTTGAACCAAATAGGTGTAGGGTATTTCTTTTATTTTAGCTTTTTCTTTTTATAATCTCTAGCTATTAATTTATTACTAAACATTAAAAATTTCAAATTGCATAAATTAAACATTAAACTTAAATAATAAACCTATATTAAATTTTATTTCACTTTTAAACTTTATAATTTATTTACTATATTTACAATTTTTTTACAATTTTCTATATTTACGATATTTACAATTTCAATTAACACTTTTTTCCAATTTAAGATTAATTTTTTACTTAGGCCAAAACAAAACATCATTCATCACAAACAAAAAACAACAAGTGACGAAAAAAACCTCGGGTTTTTAAAAAGCACATTTACAAAATTTTATACGGTTTTTTACTTTATCATTTTATCATTTATTTTTATAAAAATACATATAACGAGGAAGATTATAGTTGCCCTTGTCAATTTTTAGATACTCGTGCTCACCCACTAACCGTTATTTATTTATAATAATATTCCCAAAAAGAATAGGGAACCTCAAAAATGTCCAAAAAATGTTTTGTGTGAATTTCAAAACTCTAGCTCTAATTTTTCAATTCTATCTCTTTTAATTAATTTTTAATTCACGAATATGTATATTAAACCTAAGCAAAGTAAGCATCATATAATCATATTGATAAAATGATTCATTCAAAATATTACACATATATATATTATATGAATATACATATATAAATTATTTATGAAGCCATTTACTTAAAAAAACTCTTTGTGTTCTTTTTTGCTTATCTTAAATAAACTACGCATCATTTAAATCATATGAAATTCTAACTCGAAATCGTTATCTAATTTTTGTAACAAAAACAAAAAAAAAAACAAAAAAACAAAATTCATATAATTTCAAGATGCAAGCAAAATTTAAAATTTTTGTATGAAAATGTTGGAGTTGAAAAAGTTAGTTGTTCGAGAGCTACCCGAAGTTTTGGTCCGATCTTAACCAAAAAAAATAGGGAACCTAGAAATTGATTGAAAAATATTTTGTGAAAATTTCAAAACTGTAGCTCTTTTAGTTTTTGAGTTATCGTGCTGACACACAGACGGACGGACGGACGGACGGACAGACACACATAGCTAGATCGACTCATTTTTCGATTCTGAGCCGATACGTACCCTTGACACTATATCTACCTCGTCTAGATCGATGCGTTACAAACGGAGGAGCAAATCTAATATACCCGATGTCATATATGTATGCACGGGTATAAAAAACAAAAAAACAAAATTCATATAATTTCAAGATGCAAGCAAAATTTAAAATTTTTGTATGAAAATGTTGGAGTTGAAAAAGTTAGTTGTTCGAGAGCTACCCGAAGTTTTGGTCCGATCTTAACCAAAAAAAATAGGGAACCTAGAAATTGATTGAAAAATATTTTGTGAAAATTTCAATACTGCAGCTCTTTTAGTTTTTGAGTTATCGTGCTGACACACAGACGGACGGACGGACGGACAGAAACACATAGCTAGATCGACAAATTTTTCGATTCTGAGCCGATACGTACCCTTGACACTATATCCAGCTCGTCTAGATCGATGCGTTACAAACGGAGGAGCAAATCTAATATACCCGATGTCATATATGTATGCACGGGTATAAAAACAAGTAAAGAACAGTCAGTTGGTGCAACCGACTTAGAAATACCCTACAACTATTTGGTTCAAATTTAATGGGAAATTAATAAGTCATTTTAAAACCATAAAAGATTTTATTAGTTTGATCTTAAGACATGGCTAACCAAATTAACTTTATAGTACTAAAACTTTTTCTAATTACTTTATCTATTCAAAAATATTACAAATTCTTACTAATTTATCTATTTAAAAATACTAAAAAACAAAAAAACTTGAAATAAATGAAAATATATTTATTTCGATTCAATTACAAAAGTTAAAAAATTTGAATTATTAAATTTAGTGATAAAAAGCTAATCAAAGCATAATATATTTAATAATTCAAATTTTTCAAATCGATCAAAAGCTTCTATAATCCCAACTCATTGACCAAACTCGACCAGAACCAATTGTCATGATATTTTCATTACTAGTAACCTACAGTTTAAATTTCTTCAAAATAGCGGCATTATTTTTTAAGTTATACTGCTTTAAAGATATACGTTCGTTAACCCGAAACCATGGTACGATTTCGCCCATATGCAGTCCCCGTCATACTTTCAATACAAGTTAACCCTTGTACACAATTGGAACGTTCTATTTTAATTTTAAGCTAATATTTTTATTAAATTCGATGATGCTTTTAAACCTTGGGGGATGTAAGAGCGGTACTGAACCACCACTCTGATTGATCCAAAATTAGGAGAACGCGCAGAAAATAGTAAAGAGCACCCATGTACCAAATTTGAAACTTCTAAATTTGTTTGAAGTTACTATCTTTATTAATTTCGAAAATATGCTTTAAGGTCTTTGGAACTGTGTGGCTGGTTCCCAACCCACTACTCCAATTGGTGCCAAATTTAAAGGACGCCAAGGAAATAGAAAGAGACACCCAGATACCAAGTTTGGAAGTTCTATCTTTATTGGTTTCGGAATTATGCTCGTTTGGCCTAAATTCAATCAAAAAGTTGTAAGTTCCGAACCCGTTATGCAATACCCACCGTACGCAATCACCGCCGTAGTTTCATTACCAGTACCGTACAACACAAATTTTATGAAGATAGCGTCATTAGTTGTTGAGTTATCGAAATTTTTTATATATGTTCGTTAGCCCTTAGACCGACTAAGAAGTCCAGAATCCGAACCCATGGGCCGATTTCGCCCATTTGCAATCCCCACAGTACTTTCAGTCCCTGTAACCTTAACTTAAAATTTCATCAAGATAGCTCCAATATTTTTTGATTTATCGTGCCTACGGTCGAACGGACGGACGGACGGACGGACATGGCTATATAGACTAAGAAGGTCACGCTGATCACAAATATATATACTTTTCCATATCTAGCTCGCTTCCTTTAGGTTGTTACAAACACCATACCAAAGTTAATATACCCCTTTATCTATTCTATAGGTGTAGGGTATAATAAATGATATATTTATAATTTAGCTATTTCATTAATTTATTAATTATATGAATAATAGTGAAATACTTAGAATATAACTATATATAATCAAGTTACAGGTATTTAAAAATAGCAAAATTTCAATTTTCGAGCCCTTATAGCTCCTAAACATAAAAACTAATTAAATATTTACAAATTTTTTACAATTTTTTATATTTAAAATATTTACAATTGATTTATTTAATATATTAACAATTTCAATTAACACTTTTTAATACCCTACACCTATAGAATAGGTAAACGTAAAAGGGTATATTAACTTTGGTATGGTGTTTGTAACCTCCTAAAGGAAGCGAGCTAGATATGGAAAAGTATATATTATTATGATCAGCGTGACCTCCTGAGTCGATATAGACATGTCAGTCCGTCCGTCCATCCGTAGTCCGTCCATCCGTATAGATTTCTGAAAATTCATTTTAATATCAAATTCAAATTTAATTACAACAACACCAATTACGTCTAAACAAAAATATTCTAACTTCATTCAGGGACAAACCTTTAATGCTGGCACTCCGTGTACTCAGAGCTTAAACGTAAACTGTAACACGACTTCAATTAACGATAAGCCAATTGCATCGGTTTCATCCCAATCTATTGCAAGTTTTGTTAATCCTATGTTACCTCCTATAGTCAGATTAACGAAAAATGCTGTAGCTAATGACGATCATACGTATGTTTTATCACGTTTTAGAGATCAAAAAATATACGAAAATGTAAGGCTATATTTAGCTTACTTACATAAGGAGGATGACGACAACCAAACTCAATATTAAAATCAATATTAAATATTAAAATTTTTATTGATCAAGAAGGTTTGCCTTCTAATCCCAAGGAATTAATGAAATTATACTTAAAATATCATGAAGGTTTCGGTGCTTCGTCCAAATCGGTTGAAAAAGATTTACAAGCTTATTGTAGTCACCTTAAAAGTAAGAGAATCGATTATTTGCAAAAAATTAGGAAAAGTAGTAATGATTTTTTTCGTCCCCTTAGCGGAAGAAAATAACATTAACACTAATCTTATTTTAGTAAATACAAGATCTAGCTTTAAGAAGTTAAAACCAACATATAATAAATGTAATCTTTGTGACAATCTCAAAATCTTCTACCACAACTGTAGTGGTATGAGAGGTAAACTAAAAAAATTATATGTTGATGCTAAGTCTTGTGACTTCGTGGTGCTTGCTATTACCGAAACATGGCTAAACGATTCCTTCATAAATGAAGAAATACTGGACAATAATTGGTCGATTTATAGAAAGGATAGGGATTTTTTCTCTACAAACTGCACCCGGGTTTTACTTGCAGTAAATAATAACCTTTCTAGTATTCCACTAATCACTAGGACCTCCCACACTTTCGATCACCAATTTATTAGAGTAAATTTAGGTAATAATTTTCTTTACCTAGGAATTGTTTACTTTCCACCAAATTCTGACAATTCCTCATATTCTGAATTTTTCGATATTTATCACGATATTATATCTAAAATGAATGAGGATGATTCAATTTTTATTTTTGGCGATTTCAATCGTCCATCATTATCTTTTATAGAAGATGATTCAGATAATTTGTTATTACCAATTAACTTTCATGATGAAATTGATTTTGACATTATTTCGGAGTTCTATGGTAATGATTTACAACAAATTATAAATTTTCCAAATAAAAACAATAAGTGGCTAGATCTTGCATTTTCAAATGCATATGACAGAGTGGTGGTAAAACTCGCTGATGATGCAGTCAACCTGTTCACTAACACTCCTCATCATAACGCAGTCATCTTCGAAATTTCCACTTCTATGCCTCAATTCGCGAAATCTTACAATAATAATATTGTATATGACTTTTTTAACGCTGATTATCAAAGCTTTAATAATGCTTTATTAATTTTAAATTGGGACGACCTGTTAATACAACAGGATATTAACTCTTCAATCTCTATCTTTTACTTAAAAATATTTCACATAATTAACTGCTTTGTGCCAAAAATTCGTAAAAAAGATAAAACAACAGAACCTTGGCTTAATAGAGAAATTAGGACATTGCGTAATCAACGCAACAAACTTTACAAAAAAATTAAAGTTACGAAGGACCCTGATGTTATTTTACTGAACAGGTACAACGATCTTGTTTTAGAATTTAAACAGAAATCAAATCTAGCATACGATAATTATGTCAATGAAATTGGTAATAAATTAATAACAGATCCAAAAAAGTTTTTTGACTTCATTAATACAAAGCGAAAAACATATGGATATCCAAGTTCTATGTCTAAAGATAATGTTTTTTCTTCTTGCCCTAATGTTATCTCTAATTTCTTTGCAGATTGTTTTCAAAAAGTTTATAGGCCATTAGATTCGCGTATCAATTTCGCTTTTAATATCTCACTTAATAGATCTAATTCAATTATTACAGATCTATATCTTTCTGAAAACGAAGTATTTGAAGCAATTACCAACCTTGATACAAAAAAAGGTGCAGGACCCGACTTGATCCCACCTTCTTTTTAGCACATTTTCAAAAAATTTTGTAAAAATGTGCCTATATAGCTTCACTCTGTCCGTCCGTCTGTCCGTCCGTCCGTCCGTCCGTCCGTCCGTCCGTATGTTTACAAAAACTTTTACACCGTTTGAAATAGAGTAAAGAAATTTTAACCATGGGCAGATTTTGCAAAAAAAATAATTTCGTAGAAGAATTTTTTTCTGTAGCCCCACTTGACACGGGGCTACAGCCCCCCAAAGTTGAAAAAAGCCCTATATTTAAATGGTTATAACAAGAGTTCTGTTAAATATATTTTCAATCTAAAAACGGAAAACGATAGCTGGTTTCATAAACTTTATAAATTTTTGACAGACAAATATTTACGGTTGCCATACGGTACTAAAATTTAACATTACACAAAACTCAATTTTTGCAAAATTTTTGACCACACATATCTTCTGAACGGTTCAAACTAGGACCTTGAAATTTTGGGAGAAGTTAGATAATCAGAAATTAGTAGGAGTCGGTTAACAAAATTTTTTTGTCAAGCCCCCTATTTACGAGCTATAAGGGCTCCAAAATTGAAATTTTGCTATTTTTAAACACCTGTAACTTGAATACCTGTCTAAATCTTTTTTTAGTGATATATAAAATTCAAAGCTCTATAATTATATTTCAACATGTGTCAAAGGTTTTTCTTAATTTTGAAGGGTTACGAAGCTTCAGCCCCTGCAAATTCCAAAAAAGCCCTATATTTAAAATGATATAACATAAGTTCTGTTAGGTTTATTTTCAATCAAAAAACGGTATAAGAGAGCTGCTTTAATAGACTCAACAAAAATATGTCGATCAAATTTATAGGGTTGCCATATAGTACTAAAATTTAGCATTATATAAAACTCAATTTTTGCAAAATTTTTCGTCCCACATATCTCTTAAACGGTTTAAGATAGGGCCTTGAAATTTTGGGGGAAGTTAGGTCCTTAAAAGCTAGTAGGAGTCGGTTAACAAAATTTTTTTGTCAAGCCCCCTGTTTAGAAGCTATAAGGGCTCGAAAATTGAAATTTTGCTATTTTTAAGCACCTGTAACTTGAATACCTGTTCAATTTTTTTTTTATTAATATACAAAATTTGAAGGTCCAACAGTATATTTTAACATATGTTAAAGGCTTTGCTTAAATTTAAAAGCGGTTCCTTAAACTGAAGAAAGTGTCTCTCAGTTTTACTCATTTTTGCTTAGATAATAAAATTCTAAGAAAAATTCCAAATTTTGGTTTAATTCCTAGAAACAACAAAAGTGGAGAGGGAGGGGGGGGGGTAAGATGAAGTTAGGTCCTTGAGAAATTTGGCAACCTTCCCCATAGAGGAGCTAATAGGGCTTAAAAATTAAAAATTTACTGTTTTTATAGGTAAGCAGTAACTTAGTCACTAACGTATATTTTTCCTAAATTAAACGTTAATATTGAAGCTTCAACATTATATTCCAATAAAATACTTAGTATGAAACACTTTATTATTTTGAAAATGTGCTTTTTTAAAAACCCTTGGTTTTTTATCATCACTTGTTTATATAATTGTGCCAGTTATTTGACGCAACCGCTTCATTTTATTTTTAATCTATCGCTTTCGACAGGCATTTTTCCGTATGCGTGGAAATCTTCTTTTTTGACCCCCATTTATAAAAAGGGTGACAAAGCTTCCATCGAAAACTACCGTGGTATAGCTATCTTATCCACTATTCCAAAATTGTTCGAAAAAATTGTAGTTAGTAAAATTACACTCGTCATAAATACAAAATTAAACGAACAACAACATGGATTTAGAAAAAGTCGTTCTACTACAACTAATCTTACGGTTTACACATCGCAAATACTAAATGAAATGGAAAATGGTTATCAAGTTGATGCTATCTACACTGATTTTAGCAAAGCTTTCGATCGTGTGGATCACAATATTTTGCTTAAAAAGCTTGAAATTTTAGGCATTTCAGGTTCTTTCCTCGCTTGGCTTTGCTCTTATCTTACTGAAAGATCTCAAAATATTAAATTTCAAGGTTATTTATCAAACACAATTAATGTCACCTCAGGAGTGCCGCAAGGTAGCCATTTAGGCCCACTTCTATTTAATATTTTTATATCAGACCTTTCTAGAAAATTAGAGGGTGTATCACATATTGCATTTGCTGACGATCTTAAAATTTACCACGTTATCAAAAACAGTTCTGATTTGGCATTACTTCAATCAAATTTACATTCTTTACAAGAATGGTGTTTTTACAATAAATTACAACTTAACATAGCGAAATGCAAGGTCATAAGCTTCACACGTAAAAGATCTACAATGTTTTTCGACTATGCAATAGATAACATAGTTCTTGAAAGGGTGTCCAGTATAACCGATCTTGCCATTCTTCTGGACTATAAGCTTAACTTCCATCTTCACTATGATCATATGATTTCCAAAGCAAGCAAAATGTTAGGTTTTATTAAGAGAAGAGCTAAAGAATTTAATAACCCAGCAGTAACAAAAGCTCTCTATTGCTCGTTAGTTCGATCTATTCTAGAATACGGTAACATCGTATGGGATCCAGCGTTTCAATTACATTCCAATAGAATAGAATCCGTTCAGAAACAATTCCCTTTGTTTGCCTTGAGAAACCAATCTACTCTTCCAAGCTATGCTGTAAGACTTAATT
The DNA here is from genome assembly GCA_963082915.1 of Dolichopus griseipennis. Lineage (NCBI taxonomy): Eukaryota > Metazoa > Arthropoda > Insecta > Diptera > Dolichopodidae > Dolichopus > Dolichopus griseipennis. Next base: position 249,471,217 of record OY720441.1, on the reverse strand, counting down.
CATTGAATATGTTAACCTTATCTTCACGTAGGCAAATGCTTTCATCTTGCTTTACCTTTGACGTCATAAAAAAAAGTATTGACGTTCAATTCTTAGTAAATAAGATTAGACTAAACAATGTAGTCAGAAATACAAGAAACACTAAATTTTTATTAGAAAATACACACAGGACAGAATACGGAAGAAAAGAGCCAATAAACAGATGTTGCACTATATTCAACAAACACAGTCATCTTTTTTCATCAGACATATCAATAAACTCTTTTAAACATAAATTAAAACAGAAATTCCTAAATGACCTAAATACTTAAATTACCTAATTACTTTGTAAACATTTAAAATTATTTTAAGTTCAAGTTCATATACATATCACATACATTCCAATTATTTATATCTCATACTGTGTTTTTGTCCTGTAAGCATTTTTGTTTTTTGTTTTAAAATTTAGTATATAGTACAACTTTTTAATTTTTCATTGTAAATTTTTAACTTAGTAATCAAATTTGTATTTTTTTTTTTGTTTGTGCATTTTGTTAGCTTTAATTTTTTTTGTGCTGTAGGTTATTGGTAATGAAACTACGGCGGCAATTGCGTACGGTGAAGATTGGACAATGGGTTCGGAACTTAGAACTTTTTGATCGAATTTAGACCAAACTATCATTATTCCGTAACCAATGAAGATAGAACCTCCAAATTTGGTATCAGGGTGTCGCTTTTGATTTCCTTAGCCAACTTAAATTTTATGCCCAATTGGAGTAGTGGGTGGGGACCAGCCACTCAGTTCCAAGAACCTTAAAGCATATTTTGGACATCAATAAAGATAGTAACTTGAAACAAATGTAGAAACTTCAAATTTGGCACATGAGTGTTCTTTACTATTTCCTGCGTGTCCCTCTTATTTTGTATCAATTGGAATGGTGGTTCAGTACCTCTATTAGACCCCCCAATGTGTAAAAGCTTATCATCGAAATTAATAAAACTAGTAACTTAAAATTAAGATAACACGTTCCAATTGTGTACAAGAGTTAACTAGTATTGAAAGTATGACGGGGACTGCATATGGGCGAAATCGTACCATGGTTCCGGGTTGAAAATTCAAGGGCTAACAAACATCATTGGTTTCGGAATTAAGTTCGTTTGGCCTAAATTCGATCAAAAAGTTCTAGGTTCCGAACTCATGGTCCAGTCCCGACCGTACGCAATCCCCGCCGTAATTTAATTACTAGTAACCTACAGCACAAATTTGATGAAGATAGCGTCGTTAGTTGTTGAGTTATCATGGTTTTTTATATATGTTCGTTAGCCCTTGGATCGATTAAAAACTCCAGAATCCGAATCCAAGGGCCGATTTCGCCCATATGCAATACCCGCCGTACTTTCATTCCTAGTAACCTACAGTTAAAATTTTATCAAGATAGCTCCATTATTTTTTGAGTTATCGTGCCTACGGAAGGACGGACGGACGGACATGGTTATATCGACTTAGGAGGTCACACTGATCACAAATATATATACTTCTCCATATCTAGCTCTCTTCCTTTAGGTTGATACAAACACCATACTAAAGTTAATATACCCTTTTACCTATTCTATAGATGTAGGGCATAAAAACTGAAGATAAAAATATAAACAGTGTAACCCAGCTTCCACTATTTATGCTATCTTTTGATCATGCGGAGAAAATAAATAAAATATACAAAACAGAAAATTTACAGCACATGTGAGTGAAAATTGAGGCTCTCGGAAGTAACAAATCCATTCCTCAGTGTAAGAGATGATAAAGCTTTGGACATATACAAAAATTTTAAAATGTGCTGGAAATCATATGACAGCAGAGTGTTGTAAGAAAGAAAATTTCCAAGCCAATTGTGCCAACTGCAACGAGGTACACCCTGCTAGCTATCGTGGTTGTTTGGTAGCAAAAATATTACAGAAAAGGAGATTGACTATGCGCAAACCCAAACAATCAAATGAAACAAAAAGACCGAAAAAAACTACTTCATTTATATCCAGTAAAGTAGCGAATGGATTTTTATACTCCCAAGCACTAAAAACTAAAATTAAAGAAAACATTATAACAGAAAAACCAGTTAAGGTTATGAAGCCTAAACGAAATGACAATGAAGAGATGCACAACATGTAAAACTTAGAAAAAACTACAGAAACTACTGAAAAAAATAACTAACGTTATGAAATCTAAATGCAATGACAATGAAGTGATGCACATGATGCAAAATCTATTGGTAAAAGTTGACGAAATCTTCATAAAATTAAATAAATAGGAAAACAATAATGAATATCACGAAACACCTAAAAAAGTTATAAAAAATGTATCTAGATAGAATACGTATTGCAACTTGGAATCCTCATGGTGTCCCCAATAAAAAACATGAACTAGAAGTGTTCTTAAGATCTAACAATATTGATATATGTATGCTATCAGCGACTCGTTTAACATTAAACACAAAATTTAAGATTTTAGGTTATGAATGAATGCAGTTCATCCTAGTAATCATTCGTTTATAACATCTGCTACTTTCCAAGCGGTTGGAACATACTTCAGTAAAGGTAGTGCAATTCTAATAAAGGGCACTATAAAACATAATGAACAATTAAAAATTGAATCTGAAGAAATCTAACTTTCTATGATAAAAAATTCATCTACTAAACAAGATCTTAATGTTGGTGCAGTATGTTGTCCACCAAAATGAAATATAAAGCAAAATACCTTTAAGGAACTCCGAAATGTCCACGGACATAAATTTCTGCTAGGAGGTGATTACAATGCCAAACGTCCAGATTTGGGTTCTAATAATGCCGCTATATTGATGAAATTTAAACTCTAGGTTACTAGAACCTAATGAATGTACCATGGGAATTGGTTCTGGTTGAGTTTAATTTCAAAGCCAAAGAATATATTTCCTATTTGCTATGTTTCCCCGAAATTTTGACTTAATTGTAGTGGTTCAGCTATGTTCAAAGGTACTTGCTGCATTTATGTAAATTTTATTTTTATATTTAAACTAGCAGATTTACCCGGCGTTGCCCGGAAGCTTGAAAATGGTAAAAAAGCAAGTTTCAGCCAATTTTTTGAGATACTACTTTGCCTATAAATGCCACAAAAAAATATTTGTGGAGTTCCGTTAACCCATCGTGGCCCAACAGCTTTTTATAGGTTTTTTCGTTGCTTTGCTATATATTAGAAATGATTTAACAGATTAACTTCAAATTTCGTATATGTGTTCTTCTTTGAAAATGAAGTTCAATTTACTAACAGACTTTAAAGTTGTTAACCCCTGCCGACGATTGTTCAAAAAAAAATTTGTAACTAAATTACGTCCAATTTTTGAAAGTAGGTACAACTTCTTTGGATTAGGGGAATACTTAAAAAAAAGGTTTGTCGAGTTCTTTTAATCGATTGCGAAACAAAAACTTTAAAAAACAGTTTGCAAAACAATTTGAACGATTATCTCTAATTTTTCTATACATGCTGCTTCTTGACAATTTGGTGCTCCTTGACGATATAGTTGAGGATGGTAGGTTTCCGGTGAACAATGTTAACTGAATTAAAATGACTATAGGTCAAAAGGGGATTTTCTTGAATTGCCAACGCTTGAATAAAATATAGTCGATGGTTTAGAAAAGGTTTAAAAATTCGCTTTTCAACTTATATTTTGTTTAGTCCTGAAAGTTGTAATACGCTCTTCCTCGTTTTTTTATGATTTTATGAGAGAAATGTAGGCTTATTTTTTGGAAAAACTGTTTTAAAATACTATGTACTATGTATAAGCATAATATATAACAAATTGAATTTTTTGATTTTTAAATTTCATTTGAAGAAAACTGAAACTTTCATTGAATCTTTGTTCAAAACGCACAAACAGGTCAAAACCAAATTAACCCTGTGGGTTTTAATTAAAATGCTGGTACAAAATTTTCAATAAAATTCTTTGAATCGTATAAGAAAATAAAAAATATAGAAAACTTCATAGCGTCGTCGTGAAAAATGGGTTAATAGAACTTAACTAAAACTTTTTGCAGCCTCTCTTTTAGACTACAAAATCAACCTGTAAAATTGGACACAAATCGAAAACACAAAATTTTTTGAAAGTCCGCCAGGCCGAAATGGGTTAATTTATTCCAACCAAATTTATACAACTAAATGCGGTTGCTAAGAGGAACATTTGTGCCAAATTTCAAGTCAATCGGTCAAACAGTTTTGACTCGACATCAAAAACATTGAAAAAGCTTCTTTGCACTCTCGTGCCCAAACGGGTTAACCGAACTCAACAAAAATTTGTCCCAGACTTTATTTTCGACTGCGAAACCACCTTGTAAAATTGGACACAAATCGGAAACACAAAATTTTTTGGAAGCCCGCCAGGCCGAAATGGGTTAAATTATTCCAACCAAATTTATGCAACTAATTGCGGTTGCTAAGAGGAACATTTGTGCAAAATTTCAAGTCAATCGGTCAAACTGTTTCGGCTCGACATCAAAAACATTGGAAAAGCTTCATTGCGCCCTCGTGCCCAAACGGGTTAACCGAACCCAACAAAAATTTGTGCCAGCCTCTCTTTTTGACTGCAAAACTACCCTGTAAAATTGGACACAAATCGGAAACACAAAATTTTTTGGAAGCCCGCCGGGCCGAAAGGGGTTAATTTATTCCAACCAGTTTTATACCATTAATTCCGTATAATAAGAAGAACATTCGTGCAAAATTTCAAGTGAATCGGTCAAACCGTTTCGACTCGACATCAAAAAACGAAAAAGCTTAAAACGGCTCTGGAGCCGCAACCTGCTGACTTATAAAAATGCGACATAGCCTATGTCACCCCCGGGCTCCCAAAATTATTCCTCTAAAATTTGGTGTTAATCGGACCAGTGGTTTTCACGTGAATCCTGGACAAACAAACAAACAAACAAACAAACACACAAACAAACAAATAAACAAACAAATTTTCTTTTTTATATATTAGATTAGAAATTTGCATTCAAAACCTTTTAGAAAATTACAAATAGATATGAGTTAAAAGTTTTAAAAATATTGTTTTCGACCGTTAGGCAGGCCAACAAAAACTTAAAAAAAATACATTAGGTCCAAACGGGTTAATAGAGCGCAATCATGTTTTTTGGTGAGCTTGTTGAAATAATGCAATGTTTGCGTTAACTTTAAACTGTGTTAGTCGAACAATTGTTTTTTTTTTAACATATTGATTAAACCTTTTCAACAGAAGAACAAATTTATATTAAAGATTGAACTCTTTAAGGAGATCAATTTAATGAACCCTTGTGACAAAAGGGGTTAAATGATAAAAATCAAATTAACCCTGTGAGCTTTGCTAATAAAGATTAGCTGAAAAATGTGTTCAAGATTAGCTGAAAAAAGTGTTCGTTAAGCTCAACAACAAAAACATTGAAAAAGCTTCATTGCGCTCTCTTGCCCAAACGGCCAAAAAAAATATTGAAAGGCCGCCAGGCCGAAATGGGTTAATATATTCCAAGCAACTGTATAAAACTAATTCCGTTTGCTAAGAGGAAGATTTGTGCAAAATTTCAAGTCAATCGGTCAAACTGTTTCGGCTCGACATCAAAAACATTGAAAAAGCTTCATTGCGCCCTCGTGCCCAAACGGGTTAACCGAACCCAACAAAAATTTGTGCCAGCCTTTCTTTTCGACTGCAAAACCACCCTGTAAAATTGGACACAAATCGGAAACAAATAATTTTTTGGAAGCCAGCCGGGCCGAAATGGGTTAATATTTTCGAACCATCTTTATACAACTAATTCCGTTTGCTAAGAGGAAGATTTGTGCAAAATTTCAAGTCAATCGGTCAAACTGTTTCGGCTCGACATCAAAAACATTGAAAAAGCTTCATTGCGCCCTCGTGCCCAAACGGGTTAACCGAACCCAACAAAAATTTGTGCCAGCCTCTCTTTTTGACTGCAAAACCACCCTGTAAAATTGGACACAAATCGGAAACACAAAATTTTTTGGAAGCCCGCCGGGCCGAAAGGGGTTAATTTATTTCAACCAACTTTATACCATTAATTCCGTTTAATAAGAAGAACATTCGTGCAAAATTTCAAGTGAATCGGTCAAACCGTTTCAGCTCGACATCAAAAAAACGAAAAAGCTTAAAACGGCTCTGGAGCCGCAACCTGCTGACTTATAAAAATGCGACATAGCCTATGTCACCCCCCGGGCTCCCAAAATTATTCCTCTAAAATTTGGTGTCAATCGGACCAGTGGTTTTCACGTGAATCCTGGACAAACAAACAAACAAACAAACAAACAAATAAACAAACAAATTTTCTTCTTTATATATTAGATGAATTATATGAAAAGGTGTAAATTCGTAATTGTATTTTAGAAATACATTTATTGCATATTTTGCGTTTATAAGCTTTTCTATTAGGTATATAAACTAACCATTTAAAATAATTGAAATTTTGAAAAATTTGGGTTATTAAATATATTATGCTTTGATTAGCTTTTTATCACAAAATTTAATAATTAGAATTTTTTCATTTTGTAATTAAATTTGAATAAATATATTTTCATTTATAACAAGTTTTTTTGTTTCTTAATATTTTTACATAGATAAATTAGTAAGAATTTGTAATATTTTTCAATAGATAGTGTAATTGGAAAATGTTTTTAGTTTTATAAAGTTAATTTGGTTAGCTATGTCTTACGATCAATTTAATAACAGCTTTTATGGTGTTAAAACGACTTATGGATATGTCCTTAAATTTGAATTAAATAGGTGTAGGGTATTTTTAAGTCGGTTGCACGGACTGACTGTTTCTTTACTTGTTATAATATAAGATTAATTTTTTACTTTGGCCAAAACAAAACATCATTCATCACAAACAAGAAACAACAAGTGAGGAAGAAAACCTAGGGTTTTTAAAAAGCTCATTTTCAAAATTATATATGGTTTCCTACTATATCATTTTATCATTTATTTTTATAAAAATACATATAAAAATAAATGATATTATTATAATTTAATTATTTTATTAATTTTTTAATTATATGAGTAATAGTGAAATACTTAGAATGTTACCATATATATTCAAGTTACAGGTGTTTAAAAATAGCAAAATTTCAATTTTCGTGCTCTTATAGCTCCTAAACAGGGGACGATACAAAACAATTTTGTTAACTGACTCCTACAAATTTCTGAAGGTCTAGTTTCTCCCAAAATTTCAAGACCCTAGCTTAAACCGTTTAGAAGGTATGTGGGGCCAAAAATTTTGCAAAAATTGAGTTTTGCATAATGGTAGATTTTAGTACCGTATGGCAACCCTATACATTTGTAGTATTTTTTGAAAATACATTCAACAGAACTCTTGTTATAAATATTGGGATTTTTTCCTATTTGCCGGGGCTGTAGCTTCGGCACCCTTCAAAATTAAGAAAAACCTTTGACACTTGTTGAAATGTAATTAAAGAGCTTTCAATTTTGTGTATTACTAAAAAAAAATTTGAATAGGTATTCAAGTTACAGGTGTTTGAAAATAGCGAAATTTCGATTTTCGAACCCTTATAGCTCCTAAACAGAGAGCGTGACAAACAAATTTTGTTAACCGACTTCTACTAATTTCGGAGGACCTAACTTCTCCCAAAATTTCAAGACCCTAGCATGGCCCGTTTAGAAGATATGTGAGGCCAAAATTTTACCAAATTGTGTTTTGCATAATTGTAAATTTTAGTACCGTATGGCAACCCTAAACATTTGCCTTTTAAAAATTTATAAAGTTTGTAAAACCAGCTATCTCTTGCCGCTTTCAGATTGAAAATAGACCTAACAGAACAGAAATAGAGCTTTTTCCATCTTTCTGGGGCTGTAGCTCCGCAACGGGTGGGCGGGGCTACAAAAAAAAATTCTTCTCCGAAATTATTTTTTTTGTAATATCTACCCGTGGTTAAAATTTTTTTACTCTATTTCAAACGGTGTAAAAGTTTTGTAAACATACGGACGGACGGACTGACAGCGTGATATAGGCACATTTTCACAAAATTTTTTGAGAGTGTGCTAAAAAAACTAATTAAATATAAATTTTATGACAGTTGCTTAGACTATTTAATATTCGATGGTCTCCATTTAATCTGGTATAATATTGTTTTTATGTTCTACTTTAATTTCTATACATACGTACTTGTTCAAAAATGCATAAGAGTAATTATTTATTTAGACCATTCATGTCTCATAAGATCAATTTTTTCAAACAAAATAAAACTAATTAAACATAAATTTGTAACAGTTATGTAGACCATTTAATATGCGATTGTCTTTTTCATTTATTTTTGTACATTGTTTTTATATTTAAATTACTTACATCTCATCTGGTTCAATGTAATTAACTGTTTAGACCATTTTATAATATCTATCTCTCTCGTACAACTTTGTATAATATGGTCCACAGACATATTATATTGAATCTATGGTATTATCAATGTTGCTTATTTTATTTATCGTACATAAATCTTTCCCGTTTATATAAATGGATAGTGATGATAATGATAGCCTAACAATTGATGACTATTTAAGTATCAAATATTTTACAGATATTGATAATCATGCAGTAAAAATTTTATACAAAAATAATATTAATATTCTGTACATAAATGCACAAAGTTTAAGACAGATTTAGAATTATTTGTTGATTCATACCAATGCGATATCCACATTGTTGTCTTATCAGAAATTTGGATAAATCAGAAAACCAATTTTTCAATTTGCCTGGTTATACAGCTTACTTTTCAAATCGCGCTAACTCATACGGAGGAGTTGCCACATACGTAAGTATGATATTTCAAGAAAAATTTAGTAATTCGAACATTTTAATTGTAAAACTATTAAAACTTGACTTAAATATCACAGTGTATAAAACTCATGAAACGAATAACAGATATTTTATTCACAAATTAGATGACTGCACTACCATATACAAATAGTTACAAATTTTGGGGGACTTTAACCTTAATTTAATTGATTTTAGGAGTTTCGATATCAAAAATTATACAAACACACTTCTCAGTAATGAGTATATCAGAAACAAAATTTAATTTAAAAAAAAACATTATTTACCTAAAAAATCAAAATAAAAAGTTAAGGCAAAAATAAAAAAAGAAAAACAGGATTTATCTTTATGTAGCATTATTAATAGGCTGTTTCAATTGCGTAACGAAGCCAAACAATTTTTAAAAATGAATTTTAAAAGTGTTAGTCAATGGTCCGAAGATGAAAAAAACGTAGCAATAAATATTCATTTTAATTCACCAAAAGGGTTATAAATTTTTGATAAATGGAGTAAGGCTTAATTTGTCATATTTTAATTCCCTTAATAGATGGATCCCCATCAAACATTTAAATATAGGTCTTAACGACAAAAATAGAAATGAGTTAGGCATTATATTCTCAGAAAAAGATTTAATTGAAAGGTTGGCTGTATTTGTATTCGATAAAATAGCCATTAGAAGACTATACTATAATAGTGCCCTGGATGAAATTATTGGTTTTTCTGATTATGGTTCCGGCAGAACAAAAGACATCGCAAAATACATGCATACATATGTATATTTTATAATGTGTATTTATATACTTAAAGGGTTTTTATGCCGAATGGAATATGAATGTTGAAAGCTTATTTATATACTTTTCCATAAAACCCGGCTTTTTCCCTTTTAGAATTCTAAATTAAATAATAAAATAATAAAAAAAATTTTCAATAAGATAAACAAAAATTTTTAATTATATTTTTTTAGTAGTTAAAAACCTAAAAATTATAAAGAAATTTTACATACCTATTTTAAACTAACGAAAATTTAAAATACATACATAGGTACTTTAGAAGACAATAATATGGAATTATTTTCTAACGATTTGAAAGATTTGGAATAATGCAAGTAAAAAAATATAAAGCAAAAAAAAGAAATTACATTCTTCTTTTTCTCTCAATATTTTTTTATTTTATAATGAAAATATACACAAACTGCGTACATACATGATATAGCGATTGATATGATATACATACAAAAAAAAAAGAGAAGAAATAGATACAAATGTACACACTTCGATTGACATACAAACAAAAAAATAAATAAAACTAAAAATTAAAATAAAAATGAACTAAAATACGATAAAGTTGATTTTACGAAATAAAAAAACTTGTCTAACTCTGTTGTTTTACGTGAGTACTCTATGTATATAGTTACTTTATGCTAATACCCAATTTTTCTTTCATATTCTTAATACAGCACTTTCTGATCATCAGTTATTTTTCATAAGTATGAACAGACAGCCTGTAAAAGATCCAGTAAATGTAATAACAAGTAAAGAAACAGTCAGTCGGTGCAACCGACTTAGAAATACCCTACTCCTATTTGGTTGAAATTTAATGACATATCCATAAGTCATTTTAACACCATAAAAGCTGTTATTAATTTGATTATAAGACATAGCTAACCAAATTAACTTTATAATACTAAAAACATTTTCTAATTACACCATCTCTTAAAAAATATTACAAATTCTTACTAATTTATTTATTTAAAAATATTAAAAAACAAAGAAACTTGTTATAAAGGAAAATATATTTATTCCAATTCAATTACAAAATGAAAAAATTCTAGTTATTAAATTTTGTGATAAAAAGCTAATCAAAGCATAATATATTTAATAATTCAAATTTTTCAAAATTGCAATTATTTTAAATGGCTAGTTAATATACCTAATAGAAAATCTTATACGCAAAATATGCAATAAATGTATTTCTAAAATACAATTACAAATTTAAACATTTTCATATAATTCATTTAAATATAAAAATAAATTTTACATAAATGCAGCAAGTACCTTTGAACATAGCTGAACCACTACAATTAAGTCTAAATTTCGGGGACACATAGGAAATAGGAAATATATTCTTTGGCTTCGAAATTATACTCGTTCGGCCTCAAATCGATCAAAAGCTTCTAGAATCCGAACTCATTGGCCAAACTCGACCAGAACCAATTCCAATGGTTCTCTCATTACTAGTAACCTAGAGTTTAAATTTCATCAAAATAGCGGCATTATTTTTTGAGTTATGGTGTTTTTAAAATATATGTTTGTTAGCCCTTGAACTTTTCAAGGGTTCCAGAACCCGAAATTATGGTACCATTTCGCCCATATGCAGTCCCCGTCATACTTTCAATACTAGTTAACCCTTGTACACAATTGGAACGTTCTATCTTAATTTTAAGTTACTAGTTTTATTAATTTCGATGATAAACTTTTACACTTTGTGAGGTCTATGAAAGGTACAAAATTAGAGGGACACGCAGGAAATAGTAAAGAACACCCATGTGCCAAATTTGAAGCTTCTACATTTGTTTCAAGTTACTATCTTTATTAATTTCAAAAATATGCTTTAAGGTCCTTGGAACTGAGTGGCTGTTTCACACCCACTATTCCAGTTGGGTTCAAATTTCAAGGACACTAAGGAAATCGAAAGCGAAACCCTGAAACCAAATTTGCAGGTTCTAAATTCATTGGTTTCAGAATTATGCTAGTTTGGCCTTAATTCGATCAAAAAGTTCTAAGTTCCGAACCTATTGTCCAATCCTCACCGTACGCAATCGCCGCCGTTGTTTCATTACCAATAACCTACAGCACAAATTTCATGAAGATAGCGTAATTAGTTGTTGAGTTATCGTGATTATTTATATATGTTCGTTAGCCCTGAAACCGATTAAAAGGTCCAGAATCCGAAACCTTGGGCTGATTTCGCCCTTATGCAATCCCCGCCATACTTTCAGTCCTAGTAACCTGCAGTTAAAATGTCATCAAGATAGCTCCATTATTTTTTGAGTTATCGTGCCTACGGGCGCACGGACGGACGGACATGTCTATATCGACTTAGGAGGTCACGCTGATCACAAATATATATACTTTTCCATATCTAGCTCGCTTCCTTTAGGTGGTTACAAACACCATACGAAAGTTAATATACCCTTATACATATTCTATAGGTGTAAGGTATAAAAACAGTATAAAATTATGATAAAATAGCTAATGATGAAATCTGGGGTAGACTTGGCTCAATAAATAATTTTGATAAATAATAAATAATTAAAAAAATAAATAATTAAAAAAAAGAAATTGTGGATGACTGGTGAAATTAGGGAGTCAATGAAAATTAGAGACTCTGTTTATATATATTCAAAAAAAATATCCAGAATGCACAAACACTTCACAACATTATATTTTTTATACTTACAAAATCAAAGTAAAATTTTAGTTTCCGATGCAAAAAAAAAATGCGTGTTTAAAGAATTATCTCTAAGCCCACAAAACAGTAGGAATTTATGGAATGTGTATACAAAGTTAATGTTCAATAAAGTGCCTTCCAAATCAGAAAATTCTATTAATGTACTAAACTGTGGCAATATAAACATTAATAATGATTTTGAAATAGCTGCAACAATAAACGACTACTTCGTTAATGTGACAAATGAATTAAATGTCTCTGAAGATCTATTAGATAATGATTATTTAAGGCAATATGAACACATTATCCACCATCTCTTAGTACTAACACCTATATCGAATATCGAAGAAGTTCATTCAGCAATAGAAAAATTAAAAGCAACGGCTGCAACTGGCAACTTTCAGGAAAATTTATAAAAAAAATTTGTTCACATTTAGAACCATTATTAGTTAAATTTATGAACTCAACTTTTCAAACTTACTCCCTTCCTTAATCGCTTAAAACTTCAATAGTTCCACCTATCTTTAAAAATGGTGATAAATTATATGCATCAAATTACCGACCAATTTCGGTACTAAGCGTATTTTCAAAAATTTTCGTAATAATTATAAAAACTTGGTTCAATTTTTTCATGGACAAAAATAAAATTTTAAGTGTTGAACAATATGGATTTGAAAAACAATCGAACACAACATCAGCCTGCCTCGGCTTATTGATTTCATTTCTGAAAATATTGATAGTAAAAAATTTGTTGCATGTGCCTTTTTGGATCTACAAAAAGAGTTTGATTGTATTGATCATGTTATCTTATTATACAAATTGTCAAAACTAAACTTCAATGCAAATCAGTTGCTTCTTTTCAAATCTTACCTGACAAATAGAAAACAAAGTGTTCGAATAAAAAATGTGTTAAGTAGTCCAAAAGAAATTAGTAAAGGGGTCCCACAGGGTTCTATTTTAGGGCCAGATTTATTCAAAATGTATATAAACGATTTGACAGAATTAAAACTAAAGTTCAGCTATACGCTGATAATGCAGTGATAAAATATGCTACAATAAACGAGCAGGATCTAAAAACCTTTATCGAAAGTGACCTTGAAATAATTGAAGAATGGCTGGAAAAGCATCGTTTACTTCTAAATGTAAAAAAAACTAAAATAATATTATTTGGAAATAAAAATTTTACTAATACAAATTATTCATATAAAGGTAACCCGATAGAAATAGTTAAGTCATTCAATTATTTAGGTTTAGTCTTAGATTAAAAACTTAAATAAGATGATTATGCTGATCACGTTTTAAAAAAAATAACTCCATATATATTTATTTTCCATGTAAATATGCTTCATTTTATTTATAGTTACTATATTCTGTTACTTATTAATTATTTAAATCCAATTTGGAGTAGAACATCCCAAATAAATTTATATAGAATCGATATTTTTAATAAAAAATCATTCAAAATTATAAATACCCAAGAAGATTTCCAACACATTTATTATACGGGGAACGTATATTAGTCTAGCTAATATTTGTAAATATGAATTATATATGATTGCATTCAAAATTCTAAATAATTTAATAAAACATAACTTTATTCTGAATACAATGGTTGATATACATAACTATAATACGAGAGATAAATCAAACTATTATTTAAGTCTTTTCAGAAGAGAAACCACAAAAGTAATTGTCTATACAACTGTCTTAAGGTTTATAACGAATTACCGCAAGAAATTAAAAATATTGCTAATATTAGCGTTTTTAAAAGCAATGCAATGTTAATAAATAGATAAATATATAGTTATGTCAACTATCCCCTTTGATGGTTTATTCAAGACTGCTTTTATTTTTACTTAAAACTAGTATAATTTACAAACTGTACTTTTTACATAAAGTGCTTAGCAAGCGCGTTCTGTGATATTCATAAAAAATACTTATGCATTAAACACTGTGATATAGTGTAAACAATAATATTAGTATATGTATTGAAATGCTGCGTTAGCAAAAGTAAGTTATTTTAAAAGATTATAGTTAAGCTAATTTCGTGAGAAAGGAAATTAGCTTGTATAATTTAAATGGAAAGAAAGAATTTATAATTTGTAGTGTAGGAGGTTAAAGTTATAATCCGTATATAACTCCTCCACACCTAGATTTTTCCGTCCCGGAAAAATTATTAAGTGTTACGTTCTCTATCATAGGTGTATCGCAAACTTTTTGTGCAATAGTATTAACTTTATTTCTTTCACGATATTTTAAAAGTATTATAAACATTATAACGATAAGCATTATTACAAATGTCACAGAGCTTAGCGAGTATTGAAATATTTTGTTCTTAAAATCTATGTATGTAATAGTTTTTCTATTTTCTATATTTTCTAAATTTACATTTTCTAGAGTTAAATTATTTATTATTTTATTTATTTTTAGGTTCAACATTGGTAACATAATTTGTTTTGATACATTTTAATTTTATTTATAAATATTACATCATTAATTGTTATATCACAATTTATAAATTTTATTAAAATTATGTTTTTCAATTATAACATTTTCTTTTTGACAATTTTGTGATAATTTACTTTGTTCAATGTTTTTTGTGATTAACAAGCCCGAATCTATTTCTTCAATAGACGGTTTATTGTTAATTTTAAAGTTACATGTATTGTTTTTATTAAATAAATTTGAAATACAGTTATTTTTATGTGATTTTAATTCTTTTTTTTCAACAATTTGCTTTTCAAATGTAAATATTACTTTTTTTTCAGATACTATAATATTTTCATTACTTATATCTAGTTCTTGTTTTACTTGATTTGGATATGGAATTACAATAGCACTAAAATATTTTTCAACAGTGAATTTTGGAATTAGAATTGCTAAAATAATTTTTTTTTCTTTTAACATTACTTTGTTCTTGAATAAATTCGCGAAAATGTTTTTTCTACTGGTAATATGTGCAGAGTGAATATGGAAATGAATTATGAAAATAATCTAAACACTCGGCACAACTTTTTATCAAACTTTGAAAATAATCAAGGAAACTTTATGATGGATCAGCAATCCTTCAATAAAACTAGCGAGCTCATAAATCTAATTCGTTATTCATCTCGCGCAAATATGGAAGCTATAAATAGATTAAATATTTATAAACTGGAATTTATAACATTAATAACTGCCAAGCTTTATTAACTTTTTCATTATGGGTTAATTTTTGAATTAAAATTTTATTTTTTTTAGTTTTTCTATATCAGTTTTGTCTAAATTTTTTGTTAAAAAATCGATAGGTTTTAATTTTGTTGTTGAGTGTATAGAATTATTGTAGTAATTTATTATTTTAAAAAGATTGTTGTCTAAAGTATCGTTAGTGCGTTCGACATTCATGATTCTCAAGTGTTCGTTCAAAGTTCCATGTAGTCTTTCTATGTCACTATTGCCAGTTTTTAAAGCGGCAGTTGTTTGGTGAAATTCCATACCGTTTTCTTTCAAAAACTCTTCAACGGCATTGTGGATTATGCATCTATCTCCATCCGATACTAACTTTTTCATTTTACCTAAGTATCTTATTCTTTCTTTAATGCCTTCAAAAACGCTAATCCAATTTCTATCATTTAATTTATGCAATGTAGCATATTTAGAGAATTTGTCAATACTTGTTAGGTACATTTGGTTTCTTTCTGGAAACCAAATATCCATATGCACTATGTCGTTAAATTGAGCTGGCATAGGGCTCAATTTGAAATGAATTTTTGCAGGATGTCTATCGTGCTTAGCAAGACTGCAAGTTTCACAATTATTTATGAATTTAGTTATTTCTTTGCGAAGATTTGGATAAAAATATTTTTGTGTCAGTTCTAAGAAGACTTCGTTAATACCTCTATGGTTATTTTTTAAGTGCTCATTTTTGATAATTGTAATTAATTCATTTTTGTCTAAAACGTTTATAAGATTTCGAGATGTTTTTAAAATTCTCAAATTTTTATTTGTAGCAAAGTTTCTAGAATAAAGCTCTTGAAATTTTAGGAATAATTTTGTATTTTCACAGTAAACACAGATCAGACCTTTGTCTGGTAGAATTCTTTGCATTAGCTGTAATAAATTGCTATTTTGTGCTATATGCACTGTATTTTGTATTTTTTTATGCACGATTTTTAAAGAAACTTTTTCTTTATTTCCTTCTTTTAGGAATATTTGGTTTTTAAATAGATTTATAGGTTTTTCCGTGATATATATAAGATCACTAGAATCTTCTTGAGCGCTATGAATCATGGCGCCAGTTGATATAATATCTTCGTTATTACAATTTAGCCCATAATTCAAACTGTTTATCTCATTAGAAGGTTGGTTTAAATTTTCGTTTAAAAGAGGTTGTATTACTTCAACGTAATTTGTTTCCTCTTGATTTTCGTTTATTTCGTTATTATATTGTTCGTAATTTTTTTCAACATTAATGCGGGACAAACCGTCCGCTACAACATTTTGTTTACCCTTAAGATACTCTATATCAAAGGTAAACTCATTTAGTTTGATTTTCCACCTCTGAAGCTTACAATTTGGTTCTTTCAAATTGTTGAGCCAGATAAGTGGTCTATGGTCCGATTTGATAGTAAATTTTTTACCATATAAGTAGGGTCGGAATTGCTTAGTAGCCCAAACAATAGCAAGTAGTTCCTTTTCTATTGTTGAGTAATTTTTCTCGTGCTTATTTAAAGTACGCGAAATAAATGAAATTGGATGATTATTTTGACTTAACACGGCACCCAGTGCAAAGTCAGATGCATCCGTTGTTAAAAGAAAATTTTTACTAAAGTCAGGATATTTTAGAATGGGATCTGATGTGATCAAACGTTTTAATGTTTCAAAACCTTTAGAATATTCTTTATCCTTTAAATTAATTTTTGCTCCCTTTTTTAAATATTTTGTTAATGGATACGCTACTTTAGCATAATCACGTATAAATTTTCTGTAATAGCCTGTGATGCCGAGAAAACTCTTTATTTCCCTTTGCGTCGTAGGCAATAAAATTTTTAAAATTGAATATATTTTTTTTGGGTTGGGTTTAACACCTTCTTTCGTTACGATGTGTCCCAAAAATTCGGTTTCCCGATTTAAAAATGAACCTTTGTCTAACTGTATTTTAAGATTTTCCTTCGATAAGGTTTGAAATATTTTTTGCAAAGAGTCTAAATGTTTTTGCAAAGATGAAGAGAAAATAAGAATATCATCCATATAAACTATACAAATTTTGTTTATGTATTTTTCCAACACTTGATTCATTAGTCTTTGGAATGTGGAGGGTGCATTCTTTAACCCGAATGGCATCCTCATAAATTCATAATGTCCCGTGGATGTTGAAAACGCGGTTTTCTTTCTGTCTTTCGGGTCCACTTCTATCTGGTGGAACCCTTTGGCAAGGTCTAAGGTGATAAAATAATTTGCTTTTCCTAATTTATCAAAAATGTCTTCCAAATTAGGTATTGGGAATTTGTCATCGACGGTTATGTTGTTTAATTTTCTATAGTCGATAACAATTCTCCATTTTTGCTTTCCACTGTTGTCAAGTTTTTTAGGGACAACCCAAATTGGGGAATTGTATGGGGAATTTGAGTGTTGAATGATGTTATCTTTCAACATCTCATCTATTTGTCTGTTGACTTCGTCCTTATGAATTTCTGGGTATCTGTATAGTTTGGTATATATAGGTATTTCGTTTTGAGTATTTATTGAGTGCTTAATTTTGTTAGTAAATGAAAGATTGTCGTTTTCTTTATAGAAAACATTTTTATTATTCAGTATAATTTTCTTTAATGAATTTTGCTCTTCTTTATTTAAATGTGATATATTTATGTGGTCAAGAACGTTAAAATTATTAACTTCGTTTGAAAATAGTTCAATAGGATTATCTTGGAATTTTTTGGCAAGATAATTTTCCTCATCTCTTGTCAAAAAGAAAGGAAGAATCGCGTTGTTAGTTTTTATAGTTCGATTTTTATAGTCGATAATACCATTTAGAGGATCAAGAATATTGTTTCCGATTAAACCGTCAAAAATTTTGTGAAAATCTATTTCTAGAAATTCAACTGAAAAGTTTTCTTTAAAGATTTCAAAAAGTGGAAACTTATATTTGGTATTTGTTTGTACTTTGTGTTTTAAAGTTTTAAGTTCTTGGACATTAGAATTAATTTTATATTTAGGATGACACAAATTTGGATTTATTATGCTGAATTCAGCACCTGTGTCAATAATAAATCTCAATACTTTTAAAGGAGTATTGATAATAATATAGGGCATTTGTTTTAGTCAGGCGATCGGCCAGCTTTGGTTGGATGCGATATCCATTTCGTTAGAGCTATTATTATTTCTGGGCGCTCTAGTTTGAATTGTTCTATTACTTGCAATATCCATTGCATTAGAACTGTTAATATTTCTCGATATTCTAGATTGGTTTGTTCTAGTGTCATTATAAAAGGTTTGGTTATTTGAATTGTTTTTATGAAAGTTGCCTGAGTGTTGATGATTTTTCCTATTAGAATTTAAGTTTGTTTGGTTTGAATTTGAATAGTTTGGTTTTGATGTGAAACTTTTTTATTATAATATTTTTTGTTGAAATTATTATTATAGTTTAAATTTGGTTTGGAGTTCTCCGGACGAAGGTTTTGATAATTACCTTCTTTTATTATTTCGTATGCCTCGTCTAAGGTCTTAGGTCTCCTACTGTATATAATACTACGTGCAGGTTCAGGTAAATTAGTTTCAAATATTTTTAAAGCTATTCTTTTATTGCTTTCCACATTTTCACTGTTTAAATTTTTATTTTAGAGATAATAGTTGTTTAATCTACAGAGGTAATTATTAATTTCTTCATAAAATTTTTCAATATTTTTTGTGACACGACATAATCTCATTTCGTCTAAGAGTGTCTCAGCTGATAACTTTTCGCCATGATTTGTTATCAAAATTTGTTTTATTTGGTCCCAAGTATTAGGATTTTCATTTTTCCTTAATGACACCCTAGCTTCGCCAATTATTCTGTCTTTTATGTACCCTATTATTAGCGCTGTATTTGTAGCGTCAAAAGTATTGAGTGATGGTATGAGCACATCTAGTCGTTCAATAAACTCAGTCAAGTCGTTTGTATTTTTTCCCGTGAAGGGTGAAATTTTGCTCGCAACTTCGAGCATAATTTTAAATTTGTCTATTTCAATTTTTTTTTTTTTGATTTAAATTTATAAATTATTTATTTAATATTTTTTTTTTTGTTAAATTATAGACTTATTTTTTTTTTTGATTTAAGTTTATAAATTATTTATTTAATTTTTTTTTGTTAAATTATAGATTTAAGAGCGGAAGAAAAAATATTCCGTTAAATTTTGTTGAATTATTTACTAATGAATTTTAATTTAAAATTATTAATAGTTTTTCTAAAAAGGACTTATTTTTTCTTTTTTTTTTTTCAAGTCAAAGAGAAATTTATTAATTGGTCTTTCATAATTTTTTTTTTTTGATTATCTTGTCAATTATTATTATTATTTTATATTATTATTATTATTATTATTATTATTAATATATTTGTCTAGGATGAGGTGTAACAAACGCATTCAATTAAATGTGTTTTGTTGGATGTGTTCAATTATAAATTCTCCTAAAAATATGCAAAAAAATTTGTCTAGAATGAGGTGTAACAAACGCATTCAATTAAATGTGTTTTGTTGGATGTGTTCAATTATAAAGTCTCCTAAAAATATGCAAAAAAATTATCAAAATTATTTTGATGGAAAAATTTTTTGAACAAAAAAAAAATAAAAATTCTGTGGAACACGAATGAAAGAAATTTATGTAGATTGCATAATCCTACCCACATTGCATACTTTTAGGATGTGTTTTATTTTCTCATAATCAATATAAAAAATTAAATCAAAATCTGTAGGTAATAAATTTTAATTATTTTATTGACCTTTCTATTAATTTTATTTTTATTTTAAATTTTCTTAAATATCCATTTTTTTTTCTAAAAAATTTATAAAATTTTATTGATTTAAAGTTTCTTTTTGAAAATCCTTTTGGAAATTTTTAATTTTTTTTTTTTTTCCAACTTTCCTAGAAAAACTGTATTGGTACCACCTGGCTTTATTGTAAATATTTTGAAAGTTATGATCTAAACTTTATTTATATTTTCATTCATTTATTCATTCAGATAATTTTTTAAGCATCTAAATTTTCCACCACCATTTTTCCAATAAAACGTATATTTCTTTTGATTATTGGATATTATAAATTTGAACTTTCATTTATTATTTAGTTATTTTTAGAAAATTCAACATTTCCTTTAATTGTGTCTATTTAGTACAAGTGGAATTTGGGTTTTATACAATTCGACCACACCATAAAGTAGGGCGCTTCCCACCCCTTAAAGCTAAAGTTATTTTATTTAAAACATTAAACTTCTTAATTAAACAACTTCGACATTAGATATGAGTATTATTATTATTATTATTATTATTTATTATTATTATTATTATTATTATTATTATTATTATTATTATTATTATTATTATTATTATTATTATTATTAATATATTTGTCTAGAATGAGGTGTAACAAACGCATTCAATTAAATGTGTTTTGTTGGATGTGTTCAATTATAAAAAAATAAAATATTGACGTTTTGTTGGATGTGTTTTATTTTAGAAAATAAAATATCATAAATTATCATAAGCAGGCCAAAAAATATTTTATTTATTTTTAATAAAAAAAAAAAAAATTTTTTTTGAAATAAAATTTACTTATTAGTTTATGAAAAATTTCATTTCAGTTTTAAAAATCACAGAAGATTTTCTGGAAATTTTAAATATATAGTAAGACATTTTGTCAATAAAAATTAAGAAGACAATGCTTCACAGGAACATTTGTGTAGTTGGTCTTAATAATTTTCAGTAAATATCTGAAATAAGGGCGAAAGCCCAATGTATGCTTTGATGCATTGCTTGGTTTGCTTAAGCAAATAAACCAAGAAATGTATTAAAGTAATTTCAAAGTTTCCCCTCATCTCGCTCTCAACTCTACCTCATCTATCTCTCATCCCTTCCTTCATAACTTTTTAATTATTTATCTATTTAAAAGTTAAAATGGAAAAAAATTATGTAACAACTGACGGTTGGGAAAGTGGGTTCAGGTATACAATACCTCTGAGTTCAATGCACCATAAAAACCAGACAAAATAGATTTTAAACTTAGTTAGGGTTAGGTATATTAAAAAAATTTCAAATAAAATTTATAATTTGCATTTGATAATGCAAAACTCAATTCAAAAATCAACATTTATTTAATACAATTTCACGTACATATAAATAGATACATTATTTAGCATGTTGAATAAGTACATTATAGAACGGTTAGCCTTCAAACAAGTATTTTGATTTGAATCTAAACAAAGGAAACAATATAGAATGTATAACAACATTTTTTAAAAATGTATATACAAAACATTAATAGTTGGAGAAATAAATCATTATTGAAACAAAATAAATCTATTTCACATCTCTTATTAACACAAATTTATCGAACTTAATTTTAAAAAGTACGTAATTGAATAAAAAAAAAAATATTAATTGAAATTAAAAAAACATTTCACCAAGAAGGGATTTGAACTAACAGCCCCAAAATTTTATCAAATTCAAAACATAAAAAAGGTAGACTAAATAAATTATTCATCTTCAAATTTTTAGATACAACAACATATAAGTTTTTGTTTTTTTTGTACATAACTAGAATTGAAGCATAGTCTGTATTACGTAGAATGCAACGGTTACCATTTTATTTAAGAAATTAAATTAGAAATAGTTCTTAATTAGAAAAAGTTCTTCTTTCAACTGACCTTCCGTCATTCTGTGACGGGCGAACAGCTAGTTATTAATATATTTGTCTAGGATGAGGTGTAACAAACGCATTCAATTAAATGTGTTTTGTTGGATGTGTTCAATTATAAATTCTCCTAAAAATATGCAAAAAAATTTGTCTAGAATGAGGTGTAACAAACGCATTCAATTAAATGTGTTTTGTTGGATGTGTTCAATTATAAAGTCTCCTAAAAATATGCAAAAAAATTATCAAAATTATTTTGATGGAAAAATTTTTTGAACAAAAAAAAAATAAAAATTCTGTGGAACACGAATGAAAGAAATTTATGTAGATTGCATAATCCTACCCACATTGCATACTTTTAGGATGTGTTTTATTTTCTCATAATCAATATAAAAAATTAAATCAAAATCTGTAGGTAATAAATTTTAATTATTTTATTGACCTTTCTATTAATTTTATTTTTATTTTAAATTTTCTTAAATATCCATTTTTTTTTCTAAAAAATTTATAAAATTTTATTGATTTAAAGTTTCTTTTTGAAAATCCTTTTGGAAATTTTTAATTTTTTTTTTTTTCCAACTTTCCTAGAAAAACTGTATTGGTACCACCTGGCTTTATTGTAAATATTTTGAAAGTTATGATCTAAACTTTATTTATATTTTCATTCATTTATTCATTCAGATAATTTTTTAAGCATCTAAATTTTCCACCACCATTTTTCCAATAAAACGTATATTTCTTTTGATTATTGGATATTATAAATTTGAACTTTCATTTATTATTTAGTTATTTTTAGAAAATTCAACATTTCCTTTAATTGTGTCTATTTAGTACAAGTGGAATTTGGGTTTTATACAATTCGACCACACCATAAAGTAGGGCGCTTCCCACCCCTTAAAGCTAAAGTTATTTTATTTAAAACATTAAACTTCTTAATTAAACAACTTCGACATTAGATATGAGTATTATTATTATTATTATTATTTATTATTATTATTATTATTATTATTATTATTATTAATATATTTGTCTAGAATGAGGTGTAACAAACGCATTCAATTAAATGTGTTTTGTTGGATGTGTTCAATTATAAAAAAATAAAATATTGACGTTTTGTTGGATGTGTTTTATTTTAGAAAATAAAATATCATAAATTATCATAAGCAGGCCAAAAAATATTTTATTTATTTTTAATAAAAAAAAAAAAATTTTTTTTTGAAATAAAATTTACTTATTAGTTTATGAAAAATTTCATTTCAGTTTTAAAAATCACAGAAGATTTTCTGGAAATTTTAAATATATAGTAAGACATTTTGTCAATAAAAATTAAGAAGACAATGCTTCACAGGAACATTTGTGTAGTTGGTCTTAATAATTTTCAGTAAATATCTGAAATAAGGGCGAAAGCCCAATGTATGCTTTGATGCATTGCTTGGTTTGCTTAAGCAAATAAACCAAGAAATGTATTAAAGTAATTTCAAAGTTTCCCCTCATCTCGCTCTCAACTCTACCTCATCTATCTCTCATCCCTTCCTTCATAACTTTTTAATTATTTATCTATTTAAAAGTTAAAATGGAAAAAAATTATGTAACAACTGACGGTTGGGAAAGTGGGTTCAGGTATACAATACCTCTGAGTTCAATGCACCATAAAAACCAGACAAAATAGATTTTAAACTTAGTTAGGGTTAGGTATATTAAAAAAATTTCAAATAAAATTTATAATTTGCATTTGATAATGCAAAACTCAATTCAAAAATCAACATTTATTTAATACAATTTCACGTACATATAAATAGATACATTATTTAGCATGTTGAATAAGTACATTATAGAACGGTTAGCCTTCAAACAAGTATTTTTATTTGAATCTAAACAAAGGAAACAATATAGAATGTATAACAACATTTTTTAAAAATGTATATACAAAACATTAATAGTTGGAGAAATAAATCATTATTGAAACAAAATAAATCTATTTCACATCTCTTATTAACACAAATTTATCGAACTTAATTTTAAAAAGTACGTAATTGAATAAAAAAAAAAATATTAATTGAAATTAAAAAAACATTTCACCAAGAAGGGATTTGAACTAACAGCCCCAAAATTTTATCAAATTCAAAACATAAAAAAGGTAGACTAAATAAATTATTCATCTTCAAATTTTTAGATACAACAACATATAAGTTTTTGTTTTTTTTGTACATAACTAGAATTGAAGCATAGTCTGTATTACGTAGAATGCAACGGTTACCATTTTATTTAAAAAATTAAATTAGAAATAGTTCTTAATTAGAAAAAGTTCTTCTTTCAACTGACCTTCCGTCATTCTGTGACGGGCGAACAGCTAGTATAACAATAATAATATAATCTTAATATAGATTTAGATAAAAACCATTTGTTTTTTTTTTTGATTAGTTGGAACTAAAATGACTTTCAATACGGAAAGCAATGTCGTTAGCAATCCCATCCAAAAACAATAATTTTAATAGCCTAGATATTTACTTAAATCCAACTATTACTAGACTTAAAAAATATAAAAGTGAATTACTTACAGCTAAATTTAAATTAATTAAAATAAAAATAGACAAAAACGCACCATCATTTCTAAGAATTAATTCATTACTGAAAAACATAAATTCATTAATAAAACAAAATATTAAACTCTCAATAAATAATTATTGGACTAACAGAATCAAAAACATAAAATTATCAAACAATAAAAACTTGTTCTCTGAAATTAAAAAAATTTATAAAAAACAAACCTCAAACAAAATTGACTACTTAAAAATTCCAATTAACAATACGCAAATTTTAAACGACGCCCAATTAAATTTAAATAAACTTAAAATAGAAAACAATAATTATATTATTAAAGAAAACGAACACATAAATGAAGTAATGGCAACACATTTATACCAAGTTCAAAAGCAAGTTACAAACAGATTTTCCCCGATAAGTAACAATGTAGAGCAAAGTATTAACAATTTAAACCAAATAATTCAAAATAATAAAACAAATAAAATATCCCTTGTTAAATTTAACAATCATTTACACTCAAATAATTTACTTGAAAATGAAACTTTAAGTAATTATTTTATAGCTCAAAATGAACTCAAAGATATTTTATCAAAACTTAAAGGTAAAACATCGTCAGGTATAGATAAAATTCCAAATATAGTGTTAAAACATCTTCCTATTTCAGTAATTAACTTATACACAATAATTTTTAACAATTGCCTTAATATAAGCTACTTCCCAAATAAGTGGAAAAAAGCAGTTGTTATTACATTAAAAAAACCAGGAAAAAGTGCTTCAGATCCTAGCAGTTATAGACCAATAAGTTTATTACCAAATATAGGAAAAATCCTAGAAATAATAATAAATAAATTTATAGTCAAAATAACTGAGATTAAAAATATTATACCATCAAATCAGTTTGGTTTTCGTCATAAACACAGCACAATACATGCTATGACGAAGCTTTCATCGGATATATGTAGAAATATAAACGATGATAAGGTTGTAGCAGCATGTTTTGTGGACTTTGAAAAAGCTTTTGACACCGTCTGGATTGATGGTATAATATACAAACTCTTAAAATATCAATATCCCTTACATTTAGTTATTCTGATTAACAACATGATAAGAGGTAAAACTTTTAGCACATGGGGGTCGGATAATCATTTATCCAAAGAATTCAAATTATCCGATGGGTTACAACAGGGCACCGTAAATTCCCCTATTTTGTTCAATATATACATAAGCGAATTACTGAATTCTCTAAATAAAAATTTAGAGCCCAATTACAGTATAGCATTTGCGGACGATCTGACAATTTACGCAACAAGTAATAATCTAAGAGATGCACAATACATTTTACAAAAAATGTTTTATAAAGTGATATCTTATAGTAATCTTTGGAAGCTAAAAGTAAATTATCAAAAATGTGAAACTATGTTATTCAGGAATACTATTAACAAGGTAAAATATAATGTTAAATCATGCTGGAGAGATTTTTATATATTAACTCCAGACAAAACAAAAATTAAAAACTCTGTGAACTTCAAGTATTTAGGAGTTCACTATAATTATATGTTAAACTTTAACTATCATGTTACAAATCAAATAAGAAAAGCAAATAACGCCTTCATTAATTTAGGAAAATTGTTCTTTTCCAGAACACTTTGCAACAATGTTAAATTGCTCTGCTACAAAACCTTAATCCGTCCAGTACTAACATATGCCTGTCCAATATGGTATAATGTTAATGCTTCTGTGATGGAAAAATTAAGAATATTCGAACGCAAGTGTTTAAGAGCTTGTACAAATTACAATAGAAAACCTAACACTAATATGCACTATTATTCAAATAAATTTATATATGATAAGGCGAACATAGTTAGAATCGACAATTTTATCATTCGTCTCATACGTAACCATATTCAAAGGAGTAGTGAATCATGCGAGAACTCATTAATCTGCCATCCATGGTACGAAGATTTTGAGTACATTAAAAACTGCCTAGTTACAGGTTTTTTGCCTCCAGAAGGATTCGTCTTTTTGGACAAACATAATTATATTGAAAATAATCAAAATATTCCGATTTTATACCACTATAAAAGAAACGCGAAAATAAAACAAATACCTTTAAATTTAAATATAATAAATATTAATGACAATGAGTTGTTTAAATATGATAAGTATATTCCTGCAAAAAATAAATTAGAAATTAAAAAACCATACTTTTGGAAAAATTTAGATGTAACGTAGGTTATTGTAGGTTTAGGTATAGGTATAAGTATTAGGTTATTTTAGTTTTAAGTTTTTATAAAACATATAAATAAAAAAAATTGGTTTTTATATAAAAAAATTTTTTCCAATAAATTCAATTATATTAATATTAAAACTAAAATATATTAGGTTAAAATCAAAATATCAATATTAAAACATCAAAAGAGATTATATTAATATAGTTCTAAATAAATTGTGAGAGCTGACATATTGGTCAGCCATGTACAAATTACATTTTAGCATATAAGAATTCTTTTTAAGTTTTTTGTTTTTGAATTGTTAAAAAATAATATAATGAATAGAAAAATAAAACACTAAAAAAAAAAAAAAAAAAAAAAAAAAAAACTAAAATGACTCGTTGATTTTGATGTAAAGATGGTGATGATTTGTTGATTTTGATGTAATTTGTTGATTTTGATGTTAAAATGATGATGATTTGTTGATTTTGATGTTAAAATTATGATAATTTGTTGATTTTGATGTTAAAATTATGATAATTTGTTGATTTTGATGTTAAAATTATGATAATTTGTTGATTTTGATGTTAAAATGATGATAATTTGTTGATTTTAATGTTAAAATGATGATAATTTGTTGATTTTGATGTTAAAATGATGATAATTTGTTGATTTTGGTGTTAAAATAATGATGATTTGTTGATTTTGAAATACTTGGTAATAGTGATTAGACAGATGTTTAAATTTCAGTCACTAATTGTTGAACAATTTCTTTTTTTTTTTGTTTTATTAAATTAATTATTAAAATATTTTTGGTATTAATTTGATTGATTATTTAATAATTATAAATCTTTTTATAATTATTTTAGTTTTCACCGACTGCGCCAGTTATGTCAACTATCCTCATTGATGGTTTATTCAAGACTGCTTTTATTTTTACATTCAAAACTTATTTTACTTAAAACTAGTATAATTTACAAACTGTGCTTTTTACATAAAGTGCTTAGCAAGCGCGTTCTGTGATATTCATAAAAAATACTTATGCATTAAACATTGTGATATAGTGTGAACAATAATATTAGTTTATGTATTGAAATGCTGCGTTAGCAAAAGTAAGTTATTTTAAAAGATTCTAGTTAAGCTAATTTCGTGAGAAAGGAAATTAGCTTGTATAATTTAAATGGAAAGAAAGAATTTATAATTTGTAGTGTAGGAGGTTAAAGTTATATTCCGTATATAACTATATGAATAAATAAATTCTTATAAGATATTATTGTTATAATTGCTATGATAATTAATTATATTGTAAAATAACTTTTATTATAATTATTATATTTTTTTTTTAATTCTAGTTTTTGTTAAGAACTTTCATATTATTTTATCATATTAAATCATTAGACCAAAAAGCTAAAGCTTAGGTCATTTAAAAATGTATAGGTTAGTTTTAAGATAGATTAAAAAATAAAAAAAAAAAAAACAAGTAAGGAAACAGTCAGTCGGTGCAACAGATTTAGAAATACCCTACACTTATTTGGTTCAAATTTAATGAGATACACATAAGTCATTTTAACATCATAAAAGCTGTTATTAATTTGATCGTAAGACATAGCTAACCAAATTAACTTTATAATACTAAAACAATTTCTAATTACACTATCTATTAAAAAATATTACAAATTCTTACTAATTTATCTATTTAAAATATTTAAAAACAAAAATATATTTATTCCAATTCAATTACAAAAGTGAAAAAATTTGAATTATTAAATTTTGTGATAAAAAGCTAATCAAAGTATCATATATTTAATAATTCAAATTGCAATTATTTTAAAAGGTTAGGTTATGTACCTATTAGAAAAGCTTATAAACGCAAAATATGCAATAAATGTATTTCTAACATACAATTACAAATTTAGACTTTTCATACAATTTAATTAAATATAATAATAAATTTTACATAAATGCAGCAAGTACCTTTGAACATACCTTAAGTATCGTACACAATGTCTTAATTATGTATAACCTATGGTAATAATTCAATAAAATATATGACATAATAAAAACTAAAAAAAGGAATGTAATCGTTTATTAAAAAAATGTTTTGTTTTTAATTTATAACATATTATACATAATATAATTTATGGTAAAATTTTTAGTCTTTTAAAAAAAGAAATGTGTTAAATAAAACCGGAAATAGGAAAGAACCCTCGTGTATAAAATTTGAAGTTTCTATGTTTATGACTTTCGAAGATAAGCTTTTCAATTTTGGAATTTCTTAGAAGGCACCTGAACCATCACTACAATTAAGTCTAAATTTCGGGGACACATAGGAAATAGGAAATATATTCTTTGGCTTTGAAATTATACTTGTTTGGCCTCAAATCGATCAAAAGCTTCAAGAATCCGAACTCATTGTCCGAACTCGACCAGAACCAATCCCCATGGTACTTTCATTTAAAATTGCTTTAAGGTCTTCGGAACTAAGTGGCTGGTCCCCGACCCACTTTTTCAATTGGGCCCAAATTTCAAGGACACTAAGGAAATAGGAAGGGACATCCTGATACCAAATTTGGAGGTTCTATCTTCATTGGTTTCGGAATTATGCTCGTTTGGCCTAAATTCGATCAAAAAGTTCTAAGTTCCAAACCCATGGTCAAATCGCGAACGTACGCTATCCCCACCGCAGTTTCATTACTATCAACCTACAGCACAAATATGATGAAGATAGCGTCGTTGGTTGTTGAGTTATTGTGATTTTTTATATATGATCGTTAGCCCTTCGATCGATTAAAAGGGCTAGAATCCGAACCAATGGGCCGATTTCGCATATGCAATCCCCGCCGTACTTTCAGTCATGGTAACCTACAGTTAAAATTTCATCAAGATAGCTTCATTATTTTTTTGAGTTATCGTGCCTACGGTCGGACGGACGGACGGGCATGGCTATATCGACTCAGGAAGGGACGCTGATCACAAATATATATACTTTTCTATATCCAGCTCGCTTCCTTTAGGTGGTTCCAAACACCATACCAAAGTTAATATACCCTTTTACCTATTTTATAGGTGTAGGGTATAAAAAATAAGGTCCCATATTTGCAGCTACCAAAACACAAAGTACATGCAGTTGTATCTGGAATTGGAAATGCAAAGTGCAAAGTTTTGTGGAACTTTTCTTAAAATCCTGATTGAATTCAACATTTTCTTGTATGACCAAAGCATTAATTCTACCAAAATTAAATGGTTATTTGCCGTCAGAAAGATAACATCTTATAAAAATTGGGAGCATATAAAAACATTGGAGCTAGCAGATCCAAACATTTACAAACCAAGTAGAATCCACCTAATCTTAGGAGTGGACGTTTAGCTCAGAAAACCAAATTTGGCTATATTTTATCAGGTGAAATAAAAAACGAATTTCTTGAAAAAACAATTAATTGTTTTACTGCCAAAGTCGACCTAAATTTTGGGAAGCTGAAGAGCTCCTATCAGAAAGAACTACAACAGCTGAAGAAATAGAATGCGAATTTTATTTCAAATCTACGTGTCAATGCCAAAAAAATAGAAGATATATTGTGTGATTGCCGTTTCGCCAACATTTTAATTTGGATGAAATTCAGGGATCAAGAGAACTAGCACTTGCTAGATTATTTCGACTTGAAATAAAATCTGTGTGGAATAAATTATTGGAAACTATGTACAAGGATTTCATTGCAGAGTATATTCAGTTAGGTCATATGGTTCAAGCTCAAGAAATAGTTGAAGGTAAATACTACCTACCTCACCATGTCGTTTTTATGAACTTTCATAGAAACAAAAACATGCACTTATACTTCCCTACAAGAGTGAGTTAACAAATTTAATCATAAATCATGCACATTTGCATTCCTTATATGGTTGCAACAATTGTATTTAAACGCTTATTAAGAAAATTTCTTATGACTATCTAATCCTTTATAATTGTGTATTTCTTAACTTAAAAAAAAAAAAAAATATTTTACCTAATACAAAATTTTAATATAATAATATAAGAACTTATCGTTATTAATATAATTTTGTTGCCTAGTGTTAAGTGTTAATTATTGTAATAAAATCAAAGGTGTTCGCCACAAGTGCTAAGCACCTTTTTAAATCTGTGAAAAATAAATAAAAAAAAACAATCCACCTCTAGAATATGCTAGACAAAGATTTTGGATATTAAATGCATTAAAGGCAGCCAAAGGATGTATTCACAAATGTACAGTTTGTCATCGGTTTAAAGCAACTACGGCATCTGAACTAATGACCTCGTGTAACTATGTCCAGGCCATTCACATATTTTGGTATTGATTACGCTGTACCCTTTACTATAAAGTCATCAGTAGGTCGTGGAAATAAAACCTTTATGGCTTATATAGCGCTATTTGTTTGCTTAAAAAGCAAGGCAATTCACCTAGAAGTATTAACTAACTTAACATCAAGTGCCTTTCCTGCAGCATTTAAAAAATGTGTTAGCAGAAGAGGACCGGTCGCCAATGTGTATAGCGATTAACGATAATGCCACAAATTTTTTCGGAGCCAGAAAAATTTTGAGTGATTTGTTCACCCAATCATCAAAATGAAATTATAGACTCATTAAACAAGGTAGGAATGGAATGGCATTTCATCCCGCCCGCATCCCCTCTCTTTGAAGGTGTTTGGGAAGCTGCTGTAAATAAACTAAATATCATATGAAGACAATAATGAAGGACACAACATTGACTTTTGAAGAAGTTACAACTTTAACTGTAAAATTGAAGCTTGTTTAAATCCTCGTCCTTTATGTCCGTTAAATAATGATCCAAGAAAACTCGGAAATTTTAACACTTGGTCACTTTTTAATAGGAGCAACATTATTAACAGTTCCTGAGGAAAATTGGGTATTCTAATTTATTAACTAGATGGCAGCTGTTATATTATTTACACCAGAAGTTTTGGAAAAGATGGTCTAAAGAATACTTGTCCAGGTTACAGCAAAGACCAAAATGGACCCAACAACACCCAAATTTAAAGGTTGGGAACATAGTGCAGGATAATGTGGAGAAGTGGAGGTAGTGGAGGATAATTGTTCACCAGATGGGCTTGGGAAGAATTATTGAGATAAGCTGCGATAACAACGGTCTTGTTAGAGTTGCCACTTTAAGAACAAAAACTTCAGTCTTAAAACGACCTATAGCTAAGCTATCGCTGTTGCCAATTATAGACAACGACGACAATTTCAACTATGATGAAGTGATAATGGTTAAAAATAGAAATTCAGAAGCGCTTTATAATACTACAAATAATAGTATCCCAGGGATGCTTGTTAGTAAAGATGAAAAATCTCATTCATCGGTCAAAAGAAAACATACGTATTCCAACAAAAAGAGCAACAATAAGAAAATTAAATCATCTACTTACAAATTAACATGTCAGAGCATATTA
The DNA here is from genome assembly GCA_963082915.1 of Dolichopus griseipennis. Classification (NCBI taxonomy): domain Eukaryota; kingdom Metazoa; phylum Arthropoda; class Insecta; order Diptera; family Dolichopodidae; genus Dolichopus; species Dolichopus griseipennis. The sequence goes on along the minus strand of OY720441.1, from coordinate 249,438,893 downwards.
ACAATTATTTTTAGTTTTTTCTTTACAATGCCGCTAGCCAGCAATCATTCAGAATTCTATGGTAACACTCAATTTGGAAATGAACAAGGCATTTACTTTGAAAATATTGCAAAAACAAATATTTACAGTAGTGAACGGAATTTTATTGTATATTTTAATTTATCTTTTTACAATTATCAAAATGACGTGTTGATAAAATCTACAGCATATTTAAGGGAATTATGTAACAAACTTTTAGTTGACGTTGAATTCAAAGATCATTGCAAGCCGATTATGGTGCAGTTGCTGCATCATTTAGAGGAATTGGAATATGTTAATTTATCATCAAAATAACAATCCCTTCAAAAGAAAAGAGCTGCATTTGGAATAATTGGAAATGTGGCATCTAATAGAATTTTCCGAGAAATATGATATATGACAGAATATGACAGATATCAACAAAATTAAGGAAAATGAGCGTCATGTAGAAACATTATTTCAAAGACAAACTTCCATTTCTGATTCTACTCTTAAGATTATTAAACGTGAACAGCTACATGGGCATCAGCAATATATAAGCATGAACAGACAACTATTTTCTTTACAAGATGATATAAACCGAACAAAACAAGCGCAGAGATCATTCAAAATGTTAAATTCAACTGCCTTAATAAAAACGCTGGATCTAAGTAATACGAAACATAAACAGTCAATACCTTCTTTTATAATTGACACACGTCATGAACGGATTACCACGTTTTTCTTACTCCTGAACAATTAAAATCACAACTTAAAATTATACGAGAACATTTTCCAAGCAACTTAAAAAACAAACTTTTGACATTTTATTCTTTAATGCAAGTAAAAACACGAGTTTCTGAAAACAACGTAATTTTTTAAATAACGAGGAAGATTATAGTTGCCCTTGTGTAAAAGCTTATCATCGAAATTAATAAAACTAGTAACTTAAAATTAAGATAGAGCGTTCCAATTGTGTACAAGGGTTAACTAGTATTGAAAGTATGACGGGACTGCATATGGGCGAAATCGTACCATAATTTCGGGTCCTGGAACCCTTGAAAAGTTCAAGGACTAACAAACATATATCTTACAAACACCATAACTCAAAAAATAATGCCGGTATTTTGATGAAATTTAACAGTAGGTTACTAGTAATGAAAGTACCATGGGAATTGGTTGTGGTCGAGTTTAATTTCGAAGCCAAAGAATATATTTCCTATGTCCTATGTGTCTCCGAAATCTAGACTTAATTGTAGTGGTTCAGCTATGTTCAAAGGTACTTGCTGCATTTATGTAAAATTTATTATACCCTACACCTATAGAATAGGTAAAGGGGTATATTAACTTTGGTATGGTGTTTGTAACCACCTAAAGGAAGCGAGCTAGATATGGAAAAGTATATATATTTGTGATCAGCGTGACCGCCTTAGTCGATATAGCCATGTCCGTCCGGTCGTAGGAACGATAACTCAGAAAATAATGGAGATATCTTGATGAAATTTTAACTGTAGGTTACTAGGACTCAAAGTACGGCGGGGATTGCATATGGGCGAAATCGGCCCATGGGTTCGGATTTTGGACCTTTTAATCGATCGAAGGGCTAACGAACATATATAAAAAATCACGATAACTCAACAACTAATGACGCTATCTTCATCAAATTTGTGCTGTAGGTTACTAGTAATGAATCTACTTCGGGGATTGCGTAAGGTCAGGATTGGACCATGGGTTCGGAACCTAGAACTTTTTGATCGAATTTAGGCCAAACGAGCATAATTCCGAAACCAATGAAGATAGAACCTCCAAATTTGGTATCAGGGTGGCCCTTCCTATTATCTAAGTGTCTTGGGAATTTGGGCCCCATTGGAGTAGTGGGTCGGGGACCAGCCACACATATCCGAAGACTTTAAAGCATATCTTTAAAATTAATAAAGATAACAACTTGAAAAAATGTAGAAACTTCCAATTTGCCACAAGGGTGTTCTTTACTATCTCTTGCGTGTTCCCTTATATTGGGATCAATTGGAGAGGTGGTTCAGTACCCCTCTCAGACCTCCCAAGTTCTAAAAGCTTATAATCGAAATTACTAAAAATAGATAGATAGTTCAAATTGTGTACAAGGGTTAACTAGTACTATAAGTAAAGCGCGGGCTGTATAAGGGCGAAATCAGCCCATGGGTCCGGATTCTGGACCTTTTAGTCGGTGTCAGGGATAACGAACATATATTAAAAATCACGATAACTCAACAACTAATGAGGCTATCTTCATGAAATTTTGTGCTGTAGGTTATTGGTAATGAAACTACGGCGGTGATTACGTACGGTGAGAATTGGGCAATGGGTTCGGAACTGAGAACTTTTTGATCAAATTTAGGCCAAACTAGCGTAATTCCGAAACCAATGAAGATATAACCTCCAACTTTGGTATCAGGGTGTCCCTTCCTATTGCGTAAGTGTCTTTGAAATTCGGGCCCCATTGGACTAGTGGGTCGGGGACCAGCCACTCAGTTCCGAGGACCTTAAAGCATATTTTCGAAATTAATAAAAATAGTAACTTGAAACAAATGTAGAAGCTTCAAATTTGGCCCAGGGTGTTCTTTACTATTTCTTCCGTGCCCCCCTAATTTGGGATCATTTTGAGTGGTGGTTCAGGACCTCTCTTAGACCCCCAAATGTGTAAAAGCTTATCATCGAAATTAATAAAACTAGTAACTTAAAATTAAGATAGAACGTTCCAATTGTATACAAGGGTTAACTCCTATTGAAAGTATGACGGGACTGCATATGGGCGAAATGGTACCATGGTTTCGGGTTCTGGAGCCCTTGACAAGTTCAAGGACTAAAAAACATATATCTTAAAAACACCATAAATCAAAAAATAATGCCGGTATTTTGTTGAAATTTAAACTCTAGGTTACTAGTAATGAAAGTACCATGCCAATTGGTTCTGGTCGAGTTTAATTTCAAAGCCAAAGAATATATTTCCTATGTCCTATGTGTCTCCGAAATCTAGACTAAATTGTAGTGGTTCCGCTATGTTCAAAGGTACTTGCTGTATTTATGTAAAATTTATTTGAATATTTAAATGAATTATATGAAAAGGTCTAAATTTGTAATTGTATTTTAGAAATACATTTATTGCATATTTTGCGTTTATAAGCTTTTCTATTAAGTATATAAACTAACCATTTAAAATAATTGCAATTTTGAAAAATTTGGATTATTAAATATACTATGCTTTGATTATTTTTTTATCACAAAATTTAATAATTAGATTTTTTCATTTTGTAATTGAATTGGAATAAATATATTTTCATTTATTTCAAGTTTGTTTATTTTTTAATATTTTTAAATAGATAAATTAGTAAGAATTTGTAATATTTTTTAATAGATAGTGTAATTAGAAAATGTTTTTAGTATTATAAAGTTAATTTGGTTAGCTATGTCTTACGATCAAATTAATAACAGCTTTTATGGTGTTAAAATGACTTATGGATATGTCCTTAACCCTTAGAGGACTGGAAGTGTCTATCGGACACATTTTAAAATTTATATATGTATATACATATAATCTCTAGACATATTAAAAAAAAATGTATAAGCGTTCATGTGTACACACTAGTATAGTAAAATCATTTATAAAAAAACTAGAAATTATTTTTGTAACTGTAAAATTTTTGCAATTAAATTTTAAAAAACGTAAAGGTCCGCAATGTGTCCATTAGACACGCGAATAAAATTATAAGTAAACCCTAATATATTTTTTTTTCCAAATAGGGAAATCACCATATAAGAATAAAAATTCAATAAGTAAAGTTAAAATTTTTTTTTGAAATTGGGAATTCACCATACACGAAAAAAATTTCAACGAATAAAGCTAAATGATTTTTTTGAAAAAGGAAATCCCCGATAATGTTACGTCAAACAGATTTTATTAGAGTTTTATATGGTTTTATTCAAATTGTTTTTATACTCGACTGAGTGCGGTTAGAAATAAATAAAATTGAAATATTGACAAAATAATTATAATATTGTTTATATTGGATTTATTACGCATAAGGTAATATTAGTAATTTTGTTCTTTAGAATCAAACGTTTTTTATTTTTGTACTTATATAAAACCTACTCTCTAATTAGCAATGGAGAGAAAAAGAGGACTAACCGAAAACGAGATTATTCGAGCTTTCGTTGATAGTGAAAATGAAAGTGAAAATGGAATTAATATTTATATAGCAGACGATGAAGCTGACCAAAATGTCGCTTTTGATAATGTATCAGATAGCGAAGAGGAAATAATAGAAACCAATTTGGATGAAGAAGTCATACTTCTGGAAGAAGTTGCAATTTATGTTAGCAGTGATAGCACTCAATGGAATTCTCATCCACTTCCAAATAATATTACGGAATATGCTATAAAAGGGGCCTCAGAAAAAGTTGTACTTCCTCCAGATAAAATAATTGAGGACCCAGTAGATTGCTTCAATTTATTTTTCGACAATAATATTTGGGACATAATAGTAAAATATACTAACCTTGAAGCGACGCTAAAATTAGGAACAGAGTGGAAAAACATTGATCGGTGTGAATTACAAGCATATTTCGGACTTTTATTGTCATCTGGCGTAAACAAACAAAGCAAGGTTAATATTTTAGATTTTTGGGATCCACTTTTTGGAAATCCCATTTTTCGGGCAACAATGAGTAAAAATCGTTTTAAACTTATTCAAAGAGTTATCAGATTTGATGACCGAACTTCCAGATCTGAACGCAGAAAAAAAGATAAATTGGCACCTATCCGAGACCTTTGGGAAAAGTTCAATAACAACCTGAAAAAAATGTACATACCAGGAGAAAATTTAACCATTGATGAGCAGCTTGTTCCTTTTCGAGGCCGGGTATCATTTAAGCAATATATTCCAAGTAAACCTGATAAGTATGGTATAAAGATGTGGTGGATATGCGACAACGCTACAAGCTATCCACTCTTCGGCATACCATATTTGGGAAAAGAAGGTTCAACGAGAAGTACAAACCTAGCTCAAAATATTGTAGAAAGATTATGTCAACCGTACTTTAACACAAATAGGAATGTAACTTTCGATAACTTTTTTACCAGTATGCCTTTGGCAGAAACTTTATTGAAAAATGGCTTAACTTCAGTTGGCACACTGCGTAAAAATAAAAAGTGCATTCCTAAAAATTTTCTTCCTAATAAGAATCGATTTCCAGAGAGCAATGTTTTCGGATTTCGAAGCAATATGACTTTAGTTTCATATGTTCCAAAACCAAATCGTGCTGTAATTTTACTTTCAACAAAACACAAAACTGCCACCATCGATAAAAATAATAAAAATAAATCGGAAATAAATTTGTTTTATAATAAAACAAAAGGCGGTGTTGATACGCTAGGCCAAATGGCTCATAATTATACAGTTCGTAGAAGAACAAACAGATGGCCTTTGGCATTTCTACAAAATTTAATTGACGTTGGAGGAATTGCCGCACAAGTAATATGGAAAAATTTGTATCCAGAAAGTAAACTGTCCCGCAAATATTTTTTGAGATCAATTGCTCGAAATTTGGTGACACAACTAATCAAGAGACGTAGTTTGAAAGGCGTACGTGTCGAGCAGCAAAAGGAAATACTAAAGGTACTTCAAGTTGAGGCTCAAGCTGGATCAAGTACTTCTACTTCTGATTTGGAACCACAACGGAAAAAACGAAGATGTCATTATTGTCCGCCAAAAATTTCAAGAACTTCTAAGCAAATTTGTGAAAGTTGCAGCTTACCTGTTTGCATGGAACACTCTAATAAAACTATTTTATGTACTAAATGTGTAAAATAATAATTAAAATAAAAAAAAATTAAAAAAAAACTTTTATATATATAAATAAAAACTTGTTTCCTCTTGTTATTCATACATTTGTCCGTTGGACACTAGCGGTCTTTAGCGTTATTTTTTTTTCTGGTCTTCTAAGGGTTAAATTTGAACCAAATAGGTGTAGGGTATTTCTAAGTCGGTTGCACCGACTGACTGTTTCTCTACTTGTTTTTTAAATAATTGTAGTTGCTATGGTATCAATTGTTTGTTTTAAATAACAGTTTTTAAATAATTGTAGTTGCTATGGTATCAATTGTTTGTTTTAAATAATAGAAATATTAAAAAAAATTAATAATTTTTAATATAAATGAGAGTTTTCTGTCAAATTTTCTATAAACTAAAATTTTTCATACATAAAATAAATACATATATTTTATTTAAAAGAAAATAGAAAACAAAAAATGAATTAAAAAAAAAAAAAATCTCTCCTTATCCTGAATTCGAACCGAGACATTTTTGGCTACAAGTAACGTGTCCTAACCACTACACCATAAATCGATTAATAATTTAACTACATTTTGTTTGTTTTTATATTTGGTTTCTATTTAGTTATTATTTTTGAAAATTATTATTAATATTATTTATTATTATTATTATTATTATTAATATATTTGTCTAGAATGAGGTGTAACAAACGCATTCAATTAAATGTGTTTTGTTGGATGTGTTCAATTATAAAAAAATAAAATGTTAATGTTTTGTTGGATGTGTTTTATTTTAGAAAATAAAATATCCAAAACTATCATAAGCAGGCCAAAAAATATTTTATTAATTTTTAATAAAAAAAAAAAACATTTTTATGAACTTAAATTAATATGAAATAGTTCATTTCAGTTTAAAAATCACAGAAGATTTTTGGGAAAATTTAAAAAAATTGTAAAACATTTTGCATTTAAAATCGAGACTATGATTTACAGGATCATTCCTGTTTTAAGTCTTCATTAATTTCAGTGAAATACTGAATTAATAGTATAGGCCAAATATGTGCTTTGGTGCTCTGCTTGCTTTGATTTGAAAGCAAATAACTAAGCAAAGCTACCAAAGCAATTTCAAATTTTCCCTAACTTTTTTTTTCGATTTCACAGGTACCTAAAAAAATAAAATTTTTGTTTATATTTTAACATTTATAATTAAATAAGTGTATAATAATAATATGGTCTTAATAGTTTTGTAATTAACTCTAAATCAATCCCGTTTAGCTATTTTTTTTCCTTCAATTAATATATATCAATCCCGTTTAACTATTTTTTTTTCTTCAATTAATATATATATAAAATATTTTAATAAGGCTTGCGGTAGTGCCTTCTGGTTTTGAAATCGAATGCTAATTTTTAATATTTATAATAATATATATGTATATTATTGTATTAGAGAGAAAGCTTGTCCGTACAACAGGTGCAAGTGTAAAAACCAAATTTTGTTTTTTTGTTTTTTTGTTTATTTTTTTTTTTTGTATTTTTTTTTGTACGATTTCGAGGTAGAATTTCATATGATTTAAATGATGCGTAGTTTATTTAAGATAAGCAAAAAAGAACACAAAGATTTTTTTTAAGTAAATGGCTTATTGATATTGATAGATATTTATGAATATATATGATGAATCATCATGATGATTATTATATGAATAATGATCATATGAAGTTGATTTGGCTTAAGTTTAATATATTACTGTTAATTATATAATGGATCGAGCACTTATATGAAGTTTCAAAATGTTACGGCCCCATTTTCGGGGGGCTGCTATACAACTTCTTTGCACCAATATCAATTTCTTGGAAACTGATAATACTACGAGGATAAAAATTACACACTGTTAGTTATATAATGAATCGAGCACTTATATGAAGTTTCAAAATGTTACGGACCCGTTTTCGGGCACCTGCCATACAAAGTAATCAATTCGATAACTGTGAATCTAATGAAGCTACGAAGTTAAAATCAAAACTGGGCAGGTAAAGTAATAGGACAAGTTAGTTGGCAAAGTTGGACATCACTCGGACCAACTTTTAGGGTGGGCTATTTTTTTTTTTTTTATGGGATAATAAGTTAATCAAAAACGAGGAAGATTATAGTTGCCCTTGTTAACTTTTAGATACCCGTGCATACCCACTATAATATGAAAAATAAACCGTTATTTATTTCTATAATGCTAGAATATATTACAAAAAATATAAAAAAGTAAAATAGTTTAAAAAAATTTAACTCATTATCCTATAATTTTTGCTTAAAAAACAAAAAAAAAAAAAAAAAAAATGCCCCACCCTAAAAGTTTGTCCGAGTGATATCCAACTTTGCCAAGTAACTTGTCCTATTACTTTACCTGCCCAATTTTAATTTTAACCTCCTAGCTTTATTAGATTCACAGTTATTGAACTGAAAACTTTGTATGGCAGCACCCCGATAATGGGGCCGTGACATTTTGAAACTTCATATAAGTGCTCGATTCAATATATAACTAACAGTGTGTAATTTTCATCCTCATAGTATAATTAGTTTTGAAGAAATTCATATTGGTGCAAAGAAGTTGTATGGCAGCCCCCCGAAAATGAAGCCGTAACATTTTGAAATTTCATATAAGTGCTTGATTCATTATGGAACTAACCGTGTGTAATTTTCATCTTCCTGGTATTATTACTTTTGAGGAAATTCATATTGGTGTAAATAAGTTGTGTGGCAGCTCCCCGAAGCTTTGGTCTGGTTTTAACCAAAAAGAATAGGGAACCTAAAAAATGTCCAAAAAATGTTTTGTGTAAATTTCAAAACTCTAGCTCTAATTTTTCAATTCTATCTCTTGTAATTAATTTTTAATTCGCAAATACTTACATATATTAAAACCAAGCAAAATAAGCATCATATTATAATCATACTCATATAATGATCAGATCATCATGATCAAAAATTATCATCATATTCATAATTTTTTTTCATTTTAATTCATAAATCTCAAAGTACAAAGTCCAAATCTAAAATTTTTTTAAAAATTTTACGCATCATTTAAATCGTATGAAATCGTTATCTATCTACAAAAAAAAAAAAAACAAACAAAAAAACAAACAAAAACAAAATTCATATAAATTCATGTTACAAGATGTGCAGATAAATTTAAAATTTTTATATGAAAATATGGGAGTTAAAAAAGTTAGTTGTTCGAGAGCTACCCGAAGTTATGGTCCGATCTTAACCAAAAAAAATAGGGAACCTAGAAATTGATTGAAAAATATTTTGTGAAAATTTCAGAACTGTAGCTCCTTTAGTTTTTGAGTTATCGTTCTGACACACGGACGGATGGACGGACAGACACACATAGCTAGATCGACTTATTTTTCGATTCTGAGCCGATACGTACCCTTGACACTATATCTAGCTCCTCTAGATCGATGCGTTACAAACGGAGGAGCAATTTTAATATACCCGATGTCATATATGTATGCACGGGTATAATTATGGGATACCTAATAAGTTAAATATTTTTTAAACTATTTTACTTTCTTATATTTTTTTTGTAATATTTATAATAGCATAGGGGAAATAAATAACGGTTAGTGGGTATGCACGGGTATCTAAAAGTTGACAAGGGCAACTATAATCTTCCTCGTTTAAAATTTAATTTAATTGCATTAAAAAAAAAAATTTTTAAAAATTTTCCCCTGGATTGAAATTGAACCTAACACCCTAAAATACAAAATTTAGTCACCACCGTCTTCACCACCCAGCCAATTTACTTTTAATGTATAGTTTACTAAATGGTGTATTGAATTATATGGGTTTTCTTGGATGTATTCTATTATAAAAAATGAAATACCATAAATTATCATAAGTAAGCCAAAAAATATCTATTTTAATTATTTATGATTTGTTTTCTAAGTATTTTTTTTTAAATATCTAAATTAAGTTTTCTTATAAAGGAAAAAATATATAAAACTTTTTTTTTTATTATTTTTATAGAAAAATACTAAAGAGGGTAAAAATTAAAAAAAACAAGAAATTCTAATTTTTATACGTTAAATTGAATTTTTATTAAAAAATAACTAAATTAAATGCAATTTTTTTCGACTTAAAAATTTTAATTTCGGTAAATTTCAAAATCCCCAGTTTCGGTTCTTCTCGGAGTTTAAAATATAATCAATTAATAGAAAACCGATATATTGGTCGTTGTTAGAGATTTTTTATTGGAAAAAGTTAGATAAATAGTTAAAAAAGATATATATATATATATATATATGTATATATTTATACATATATATAATTTGTAACACAACCAAATTAAAAAAAAACTCTAACAAACAACATCTAAAATAAAAAGCCCATTAATTATCTAATCTATCTTCTATCTATCTATCTATCTATATATATAAAAGGGAAAGTTTGTTTGTATGTTTGTTTGTTTGTTTGTATGTAGCGAATAGACTCCTAAACTGCCCAGCCTATTTTAATGAAAATTTGTATATAGGGGTTTTTGGGTACGGAAAGAAATCGTGGCCCAAAAATTTTGCCCTAACGGACCGCCAAGTTGGGGCTGTGGTGCAAGTATTTAAATTTCTTTGTTCTAAAATGAAAACGGTTTGACCGATTGACTTCAAATTTTGTATACGTGATGCTCTTTGAGAATTGAGTAGACACTATTAACAGTTTTGGAATTTGTTAACCCATGTCGGGCCGACGGGTGGTCAAAAAAAATTTTGGGTCTAAATTTTGTCCGATTTTACGAAATTCTGCTTTGGCTTAAAAGACGGCCCAAAAAAAATTTTGTTGAGTTCCATTAACCCATTGCGGCCCAACAGCTTTTTATAGGTTTTTTCAATATTTTACTCTAAATTCGAAACGGTTTGACCGATTGACTTCAAATTTTGTATACGTGATTCTCCTTGAGAATTGAGTTAACACTATTAACAGTTTTGGAATTTGTTAACCCATGTTGGGCCGACGGGTGGTCAAAAAAAATGTTGGGTCCAAATTTGGTCCGATTTTATGAAATTCTGCTTTAGCTTTAAAGAAAACCCAGAAAAAAATTTTATTGACTTGCAATAAACCCATTCGGGCCAACAGCTTTTTATAGGTTTTTTCAATACTTAACTCTAAATTAAAAACGGTTTGACCGATTTTCTTTAAATTTTGTATACGTGCTCCCCTGTGAGAATTGAGTTGACACTATTAACAGATTTGGAATTTGTTAACCCATGTCGGCCCGACGGTTGGTCAAAATAATTTTGGAAGCTAATATATTGTCAAAATTTGCGAAGTACTGCTTTGGCTAAAAAGAAAGCCTCAAAAAAATTTTGTTGAGTGATTTGGAAGCAAATTACGTCCAATTTTGCGCAATACTGCTTTGCCCAAAGAGAAAGTGTAGTTCCGTTAACCCAGTGGGGCACAGTGGCTTTTAATAGATTTTTGCGTTACTTAAAAGTAGAAACAATTTGACCGGTTTACCTCAAATTTTATATGTGTGAAGCAACTTGAAAATGGAGTTGAGTCTGTTAACAGTCGGTCCTGCAATTTTTCAAAAAAATTTTTTTGGAAATAAATTACGTCAAAATTTGGAAAGTAGTTCGTACTGCTTTGAATTACAGAAAGTTTCAAAAATTACTAGAATAATCCTAGAAAAATCGTTTTAAAAAGATTGCTTTCACACATTTTAAAATTTACATGTGTAAACCGTGTGTAAGTTTTGTGTTAACTTTTTGCAGTAACATCAAATTCAATTAAACCTCCATTGAGAGGCGCAGCAACGCGCACCGGGTATTAGCTAGTACTATATATAAATTAAAAAACTAAGAAAGCAATAATATATAAGAAAAACCCTAATCACAAAACGCTAACAAATAATAATATCAACTAAAAATTAAAAAATCAACTAAAAACAGGCTAAGAAATAAATCAATAAAATAAAATACTCAAATGAAATAATATGAATCTTCCAATTTGTTTTGGAAAAACTTTTAAAAAAATAATATATAAACACACATTTTGTAATTAAGCAGACTAAAATAAATTTACTTAAGTTTTATAAACTAATTACAAAATACGGCTAATTAAAATACAGTTTTTCTTTTCTTCTTATTAGAATACATTTTTAGAGTGTCTGACTCCGAAATGTTGACACGCAGATTCGTTTCCGGATGGAAGGATATATTTTTAAATGCATATAAATTACAAAAAATTCCTTTTTTTCTTTTTCTTTACACCATTATTTGGCAAAGTGCAAATTATACATTATTCCGAAATTCCAAGAACTTATATATTTTTGAAAATAAATTCTAATTTAATATAATGAACTACGTCATTCTATGGCGGGCCAAAAGCTAGTATATATATAATTATTATTATTATTATTAATATATTTGTCTAGAATGAGGTGTAAGAAAACGCATTCAATTAAATGTGTTTTGTTGGATGTGTTCAATTATAAAAAAATAAAATATTAATGTTTTGTTGGATGTGTTTTATTTTAGAAAATAAAATATCCAAAACTATCATAAGCAGGCCAAAAAATATTTTATTAATTTTTAATAAAAAAAAAAAACATTTTTATGAACTTAAATTTATATGAAATAGTTCATTTCAGTTTTAAAAATCACAGAAGATTTTTGGGAAAATTTAAATAAATAGTAAGACATTTTGCGTTTAAAATCGAGACTATGATTTACCGGATCATTCCTGTTTTACGTCTTCATTAATTTCAGTGAAATACTGAATTAGTAATATAGGCCAAATATGTGCTCTGCTTGCTTTGCTTTGAAAGCAAATAACCAAGCAAAGCAACCAAAGCAATTTCAAGTTTTCCCTAACTTTTTTTTTCGATTTCACAAGTACCTAAAAAAATAAAATTTTTGTTTATATTTTAAGATTTATAATTAAATAAGTGTATAATAATAACATGGTCTTAATAGTTTTGTAATTAACTCTAAATCAATCCCGTTTAACTATTTTTTTTCCTTCAATTAATTTATATCAATCCCGTTTAACTATTCTTTTTTTCTTCAATTAATATATATATAAAATATTTTAATAAGGCTTGCGGCAGTGCCTTCTGGTTTTGAAATCGAATCCTAATTTTTAATATTTATAATAATATATATGTATATTATTGTATTAGGGAGAAAGCTTGTTCGTACAACAGGTGCAAGTGTAAAAACCAAATTTTTTTCTGTTAAAATTTCATATTGAATTTTTAATTTCACAATATTTACATATTGTGAATCTCTTTTAAAATTTAATTTAATTGCATTAAAAAAAAAAATTTAAAAAAATTTTCCCCTGGATTGAAATTGAACCTAACACCCTAAAATACAATATCTAGTCACCACCGTCTTAACCTCCCAGCCAATTTACTTCTAATGTATAGTTTACTAAATGGTGTATTGAATTATATGGGTTTTCTTGGATGTATTCTATTATAAAAAATGAAATACCATAAATTATCATAAGTACGCCAAAAAATATCTATTTTACTTATTTATGAATTGTTTTCTAAGTAATTTTTTTTAAATATCTAAATTAAGTTTTCTTATAAAGGAAAAAATATATAAAACCTTTTTTTTTTATTATTTTTATAGAAAAATACTAAAGAGGGTAAAAATTAAAAAAAAACAAGAAATTCTAATTTTTATACGTTAAATTGAATTTTTATTAAAAAATAACTAAATTAAATGCAATTTTTTTCGACTTAAAAAATTTTAATTTCGGAAAATTTCAAAATCCCCAGTTTCGGTTCTTCCCGGAGTTTAAAATATAATCAATTAATAGAAAACCGATATATTGGTCGTTGTTAGAGATTTTTTATTGGAAAAAGTTAGATAAATAGTTAAAAAAGATATATATATATAATTTGTAACACAACCAAATTAAAAAAAAACTCTAACAAACAACATCTAAAATAAAAAGCCCATTAATTATCTAATCTATATATATAAAAGGGAATGTTTGTGTGTATGTTTGTTTGTTTGTTTGTTTGTTTGTTTGTTTGTTTGTTTGTATGTAGCGAATAGACTCCTAAACTGTCCAGCCGATTTTCATGAAAATTTGTATATAGGGGTTTTTGGGTACGGAAAGAAATCGTGGCCCAAAAATTTTGCTCTAACGGACCGCCAAGTTGGGGCTGTGGTGCAAGTATTTAAACTTCTTTGTTCTAAAATGAAAACGGTTTGACCGATTGACTTCAAATTTTGTATACGTGATGCTCTTTTAGAATTGAGTAGACACTATTAACAGTTTTGGAATTTATTAACCCATGTCGGGCCGACGGGTGGTCAAAAAAAATTTTGGGTCCAAACTTTGTCCGATTTTACGAAATTCTGCTTTACTTTTAAAGAAATCCCCAAAAAAAATTTTATTGAGTTCCATTAACCCATTGCGGCCCAAAAGCTTTTTATAGGTTTTTTAATACTTTACTCTAACTTCGAAACGGTTTGACCGATTGACTTCAAATTTTGTATACGTGATGCTCTTTGAGAATTGAGTAGACACTATTGACAATTTTGGAATTTGTTAACCCATGTCGGGCCGACGGGTGGTCAAAAAAAATTTTGGGCCCAAATTTTGTCCGATTTTACGAAATTCTGCTTTACCTTTAAAGAAATCCCCAAAAAAAATTTTATTGAGTTCCATTAACCCATTGCGGCCCAAAAGCTTTTTATAGGTTTTTTCAATACTTTACTCTAACTTCGAAACGGTTTGACCGATTGACTTCAAATTTTGTATACGTGATGCTCTTTGAGAATTGAGTAGACACTATTGACAATTTTGGAATTTGTTAACCCATGTCGGGCCGACGGGTGGTCAAAAAAAATGTTGGGTCCGAATTTTGTCCGATTTTATGAAATTCTGCTTTGGCTAAAAAGAAAACCCAGAAAAAAATTTTATTGACTTGCATTAACCCATTGGGGCCAACAGCTTTTTATAGGTTTTTTCAATACTTAACTCTAAATTCAAAACGATTTGACCGATTTTCTTTAAATTTTGTATACGTGCTCCCCTGTGAGAATTGAGTTGACACTATTAACAGATATGGAATTTGTTAACCCATGTCGGCCCGACGGTTGGTCAAAATAATTTTGGAAGCTAATATTGTCAAAATTTGCGAAGTACTGCTTTGGCTAAAAAGATAGCCCCAAAAAAATTTTGTTGAGTGATTTGGAAGCAAATTACGTCCAATTTTGCGCAATACTGCTTTGCCCAAAGAGAAAGTGTAGTTCCGTTAACCCAGTGGGGCACAGTGGCTTTTAATAGATTTTTGCGTTACTTAACTCTAAAGTAGAAACGATTTGACCGGTTTAATGTTACCGGATTTGACTCAAATTTTATATGTGTGAAGCAACTTGAAAATGGAGTTGAGTCTGTTAACAGTCGGTCTTGCGATTTTTCAAAAAAATTTTTTGGAAGTAAATTACGTCAAAATTTGGAAAGTAGTTCGTACTGCTTTGAATTACAGAAAGTTTCAAAAATTACTAGAATAATCCTAGAAAAAACGTTTTAAAAAGATTGCTTTCACACATTTTAAAATTTACATGTGTAAACCGTGTGAAGTTTTGTGTTAACTTTTTGCAGTAACATCAAATTCAATTAAACCTCCATTGAGAGGCGCAGCAACGCGCACCGGGTATTAGCTAGTACTATATATAAATTAAAAAACTAAGAAAGCAATAATATATAAGAAAAACCCTAATCACAAAACACTAACAAATAATAATATCAACTAAAAATTAAAAAATCAACTAAAAACAGGCTAAGAAATAAATCAATAAAATAAAATACTCAAATGAAATAATATGAATCTTCTAATTTGTTTTGGAAAAACTTTTAAAAAAATAATATATAAACACACATTTTGTAATTAAGCAGACTAAAATAAATTTACTTAAGTTTTATAAACTAATTACAAAATACGGCTAATTAAAATACAGTTTTTCTTTTCTTCTTATTAGAATACATTTTTAGAGTGTCTGACTCCGAAATGTTGACACGCAGATTCGTTTCCGGATGGAAGGATATATTTTTAAATGCATATAAATTACAAAAAATTCCTTTTTTTCTTTTTCTTTACACCATTATTTGGCAAAGTGCAAATTATACATTATTCCGAAATTCCAAGAACTTATATATTTTTGAAAATAAATTCTAATTATTATTATTAATATATTTGTCTAGAATGAGGTGTAACAAACGCATTCAATTAAATGTGTTTTGTTGGATGTGTTCAATTATAAAAAAATAAAATATTAATGTTTTGTTGGATGTGTTTTATTTTAGAAAATAAAATATCCAAAACTATCATAAGCAGGCCAAAAAATATTTTATTAATTTTTAATAAAAAAAAAAAACATTTTTATGAACTTAAATTTATATGAAATAGTTCATTTCAGTTTTAAAAATCACAGAAGATTTTTGGGAAAATTTAAATAAATAGTAAGACATTTTGCGTTTAAAATCGAGACTATGATTTACCGGATCATTCCTGTTTTACGTCTTCATTAATTTCAGTGAAATACTGAATTAGTAATATAGGCCAAATATGTTCTCTGCTTGCTTTGCTTTGAAAGCAAATAACCAAGCAAAGCAACCAAAGCAATTTCAAGTTTTCCCTAACTTTTTTTTTCGATTTCACAAGTACCTAAAAAAATAAAATTTTTGTTTATATTTTAAGATTTATAATTAAATAAGTGTATAATAATAACATGGTCTTAATAGTTTTGTAATTAACTCTAAATCAATCCCGTTTAACTATTTTTTTTCCTTCAATTAATTTATATCAATCCCGTTTAACTATTCTTTTTTTCTTCAATTAATATATATATAAAATATTTTAATAAGGCTTGCGGCAGTGCCTTCTGGTTTTGAAATCGAATCCTAATTTTTAATATTTATAATAATATATATGTATATTATTGTATTAGGGAGAAAGCTTGTTCGTACAACAGGTGCAAGTGTAAAAACCAAATTTTTTTCTGTTAAAATTTCATATTGAATTTTTAATTTCACAATATTTACATATTGTGAATCTCTTTTAAAATTTAATTTAATTGCATTAAAAAAAAAAATTTAAAAAAATTTTCCCCTGGATTGAAATTGAACCTAACACCCTAAAATACAATATCTAGTCACCACCGTCTTAACCTCCCAGCCAATTTACTTCTAATGTATAGTTTACTAAATGGTGTATTGAATTATATGGGTTTTCTTGGATGTATTCTATTATAAAAAATGAAATACCATAAATTATCATAAGTACGCCAAAAAATATCTATTTTACTTATTTATGAATTGTTTTCTAAGTAATTTTTTTTAAATATCTAAATTAAGTTTTCTTATAAAGGAAAAAATATATAAAACCTTTTTTTTTTATTATTTTTATAGAAAAATACTAAAGAGGGTAAAAATTAAAAAAAAACAAGAAATTCTAATTTTTATACGTTAAATTGAATTTTTATTAAAAAATAACTAAATTAAATGCAATTTTTTTCGACTTAAAAAATTTTAATTTCGGAAAATTTCAAAATCCCCAGTTTCGGTTCTTCCCGGAGTTTAAAATATAATCAATTAATAGAAAACCGATATATTGGTCGTTGTTAGAGATTTTTTATTGGAAAAAGTTAGATAAATAGTTAAAAAAGATATATATATATAATTTGTAACACAACCAAATTAAAAAAAAACTCTAACAAACAACATCTAAAATAAAAAGCCCATTAATTATCTAATACTATATATAAATTAAAAAACTAAGAAAGCAATAATATATAAGAAAAACCCTAATCACAAAACACTAACAAATAATAATATCAACTAAAAATTAAAAAATCAACTAAAAACAGGCTAAGAAATAAATCAATAAAATAAAATACTCAAATGAAATAATATGAATCTTCCAATTTGTTTTGGAAAAACTTTTAAAAAAATAATATATAAACACACATTTTGTAATTAAGCAGACTAAAATAAATTTACTTAAGTTTTATAAACTAATTACAAAATACGGCTAATTAAAATACAGTTTTTCTTTTCTTCTTATTAGAATACATTTTTAGAGTGTCTGACTCCGAAATGTTGACACGCAGATTCGTTTCCGGATGGAAGGATATATTTTTAAATGCATATAAATTACAAAAAATTCCTTTTTTTCTTTTTCTTTACACCATTATTTGGCAAAGTGCAATTTATACATTATTCCGAAATTCCAAGAACTTATATATTTTTGAAAATAAATTCTAATTATTATTATTAATATATTTGTCTAGAATGAGGTGTAACAAACGCATTCAATTAAATGTGTTTTGTTGGATGTGTTCAATTATAAAAAAATAAAATATTAATGTTTTGTTGGATGTGTTTTATTTTAGAAAATAAAATATCCAAAACTATCATAAGCAGGCCAAAAAATATTTTATTAATTTTTAATAAAAAAAAAAAAACATTTTTATGAACTTAAATTAATATGAAATAGTTCATTTCAGTTTAAAAATCACAGAAGATTTTTGGGAAAATTTAAATAAATAGTAAAACATTTTGCATTTAAAATCGAGACTATGATTTACAGGATCATTCCTGTTTTAAGTCTTCATTAATTTCAGTGAAATACTGAATTAATAGTATAGGCCAAATATGTGCTTCGGTGCTCTGCTTGGTTTGATTTGAAATAAAAAAAATAACCAAGCAGCAACCAAAGCAATTTCAAATTTTCCCTAACTTTTTTTTCGATTTCACAGGTACCTAAAAAAATAAAATTTTTGTTTATATTTTAACATTTATAATTAAATAAGTGTATAATAATAATATGGTCTTAATAGTTTTGTAATTAACTCTAAATCAATCCCGTTTAGCTATTTTTTTTCCTTCAATTAATATATATCAATCCCGTTTAACTATTTTTTTTTCTTCAATTAATATATATATAAAATATTTTAATAAGGCTTGCGGTAGTGCCTTCTGGTTTTGAAATCGAATCCTAATTTTTAATATTTATAATAATATATATGTATATTATTGTATTAGGGAGAAAGCTTGTCCGTACAACAGGTGCAAGTGTAAAAACCAAATTTTTTTCTGTTAAAATTTCATATTGAATTTTTAATTTCACAATATTTACATATTGTGAATCTCTTTTAAAATTTAATTTAATTGCATTAAAAAAAAAAATTTAAAAAAATTTTCCCCTGGATTGAAATTGAACCTAACACCCTAAAATACAAAATCTAGTCACCACCGTCTTAACCTCCCAGCCAATTTACTTCTTATGTATAGTTTACTAAATGGTGTTTTGAATTATATGGGTTTTCTTGGATGTATTCTATTATAAAAAATGAAATACCATAAATTATCATAAGTACGCCAAAAAATATCTATTTTAATTATTTATGAATTGTTTTCTAAGTAATTTTTTTTAAATATCTAAATTAAGTTTTCTTATAAAGGAAAAAATATATAAAACTTTTTTTTTTATTATTTTTATAGAAAAATACTAAAGAGGGTAAAAATTAAAAAAAAACAAGAAATTCTAATTTTTATACGTTAAATTGAATTTTTATTAAAAAATAACTAAATTAAATGCAATTTTTTTCGACTTAAAAATTTTAATTTCGGAAAATTTCAAAATCCCCAGTTTCGGTTCTCCCCGGAGTTTAAAATATAATCAATTAATAGAAAACCGATATATTGGTCGTTGTTAGAGATTTTTTATTGGAAAAAGTTAGATAAATAGTTAAAAAAGATATATATATATATATATATATATATATATATATATATATATATATTTATACATATATATAATTTGTAACACAACCAAATTAAAAAAAAACTCTAACAAACAACATCTAAAATAAAATCCCCATTAATTATCTAATACTATATATAAATTAAAAAACTAAGAAAGCAATAATATATAAGAAAAACCCTAATCACAAAACACTAACAAATAATAATATCAACTAAAAATTAAAAAATCAACTAAAAACAGGCTAAGAAATAAATCAATAAAAAAAAATACTCAAATGAAATAATATGAATCTTCCAATTTGTTTTGGAAAATCTTTAAAAAAATAATATATAAACACACATTTTGTAATTAAGCAGACTAAAATAAATTTACTTAAGTTTTATAAACTAATTACAAAATACGGCTAATTAAAATACAGTTTTTCTTTTCTTCTTATTAGAATACATTTTTAGAGTGTCTGACTCCGAAATGTTGACACGCAGATTCGTTTCCGGATGGAAGGATATATTTTCAAATGCATATAAATTACAAAAAATTCCTTTTTTTCTTTTTCTTTACACCATTATTTGGCAAAGTGCAAATTATACATTATTCCGAAATTCCAAGAACTTATATATTTTTGAAAATAAATTCTAATTTAATATAATGAACTACGTCATTCTATGGCGGGCCAAAAGCTAGTATATATATAATTATTATTATTATTTTATTAATATATTTGTCTAGAATGAGGTGTAACAAACGCATTCAATTAAATGTGTTTTGTTGGATGTGTTCAATTATAAAAAAATAAAATATTAATGTTTTGTTGGATGTGTTTTATTTTAGAAAATAAAATATCCAAAACTATCATAAGCAGGCCAAAAAATATTTTATTAATTTTTAATAAAAAAAAAAAAACATTTTTATGAACTTAAATTAATATGAAATAGTTCATTTCAGTTTAAAAATCACAGAAGATTTTTGGGAAAATTTAAATAAATAGTAAAACATTTTGCATTTAAAATCGAGACTATGATTTACAGGATCATTCCTGTTTTAAGTCTTCATTAATTTCAGTGAAATACTGAATTAATAGTATAGGCCAAATATGTGCTTCGGTGCTCTGCTTGGTTTGATTTGAAATAAAAAAAATAACCAAGCAAAGCAACCAAAGCAATTTCAAATTTTCCCTAACTTTTTTTTTCGATTTCACAGGTACCTAAAAAAATAAAATTTTTGTTTATATTTTAACATTTATAATTAAATAAGTGTATAATAATAACATGGTCTTAATAGTTTTGTAATTAACTCTAAATCAATCCCGTTTAACTATTATTTTTCCTTCAATTAATATATATATAAAATATTTTAATAAGGCTTGCGGTAGTGTCTTCTGGTTTTGAAATCGAATCCTAATTTTTAATATTTATAATAATATATATGTATATTATTGTATTAGGGAGAAAGCTTGTCCGGTGCAAGTGTAAAAACCAAATTTTTTTCTGTTAAAATTTCATATTGAATTTTTAATTTCACGATATTTACATATGAGACGTGAATCTCTTTTAAAATTTAATTTAATTGCATTAAAAAAAAAAATTTAAAAAAATTTTC
The DNA here is from genome assembly GCA_963082915.1 of Dolichopus griseipennis. Taxonomy (NCBI): domain Eukaryota; kingdom Metazoa; phylum Arthropoda; class Insecta; order Diptera; family Dolichopodidae; genus Dolichopus; species Dolichopus griseipennis. The sequence goes on along the minus strand of OY720441.1, from coordinate 249,417,707 downwards.
CCCTGGATTGAAATTGAACCTAACACCCTGAAATACAATATCTAGTCACCACCGTCTTAACCTCCCAGCCAATTTACTTCTAATGTATAGTTTACTAAATGGTGTATTGAATTATATGGGTTTTCTTGGATGTATTCTATTATAAAAAATGAAATACCATAAATTATCATAAGTACGCCAAAAAATATCTATTTTAATTATTTATGAATTGTTTTCTAAGTAATTTTTTTTAAATATCTAAATTAAGTTTTCTTATAAAGGAAAAAATATATAAAACTTTTTTTTTTATTATTTTTATAGAAAAATACTAAAGAGGGTAAAAATTAAAAAAAAACAAGAAATTCTAATTTTTATACGTTAAATTGAATTTTTATTAAAAAATAACTAAATTAAATGCAATTTTTTTCGACTTAAAAATTTTAATTTCGGAAAATTTCAAAATCCCCAGTTTCGGTTCTTCCTGGAGTTTAAAATATAATCAATTAATAGAAAACCGATATATTGGTCGTTGTTAGAGATTTTTTATTGGAAAAAGTTAGATAAATAGTTAAAAAAGATATATATATATATATATATATATATATATATATTTATACATATATATAATTTGTAACACAACCAAATTAAAAAAAAACTCTAACAAACAACATCTAAAATAAAAACCCCATTAATTATCTAATACTATATATAAATTAAAAAACTAAGAAAGCAATAATATATAAGAAAAACCCTAATCACAAAACACTAACAAATAATAATATCAACTAAAAATTAAAAAATCAACTAAAAACAGGCTAAGAAATAAATCAATAAAAAAAAATACTCAAATGAAATAATATGAATCTTCCAATTTGTTTTGGAAAAACTTTTAAAAAAATAATATATAAACACACATTTTGTAATTAAGCAGACTAAAATAAATTTACTTAAGTTTTATAAACTAATTACAAAATACGGCTAATTAAAATACAGTTTTTCTTTTCTTCTTATTAGAATACATTTTTAGAGTGTCTGACTCCGAAATGTTGACACGCAGATTCGTTTCCGGATGGAAGGATATATTTTTAAATGCATATAAATTACAAAAAATTCCTTTTTTTCTGTTTCTTTACACCATTATTTGGCAAAGTGCAAATTATACATTATTCCGAAATTCCAAGAACTTATATATTTTTGAAAATAAATTCAAAAGCTAGTATATATATAATTATTATTATTATTTTATTAATATATTTGTCTAGAATGAGGTGTAAGAAACGCATTCAATTAAATGTGTTTTGTTGGATGTGTTCAATTATAAAAAAATAAAATATTAATGTTTTGTTGGATGTGTTTTATTTTAGAAAATAAAATATCCAAAACTATCATAAGCAGGCCAAAAAATATTTTATTAATTTTTAATAAAAAAAAAAAACATTTTTATGAACTTAAATTTATATGAAATAGTTCATTTCAGTTTTAAAAATCACAGAAGATTTTTGGGAAAATTTAAATAAATAGTAAGACATTTTGCATTTAAAATCGAGACTATGATTTACAGGATCATTCCTGTTTTACGTCTTCATTAATTTCAGTGAAATACTGAATTAGTAATATAGGCCAAATATGTGCTTTGGTGCTCTGCTTGCTTTGCTTTGAAAGCAAATAACCAAGCAAAGCAACCAAAGCAATTTCAAATTTTCCCTAACTTTTTTTTTCGATTTCACAGGTACCTAAAAAAATAAAATTTTGTTTATATTTTAACATTTATAATTAAATAAGTGTATAATAATAATATGGTCTTAATAGTTTTGTAATTAACTCTAAATTAATCCCGTTTAACTATTATTTTTCCTTCAATTAATATATATATATAAAATATTTTAATAAGGCTTGCGGTAGTGCCTTCTGGTTTTGAAATCGAATCCTAATTTTTAATATTTATAATAATATATATATGTATATTATTGTATTAGGGAGAAAGCTTGTCCGGTGCAAGTGTAAAAACCAAATTTTTTTCTGTTAAAATTTCATATTGAATTTTTAATTTCACAATATTTACATATGAGACGTGAATCTCTTTTAAAATTTAATTTAATTGCATTAAAAAAAAAATTTAAAAAAATTTTCCCCTGGATTGAAATTGAACCTAACACCCTGAAATACAATATCTAGTCACCACCGTCTTAACCTCCCAGCCAATTTACTTCTTATGTATAGTTTACTAAATGGTGTATTGAATTATATGGGTTTTCTTGGATGTATTCTATTATAAAAAATGAAATACCATAAATTATCATAAGTACGCCAAAAAATATCTATTTTAATTATTTATGAATTGTTTTCTAAGTAATTTTTTTTAAATATCTAAATTAAGTTTTCTTATAAAGGAAAAAATATATAAAACTTTTTTTTTTATTATTTTTATAGAAAAATACTAAAGAGGGTAAAAATTAAAAAAAACAAGAAATTCTAATTTTTATACGTTAAATTGAATTTTTATTAAAAAATAACTAAATTAAATGCAATTTTTTTCGACTTAAAAATTTTAATTTCGGAAAATTTCAAAATCCCCAGTTTCGGTTCTTCCCGGAGTTTAAAATATAATCAATTAATAGAAAACCGATATATTGGTCGTTGTTAGAGATTTTTTATTGGAAAAAGTTAGATAAATAGTTAAAAAAGATATATATATATATATATATATATATATATATATATTTATACATATATATAATTTGTAACACAACCAAATTAAAAAAAAACTCTAACAAACAACATCTAAAATAAAAACCCCATTAATTATCTAATACTATATATAAATTAAAAAACTAAGAAAGCAATAATATATAAGAAAAACCCTAATCACAAAACACTAACAAATAATAATATCAACTAAAAATTAAAAAATCAACTAAAAACAGGCTAAGAAATAAATCAATAAAAAAAAATACTCAAATGAAATAATATGAATCTTCCAATTTGTTTTGGAAAAACTTTTAAAAAAATAATATATAAACACACATTTTGTAATTAAGCAGACTAAAATAAATTTACTTAAGTTTTATAAACTAATTACAAAATACGGCTAATTAAAATACAGTTTTTCTTTTCTTCTTATTAGAATACATTTTTAGAGTGTCTGACTCCGAAATGTTGACACGCAGATTCGTTTCCGGATGGAAGGATATATTTTTAAATGCATATAAATTACAAAAAATTCCTTTTTTTCTGTTTCTTTACACCATTATTTGGCAAAGTGCAAATTATACATTATTCCGAAATTCCAAGAACTTATATATTTTTGAAAATAAATTCAAAAGCTAGTATATATATAATTATTATTATTATTTTATTAATATATTTGTCTAGAATGAGGTGTAAGAAACGCATTCAATTAAATGTGTTTTGTTGGATGTGTTCAATTATAAAAAAATAAAATATTAATGTTTTGTTGGATGTGTTTTATTTTAGAAAATAAAATATCCAAAACTATCATAAGCAGGCCAAAAAATATTTTATTAATTTTTAATAAAAAAAAAAAACATTTTTATGAACTTAAATTTATATGAAATAGTTCATTTCAGTTTTAAAAATCACAGAAGATTTTTGGGAAAATTTAAATAAATAGTAAGACATTTTGCATTTAAAATCGAGACTATGATTTACAGGATCATTCCTGTTTTACGTCTTCATTAATTTCAGTGAAATACTGAATTAGTAATATAGGCCAAATATGTGCTTTGGTGCTCTGCTTGCTTTGCTTTGAAAGCAAATAACCAAGCAAAGCAACCAAAGCAATTTCAAATTTTCCCTAACTTTTTTTTTCGATTTCACAGGTACCTAAAAAAATAAAATTTTGTTTATATTTTAACATTTATAATTAAATAAGTGTATAATAATAATATGGTCTTAATAGTTTTGTAATTAACTCTAAATTAATCCCGTTTAACTATTATTTTTCCTTCAATTAATAAATATATATAAAATATTTTAATAAGGCTTGCGGTAGTGCCTTCTGGTTTTGAAATCGAATCCTAATTTTTAATATTTATAATAATATATATGTATATTATTGTATTAGGGAGAAAGCTTGTCCGGTGCAAGTGTAAAAACCAAATTTTTTTCTGTTAAAATTTCATATTGAATTTTTAATTTCACGATATTTACATATGAGACGTGAATCTCTTTTAAAATTTAATTTAATTGCATTAAAAAAAAAAATTAAAAAAATTTTCCCCTGGATTGAAATTGAACCTAACACCCTGAAATACAATATCTAGTCACCACCGTCTTAACCTCCCAGCCAATTTACTTCTAATGTATAGTTTACTAAATGGTGTATTGAATTATATGGGTTTTCTTGGATGTATTCTATTATAAAAAATGAAATACCATAAATTATCATAAGTACGCCAAAAAATATCTATTTTAATTATTTATGAATTGTTTTCTAAGTAATTTTTTTTAAATATCTAAATTAAGTTTTCTTATAAAGGAAAAAATATATAAAACTTTTTTTTTTATTATTTTTATAGAAAAATACTAAAGAGGGTAAAAATTAAAAAAAAACAAGAAATTCTAATTTTTATACGTTAAATTGAATTTTTATTAAAAAATAACTAAATTAAATGCAATTTTTTTCGACTTAAAAATTTTAATTTCGGAAAATTTCAAAATCCCCAGTTTCGGTTCTTCCCGGAGTTTAAAATATAATCAATTAATAGAAAACCGATATATTGGTCGTTGTTAGAGATTTTTTATTGGAAAAAGTTAGATAAATAGTTAAAAAAGATATATATATATATATATATATATATATATATTTATACATATATATAATTTGTAACACAACCAAATTAAAAAAAAACTCTAACAAACAACATCTAAAATAAAAACCCCATTAATTATCTAATACTATATATAAATTAAAAAACTAAGAAAGCAATAATATATAAGAAAAACCCTAATCACAAAACACTAACAAATAATAATATCAACTAAAAATTAAAAAATCAACTAAAAACAGGCTAAGAAATAAATCAATAAAAAAAAATACTCAAATGAAATAATATGAATCTTCCAATTTGTTTTGGAAAAACTTTTAAAAAAATAATATATAAACACACATTTTGTAATTAAGCAGACTAAAATAAATTTACTTAAGTTTTATAAACTAATTACAAAATACGGCTAATTAAAATACAGTTTTTCTTTTCTTCTTATTAGAATACATTTTTAGAGTGTCTGACTCCGAAATGTTGACACGCAGATTCGTTTCCGGATGGAAGGATATATTTTTAAATGCATATAAATTACAAAAAATTCCTTTTTTTCTGTTTCTTTACACCATTATTTGGCAAAGTGCAAATTATACATTATTCCGAAATTCCAAGAACTTATATATTTTTGAAAATAAATTCTAATTTAATATAATGAACTACGTCATTCTATGGCGGGCCAAAAGCTAGTATATATATAATTATTATTATTATTTTATTAATATATTTGTCTAGAATGAGGTGTAAGAAACGCATTCAATTAAATGTGTTTTGTTGGATGTGTTCAATTATAAAAAAATAAAATTTTAATGTTTTGTTGGATGTGTTTTATTTTAGAAAATAAAATATCCAAAACTATCATAAGCAGGCCAAAAAATATTTTATTAATTTTTAATAAAAAAAAAAAACATTTTTATGAACTTAAATTTATATGAAATAGTTCATTTCAGTTTTAAAAATCACAGAAGATTTTTGGGAAAATTTAAATAAATAGTAAGACATTTTGCATTTAAAATCGAGACTATGATTTACAGGATCATTCCTGTTTTACGTCTTCATTAATTTCAGTGAAATACTGAATTAGTAATATAGGCCAAATATGTGCTTTGGTGCTCTGCTTGCTTTGCTTTGAAAGCAAATAACCAAGCAAAGCAACCAAAGCAATTTCAAATTTTCCCTAACTTTTTTTTTCGATTTCACAGGTACCTAAAAAAATAAAATTTTGTTTATATTTTAACATTTATAATTAAATAAGTGTATAATAATAATATGGTCTTAATAGTTTTGTAATTAACTCTAAATTAATCCCGTTTAACTATTATTTTTCCTTCAATTAATATATATATATAAAATATTTTAATAGGGCTTGGGGTAGTGCCTTCTGGTTTTGAAATCGAATCCTAATTTTTAATATTTATAATAATATATATGTATATTATTGTATTAGGGAGAAAGCTTGTCCGGTGCAAGTGTAAAAACCAAATTTTTTTCTGTTAAAATTTCATATTGAATTTTTAATTTCACGATATTTACATATGAGACGTGAATCTCTTTTAAAATTTAATTTAATTGCATTAAAAAAAAAAATTTAAAAAAATTTTCCCCTGGATTGAAATTGAACCTAACACCCTGAAATACAATATCTAGTCACCACCGTCTTAACCTCCCAGCCAATTTACTTCTAATGTATAGTTTACTAAATGGTGTATTGAATTATATGGGTTTTCTTGGATGTATTCTATTATAAAAAATGAAATACCATAAATTATCATAAGTACGCCAAAAAATATCTATTTTAATTATTTATGAATTGTTTTCTAAGTAATTTTTTTTAAATATCTAAATTAAGTTTTCTTATAAAGGAAAAAATATATAAAACTTTTTTTTTTATTATTTTTATAGAAAAATACTAAAGAGGGTAAAAATTAAAAACAAACAAGAAATTCTAATTTTTATACGTTAAATTGAATTTTTATTAAAAAACGAGGAAGAGTGTAGTAGAGTAGACTGTGTCAACTCTGGGATACCCGTATGACCGTTACATAAACATTATATCATTATTATTATAAACATTAATTACTTTTGGCAAAATTTCAAACATACCAGCTTTATTAGGTGAAATATAATGCTCATATAAAAGAAGGAGTTGTATGGCAGCTACTCGAACTCTTTGCAGTAGGCCAACCAAATTTTGCAGTAACTTTGGCCATTACACTAAACTATTTTTGGCAAAATTTCAGACACCCAACTTCAATAGGTATAGAGTAATGCTCATATAAAATAAGAAGTTGTATGGCAGCTACTCGAACCCTTTGCAGTAGACCAACCAAATTTTGCAGTAACTTTGGCCATTACACTAAACTATTTTTGGCAAAATTTCAGACACCCAGCTTTAATGGGTATAGAGTAATGCTCATATAAAAGAAGGAGTTGTATGGCAGCTACTCGAACTCACTGCAACAGACCAACCAAATTTTGCAGAAACTTTGGCCATAAAACTAAACTACTTTTGCCAAAATTTCAGACACGTAGCTGTAATAGGTACAGAGAAATACTCATATAAAATAAGAAGTTGTATGGCAGCCACCCGAACCCATGGACCAAAATGGCTGGATTTAAATAGCGATGACGGCTATTGCAAAAAAACAAATTTGCGAAAATTTCAAGATCCTAGCTCCTTTAGTTTTTGAGTTATCGTGCGGACGGACGGACGGACGGACGGACGGACAGACGGACAGACGGACGGACGGACGGACGGACATACATAGCTAAATCGATTTTTTTTTCGATTCTGATCCGATCCATACACTTGAGTCTATATCTACCCCCCCTCCTTCTCTGCGTCACAAACGTAATGGCAAATTTATTATACCCTTTGACTATATAGTCATACGGGTATAATAACTAAATTAAATGCAATTTTTTTCGACTTAAAAATTTTAATTTCGGAAAATTTCAAAATCCCCAGTTTCGGTTCTTCCCGGAGTTTAAAATATAATCAATAAATAGAAAACCGATATATTGGTCGTTGTTAGAGATTTTTTATTGGAAAAAGTTAGATAAATAGTTAAAAAAGATATATATATATATATTTATACATATATATAATTTGTAACACAACCAAATTAAAAAAAAAACTCTAACAAACAACATCTAAAATAAAAAGCCCATTAAGTATCTAATACTATATATAAATTAAAAAACTAAGAAAGCAATAATATATAAGAAAAACCCTAATCACAAAACTAACAAAAAATAATATCAGCTAAAAATTAAAAAATCAACTAAAAACAGGTAAGGAAATAAATCAATAAAATAAAATACTCAAATGAAATAATATGAATCTTCCAATTTGTTTTGGAAAAACTTTTAAAAAAATAATATATAAACACACATTTTGTAATTAAGCAGACTAAAATAAATTTACTTAAGTTTTATAAACTAATTACAAAATACGGCTAATTAAAATACAGTTTTTCTTTTCTTCTTATTAGAATACATTTTTAGAGTGTTTGACTCCGAAATGTTGACACGCAGATTCGTTTCCGGACGGAAGGATATATTTTTAAATGCATATAAATTACAAAAAATTCCCTTTTTTCTTTTTCAACACCATTATTTGGCAAAGTGCAAATTATACATTATTCCGAAATTCCAAGAACTTATATATTTTTGAAAATAAATTCTAATTTAATATAATGAACTACGTCATTCTATGGCGGGCCAACAGCTAGTTATTAATATATTATTATTATTAATATATTTGTCTAGAATGACGTGTAACAAACGCATTCAATTAAATGTGTTTTGTTGGATGTGTTCAATTATAAAAAAATAAAATATTAATGTTTTGTTGGATGTGTTTTATTTTAGAAAATAAAATATCCAAAACTATCATAAGCAGGCCAAAAAATATTTTATTAATTTTTAATAAAAAAAAAAACATTTTTATGAACTTAAATTTATATGAAATAGTTCATTTCAGTTATAAAAATCACAGAAGATTTTTGGGAAAATTTAAATAAATAGTAAGACATTTTGCATTTAAAATCGAGACTATGATTTACAGGATCATTCCTGTTTTACGTCTTCATTAATTTCAGTGAAATACTGAATTAGTAATATAGGCCAAATATGTGCTTTGGTGCTCTGCTTGCTTTGCTTTGAAAGCAAATAACCAAGCAAAGCAACCAAAGCAATTTCAAATTTTCCCTAACTTTTTTTTTCGATTTCACAGGTACCTAAAAAAATAAAATTTTTGTTTATATTTTAACATTTATAATTAAATAAGTCTATAATAATAACATGGTCTAAATAGTTTTGTAATTAACTCTAAATCAATCCCGTTTAACTATTTTTTTTCCATCAATTAATTTATATCAATCCCGTTTAACTATTTTTTTTCCTTCAATTAATATATATATAAAATATTTTAATAAGGCTTGCGGTAGTGCCTTCTGGTTTTGAAATCGAATCCTAATTTTTAATATTTATAATAATATATATGTATATTATTGTATTAGGGAGAAAGCTTGTCCGTACAACAGGTGCAAGTGTAAAAACCAAATTTTTTTCTGTTAAAATTTCATATTGAATTTTTAATTTCACGATATTTACATATGAGACGTGAATCTCTTTTAAAATTTAATTTAATTGCATTAAAAAAAAAAATTTAAAAAAAATTTTCCCCTGGATTATATATATATATATATATTTATACATATATATAATTTGTAACACAACCAAATTAAAAAAAAACTCTAACAAACAACATCTAAAATAAAAAGCCCATTAATTATCTAATCTATCTATATATATAAAAACGAGGAAGAGTGTAGTAGAGTAGACTGTGTCAACTCTGGGATACCCGTATGACCGTTATATAAACATTATATCATTATTATTATAAACATACTTTTGGCAAAATTTCAAACATACCAGCTTTATTAGGTGTAGAGTAATGCTCATATAAAAGAAGGAGTTGTATGGCAGGTACTCGAACCCTCTGCAGTAGACCAACCAAATTTTGCAGTAACTTTGGCCATTATACTAAATTATTTTTGGCAAAATTTCAGACACCCAACTTCAATAGGTAGAGTAATGCTCATATAAAATAAGAAGTTGTATGGCAGCTACTCGAACCCTTTGCAGTAGACCAACCAAATTTTGCAGTAACTTTGGCCATTACACTAAACTATTTTTGGCAAAATTTCAGACACCCGCCTTTAATAGGTATAGAGTAATACACATATAAAAGCAGGAGTTGTATGGCAGCTACTCGAACCCACTCCACTAGACCAACCAAATTTTGCAGAAACTTTGGCCATAAAACTAAACTACTTTTGCCAAAATTTCAGACACGTAGCTGTAATAGGTACAGAGAAATACTCATATAAAAAAAGAAGTTGTATGGCAGCCACCCGAACCCATGGACCAAAATGGCTGGATTTAAATAGCGATGACGGCTATTGCCAAAAAACGAATTTGCGAAAATTTCAAGATCCTAGCTCCTTTAGTTTTTGAGTTATCGTGCGGACGGACGGACGGACGGACGGACATACATAGCTAAATCGATTTTTTTTTCGATTCTGATCCGATCCATACACTTGAGTCTATATCTACCCCCCCTCCTTCTCTGCGTCACAAACGTAATGGCAAATTTATTATACCCTTTGACTATATAGTCATACGGGTATAATGACTATATAGTCATACGGGTATAATGAAAGTTTGTTTGTTTGTTTGTTTGTTTGTAGCGAATAGACTCCTAAACTGCCCAGCCGATTTTCATGAAAATTTGTGTATAGAGGTTTTTGGGTACGGAAAGAAATCGTGGCCCAAAAATTTTGCTCTAACGGACCGCCAAGTTGGGGCTGTGGTGCAATTATTTAAACTTCTTTGTTCTAAAATGAAAACGGTTTGACCGATTGACTTCAAATTTTGTATACGTGATGGTCTTTGAGAATTGAGTAGACACTATTAACATTTTTGGAATTTGTTAACCCATGTCGGGCCGACGGTTGGTCAAAAAAAATTTTGGGTCCAAATTTTGTCCGATTTTAATAAATTCTGCTTTGGCTTAAAAGAAAGCCCCAAAAAAAATTTTGTTGAATTCCATTAACCCATTGCGGCCAAACAGCTTTTTATAGGTTTTTTCAATACTTTACTCTAAATTCGAAACTGTTTGACTAATTGACTTCAAATTTTGTATACGTGATGCTCCTTGAGAATTGAGTTGACACTATTAAAATTTTTGTAATTTGTTAACCCATGTCGGGCCGACGGGTGGTCAAAAAAAATTTTGGTCCAAATTTTGTCCGATTTTACGAAATTCTGCTTTGGCTTAAAAGAAAGCCCCAAAAAAAATTTTGGTAAGTTCCATTAACCCATTGCGGCCCAACAGCTTTTTATAGGTTATTTCAATACTTTACTCTAAGTTCGAAACTGTTTGACCAATTGATTTCAAATTTTGTATACGTGATGGTCTTTGAGAATTGAGTAGACACTATTAACAGTTTTGGAATTTGTTAACCCATGTCGGGCCGACGGTTGGTCAAAAAAAATTTTGGGTCCAAATTTTGTCCGATTTTACGAAATTCTGCTTTGGCTTTCAAGAAAGCCCCAAATTAATTTTGTTAAGTTCCATTAACCCATTGAGGCCCAACAGCTTTTTATAAAGTTTTTGGTTATTTTACTCTAAATTAGAAACGATTTGACCGGTTGACCTCAAATTTTATATGTGTGAAGCAACCTGAAAATGGAGTTAAGCCTTAAAACAGTCGGTCCTACGATTAGTCAAAAAAATTTTTTTGGAAGTAAATTACGTCAAATTTTGGAAATTAGTTTGTACTGCTTTGAATTACAGAAAGTTTCAAAAATTACTAGAATAATCCTAGAAAAATCTTTTTAAAAAGATTGCTTTGATACATTTTAAAATTTACATGTGTAAACCATGTGTAATTTTTGTGTTAACTTTTTGCAGTATTATTCAATCATTAAGAGGCGCAGCAACGCGCAACGGGTATTAGCTAGTACTATATATACATTAAAAATTAAGAAAGCAATAATATATAAGAAAAACCCTAATCACAAAACACTAACAAATTATAATATCAACTAAAAATTAAAAAATCAACTAAAAACAGGCTAAGAAATAAATCAATAAAATAAAATACTCAAATGAAATAATATGAATCTTCCAATTTGTTTTGGAAAAACTTTTAAAAAAATAATATATAAACACACATTTTGTAATTAAGCAGACTAAAATAAATTTACTTAAGTTTTATAAACTAGTTACAAAATACGGCTAATTAAAATACAGTTTTTCTTTTCTTCTTATTAGAATACATTTTTAGAGTGTCTGACTCCGAAATGTTGACACGCAGATTCGTTTCCGGATGGAAGGATATATTTTTAAATGCATATAAATTACAAAAAATTCCCTTTTTTCTTTTTCTTTACACCATTATTTGGCAAAGTGCAAATTATACATTATTCCGAAATTCGAAGAACTTATATATTTTTGAAAATAAATTCTAATTTAATATAATGAACTACGTCATTCTATGGCGGGCCAAAAGCTAGTATATATATAATTATTATTATTATTATTAATATATTTGTCTAGAATGAGGTGTAACAAACGCATTCAATTAAATGTGTTTTGTTGGATGTGTTCAATTATAAAAAAATAAAATATTAATGTTTTGTTGGATGTGTTTTATTTTAGAAAATAAAATATCCAAAACTATCATAAGCAGGCCAAAAAATATTTTATTAATTTTTAATAAAAAAAAAAACATTTTTATGAACTTAAATTTATATGAAATAGTTCTTTTCAGTTTTAAAAATCACAGAAGATTTTTGGGAAAATTTAAATAAATAGTAAGACATCTTGCATTTAAAATCGAGACTATGATTTACAGGATCATTCCTGTTTTAAGTCTTCATTAAATTCAGTGAAATACTGAACTAATAGTATAGGCCAAATATGTGCTTTGGTGCTCTGCTTGCTTTGCTTTGAAAGCAAATAACCAAGCAAAGCAACCAAAGCAAATTTCAAATTTTCCCTAACTTTTTTTTTTCGATTTCACAGGTACCTAAAAAAATAAAATTTTTGTTTATATCTTAACATTTATAATTAAATAAGTGTATAATAATAATATGGTCTTAATAGTTTTGTAATTAACTTTAAATCAACAATTTTTTTTCCTTCAATTAATATATTATATCAATCCCGTTTAACTATTTTTTTTTCTTCAATTAATATATACTAGTATCGCCCTGTGCTCGAAATTCGAGCTATTTTTGCTTTTAAGTTAACATATAAAATTCGTTTTGTGTAAATTATATTAGACTATACAAGTTAACACGCGCAATTCATTTTAATAAAACACACGCGCAAATATCATATTTCATAAATTTTATTTCGAAATTTTATTTAATTTTTTCTTTTTCATCAAAAATGCATTTCGCAGAGATCAGCAATTTAATGTGGGAAATAAAGTTCATTCGCGTTCTCACAAATGAGGTCTCACGTGGCAGCAACAGGTGAAGCTTTTGAGGATAAAATTATTCATATTAATTTTTGTCACTTCTAGTTGAGCTTTTAAATAAAACGCATCTAAAAATTTAAAAAATTAATTTTTTATTATTAACATTGTCAAAATAGACTTGTAGAATTATTGAGAAGTAGTAAAAGTAATAACTGGCGCCCGAGCAGGGACCATAGTGCCAAACAGTGTATGTGTGCTTTTCTAAATTAACTAAATTAAAAATCAAAATCTAAAAAATAAATTTAACGTTTAAATTAAAATTAAAATTAATAGTTTAAAATTAAAAACTTATTTTTATAAAAAAATATAATTTGAACAATTTAAAAATTTTATATAAAGAAATACGAAATTTAAAATTAAAAAAATAAATAAACAATTAAAATTTTTACATAAAGAAAAAATATTATACGCAGAAAACTATCAGAATAAACTGAAAAAATTAGTGAAATAATTTATATAAAAAAAAAAAAAAAAAAATACGCAGAAAACTATCAGAATAAACTGAAAACATTAGTGAAAAAATTTATATAAAAAAAAAATACGTAGAAACTATCAGAATAAACTGAAAAAAATTAGTGAAAAAAAAAAAAAAAAAATTTAAATTACGCAGAAACTATTAGAAGAAACTGAAAAAGGAGTTTTGGTGAAAAATGTTAGTGAAGTTAGAAAGCAATTTTGACAACATCACTTTTGGTACGTGTAGCAAGTACGACGAGGGTCAAACCTGTCAGAAGTTGGTTCAGCAATTAGAAATAGGAAACGAGGCCCCCGAGTAGTTCTTAAACAGAGCAAAAAGGAGCTGTTGTACGGTGGAGTAATCAGAACCACTACAAAGTGCAGGCAGCAGCCGCCTATCTCGCTGGAACAAAAGACTACAATGGTCCAACCTAAAATTCACTTCTCAATAATACTGTAAGTCTAAAAAAAATATTTTTTTTCTTCTTCATTTCTAAAGATACCAAGTATCCTCAAACAGAGGAGAAAACGGAAAAATTTATTATAAAGAAAAGATACCAAGTATCCTCAAATAGAGGAGAAAACGGAAAAAATTATTAAAAAAATTAAAAAGAAAAAAAACCCCCCAGAAAAATTAATATAAAATATTTTTTTGAAAAATACATTACAAAAAATAATTTGATAAATTATTCAATAAAATTTTTTTTTTTGAAGAAAAAAGTAACAAGTCGACAAAACATTAATTATAATAAATAAAGCTATAAAGAAAAAAAAGAATTTACAATATTATAAAAAAATTTTATAATAAAAGGGGGAAGTTATTATCAAAAATTTATTATCAAATAAAATTATTATCAAATAAATAAAAATTTAAACAAAAAAATAAGAATAATAATTGAAAATTGAATGAATGCAAACTGGGCCCAATAACAACAAAAAATATATAAATTTTTTTTTTACTAATAATAACAAAATAAATAAAACTAATCAACTAACCAAATAACAACTAACAAACTAAAATACTAATCATAGTTATTTTATTTTAGCATTTTTTTAAAAAAAAATTTTTACTAAGATTTTTTATTTTCTTTTTAGAAACTTAGAAATTATTTAAAAAAAATTATATTTTAAGCTTAGTTTAAATTAATAAATAATTTTAAATCTTTCATAATAAAACAAAATATAAAAAAGAAAATTTTTGTAATAATATAAAAATTATTGTTAATAGAAATCAAAAGATTACCGTGATTTAAGCCTACTCGACGAACACTCAAGGTGAGGCTGCCTTGGGCACGGTGATTCTTTACTATCATTTAAAATTAAAGGTTTTTATATTAAAATATTAAGAAAAAGCACTTATTAAATTATGTTGACAAAAAAATATTCTTATAATAAAAATAAAAAAAAAAAAAAAGGAAAAAAAATATAATTTTGTTTCCTAACGGCTAAATACTAAATTGAGAATTTAGTGTAAATTTTTTATTTTAAATATTTGAAAATAGTTGTAATAATAAATAGTAATTCTATAAAGAAATTATTAAAATATAATAATAAATAAAATACTTTTTTTTCTTTTTTGTTTAAATATCTTAAATGTAATTTGTTTTGTTTATTTCAACAATATTTGAATTATCTTAAATTATCAATAAACTAAATTTGATCAATAAATTAAAAATTAAAAATTGAAATATTATTAGCAAAAATTTGTTCATAAAAAAATAAAATTTTTCAAAATATTAATTTAAACAAAATCTTAAAAAAATAACGTTGAAAAAAATTGTTGTTTTAAGCAAATTTGTTAAATACCAAATAATTAAATATCATCATTTTTAGAATAAGATTTACTCTGAAATACTTTATTAAGAAAATAATTTTAAATAATTTTAATTAAATAATAAAAGAAAGATCTGAAGATCCTTATATTGTAAAATTATAATATTATAATCTTAAAAACTTATTTTTGACACAGAATATTTTTAAATTTTTTTTTAGCACTTTTCCTTTTTTTGAATATTTTTGTATTTTTGTTTGGAGCATTATCGAAGGATAGAACAATATAATAACCTAAAGGAAGGTTTCTAAATTTTGAATTTTCTTTGCTGGCTCTCGTTTTTGATTTCGAAAAGTTTTTATTATTCAAAGTACAAAATTGAATAAATTTAAATAATAAACTACTACATATTTCGATAAATTAACATATAAAACAAAATAAATAATTAATTGTTTTAATAAAAAAAAAAAAAAAATATTTTTTTTTTAATTTTAATTATTATTCTAACGTAAAACTTATTTTTATTTTCTTCTTCTCTTATTTAACATTTCTTTTTTTCTCTCCATTTGTTTTTGGTTACCTTGGTTCTTCGTCCATTCTTATCCATTTATAAATTTTCAAATAGCTGTGGCCGCACCACATATAAATTTTGAAAGGCCTATGCGCGTAATGTCAACACCAGAATTACCGGAAGTAGAAGAGCCTGATGTTAGTCCAATCGCATCCTCACGCCATAATCACGAAAATTCGCACTATATTAGGGAAACTCTAAAGGAAATGGTGGAGTATGAAACCAAGCGTAGGTTCAAAGAGGCAATTGGGGATTCATACTCTTCAGAGGATGAGGTAGATCAGGAGATTGATATAGAAAACGACATAAATTTGGAAGGCATGGATAAGGTACCCGAAGTAGTAAAAGAGATCGAAAAATTTTCGGGAGATGGAGGAGAATATGGTTCCTGGAAGAAAGATGTAGACCGAATTATGAAAAAATACCACCACTTGCAGGGTACATCCAAATATTATGGAATACTGTGTACCATCAGGAGAAAGATTGTGGGTGAAGCTGACACAGCTCTGAAAAGTTATAATACACCATTAAATTGGGAAAAAATTACAAGATGTCTTGACGGGCACTACGCGGATAAGAGAAACATCCGTACTCTGGTGCATCAAATGTCGAGCAAGAGGCAAGGAAATTCTACAGTGGAAAACTTTTATAAGGAAATTTTTCAACACCTTTCTTT
Source organism: Dolichopus griseipennis (assembly GCA_963082915.1). Lineage (NCBI taxonomy): Eukaryota > Metazoa > Arthropoda > Insecta > Diptera > Dolichopodidae > Dolichopus > Dolichopus griseipennis. The sequence goes on along the minus strand of OY720441.1, from coordinate 249,400,915 downwards.
AATATTACAGAGATTATCTTCTATGGATTTGGCCCCAGAAGCAATAAATGCTATGACAAAGATGTATAGAGACACAGCGTTAGATACTTTCGTTTTAGGGCTGAACGGAAATCTCGCCTCACAAGTAAACATGTTCAACCCAAAGGATTTGCCGCAAGCTTTGGACTTGTGTTTGAGAGCCCAACACACAAGTCATAATTCAGATCCTAGGCCAAATGCACATACCGGATCAAACCCTAGAGATAGGCATACATTCACACATAGAGATATAAGACCGCAAAATTCATATCGACCTAACCATAGACCCAACTTCCACAACCACCGACGTACTTCATGGGGACCTATTAATAACAACTCCTATAATTATAACTCGTACCATGAACAACCCAGAGAGCAAAGAAACCAACAATTAAAGCCCGAACCTACCGGTTCAAACCAAACTCGTTTAAATACATACAATAGAAGTTTCAACAATAGACCAACATATCAAAACAACCACCAATACAATCAAGTAAGAAGAAATTAAAAACATCCTGGGAGAAAACATAACTAAGCAGCATCCGTTGTATCAATATCTTCATCACGAAACAGGACAAATTCAAAATCTTCTAGATGAATTCAAGGCGCCCAGGAAGAAAAGAGCCATCAACTATCTTGGTTCAACATGGAAATGGATAGCGGGTACGCCAGACCACGAGGATTTTGTAATGATAAAGAGAAAAATAAATAATTTATTAGATAATAACAATAGGCAGGTTGTAATTAATAATATTTATAATGATAGGATTAACAATATTACTCAGATAACTAACGATGTATTAAAACATATTAAATTAAATCAAGAATTTAATAATCAATCAGCTTTTAAACTACAATATAAAATAAAACTTCTTAAAGAAGAAGTTATAAATTTGAATTATGCCAAAGCAGTCCAAAGGCCAAAGTAGGAGTAATTAATTCAGTACTACTTTCGAAATCAGAAATAGAAACTTTAACCGAAATATTGGATAAGGAAAATTTTCCATACTCCAATGCCGAAGATGCTTTAGATTTCGCGAATGTAAAAATAATTTCTAACAGTACTTGTTTGTTCTATCTTATCGATATACCCCTTACTGATAATTATATTTATGAAAATTTGTTATTGAAACCAATAAAAAATGAAAATTTTGTAATAGATCTAAAATTTAATAGTATATTGTTAAACGATGATATTTATAATGATGAAAAATTGTATGGAATTAATAAGAATTGTAAAAAACTTAATGATGTAATTATTTGTAGAAAAGATAATATTGTAAACCTCAAAAGCTCTACCTGCATCTTTAATTTACTAAAAGGGAGAAATTCTACCTGCAACGTAACAAATAGCAATCATATACCAACAGTGGAGGAAATTACTGAAGGAATACTGTTACTCAACCAGTTCCATGGAGCAATTACCATCGACAATGAACAACGCAATCTTTCCGGAACTTTTGTTATAAAATTTCACAACTCAAGTATTGGCATTTGGGGAAAAACTTATGTTTCGAAAGAAATCTCTTCAAAAAATGTATTACCAGCGATTCTCCAACCAGAATTCACAAAATCTGAGCTACAAGAACATCTCTCACTGGAATTTTTAAAGGACATACACATAAATAATACAAAAGAAATACAACTTTTAAAAGAAGACAAACAAAAGAATCTACTTCTAAGTCTAATTACGTTCGGACCCACTACCTTCACTATAGTTTTTCTAATAATAGCAGCTACACTATTAAATTGCAAAAGAAGAAACAAAATAATTCTAAATCATCATAGTCAACCCACATCAAACGCATCACAACAAAAGTACAAAAATTCAGATGCACCAGTAACAGAAGAAGCACCAAACCAAATATCAATACAGCCCGCAGAACGAACAAAACAAACACACAATTTACACAAAACTAATATAAAAAGAAATCCACAAAAATTACCATCTCCTAAGTTCGATCAAGTGAGGACACTTGATTTTAGAGGATGGAGGAGTTAACACGCGCAATTCATTTTAATAAAACACACGCGCAAATATCATATTTCATAAATTTTATTTCGAAATTTTATTTAAATTTTTCTTTTTCATCAAAAATGCATTTCGCAGAGATCAGCAATTTAATGTGGGAAATAAAGTTCATTCGCGTTCTCACAAATGAGGTCTCACGTGGCAGCAACAGGTGAAGCTTTTGAGGATAAAATTATTCATATTAATTTTTGTCACTTCTAGTTGAGCTTTTAAATAAAACGCATCTAAAAATTTAAAAAATTAATTTTTTATTATTAACATTGTCAAAATAGACTTGTAGAATTATTGAGAAGTAGTAAAAGTAATAACTTACATAATAAAAATTATGCCAACAGTGTTGTCAACAATTCTTGCGCTTGAAATTTGCTTAAAAAAAATTTATAATTTTTCTTAATTATTAAAACGTTGTTAAGTACCGATTTTTGAGTTTTATTTCTATAGCTTAAGCCGCTTTAAAGAGAGGATTAATTGGTACAATTAAATTAAATTAAAATTCTAAATACATATAAATATTATTCTAATAAACACATATTTCTAAACATATACATATTATTGAAGTCAAGAACCCAAAATTCGAGTTAATGCTGTCCTTCATATAGCAAACTGTACTTTTTTCTAAACATTTTAGTACGATATGAACTATGTTGTACGTATTCTGTATCCTAATTAAAAAACTCTATGAATACATAATATGTACAACAAAATATAACATATCGTAATTCATAAGTTTAGTAATTAGTATTATATTATATTGAAGCTGCCAGAAGTACAAATAATAGTCAAGTTGACCGAAGTCTTTTTTTAAATTTCAATCTTAAGATTTATAGGAAAAAAAAAAGTTTTTCAATAAATCAAAGAATAAATTTTTCCTACCCTTTTTTCATTTTTAAATTTAATAGCTACATAGGTAAATTTTTACTACAAATGTATGCCTATTTAAAGTTCTGAAAACATGGGAAAAATGATTCTGAATTGCTTAGTTTATTTTATACCTTTTTGTCTAGTTTATTTATTTAATATTTCCTAAGTTTTTTATTGACAAAAATATATTTCTATACATGGTCATGAGCCATGACTCATAAGTTTCTTAAAACAAATAAATATTATTGCTTTTATTCCTTTAAGGGGAGTAAACTCTTTTCTACTCTCAATTGTTGCCAGCTACTTCAGCCCTTGTAAAAGAGTATATGACAGAGTAGATAAATAATTTCCGGCAGATGGCTTTAATTAAAATTCTCTTGAATAGGTTATGTTATATCATTTTTTTTTTTTGATAACCAATAAGCACTTACCCCCTTCCATTTTAAAAAATATTCTTTATATTTATATCAGCAATAAACCTTAATTTTTCACTTTATTAATATTTAAATACTATTAAATATATTTAACTTCTCAAATGTCAGGTAGTTTTAAAATGTCAAATATATATATGATGATAATCTGACAATTATGTACTCCTGAAACAAAAATATGCGTTCCATTTACAAACTACGCCTATCTAATCTTCATGTACACTTTTTCACATATAAAATTCGTTCGTTTTGTCAAAGTAAAACTAAAAATAGTTTTTTTTATTATAAAAAAACATTATTCGATGTTAAAAGTGTGAAATAAACTTTTCATTATTAGAATGAAATTAAAACATACGACGTACAACTTTTATACGGCAGTACGTCAATACGTCTGTCTGCATATCCATTATCGGTAAATCGATACGCACGTACAATATTTAATTTATCAAAAATATTTATTTGAATGTTTTAATTTAGTACCTACAAAAAATATTTTTAATTTCATATTATAGGTATTTTGAATATAAGATATTTTTTAATAAAAATTATTGTAAAAAAATATTATTTTTTAAAACATAATATTAGAAATATAAGAAAAACCAATAATAATATTTTTATACATTTTGTCAATATTTGTAAATTTTAAAAATTCGAGATACAGTACATTGCGTTACGCGTATTTTCGCTGCTCTAATGTAAATTTATGAAACTATTTATTTCTCAATTTTTTGACAGAAATTATACGCTGCGCGCTTTTATTTAGGTTAGGACCTAAGGAACAAATAACTTTTTTTGAGAAAGATAATTTTTTTAGTTTTGCAAACATATTTACTGTAAGTATTTTTAATTTATTTGAATATTTGTATGTTTTAAACTAAATTATTTAAAAAAAAATGTTATTTTAAAATAATTTATTTTTAAAATTTAATCGCAGCAGCATAAGAAAAAACAATTACAATATGTATTTTTATACACTTTGTCAATTTTTAAATTTTAAAATTTAAAATTTAAAACGTCGCTTATGCTTTCATGTAAATTTTTTTACATACCTAACTAAATTATTTCAAAATTTTTTGACAGAAACTGAATGCCGTACATGGCACATGCTGATTTTGGCTGATCCATAAGAAACAAATCATTTTTCTTAGAAATATTATGTTTTTTTTAAGTTTCTGCATATTTCAGAATTCGGTTTTTAATTTTACAAAAAACTTAACAAAAAGCAACCACAATTTACGATTTACAAAAAATTTTTTTTTTAGTACCTACTGTATTACAATAAATTGCAAACAAAAACAAAATACAGTACTTTTCGGTTATAACGACCATTATGGGACTGAAAATATTCGTCTTAATAAACGAATGTCGTTTTAAAAGAATGCTGTGAATTTTGAAAAATTAGTATAAGACTTGAACATTGTAGAATGTGCTGATTCTAGAATGGACACTTTGAACTCATTTGCTAACATTTTATTTGAAGTGTCTCAAATAAAATGTTATGCCTATGTATAGTGCTTTTTCTTCTATTGAATTTTTTTTTGTATTTTTGATGCGTTATTATGATTGTTTTTATATTCAAAACTAAATAAAAAACACTTAATTAATCGCCAAGCAACATTATTAGATATAATAAGTTTAAATAAAAGAAATATCAATGTAATAAAAAACTTACATTTTTAGGTAAAATTTAATTCTTTATCAAAAAGTGTAAAGTTTATTATAATTAAAATTGAACCGAGTTCGTTATAAATGAAAACTACTGTATAAACCAAATGTATTACTTTCATTTCGAGTAGCTCTCATGTAAATTCATGTACCTATTTATTTGGAAATTTTTTGACAGAAATTATACGTCAACTTTTATTTCAGTTGAAGATTATTTTTTAGTTTTTTTTGCGAACATATTATAGGTATTTTCAATTATTTGGAATGTATGTTTTTTTAAAAAAAAATATTATTTTAAAATATTTTATTTTGAAAACTTAATCGTAGCAACATCAGAAAAAACAATTACAATATTTTTATACGCTTTGTCAAATTTTAAAATTTTAAATTCCTAAGTACAGTACATAACATACCTACTTATTTCAAAATTTTTTGACAGAAACTGCACGCCGTATGCATTTATTCTGGTTGATTCCTAATGATCACATAATTTTTCCTAAGAAATGTAATTTTTTTGTATCTGCAAACATATAGCAAAAAAAAAAAAATACAGTAAAGCTCGCTTATAACGACCATGAAGAGACAGAAAATATTCGTCGTAATAAACAAATGTCGTTTTAAAAGAATGCTGTGAATTTTGAAAAATTAGTATAAGAATTGAACATTGTAGATTGTGCTAATTCTAGAATGGGCGCTTTGAACTCATTTGCTAGATTTTTATTTGATGTGTCAGCCTCACCTCTATGTTTATAGATGTATAAGTATATGCTTTTTCTTGTAATAAAATTTTATTTGTATTTTTGATGCGTTATTATGATTTTTTTTTTATATTCAAAAATATATATAAAAATACTAAAATAATCACCAAGCAACATTATTAGATATAATAAGTTTAAATAAAAGAAATATAAATGTAATAAATAACTTACATGTTTAGGTAAAATTTAATTCATTGGCAAAAAGTGTTACGTTTATTATAATTAAAATTGAACCGAGTTCGCTATAAATGAAAACTACTGTATAAACCAAATGTATTGCTTACATTTCGAAAATAACTAATTTTTTCGTTCACTTTTTAAGATAAAGAAAAAACAAAAACAAAAAAAAAATTTTAAAAAAATTTAAATCTCCTTGTTCATTCAATATTTGAACTAAACAAAAAAAAGAAAGATATACATAAGTCGGCGCCTATAATCTTTTGAATTAGATTTAGCTGCGAGTTAAAACCGAAAATGAATTACATTTACACAGAAAGTCGGCGCATAATATTAGAGTCATAAGCCTCAACTTTTAAAAGCGTGACCGTTAAATTCAAATTTACGTTAAATTAAAGACGGATTTTCACCTGAAAAAACGCAATATTCTAAAAAAAAATATCATTGTCCTATGAAAACAAAAAAAACCTTTCTTTTGGTTGTTGTTTCATTAAAATTGGTCAAATAGTTTGTTCTAAAAAAGGATGTTTATATTTGTATAAGAAAAAATAAGCCGATTAAATATTATGATATAAAATATTTTAATAAGGCTTGCGGTAGTGCCTTCTGGTTTTGAAATCGAATCCTAATTTTTAATATTTATAATAATATATATGTATATTATTGTATTAGGTAGAAAGCTTGTCCGTACAACAGGTGCAAGTGTAAAAACCAAATTTTTTTCTGTTAAAATTTCATATTGAATTTTTAATTTCACGATATTTACATATAAGACGTGAATCTCTTTTAAAATTTAATTTAATTGCATTAAAAAAAAAAATTTTAAAAAATTTTCCCCTGGATTGAAATTGAACCTAACACCCTAAAATACAAAATTTAGTCACCACCGTCTTAACCACCCAACCAATTTACTTCTAATGTATAGTTTACTAAATGGTGTATTGAATTATATGGGTTTTCTTTGATGTATTCTATTATAAAAAATGAAATACCATAAATTATCATAAGTACGCCAAAAACTATTTATTTTAATTATTTATGAATTGTTTTCTAAGTAATTTTTTTTAAATATCTAAATTAAGTTTTCTTATAAAGGAAAAAATATATAAAACTTTTTTTTTTATTATTTTTATAGAAAAATACTAAAGAGGGTAAAAATTAAAAAAAACAAGAAATTCTAATTTTTATACGTTAAATTGAATTTTTATTAAAAAATAACTAAATTAAATGCAATTTTTTTGACTTAAAAATTTTAATTTCGGTAAATTTTAAAATCCCCAGTTTCGGTTCTTCCCGGAGTTTAAAATATAATCAATTAATAGAAAACTGATATATTGGTCGTTGTTAGAGATTTTTTATTGGAAAAAGTTAGATAAATAGTTAAAAAAAATTTATACATATATATATATATTTATTTTATTTATTTATTTATTTATTTAGTATTTTAAATACTATTAAACGACAATGTTTTTTATACACTACTAGCTGTTGGCCCGCCATAGAATGACGTAGTTCATTATATTAAATTAGAATTTATTTTCAAAAATATATAAGTTCTTGGAATTTCGGAATAATGTATAATTTGCACTTTGCCAAATAATGGTGTAAAGAAAAAGAAAAAAGAGAATTTTTTGTAATTTATATGCATTTAAAAATATATCCTTCCATCCGGAAACGAATCTGCGTGTCAACATTTCGGAGTCAGACATTCTAAAAATGTATTCTAATAAGAAGAAAAGAAAAACTGTATTTTAATTAGCCGTATTTTGTAATTAGTTTATAAAACTTAAGTAAATTTATTTTAGTCTGCTTAATTACAAAATGTGTGTTTATATATTATTTTTTTAAAAGTTTTTCCAAAACAAATTGGAAGATTCATATTATTTCATTTGAGTATTTTATTTTATTGATTTATTTCTTAGCCTTTTTTTAGTTGATTTTTTAATTTTTAGCTGATATTATTATTTGTTAGTGTTTTGTGATTAGGGTTTTTCTTATGTATTATTGCTTTCTTAACTCCGCCGTAGCCGGTCCCAAGCCCGGTTGAGAAAGGAGGAGGGAAGAAGAGTTGTAACCTGAATGGCCACATACATCGGCGTCTCAGGAAGTAGGAAAATGCTATATAATGCAGTTGAACTCGTGACATAGTTATGAGAACTTCAACGCATTATATGGCAAATTCTGAAGCAACTCTTCAAACCCAACGGCCCTCCAAAGATGGGGGTTGGCGAAAGGCTAGCATCCTCTCCCCGTGAAAACTTAATGTGCTTCGAAATCTCAAATAGAGCCTCGGATAAATGGTGGAATTAATGGTAAATTGACCCGGCAACGTAAAAAGGATAAAGGAAATGAGTTAAGATTTGGAACGTGGAACGTACAAACAATGTTACAACCAGGAAAAATGTGTGAAATTGCACAAGAACTCCTCAAGTATAAAATTGACGTAGCAGCATTGCAAGAAATAAGATGGCAAGGTAAAGGAAAAATCAGAAAAAGGCTATTCTCATTTTATTACAGTGGAAACGATACAAGAACAGGCATGTATGGCACTGATTTTATAGTTAGTAAAAATATAGAAGAAAAAGTATTAGGATTTACACCAGTTAATGATAGAATAAGTTACATAAGATTAAAAGGTAAATTTAACAATATTACAATTATAAACGCATATGGACCAACTGAAAATGCAGATGACAATGAAAAGGATGCTTTCTATGAAAATCTTGGAGATGTATGTGAAAGAATAAATAATTATGACACGATAGTCCTCATGGGAGACTTTAACGCAAAGATTGGAAGAGAAGCACATATACATAAAATTGCAGGAAAATTCTCATTACACGATATTACAAACAATAATGGCGCAAGATTGTGTCAATTAGCGTGCGAACAAAATATGCGGGTCAGAAGTACGGCCTTTGAACGGAAAAATATTTACAAAGGCACATGGAAAATACCGGGAACAAACGAAGTAAATCAAATTGACCATGTACTAGTGTCAAAAAGATGGGCAACATCAATAATAAACATAACAACATGCCGCGGAGCCAATTGCGACAGCGATCATTTCCTTGTTGTTGCAAAAGTAAGGCAAAGAATATCAAATATTGCAAAAAAGGGTGGAGTTAAAAGAGTGAAATGGGATAATGAAAAGTTTAAGGAAACTGATTTAAAAGAACAATACCAAAGTGCAATAAGAACAAAAATAGAGTCCCTAGAAGGTACAAATGAAACTATAGATGGAAAATGGTCGCAAATAGAAGAAAGTTTAATTACCGCAGCGAGAGAAGTTATAGGAAGAAAGCGACCTGAAAGAAATTCTGAATGGTTTGATGAAGAATGTGTACTAGCAATAGAAGAGAAGAATAAAGCTAGAGAAAAGACATTACAGAATAACACAAGAGCAAATAGAATGCAATACATCGAAAAAAAGAAGAATATCTACAAAAATCTGTCGTAGGAAAAAGAAATTAATGATGAGAAACAAAATAATTGAAATCCAGAATGAGCAAGATCAAAACAATGTAAAACGGTCTTACGAAAAAATAAAGAAAGAAACCAGAGGCTTTCAACCAAGGTTAATAGCCTGCATAGACAAAGACAATAAAATATTGTCAGAAGAAAACGAGGTTTTAAATAGATGGTCCGAATACTTCAAAGATCTGTTAAATATAAACCATATAAGTGCAGAAATTAACAATGACATAATGTACAACGTGGAACCTAAAGACATACCACCATCAGCAGAAGAAATTAGTGAAGCAATAAAAAAACTCAAGCGTAATAAAGCCCCGGGTGATGACCAAATAACAGCGGAATTATTACAAAATGGCGGGGAATTTTTACATGATAGAATTCACAGATTAATAGTTGAAATATGGAGCAATAAAGTTATGCCTAAAAAATGGAGTGTAGGATTAATATGCCCCATACACAAGAAGGGGAACAAGTTAAACTGTGAAAATTACAGGGGAATAACGCTGCTAAATTGTGCATATAAGGTTATGTCAAATGTTTTATATGAGAGAGTAAAACCAATATATGAAGAGCAAGTCGGAGAGTACCAGTGTGGTTTTAGAAACGGCAGATCGACAATAGATCAAGCATTTCTGGTTAAACAAATCATGGAGAAATGCTACGAGTATAATGTAGATTTGCATATGATATTTATAGACTTCAAGCAAGCATTCGATAGCATTAACAGAAAAGAAATTCCGAAGACCTTACTGAAACTGGGCGTGTCCACGAAGTTGACTGGTCTTATAATGATGACAATGCAAAATTCCACGAATAAGATATTAATACAGGACTCTACATCAGAAGAATTTATTAGTACAAGCGGTGTACGACAAGGGGACGCTCTTTCAGCAATAATTTTTAATATGCTTCTGGAATATGCAATAGGTAACATGGATTTGGGAGGTAATATATTCATGAGAGAGTATCAGATTATAGTGTACGCAGATGATATTTTGATTATTGCCAAAGCTTATAATAAAATGGCAGATATATTTAAATTAATCACAGAAAAATCGCGTAAAATAGGCTTAAATATAAATATGGCAAAAACCAAATACCTAAAAATGTCAAGAAATGAAGAAAGAAGACTTCCACAAAATATAAAAATCGAACAAGATGAAATTGAAGGTGTTAATAGCTACAAATATCTTGGCATAATATTAACAAACAATAACAGTAGCCAAGCCTGCGTACAAGACCGAATACAGGCAGCAAACAAATGTTACTACTCTCATAAGAAGCTGATGACATCCAAGTTAATAACAAGAAGAGCAAAGTTGCAAATATACAAAACCATCATACGCCCAGTAGCAACTTATGGAAGTGAAACATGGACCATGAATAGAAATGAAGAAGAAATGTTAAGAATATTTGAAAGAAAGATATTTAGAACTAATTATGGTCCAATACGAAATGAAAACGGCGAATACCGTAGAAGGCACAATTCAGAGTTATATGCGCTAGCAGAGAACGAGGACATTGTAAAACATATAAAGTCCAGTAGATTAAGTTGGGCGGGGCATGTCATCAGAATGGCGGAAAATAGAGCACAGTACAAAATTTACAATGCTAGACCATTACTTAACAGAGCAAGAGGTAGGCCTAGAAGCAGATGGGAAAATAACATTGAAGACGATACCAGAAAACTAGGGGAAATAAACTGGAAAACCACCGCGAGAAACAGAGATGAATGGAGGAAGATAGTGAAGAAGGCTAAAACTCACCAGGAGTTGTAACGCTAAAAGATGATGATGATGATTATTGCTTTCTTAGTTTTTTAATTTATGTATGTATAGTATTAGATAATTAATGAGCTTTTTATTTTAGATGTTGTTTGTTAGAGTTTTTTTTTTAATTTGGTTGTGTTACAAATTATATATATGTATAATATATATATATATATATATATATATATATATATATATATATATATATATAAAAATATATATATATATATATATATATCTTTTTTAACTATTTAACTAACTTTTTCCAATAAAAAATCTCTAACAACGACCAATATATCGGTTTTCTATTAATTGATTATATTTTAAACTCCTGGAAGAACCGAATATTGTATTTTAGGGTGTTAGGTTCAATTTCAATCCAGGGGAAAATTTTTTTAAATTTTTTTTTTAATGCAATTAAATTAAATTTTAAAAGATATTCACGTCTCATATGTAAATATCGTGAAATTAAAAATTCAATATGAAATTTTAACAGAAAAAAATTTGGTTTTTACACTTGCACCTGTTGTACGGACAAGCTTTCTCCCTAATACAATAATATACATATATATTATTATAAATATTAAAAATTAGGATTCGATTTCAAAACCAGAAGGCACTACCGCAAGCCTTATTAAAATATTTTATATATTATTAATTGAAGAAAAAAAAATAGTTAAACGGGATTGATATAAATTAATTGAAGAAAAAAAAATAGTTAAACGGGATTGACTTAGAGTTAATTACAAAACTATTAAGTATTATTATACACTTATTTAATTATAAATGTTAAAATATAAACAAAAATTTTATTTTTTCAGGTACCTGTGATATCGAAAAAAAAGCAAAGCAAGCAGAGCACAAAGCACATATTTGGCCTATACTATTAATTCAGTATTTCACTGAAATTAATGAAGACGTAAAACAGGAATGATCCTGTAAATCATAGTCTCGATTTTAAATGCAAAATGTCTTACTATTTATTTAAATTTTCCCAAAAATCTTCTGTGATTTTTAAAACTGAAATTAACTATTTCATATAAATTTAAGTTCATAAAAATGTTTTTTTTTTTATTAAAAATTAATAAAATATTTTTTGGCCTGCTTATGATAGTTTTGGATATTTTATTTTCTAAAATAAAACACATCCAACAAAACATTATTATTTTATTTTTTTATAATTGAACACATCCAACAAAACACATTTAATTGAATGCGTTTGTTACACCTCATTCTAGACAAATATATTAATAAAATAATAATTTTTATAAAATATTTTACTTTGATTTGATCATAAAGTTATATTAAAAAATCAAAACTCAAAATGTAATTTATTTCAAAAAAAAAAAGAAAGTGGTAAATATAAAAGAGAAATAAAAAATTACAATATGTAGAAAAATTAAAATAGAATTGAATACTCGAAATGTGGCTTTACCATCGTGTTAAAAATATTTATTGCACTGCATAAAGAAAGTTTATTTCTAATCCGATACATAAATGATAGTTTTTTTGCTACTTTTTTGCACATGAAGTCAATATGTTTGGTAAAATTTAACTTTCTGTCAATAATTAAACCTAAATATTTTATTTCATCGACCATTTCCAAAATTGTACCATCGATTGAAATAGAATTATTTAAGACACCATTAAACACCATTGCCTTAGTTTTCTGAATATTTAGGCTCAGTTTATTTTCTTTAAACCAGCTATTGATGTTACTTAAATCTGCGTTTATTTTATTAACACATTGATTAACATTTTCATCCTCTATATAAATTAATGCGTCGTCAGCAAAAAGTACTATTTTACCAAACTCAACCACTTTTTTATATATATATTTTTACATATATATAATTTGTAACACAACTAAATTAAACGAGGAAGATTATAGTTGCCCTTGTCAACTTTTAGATACCCGTGCGTGTATTAAATAAATAAGAAATTCTTATATTGCAATTGAACTGTTTGACAGAAAATTCAAAATATTTGTTTTTTTATATTTAATTACAAAAAAAATTAATTAAAAAAAAATGAATTAAAAGATGAATTTAAAAAAAAAAAATATGCTCTCAACGAGATTCGAACCCACACTTTTCAATTAAAATGTCGACTCCTAACCACTAAGCCATCGACTTTATATTCATCTCAATTTTTTTTTAAATTATTATAGTTGCGATGGTATCAATTGTTTGTTTTGAATAACTGTTTTGAATTTTTTTGAAAATGTATTAAAAAAAATAAATAATTTATAAATGAGAATTTTAAGATGAATTTAAAAAAAAAAAATTTTGCCCCAGCCAGGAATCGAACCGAAACGTTTCGACCAGTAGTCCCATGTCGAGTTTTTATTTATCTCATTATTTGTTTTTAATAATTGTAGTTGCTAAGGTATAATTGTTTGTTTTAAATAACAGTTTTAAATAATCGTAGTTTCTATGGTATCAATTGTTTGTTTTAAATAACAGTTTTGAATTTTTTTATAGAAATATTAAAAAAAATTAATAATTTTCAATATAAATGAGAGTCTTCTGTCAAATTTTCTATAAAACAAAATTTTTTCAAACATAAAGTAAATACATATATTTTATTAAAAAAAAATGAATTTAGCCTGGATTCGAACCGAGACATTTTTGCTACAAGTAACATGTCCTAACCACTACACCATGAATCGATTAATAATTATACAACAATTTGTTTGTTTTTAGCACATTTTCAAAAAATTTTGTAAAAATGTGCCTATATAGTTTCACTCTGTCCGTCCGTCTGTCTGTCTGTCTGTCTGTCTGTCTGTCTGTCTGTCCGTATGTTTACAAAAACTTTTACATCGTTTGAAATAGAGAAAAGAAATTTTAACCACAAGTAGGTATTACAAAAAAAATAATTTCGTAGAAGAATTTTTTTCTGTAGCCCCACCCGTTACGGAGCTGCAGCCCTCCAAAGTTGGGAAAAGCCCTATATTCAAATTGTTATAAGAAGAGTTCTATTAGGTGTATTTTCAGTCTGAAAACGGCAAAAGATAGCTGGTTTTAAAGACTTTATTAATTTTTAAAAGACAAACGTTTAGAGTTGCCATACAGTACTAAAATTTACCATTATGCAAAACTCAATTTTTGCAAAATTTTTGGCTACACATATCTTCTATACGGGCCAAGCTAGGGTCTTGAAATTTTGGGAGTAGTTAGATCTTTAGAAATAAGTAGAAGTCGGTTAACAAATTTTTTTTGTCACGTCCCCTGTTTTGCAGCTACAAGGGCTCAAAAATTGAAATTTTGCTATTTTTAAACACCTGTAACTTGAAGACCTGTTTAAATTTTTTTTTTGTGATTTACAAAATTGAAAGCTCTTAAAATATATTTCAACATGTGTCAAAGGTTTTTCTTAATTTTGAAGGGTGACGAAGCTACAGCCCCCGCAAATTCCAAAAAAGCCCTATATTTAAATTGATATAACAAGAGTTCTGTTAGGTTTATTTTCAATCTAAAAACGGTAAAAGAGAGCTGCTTTCTTAGGCTTTACAAAAATATATCACTAAAGTGAACAGAGTTGCCATACGGTACTAAAATTTACCATTATGCAAAACTCAATTTTTGCAAAATTTTTGGCCCCACATATCTGTTAAACGGTTCCAGCTGGGGTCTTAAAATTTTGGGAGAAGTTAGAACTTTAAAAATTAGTAGGAGTCGGTTAACAAAATTTTTTTGTCACGTCCCCTGTTCAGCAGCTATAAGAGCTCGAAAATTGAAATTTTGCTATTTTTAAACACCTGTAACTTGAATACCTGTTCAAATTTTTTTTTGTTAATATACAAACTTTTTAGGTCCAACATTATACTTTAACATATGTTAAAAGATTTTCTTAAATTAACAAGCGGTTCTTTAAATTGAAGAGAGTGTCTGTCAGTTTTAACCATTTTTGCTTATATAGTAAAATTCTAAATAAAATTTCAAATTTTGCTAGAATTCACAATTCCTTGAACCTAAAAAAGTTGGGAGAAGAGGAGTAGTGAGGATTAGATCCTTGAAAAATAGGGCAACCTTCCCCATAGAGGGGCTATTAGAAATTAAAAATTAAAAAAATTACGGTTTTTATAAGTAAATAGTAACTTAGTCACCAACGTATATATTTAATAAATTAAACATTAACATTGAAGCTTCAATATTATATTCCGATCAAATACTCAGTATGAAACACTATATTATTATGAAAATGTGCTTTTTTAAAAACCCTTGGTTTTTTTCATCACTTGTTATATTTGGTTTCTATTTCGTTATTAATTTTAAAAATACTCATAAAATATCGAAAAATTTGTATGGCAGCTACCCGAAGCCTTTCTCCGATTTTAACCAAAAACAATAGGGAACCTACAAATTGTCTAAAAATTACTTTGTGAAAGTTTCAGAACTGTAGCTCTTATAGTTTTTGAGTTATCGTGCTGACGGACGGACGGACGGACGGACGGACACACATAGCTAGATCGATTCACTTTTCGATGCTGATTCGATACGTACCCTTGACACTATATCTAGCTCTTATATTTCGATGCGTTACAAACGGAGGAGTAATTTTAATATACCCGATGTTCATATATGTATGCACGGGTATAAAAAAAAACTCTAACAAACAACATAGTAAAATAAAAAGCCCATTAATTATCTAATACTATATATAAATTAAAAAACTAAGAAAGCAATATTACATAAGAAAAACCCTAATCACAAAACACTAACAAATAATAATATCAGCTAAAAATTAAAAAATCAACTAAAAACAGGCTAAGAAATAAATCAATAAAATAAAATACTCAAATGAAATAATATGAATCTTCCAATTTGTTTTGGAAAAACTTTTAAAAAAATAATATATAAACACACATTTTGTAATTAAGCAGACTAAAATAAATTTACTTAAGTTTTATAAACTAATTACAAAATACGGCTAATTAAAATACAGTTTTTCTTTTCTTCTTATTAGAATACATTTTTAGAGTGTCTGACTCCGAAATGTTGACACGCAGATTCGTTTCCGGATGGAAGGATATATTTTTAAATGCATATAAATTACAAAAAATTCCCTTTTTTCTTTTTCAACACCATTATTTGGCAAAGTGCTAATTATACATTATTCCGAAATTCCAAGAACTTATATATTTTTGAAAATAAATTCTAATTTAATATAATGAACTACGTCATTCTATGGCGGGCCAACAGCTAGTTTAATATAATGAACTACGTCATTCTATGGCGGGCCAAAAGCTAGTATATATATAATTATTATTATTATTATTTTATTATTATTAATATATTTGTCTAGAATGAGGTGTAAGAAAACGCATTCAATTAAATGTGTTTTGTTGGATGTGTTCAATTATAAAAAAAACGAGGAAGAGTGTAGTAGAGTAGACTGTGTCAACTCTGGGATACCCGTATGACCGTTACGTAAACATTATATCATTATTATTATAAACATTAATTACTTTTGGCAAAATTTCAAACATACCAGCTTTATTAGGTGAAATAAAATGCTCATATAAAAGAAGGAGTTGCATGGCAGCTACTCGAACTCTTTGCAGTAGGCCAACCAAATTTTGCAGTAACTTTGGCCATTACACTAAACTATTTTTGGCAAAATTTCAGACACCCAGCTTTAATGGGTATAGAGTAATGCTCATATAAAAGAAGGAGTTGTATGGCAGCTACTCGAACTCACTGCAACAGACCAACCAAATTTTGCAGAAACTTTGGTCATAAAACTAAACTACTTTTGCCAAAATTTCAGACACGTAGCTGTAATAGGTACAGAGAAATACTCATATAAAATAAGAAGTTGTATGGCAGCCACCCGAACCCATGGACCAAAATGGCTGGATTTAAATAGCGATGACGGCTATTGCAAAAAAACGAATTTGCGAAAATTTCAAGATCCTAGCTCCTTTAGTTTTTGAGTTATCGTGCGGACGGACGGACATACATAGCTAAATCGATTTTTTTTTCGATTCTGATCCGATCCATACACTTGAGTCTATATCTACTACCCCCCCTCCTTCTCTGCGTCACAAACGTAATGGCAAATTTATTATACCCTTGGACTATATAGTCATACGGGTATAATAAAATATTAATGTTTTGTTGGATGTGTTTTATTTTAGAAAATAAAATATCCAAAACTATCATAAGCAGGCCAAAAAATATTTTATTAATTTTTAATAAAACAAAAAAACATTTTTATGAACTTAAATTTATATGAAATAGTTCATTTCAGTTTTAAAAATCATAGAAGATTTTTGGGAAAATTTAAATAAATAGTAAAACATTTTGCATTTAAAATCGAGACTATGATTTACATGATCATTCCTGTTTTAAGTCTTCATTAAATTCAGTGAAATACTGAATTAATAGTATAGGCCAAATATGTGCTTTGGTGCTCTGGTTGCTTTGCTTTGAAAGCAAATAACCAATCAAAGCAACCAAAGCAATTTCAAATTTTCCCTAACTTTTTTTTTCGATTTCACAGGTACCTAAAAAAATAAAATTTTTGTTTATATCTTAACATTTATAATTAAATAAGTGTATAATAATAATATGGTCTTAATAGTTTTGTAATTAACTCTAAATCAATCCCGTTTAACTATTTTTTTCCATCAATTAATATATTATATCAATCCCGTTTAACTATTTTTTTTTCTTCAATTAATATATATATAAAATATTTTAATAAGGCTTGCGGTAGTGCCTTCTGGTTTTGAAATCGAATCCTAATTTTTAATATTTATAATAATATATATGTATATTATTGTATTAGGGAGAAAGCTTGTCCGTATAACAGGTGCAAGTGTAAAAACCAAATTTTTTTCTGTTAAAATTTCATATTGAATTTTTAATTTCACGATATTTACATATGAGACGTGAATCTCTTTTAAAATTTAATTTAATTGCATTAAAAAAAAAAATTTAAAAAAATTTTCCCCTGGATTGAAATTGAACCTAACACCATAAAATGCAATATCTAGTCACCACCGTCTTAACCTCCCAGCCAATTTACTTCTAATGTATAGTTTACTAAATGGTGTATTGAATTATATGGGTTTTCTTGGATGTATTCTATTATAAACGAGGAAGAGTGTAGAAGAGTAGACTGTATCAACTCTGGGATACCCGTATGACCGTAACATATACATTATATCATCCGGTTAATTACTGTTGGCAAAATATCAAACATACTTTATTAAGTTTAGTGGAATACTCATAAAAAAGAAGGAGTTGTATGGCAGCTACTCGAACCCTCTGCAATAGACCAACCAAATTTTGCTGTAACCTTGGCCAATACACTAAACTATTTTTGGCAAAATTTCAGACACCCAGCTTCATTAGGTGGAGAGGAATGCTTATATAAAGTAGGAAGTTGTATGGCAGCTACACGAACCCACTGCAGGAGACCAACCAAATTTTGCAAAAACTTTGGCCATAAAACTAAACTACTTTTGGCAAAATTTCAGACAAGCAGCTGTAATAGGTACAGAGTAATACTCATATAAAAAAAGAAGTTATATGGCAGCTACCCGAACCCATGGACCAAAATGGGTGGATTTAAATAGCGATGACGGCTATTGCAAAAAAATGAATTTGCGAAAATTTAAAGATTCTAGCTCCTTTAGTTTTTGAGTTATCGTGCGGACGGACGGACAGACGGACAGACGGACGGACAGACGGACGGACAGACGGACAGACGGACGGACATACAAAGCTAAATCGATTTATTTTTCGATTCTGATCCGATGCATACACTTGAGTCTATATCTACCCCCCCTCCTTCTCTGCGTCACAAACGTAATGGCAAATTTATTATACCCTTGGACTATATAGTCATACGGGTATAAAAATGAAATACCATAAATTATCATAAGTACGCCAAAAAATATGTATTTTAATTATTTATGAATTGTTTTCTAAGTAATTTTTTTTAAATATCTAAATTAAGTTTTCTTATAAAGGAAAAAATATATAAAACTTTTTTTTTTATTATTTTTATAGAAAAATACGAAAGAGGGTAAAAATTAAAAAAAAACAAGAAATTCTAATTTTTATACGTTAAATTGAATTTTTATTAAAAAATTACTAAATTAAATGCAATTTTTTTCGACTTAAAAATTTTAATTTCGGAAAATTTCAAAATCCCCAGTTTCGGTTCTTCCCGGAGTTTAAAATATAATCAATTAATAGAAAACCGATATATTGGTCGTTGTTAGAGATTTTTTATTGGAAAAAGTTAGATAAATAGTTAAAAAAGATATATATATATATATATATATATATTATTATTAATATATTTGTCTAGAATGAGGTGTAACAAACGCATTCAATTAAATGTGTTTTGTTGGATGTGTTCAATTATAAAAAAAATAAAATATTAATGTTTTGTTGGATGTGTTTTATTTTAGAAAATAAAATATCCAAAACTATCATAAGCAGGCCAAAAAATATTTTATTAATTTTTAATAAAAAAAAAAAAAAATTTTTATGAACTTAAATTTATATGAAATAGTTCATTTCAGTTTTAAAAATCACAGAAGATTTTTGGGAAAATTTAAATAAATAGTAAAACATTTTGCATTTAAAATCGAGACTATGATTTACATGATCATTCCTGTTTTAAGTCTTCATTAAATTCAGTGAAATACTGAATTAATAGTATAGGCCAAATATGTGCTTCGGTGCTCTGCTTGCTTTGCTTTGAAAGCAAATAACCAAGCAAAGCAACCAAAGCAATTTCAAATTTTCCCTAACTTTTTTTTTCGATTTCACAGGTACCTAAAAAAATAAAATTTTTGTTTATATCTTAACATTTATAATTAAATAAGTGTATAATAATAATATGGTCTTAATAGTTTTGTAATTAACTCTAAATCAATCCCGTTTAACTATTTTTTTCCATCAATTAATATATTATACTAGCTAATACCCGGTGCGCGTTGCTGCGCCTCTCAATGGAGGTTTAATTGAATTTGATGTTACTGCAAAAAGTTAACACAAAACTTACACACGGTTTACACATGTAAATTTTAAAATGTGTGAAAGCAATCTTTTTAAAACGATTTTTCTAGGATTATTCTAGTAATTTTTGAAACTTTCTGTAATTCAAAGCAGTACGAACTACTTTCCAAATTTTGACGTAATTTACTTCCAAAAAAATTTTTTTGAAAAATCGCAGGACCGACTGTTAACAGACTCAACTCCATTTTCAAGTTGCTTCACACATATAAAATTTGAGGTAAACCGGTCAAATTGTTTCTACTTTAAAGTAACGCAAAAATCTATTAAAAGCCACTGTGCCCCACTGGGTTAACGGAACTACACTTTCTCTTTGGGCAAAGCAGTATTGCGCAAAATTGGACGTAATTTGCTTCCAAATCACTCAACAAAATTTTTTTGAGGCTTTCTTTTTAGCCAAAGCAGTACTTCGCAAATTTTGACAATATATTAGCTTCCAAAATTATTTTGACCAACCGTCGGGCCGACATGGGTTAACAAATTCCAAATCTGTTAATAGTGTCAACTCAATTCTCACAGGGGAGCACGTATACAAAATTTAAAGAAAATCGGTCAAACCGTTTTTAATTTAGAGTTAAGTATTGAAAAAACCTATAAAAAGCTGTTGGCCCGAATGGGTTTATTGCAAGTCAATAAAATTTTTATCTGGGTTTTCTTTTTAGCCAAAGCAGAATTTCATAAAATCGGACAAAATTCGGACCCAAAATTTTTTGACACCCCGTCGGCCCAACATGGGTTAATAAATTCCAAAACTGTTAATAGTGTCAACTCAATTCTCAAGGAGCATCACGTATACAAAATTTTAAGTCAATTGGTCGAACCGTTTCGAATTTAGAGTAAAGTATTGAAAAAACCTATAAAAAGCTTTTGGGCCGCAATGGGTTAATGGAACTCAACAAAATTTTTTTTGGGGATTTCTTTAAAGCTAAAGCAGAATTTCGTAAAATCGGACCAAATTTGGACTTAACATTTTTTTTGACCGCCCGTCGGCCCAACATGGGTTAACAAATTCCAAAACTGTTAATAGTGTTAGCTCAATTCTCAAGGAGAATCACGTATACAAAATTTGAAGTCAATCGGTCAAACCGTTTCGAATTTAGAGTAAAATATTGAAAAAACCTATAAAAAGCTGTTGGGCCGCAATGGGTTAATGGAACTCAACAAAATTTTTTTTGGGCCGTCTTTTAAGCCAAAGCAGAATTTCGTAAAATCGGACAAAATTTAGACCCAAAATTTTTTTTGACCACTCGTCGGCCCGACATGGGTTAACAAATTCCAAAACTGTCAATAGTGTCTACTCAATTCTCAAAGAGCATCACGTATACAAAATTTGAAGTCAATCGGTCAAACCGTTTTGTATTTAGAGTAAAGTATTGAAAAAACCTATAAAAAGCTGTTGGGCCGCAATGGGTTAATGGAACTCAACAAATTTTTTTGGGGCTTTCTTTTAAACCAAAGCAGAATTTCGTAAAATCGGACAAAATTTGGACCCAAAATTTTTTTTGACCACCCGTCGACCCGACATGGGTTAACAAATTCCAAAACTGTTAATAGTGTCTACTCAATTCTCAAAGAGCATCACGTATACAAAATTTGAAGTCAATCGGTCAAACCGTTTTCATTTTAGAACAAAGAAATTTAAATACTTGCACCACAGCCCCAACTTGGCGGTCCGTTAGAGCAAAATTTTTGGGCCACGATTTCTTTCCGTACCCAAAAACCCCTATATACAAATTTTCATGAAAATCGGCTGGGCAGTTTAGGAGTCTATTCGCTACATACAAACAAACAAACAAACATAAAAACAAACTTTCCCTTTTATATATATAGATAGATAGATAGATAGATAGATCAATCCCGTTTAACTATTTTTTTTTCTTCAATTAATATATATATAAAATATTTTAATAAGGCTTGCGGTAGTGCCTTCTGGTTTTGAAATCGAATCCTAATTTTTAATATTTATAATTATATATATGTATATTATTGTATTAGGGAGAAAGCTTGTCCGTATAACAGGTGCAAGTGTAAAAACCAAATTTTTTTCTGTTAAAATTTCATATTGAATTTTTAATTTCACGATATTTACATATGAGCCGTGAATCTCTTTTAAAATTTAATTTAATTGCATTAAAAAAATTTTCCCCTGGATTGAAATTGAACCTAACACCCTAAAATACAATATCTAGTCACCACCGTCTTAACCTCCCAGCCAATTTACTTCTAATGTATAGTTTACTAAATGGTGTATTGAATTATATGGGTTTTCTTGGATGTATTCTATTATAAAAAATGAAATACCATAAATTATCATAAGTACGACAAAAAATATCTATTTTAATTATTTATGAATTGTTTTCTAAGTAATTTTTTTTAAATATCTAAATTAAGTTTTCTTATAAAGGAAAAAATATATAAAACTTTTTTTTTTATTATTTTTATAAAAAAATACTAAAGAGGGTAAAAATTAAAAAAAAAAAAGAAATTCTAATTTTTATACGTTAAATTGAATTTTTATTAAAAAATAACTAAATTAAATGCAATTTTTTTCGACTTAAAAATTTTAATTTCGGAAAATTTCAAAATCCCCAGTTTCGGTTCTTCCCGGAGTTTAAAATATAATCAATTAATAGAAAACCGATATATTGGTCGTTGTTAGAGATTTTTTATTGGAAAAAGTTAGATAAATAGTTAAAAAAGATATATATATATATATATATATATATATATATATATATATATTATACATATATATAATTTGTAACACAACCAAATTAAAAAAAAAACTCTAACAAACAACATCTAAAATAAAAAGCCCATTAAGTATCTAATACTATATATAAATTAGAAAACTAAGAAAGCAATAATATAATATAAGAAAAACCCTAATCACAAAACACTAACAAATAATAATATCAGCTAAAAATTAAAAAATCAACTAAAAACAGGTTAAGAAATAAATCAATAAAATAAAATACTCAAATGAAATAATATGAATCTTCCAATTTGTTTTGGAAAAACTTTTAAAAAAATAATATTGTTATATTCAATCAATAATATAACTCTCTCCCTTCAATAATAAAAGTGCCTTTCGCAATATTCTTAGTTAGTAACAATTAATATTAGTAAACAGGAAATGCACATAAACCTCGTGTAATCAATTGCACAATTAATAACTTTATTATAATTTAAAATAATAAAATTGATTACGCAAGGAAACAATAACCTTTTGCTTTAAGCGTGTTAAGTTAGTTAGGAATTAAGTAATAACGTTTTAAGTAATATAATTAAGAAATGCTATGTAAGCATTTATGTATTTTATAAGACTTATTTGTAAATTTCAAAAAATAAAAAGTAATCAATAAAAAAAGTTTAGTTTAAGAACAACTCTAAACGAAAGAGCGTTTAATTATAAAACTGGCGCAGTCGGTAAATAAGAAAAAAAATTAACAAAAAAAAATTAAAGAAAATTTTTTTTTAAAAAACTGTTTTAATTAAGAAAAATTAAAAACAAATTTTTGTTAAAAACTGTTTTAATTTAGGAAAAATTAAAAACAAATTTTAATCCAAAAAAAAAAAAATGTTTTAATTTAAGAAAAATTAAAAACAAATTTTTAAAAACTGTTTTAATTTAGAAAAAATTAAAAACAAATTAATAAAAACAAAAAACTAAAAACTATACAAAAAATCAAATACAAAAAATTAAAATTATTATTACTATTAAAAAAAAATCAAATACAAAATTTAATAAAAATTGTGAACTGTGGATTAGCAAATTCAAAAAAAAAAAAACAGAAAATCTAACAAGTTCTTTAAAGAAAAAAGAAGCAAAACAATTGTGAAAAAAATTGTGAAAAAAAATTTTTTCAAAAACTGTTATCTATTTTGAAATTTTTTGTTTGCTTGAAAAAAAAAAAAAAAAACGACACATTCTCATAACAACAGACTTTGCATCATACACTCTATCTATAAAATCAAGGAAAATCCAGCTAACTACAAGAACCAACTAACAAAAAAAGGCATCTTTATACTTGAATCAACCAAAAATACAACTAGAAATAACAGCAGAAAAATCAACAAGACCCAGCTAAAAATAAAAAAAAAAGGCGACTTCATACTGCAATCAACCAAAAAGACAAGCATAAAAAAAAAAAAAATACAACAGCAGGTACAACAATTTACATTATTTAGTTTTAGTTTTAGCTATAGTTTTATTTTTTTTTATTATTTTATAAAATTTCAAAAAATATAATAAGAAAAATTTTTAAACAAGAATAACTTTTTTTTCAATACAATAAGTGCCAACAAAATATTATTGTAAAATACAAAATTTTCGTTCAAATAATTTCTATAATAAACAAATATGTCTGACGTAGAAAAATTAAAACTAACTTTAGATTTTATTGTCAAGATAACACCTTTTGACGGCAAAGATGAAAATTATTTGCCTGAATTTGTTGACCGAATAGACAAATTGATGCCAACTATACAGGCTTTTCAAGAATTCGACAAAATGATTATACAAGGGTATATTAGGGATAAAATTACAGGTGAAGCCAGAATCACTCTGAGGCAGCATGGAAGTGCCACAGAATGGTCTGACATAAAAAACATTTTAATAACTAATCACGGCGAAAAACTTTCGTCAGATAAATTAATTGATAAAATAAGATCATGTAGAGTAGAAACAAACATAGAACAGTATTACAACGAAATTAGAACACTTTTATGTAGACTTAATAATTACTACCAATTAAAAGGTAATGTTAACATAGATACTATTAATGGCAACAAAAGAATAGCATTAGAAACTTTCAAAAATAATTTACCAGAACCCGCTAAAAGTGTTATTTTTAGTAGAAATCCTGGTACCCTAGACCAAGCGTATGAAATTATTTTAGAGTGTAATTACCAAAATTTTAGGAATAAGGCAAATCAATTTAAAAAACAAAATAATAATTTTAATCTTTTTCGTAATTCAAAATGTAATATTAATAATAATAATAACAGTTATAATAGTAACGGTAGTAACTATAATAGGAATAATAATAATAATAATAATAAAAACACTTATAGAGGATTTCAAAGTAACGCAAATAAATATCAGCAAACTCTTTCTAATAGTAGTTACAATAATAAAAAATTCCATTCAAATCGATCAGGTAACTCGAATTATAACAAACAAGCATCCTCAACTAGTTTTAGAAATAATAGCAGACAAAATGTTAGAGACGATCTCGAACAAATGGATACTTACAAAAACGAACAACAAAATTTTCAAATTGCAGGCGAAAAAATCTTCCCTATATAGTAATCCAGAATCCTGTAAAAACACTCAAATTTATAATCGACACTGGAGCAGAGTCCAGTATTATAAACCCAAATTTATGTCAACCAAAGTGGAAACGTTTTATTAAGACACAATGCCTTAAAACCTTAAACCACAATATCGTTACGAATGTACAATGCAAATTTCCGCTATTCGAAATCTTCAAAGAAAAGAAATTTATGGCCAAATTCTTAGAAATCAATTTTCATGATAAGTTTGATGGTTTAATCGGTAATAATATCTTAGCCCCTCTTGATGCTATCGTGGACTACAAAAACCGCATGTTACAAACGAGAAACGCCTCTATTCCATTCTTCTTAAACGAAAGTGAAGAACACTACAACCAAAATAGTTTTAAAAAAAATTCAATCGAACTTTTTTCAAATGAAATTAACAAATACAATTTGTTAAATCACATTGAAACATCTCACTTAAATAATGAGGAGTTTAAATTTTTACATAAATTAATTTTAAATAATAAAAATGTATTTTACAAAGACGGTGACGATCTTTCTTTTACTAACCATATTAAGCATGATATAAAGACAAAACACGAAATACCATTATACAGCAAAATGTATCGGTATCCAGAAATACACAAAAAAGAAGTTGAAAGCCAAATAGAAGAAATGCTCCATAACAAAATAATTCAACATTCCAATTCACCATATAATGCACCTGTTTGGGTTGTCCCTAAGAAAATGGACAACAGTGGAAGTCAAAAATGGAGAATTGTCATCGACTATAGAAAACTTAACGAGGCTACAATCGATGACAAGTTTCCTATTTCCAATATAGATGATGCTTTCGAAAAATTAGGAAAAGCTAATTATTTCACTACACTCGATTTGGCAAAAGGCTTTCACCAAATTGAAGTTAACCCTAAAGACCGTCATAAAACAGCTTTTTCCACTTCAACTGGGCATTATGAGTTTTTACGAATGCCGTTTGGTTTAAAGAACGCGCCAGCGACATTCCAAAGACTGATAAATAACGTTCTAAAAGACTTTATCAACAAAATATGTGTAGTATACATGGATGACATTCTAATATTTTCAAGCTCAATTCAAGAACATTTAGATTCAATTCAAAAAATTTTTAATAAACTTGCAGATGTTAATCTTAAGATACAAATAGATAAATGTTCATTTCTTTGTAAACAAACAGAATTTTTAGGTCATATAATTACTCCAAATGGAATTAAACCAAATCCTAAAAAGATTGAATCCATCCAAAATATCAAACTGCCCACAACGCAAAAACAAATAAAAAGTTTTCTAGGTGTGACCGGTTATTACCGCAAATTTATAAAGGATTATGCTAAGATTGCATACCCTATTACTAGGTATTTGAAAAAAGGAGCAAAAATAAATGTAAAGGATAAGCAATATATATCCGCTTTTAAAATGCTCAAAAATCTTTTAACAACCGATCCAATTCTTATACATCCAAATTTCGATAAAACATTTGTAATCACAACAGATGCTTCAAACGTAGCAATAGGTGCCGTTCTGTCGCAAAATCAGCATCCTGTTTCCTTTGTATCTAGAACTTTAAACAAACATGAGACCCATTATGCAACGATAGAGAAAGAGCTCTTAGCTATTGTATGGGCAACTCAACAATTTAGACCTTACATATACGGACGTAAATTTATAATAAAAACAGACCATAGGCCACTTGTCTGGTTAAATGGGTTAAAAGAACCAAACTGTAAATTACAAAGGTGGAGGATAAAACTAAGTGAATTTAATTTTGATATTGAGTACGTGAAAGGCAAAGAAAACCAAGTAGCGGACTACCTATCAAGGATAGAAAATCCCAATATCCAAAAAGATTCTAATATTGATTCAGAAGCATTTTCACCCAATTTAAATTCTATGGAAAAAAAGGGTTATGAATATAATGAATTATTTAATACCGAACACAATGAAAGTACCGTTTCCGTTAACGAAGAAGTAATGTCAACCGGTGCTACAATTAATAGTGCTCAGGAAGATGAAACTAGTCATATTTACATAACTGACAAACCAATAAACCTATTCAAAAATCAAATTTACTTATATAAAGGAGAAAAAGAGAAATTTTTATTGAAAATTATTCACAACAAAATCCAAAACCATGTTACTGTTGGAGAAAATAGTAATTTATTGAATTTAATGAAAAGGGTCCTAAAAGATAAAGGCCTATTTTGTATTTATTGCGACGATATATCTCTGTTTGTAAAATTCCAAGATCTCTATGTACAATATTTCAGTAATAACAAAAACTTAAAAATGTTAAAATCTTCTCTTAAACTTACCAATATCACAGATAGAAATGAAATTTTAGAAATTATAAAAAAAGAACACTTAAGTAAAAACCATAGAGGAATAACAGAAGTGTTCAACGAATTAAAAAAGAAATACTACTTTCCTCGTCTTTTAATTGAAATAAATAAAGTTATAAATAATTGCGAACCCTGTAGTATTGCTAAACATGACAGAAAACCTATTAAAATTCCTTTTAAATTGACCGATACACCAAAGCATTTCAATGATATCGTGCACATGGATATATGGTATCCAGAAAGAAATAAACTCTATTTAACAACAATAGACAAATTTTCAAAATATGCTACCGTTCAAAAACTAAACGATCGCAATTGGATTTCAGTTTTAGAATGTATCAAACAAAGAATTCAGTTTTTAGGTAAAATGAATAAATTAATATCAGACGGTGAGAGATGTATAATTCATAGCGCTGTCGAACTATTTTTGAAAGAAAATAGTATCGAATTTCATCAAACTACAGCAGGATCAAAAACCGGGAATAGTGACATCGAAAGGCTTCATGGTACTCTTAACGAGCATTTAAGAGTGATGAATGCCGATAATAATAAAGATGATCTTGATAATCGTCTCTTTAAAATAGTAAACTTTTATAATAATACTATTCATAGTTTCACAAAACTGAAACCGATCGATTTATTAACTAAAAATCTCGATAAAAACGAAATAGAAAATCTAAAACTAAAATTCCAAGAAACAAAATCAAATTATTTAGAAAAAATCAATAGAAATAGAAGTCAAAATTTTACCCTTTCAAAAAACATTGTGAAAAATAGACAAATAGCGAAAAACACCACAAAATACAAGAAACTTCAAAAATTTTCAAAACATAACGACTATACTTATGACAAAAACAATAATAGAAATACCAAGTACTACCAAACCCAATTAAAACGAAAATATAATTACACATGATAAATATTATTGCATAACTCAATGCCGTTAAATAAAATAAAATCTTTTACAATTTTATGACAATTTCAAACTTCTACTAAATTTGCTAATCAGCATAAATAATTTTTAATAATAAACATCATCATTACCTTGAACTTGGCCTACCTTAATAAATGTATTAAAGTAGGTTCAAAAACAAAAAAATAAAGAAAAAAATAAAAAGTACTGTAATTTTAAATTGAATGAACTAAAATTTCAAAATGAAATTCTAAACCTTTAATGAAATTTGTTTTTATAAAATACAAAACAAAAAAAAAAAAGAAAAAAAAAAAAAAAAAAAAAAAATTTTGCTAACTTTTATCATATTTAGAATTGTGCCATACACACTAAATTGAATAATTTTTTTTTAGAAATGAAGAAGTAATTTTGAACGATAATTTTGTATTCGAACGTAATAGAAATATAAAAACTAAAAATGATTTAAAACCTCATAAGAATCAGTGTATCTATAATATCTTACAAAAAAATAATACTTGTAACTTTATTGTAAAATTAGAAAAAACTATTGAAGAAGTTGATAAAGGCATAATAATTACTAAAAACATAGAATTAACTTATCTAAAAGACATTAATGCAAATCGAGAAATTACTCTTAAAGGAAACAATTTAATTCAGTTTTCAAATCGCGAAATCACAATCGGAAACTTTAAATTTATAAATAAAATCGAAAAATTTGAAAGCCACTTTATTATGCCTCAATCAAATTTCAACTTTACTAAAATTATAAAAAATGTATCTTTAGAAAACTTACACATACAAAATATTAAAAACAGAGAAAATATCGAGTTCATTGAATTTAAACATAATGTAACAATTTATAGTTTATTATCAATTTTTTTAATTATAATTATCATTATAACTTTAATTTTATTAAGAATTTTTAAAAATAAAACAATAAATGTAATTCAGTTAGAAGAAAAAACAGATACTATAAAATTTTCCGAGACGGAAAAATCTCGGGGGGGAAGTGTTATATTCAATCAATAATATAACTCTCTCCCTTCAATAATAAAAGTGCCTTTCGCAATATTCTTAGTTAGTAACAATTAATATTAGTAAACAGGAAATGCACATAAACCTCGTGTAATCAATTGCACAATTAATAACTTTATTATAATTTAAAATAATAAAATTGATTACGCAAGGAAACAATAACCTTTTGCTTTAAGCGTGTTAAGTTAGTTAGGAATTAAGTAATAACGTTTTAAGTAATATAATTAAGAAATGCTATGTAAGCATTTATGTATTTTATAAGACTTATTTGTAAATTTCAAAAAATAAAAAGTAATCAATAAAAAAAGTTTAGTTTAAGAACAACTCTAAACGAAAGAGCGTTTAATTATAAAACTATATATAAACACACATTTTGTAATTAAGCAGACTAAAATAAATTTACTTAAGTTTTATAAACTAATTACAAAATACGGCTAATTAAAATACAGTTTTTCTTTTTTTCTTATTAGAATACATTTTTAGAGTGTTTGACTCCGAAATGTTGACACGCAGATTCGTTTCCGGATGGAAGGATATATTTTTAAATGCATATAAATACCAAAAAATTCCCTTTTTTCTTTTTCAACACCATTATTTGGCAAAGTGCAAGTTATACATTATTCCGAAATTCCAAGAACTTATATATTTTTGAAAATAAATTCTAATTTAATATAATGAACTACGTCATTCTATGGCGGGCCAACAGCTAGTTATTAATATATTATTATTTATTATTATTATTATTATTATTAATATATTTGGTGTAACAAACGCATTCAATTAAATGTGTTTTGTTGGATGTGTTCAATTATAAAAAAATAAAATATTAATGTTTTGTTGGATGTGTTTTATTTTAGAAAATAAAATATCCAAAACTATCATAAGCAGGCCAAAAAATATTTTATTAATTTTTAATAAAAAAAAAAAACATTTTTATGAACTTAAATTTATATGAAATAGTTCATTTCAGTTTTAAAAATCACAGAAGATTTTTGGGAAAATTTAAATAAATAGTAAGACATTTTGCATTTAAAATCGAGACTATGATTTACAGGATCATTCCTGTTTTACGTCTTCATTAATTTCAGTGAAATACTGAATTAGTAATACAGGCCAAATATGTGCTTTGGTGCTCTGCTTGCTTTGCTTTGAAAGCAAATAACCAAGCAAAGCAACCAAAGCAATTTCAAATTTTCCCTAACTTTTTTTTCGATTTCACAGGTACCTAAAAAAATAAAATTTTTGTTTATATATTAACATTTATTTAAAAAATTTGAAATTGCTTTGGTTGCTTTGCTTGGTTATTTGCTTTCAAAGCAAAGCAAGCAGAGCACCAAAGCACATATTTGGCCTATAATTAAATAAGTGTATAATAATAACATGGTCCTAATAGTTTTGTAATTAACTATAAATCAATCCCGTTTAACTATTTTTTTTCCTTCAATTAATTTATATCAATCCCGTTTAACTATTTTTTTTCCTTCAATTTAATATATATATAAAATATTTTATTAAGGCTTGCGGTAGTGCCTTCTGGTTTTGAAATCGAATCCTAATTTTTAATATTTATAATAATATATATGTATGTAGGATGTCAATAAATAGCAATGCCCTCCAATACTGCAATTATTAATTAATTATCATACGATAATATAAAGTACAGTATGAAGATGGCATTCTGCATTAAGACGTCGGGCAGTCGAAGAAGAATATTGAAGTAGTGTAGACGTTGTTATTAAAGAGTAGTTATTAAAAGAATTAAATGAAACTAAATTAAAGTTAAGATTTAAATAAAAGTAAATTAAAAGAATTAAAGTTGTAATTGAATTTAAATATGAAGCTATAAATAGTGAAGTTAAAGTTAAATTAAATCATTTAAGTAAACCATTAAATTTTATGTACTAAAAATCTTTTTATTTCACATAAAACCTAAATCCCACAAAATTGGGGGCTCAACCGGGATCGCGGTGAAATAATAAATTTTAAACTGATTAACAAAATAATTAAATAAAAAAAAAAAATTTCAAAAAGAAAAAAATAAATTTCGTAAATTAATTTTCAAAAGTTTAAATAAAGAAATCTAAGCCTTTCAACACGTGGTTAATTTTAAACAGTTGTAGCTGTCGGCTTTATGTATAAAGAAAAAAAAAAACGGGTTTATGAACGGGTCGGTGTGTGTGTAAACTATAAAGCATTTGTACATTATTATAATTTACAAAATATGTACAGTCTGCACATATACTAAAATTTAAAACTAATTTGTGTTATGTAAATATTAATTGTTTTTACAAAAAAAAAAAATTTTAAATTCATTTTCAAATATAATTAATAATAATATTAATTAATGATATAATTTTTAATAATAAATATATAAATAAAAATTCTATATGTGGACATTAACCAAATAAATTGAAAATATTAACTTTAATTGATTGACATTAATTAAAAAATTTCTTAAATCACATGTTATATAAACCGGATAAATTTTTACAACAACATACTGACATAACGAAAAAAAAGAAGCTTTCATTTTTCTTCAATACATTTTGTGTCAATGGAACGCACATGATATGTACAAGGGTACGTATAACAGGTATAGTACACACAGTGAAAAAATATACAGTATACATACAACATAACCTGCATATCTAAAAAAGAGAAGAATAGAAGATTTCATTTTGCCAACAATAATAATTTAAATATGCTATATACGTAAATTACAATAAAATTAAAAGTTTTGATTACACCGTCATTATATTTAAAACAAAAGTTCAGTGTGTTTTAATGAAATAATAATTTTCAAAATTTGGTTAGAACAATTAATTAACTTATAATTAATAAACAATAAAATTAAAAGTTTTGATTACACCGTCATTATATTTAAAACAAAAGTTCAGTGTGTTTTAATGAAATAAAAATTTTCAAAATTTGAAAAGAAATGAGTATGAGCAGATATCACTATCGGAAGTAAGTACCCTCTCGTTCTAGTAACGACGCATATCAAGTATTAATCATTATCATCAAAACGATCACCATCAAGTATATTTTATCGACAAAGTTAATATCATAAAACATATTGGAAAGAAGTACCAGAGGCCAGGGGTGGTTAGGTAATTAAAGAAAAAATTTTTTTTTAAATTTGGTATCAGAAGCAGCAAACCTTTTAATAAAATTAAAGGAAATAATATATCTAATAAAAAAATAAATACAAAAAAAAAAAAAAAAAAAAAAATTTTTTTAAATAAAAAATTTCTTTTTACTTTCAAATATAGTTAATTAAATAAATTATAAATATTTAAATTTGTTCCCTTTTTTTTTGGCGACTTTTTCTTCCGAAATTTGAATATAAAATACCTAATTAAATTTTTAGTAAGATCAAGAGAAAAGCTTTATACAGAAAATAATTTTTAAAATGGGCCGTAAAAACAAGCAAGTATTGAGTAGTACTAGTAACGTGGAAAGCGTAGCCGCTGACGTCTCAAGGATTTTTGAAGAATTGGAGGGATTTAGGGAAGAATTAAGGAGGCAGTCTTTGGTTGGAGTTAGTCTGCCAGATGCGAGAATTCCAGACAACTGATATCGGAATAGGCCGAGTACAAGTCGACAGTCTGTAAACTTCCTTCATG
The DNA here is from genome assembly GCA_963082915.1 of Dolichopus griseipennis. Taxonomy (NCBI): domain Eukaryota; kingdom Metazoa; phylum Arthropoda; class Insecta; order Diptera; family Dolichopodidae; genus Dolichopus; species Dolichopus griseipennis. Next base: position 249,367,451 of record OY720441.1, on the reverse strand, counting down.
AGAACGTATCATCCAACCAACACTCCTTTAATAACAACAAATTTTTGCAGCCAACAAATAGTTTCGATAACAATAGGTCCCGATTTCTTGTCTCCATAAAGGATATAGTGGAAATTCTGCCAAAATTTTCAGGTGAAAATGAATACGATGTCAATAACTGGATTGCAGACATAGAAGCTACGACATCAGATTTAAGCTGTTCTGAGCTAGAAACATTTCTATTAGGCAAAAGGTTGCTGACGGGTCTAGCCGAAAAGACATTAAGAGCGAAACCAAATATTACCACTTGGTACCAGTTAAAAAGATTTTTGAAGGACGAATTCTCTGAAATAATTAGTTCGGCAGACGTTCACAAGAAACTGGCAAGTACGAAACAGAGAAAAGGTGAAACCGTTTATGAATATCTAATTAATATGGGGGCAATAGGCGCCAAAGGTAACGTAGAAGACGACGCAATCTTAAGATATGTAGCAGACGGAATTTATGATTCTCCAGAAAATAAACAACGACTATATGGTTGCAAAACGATTCAGCAGTTTAAAGAGGAATTACGAGGATATTCACAATGCAGAGAAGCGAGAGAACGTTCTAAAACCAATGGGAAGTTTAAAAGAAATTCAGGCGGTATGAACAAGGAAACTCAATTAGGCTGTTATAACTGCGGCGGAAAGGGACACAAGAGTGCCAACTGTAGTGAAAAGAAACCGAAGTGCTTCAGATGCAACCAGTTTGGTCACATATCGAGAAACTGTACTCAGAATGCGCCAGTTTCAGCAAGGGCGAGTTGTAACAGTGCCATTTTAGAGGAAAACCTAAAAACTCCAGATAAAAAACCTATTAAGATCAACGGCAATAAAATAGCAGCCCTGATAGATACAGGAAGCGACTTAACGCTGATCAGGTGCGACGAGTATATAAGGATAGGCGCGCCCGAGGTAAATTTACAAAGAATAAGTTTACGAGGTTTAGCGAAAGAGCCTGTGTCAACAATAGGATCATTTAGTGCAATACTGGAAATAGATAACAACAGTTACAGAACAAATGTGCACATCATTTCAAAGAACCTTCTGCAATATCCCATGATAATAGGAAAAGATGTATTACGTAACACAAAAATTGAGTTTAGTGACGCCGGAATCAATATAAGTAAATTGGAAGTATCACTAATGAATTGCTTCAATATTTTGGAAAAAGAAACAACATTGAAAGTAGGAAATAAGAACTATGAAGAGAAAATCAAAACCATGGTTAGAAACTATAATCCCAAAAATGAAGAAGACACAAAAGTAACCTTAAAAATAGTGCTAAAAGACTGTACTCCCATTGCACAGGGACCACGAAGGCTGGCCCCATTGGAAAAACAAATTGTGGATGACCAAGTTCAAGAATGGTTGGAGAAAGGTATTGTCAAACCCAGCAAGTCAGAGTTTGCAAGTCCCATTGTACTGGTGAACAAAAAAGATGGGAAAAAGAGACTATGTGTTGACTTCAGGAAGTTAAATAAACAGATCGTTAGGAGTCGTTTTCCATTGCCGCTAATTGAAGATCACATTAATGCACAAAGCGACGCGAAAGTTTTTTGTGCCCTCGACTTGGAAAACGGGTTCTTTCATGTCCCCATCGAAGAAGGCAGTCAGCAGTATACATCTTTTGTAACTCCTTCAGGTCAGTGGGAATTTACTAGGGCACCTTTCGGACTTTGTACATCCCCACTAGTTTTTCAGAGATTTATAAATAATATATTCAATAACTTACTAATTCGGAAATTTGTTTTGATTTATATCGACGACATCATCGTTCTGGCATCAAGTGACCAAGAGTGCGTAGACCGATTACAGCAAGTCCTGGCAATAGCAGAAAAGAACGGTATAAAAATTAAGTGGAATAAATGTCAATTCCTTTGTAGAGAGATCGACTACCTTGGGTATAAAATTTCGAACGGTGCGTATTCACCTTCACCAGAAAAAATAAAAGCTGTCAAAGAATTTCCAGCTCCGAACAACGTGAAAAAAGTTCAGTCCTTTTTGGGACTTACCGGATATTTCCGTAAATTCATTCCTGGTTATGCCACAGTAGCTAAACCACTGAGTGACTTGACCAGAAAAGAAAGAGTATTTAAATTTGGACTACAAGAGGATGCTGCATTTTCAAAGCTAAAAGAAATATTATGTCTAAAACCTATTTTAAAACTTTACCAGCAGGATCGAGAAACTGAGCTGCATACTGATGCTTCCAAACTAGGCTATGGTGCAGTACTTCTTCAAAAGTGTGACGACACGAAATTCCATCCAGTTTATTACTTCAGTAAGAAAACTAAACCGTCGGAAGAATTGTATCACAGCTACCAATTAGAAGTTCTGGCTATAATAGAAGCTTTGAAAAAGTTATGAGTATTCCTGCTTGGAATAAAATTCAAAATTATTACCGACTGCGCGGCATTCAAGATGACAATGGAAAAAAAGAGCTTATCAAATATGGTAGCAGGCTGGGCTTTGGCTTTACAGGAATACGATTACCAACTGGAACACCGTAGCAGCAAACGAATGGGACACGTAGATGCATTAAGTAGAAACCCCATTGCAATGATGATTACTACTTCAAATGAATTTCTACAACAAATAAAATCAGCCCAAGAAAAAGACGAACATCTGAAACTAATTATGAAAATAGTGGAACAAGCAGAATATGAAGATTTTTCAAAAAAGAGAGGCATCTTATATAAAAATTTGCCCGATGGGGGGGAATTGTTGTGTGTGCCTAGCAAAATGCAGGATGAAATCATAAGAAAAGTGCACGAGGATGGACATTTTGGAGCGAAAAAGATGGAAGAGATCATTTCAAACGACTATTATATTCCAAAACTTAAGGAAAAAATTGAATATTGCAGAAAAAATTGCATTCCGTGTATTTTAGGTAATAGAAAAGAGGGTAAAAAGGAAGGTTATCTGAATGCAATAGCAAAAGAGGATACACCCCTGCAAACATACCATATGGATCATCTAGGACCATTAGCTACAACCAATAAAAACTACTGTTATATATTGTGTATAATTGATGCATTCTCGAAGTTCTCATGGATTTATCCCGTTAAAACAACAGCAGCCACCGAAGTATTACAGAAATTAGTGCAACAAAAAGCCACTTTCGGAAGTCCAGTACGAATTATAACTGACAGAGGAGCAGCGTTCACCTCCAATGCATTTGAAGAATACTGTAAAACAGAAAATATTCAACATGTACTTATAACCACGGGTGTGCCCCGGGCAAATGGACAAGTGGAGAGGTTAAATAGAATTATAATCTCGGTATTAACGAAATTGGCAATTGAAGATCCATCTAAATGGTATAAGTTCACCAATCAATTGCAACAATGCATAAACTCGACGTACCAAAGGAGCATCGGAAGGTCGCCGTTCGAATTATTGACGGGCGTGAAAATGAAACAGTGTACTGATATCACTCTGGCGCGAATCGTAAACGAAGAAATAATAAACGCATTCGTAGAAGATCGCGAAGCATCGCGCGTTGAAGCTCGAAAAGCAATTCTTAAAATTCAAAAGGAAAACCGCGAATCGTTCAATAAAAAACGAAAAGCGGCTGACAAATACGACGTCGGAGATCTCGTCGCGATTAAACGCGTACAATTTGGCACTAAACTTAAAATTTTTCCCAAATTTCTTGGACCATACAAAGTGGTAAAAAGCTCAGGGAAAGACAGATATACAGTTCATAAGGTTGGCAACCAAGAAGGCCCCAAAATAACAACAACTTGCGCTGAATTTATGAAAGCCTGGCAAAGTTATGATAACCAAAAAGATGAAATTGGCGAGGAAGACGATGATGAAGTAAAAACAATGAGCGACAGCCAAAATTAAAGCCAACGACGAAGCGAAACTACCAACTAAATTAAAAAATTAAACTAACGATGTAATATTTTTATATTTTTTAAAAACCAGCCATGATAAAAGAAACCCAACGACGAAAACGAAAATTATCAACTATAATATAAAATCAAGCTGACCATAAAGACGTTAAGTACCAGCTAGAATAAAAGAAAACGAACGAGTAAGACGAAATTACCAACTAAAATGAAGATTAAACTAAAGATGTAGATGTTAAAAACCAGCCGTAATAAAAGAAAACCAATGACGAAGACAAGAATTGCTAGCTACATAAACAATAAAACTTACGAAGAAAAATGTAAATACCAGCCGTGGCCAAATTTAATCCACAACGAAGATGAAAAAGAAATTAATAACAAAAATCATCATCACTAACAAAAACATAATATTCCAAGCTGCGGTTTCCGAGGTCGTTGAAACCTGTCAGGATGACCGAGTTTGTAGGATGTCAATAAATAGCAATGCCCTCCAATACTACAATTATTAATGAATTATCATACGATAATATAAAGTACAGTATGAAGATGGCATTCTGCATTAAGACGTCGGGCAGTCGAAGAAGAATATTGAAGAAGTGTAGACGTTGTTATTAAAGAGTAGTTATTAAAAGAATTAAATGAAACTAAATTAAAGTTAAGATTTAAATAAAAGTAAATTAAAAGAATTAAAGTTGTAATTGAATTTAAATATGAAGCTATAAATAGTGAAGTTAAAGTTAAATTAAATCATTTAAGTAAACCATTAAATTTTATGTACTAAAAATCTTTTTATTTCACATAAAACCTAAATCCCACATGTATATTATTGTATTAGGGAGAAAGCTTGTCCGTACAACAGGTGCAAGTGTAAAAACCAAATTTTTTTCTGTTAAAATTTCATATTGAATTTTTAATTTCTCGATATTTACATATGAGACGTGAATCTCTTTTAAAATTTAATTTAATTGCATTAAAAAAAAAAATTTAAAAAAATTTTCCCCTGGATTGAAATTGAACCTAACACCCTAAAATACAATATCTAGTCACCACCGTCTTAACCTCCCAGCCAATTTACTTCTAATGTATAGTTTACTAAATGGTGTATTGAATTATATGGGTTTTCTTGGATGTATTCTATTATAAAAAATGAAATACCATAAATTATCATAAGTACGCCAAAAAATATGTATTTTAATTATTTATGAATTGTTTTCTAAGTAATTTTTTTTAAATATCTAAATTAAGTTTTCTTATAAAGGAAAAAATATATAAAACTTTTTTTTTTATTATTTTTATAGAAAAATACTAAAGAGGGTAAAAATTAAAAAAAAACAAGAAATTCTAATTTTTATACGTTAAATTGAATTTTTATTAAAAAATAACTAAATTAAATGCAATTTTTTTCGACTTAAAAATTTTAATTTCGGAAAATTTCAAAATCCTCAGTTTCGGTTCTTCCCGGAGTTTAAAATATAATCAATTAATAGAAAACCGATATATTGGTCGTTGTTAGAGATTTTTTATTGGAAAAAGTTAGATAAATAGTTAAAAAAGATATATATATATATATATATATATTATTATTAATATATTTGTCTAGAATGAGGTGTAACAAACGCATTCAATTAAATGTGTTTTGTTGGATGTGTTCAATTATAAAAAAATAAAATATTAATGTTTTGTTGGATGTGTTTTATTTTAGAAAATAAAATATCCAAAACTATCATAAGCAGGCCAAAAAATATTTTATTAATTTTTGATAAAAAAAAAAAACATTTTTATGAACTTAAATTTATATGAAATAGTTCATTTCAGTTTTAAAAATCACAGAAGATTTTTGGGAAAATTTAAATAAATAGTAAAACATTTTGCATTTAAAATCGAGACTATGATTTACAGGATCATTCCTGTTTTAAGTCTTCAATAAAATCAGTGAAATACTGAATTAATAGTATAGGCCAAATATGTGCTTTGGTGCTCTGCTTTCTTTGCTTTGAAAGCAAATAACCAAGCAAAGCAACCAAAGCAATTTTAAATTTTCCCTAACTTTTTTTTTCGATTTCACAGGTACCTAAAAAAATAAAATTTTTGTTTATATCTTAACATTTATAATTAAATAAGTGTATAATAATAATATGGTCTTAATAGTTTTGTAATTAACTCTAAATCAATCCCGTTTAACTATTTTTTTTCCTTCAATTAATATATTATATCAATCCCGTTTAACTATTTTTTTTTCTTCAATTAATATATATATAAAATATTTTAATAAGGCTTGCGGTAGTGCCTTCTGGTTTTGAAATCGAATTCTAATTTTTAATATTTATAATAATATATATGTATATTATTGTATTAGGGAGAAAGCTTGTCCGTACAACAGGTGCAAGTGTAAAAACCAAATTTTTTTCTGTTAAAATTTCATATTGAATTTTTAATTTCACGATATTTACATATAAGACGTGAATCTCTTTTAAAATTTAATTTAATTGCATTAAAAAAAAAAATTTTCCCCTGGATTGAAATTGAACCTAACACCCTAAAATACAAAATTTAGTCACCACCGTCATAACCACCCAGCCAATTTACTTCTAATGTATAGTTTACTAAATGGTGTATTGAATTATATGGGTTTTCTTGGATGTATTCTATTATAAAAAATGAAATACCATAAATTATCATAAGTACGCCAAAAACTATTTATTTTAATTATTTATGAATTGTTTTCTAAGTAATTTTTTTTAAATATCTAAATTAAGTTTTCTTATAAAGGAAAAAATATATAAAACTTTTTTTTTTATTATTTTTATAGAAAAATACTAAAGAGGGTAAAAATTAAAAAAAAACAAGAAATTCTAATTTTTATACGTTAAATTGAATTTTTATTAAAAAATAACTAAATTAAATGCAATTTTTTTCGACTTAAAAATTTTAATTTCGGTAAATTTTAAAATCCCCAGTTTCGGTTCTTCCCGGAGCTTAAAATATAATCAATTAATAGAAAACCGATATATTGGTCGTTGTTAGAGATTTTTTATTGGAAAAAGTTAGATAAATAGTTAAAAAAAATTTATACATATACATATATATTTATTTTATTTATTTATTTATTTATTTAGTATTTTAAATACTATTAAACGACAATGTTTTTTATACAATATTTTTATAAAACATTTTACTTTGATTTGATCATAAAGTTATATTAAAAAATCAAAACTCAAAATGTAATTTATTTCAAAAAAAGAAAGAAAGTGGTAAATATAAAAGAGAAATAAAAAATTACAATATGTAGAAAAATGAAAATAGAATTGAATACTCGAAATGTGGCTTTACCATCGTGTTAAAAATATTTATTGCACTGCATAAAGAAAGTTTATTTCTAATCCGATACATAAATGATAGTTTTTTTGCACATGAAGTCAATATGTTTGGTAAAATTTAACTTTCTGTCAATAATTAAACCTAAATATTTTATTTCATCGACCATTTCCAAAATTGTACCATCGATTGAAATAGAATTATTTAAGACACCATTAAACACCATTGCCTTAGTTTTCTGAATATTTAGGCTCAGTTTATTTTCTTTAAACCAGCTATTGATGTTACTTAAATCTGCGTTTATTTTATTAACACATTGATTAACATTTTCATCCTCTATATAAATTAATGCGTCGTCAGCAAAAAGTACTATTTTACCAAACTAAACCACTTTTTTATATATATATTTATATATATATATATTTATACATATATATAATTTGTAACACAACCAAATTAAACGAGGAAGATTATAGTTGCCCTTGTCAACTTTTAGATACCCGTGCGTGTATTAAATAAATAAGAAATTCTTATATTGCAATTGAACTGTTTGACAGAAAATTCAAAATATTTGTTTTTTTATATTTAATTACAAAAAAAATTAATTAAAAAAAAATGAATTAAAAAAAAGATGAATTTAAAAAAAAAAATATGCTCTCAGCGAGATTCGAACCCACACTTTTCAATTAAAATGTCGACTCCTAACCACTAAGCCATCGACTTTATATTCATCTCAATTTTTTTTTAAATTATTATAGTTGCGATGGTATCAATTGTTTGTTTTGAATAACTGTTTTGAATTTTTTTGAAAATGTATTAAAAAAAATAAATAATTTATAAATGAGAATTTTAAGATGAATTTAAAAAAAAAAAAATTTTGCCCCAGCCAGGAATCGAACCGAAACGTTTCGACCAGTAGTCCCTTGTTCTATCCACTATACCATAGAGCAATTAATAATTTGTCTACAAAACGAGTTTTTATTTATCTCATTATTTTTTTTTTAATAATTGTAGTTGCTAAGGTATCAATTGTTTGTTTTAAATAACAGTTTTAAATAATCGTAGTTTCTATGGTATCAATTGTTTGTTTGAAATAACAGTTTTGAATTTTTTTATAGAAATATTAAAAAAAATTAATAATTTTCAATATAAATGAGAGTCTTCTGTCAAATTTTCTATAAAACCAAATTTTTTCAAACATAAAATAAATACATATATTTTATTAAAAAAAACATAGATAAAAAAAAATGAATTTAAAAAAAAAAAAATTTTCCTTAGCCTGAATTCGAACCGAGACATTTTTGCTACAAGTAACATGTCCTAACCACTACACCATGAATCGATTAATAATTAAACGACAATTTGTTTGTTTTTATATTTGGTTTCTATTTCGTTATTAATTTTAAAAATACTCATAAAATATCGAAAAATTTGTATGGCAGCTACCCGAAGCCTTTCTCCGATTTTAACCAAAAACAATAGGGAACCTACAAATTGTCTAAAAATTACTTTGTGAAAGTTTCAGAACTGTAGCTCTTATAGTTTTTGAGTTATCGTGCTGACGGACGGACGGGCGGACGGACACACATAGCTAGATCGATTCACTTTTCGATGCTGATTCGATACGTACCCTTGACACTATATCTAGCTCTTATATTTCGATGCGTTACAAACGGAGGAGTAATTTTAATATACCCGATGTTCATATATGTATGCACGGGTATAAAAAAAAACTCTAACAAACAACATCTAAAATAAAAAGCCCATTAATTATCTAATACTATATATAAATTAAAAAACTAAGAAAGCAATATTATTATTATTTTATTAATATATTTGTCTAGAATGAGGTGTAACAAACGCATTCAATTAAATGTGTTTTGTTGGATGTGTTCAATTATAAAAAAAATAAAATATTAATGTTTTGTTGGATGTGTTTTATTTTAGAAAATAAAATATCCAAAACTATCATAAGCAGGCCAAAAAATATTTTATTAATTTTTAATAAAAAAAAAAAACATTTTGATGAACTTAAATTTATATGAAATAGTTCATTTCAGTTTTAAAAATCACAGAAGATTTTTGGGAAAATTTAAATAAATATTAAAACATTTTGCATTTAAAATCGAGACTATGATTTACAGGATCATTCCTGTTTTAAGTCTTCGTTAATTTCAGTGAAATACTGAATTAATAGTATAGGCCAAATATGTGCTTTGGTGCTCTGCTTTGAAAGCAAATAACCAAGCAAAGCAACCAAAGCAATTTCAAATTTTTCTAACTTTTTTTTTCGATATCACAGGTACCTGAAAAAATAAAAGTTTTGTTTATATTTTAACATTTATAATTAAATAAGTGTATAATAATACTTAATAGTTTTGTAATTAACTCTAAATCAATCCCGTTTAACTATTTTTTTTCCTTCAATTAATTTATATCAATCCCGTTTAACTATTTTTTTTTCTTCAATTAATAATATATAAAATATTTTAATAAGGCTTGCGGTAGTGCCTTCTGGTTTTGAAATCGAATCCTAATTTTTAATATTTATAATAATATATTATGTATATTATTGTATTAGGGAGAAAGCTTGTCCGTACAACAGGTGCAAGTGTAAAAACTAAATTTTTTTCTGTTAAAATTTCATATTGAATTTTTAATTTCACGATATTTACATATGACACTTGAATCTCTTTTAAAATTTAATTTAATTGCATTAAAAAAAAAAATTTAAAAAAATTTTCCCCTGGATTGAAATTGTACTTAACACCCTAAAATACAATATTTAGTCACCACCGTCTTTACCACCCAGCCAATTTACTTCTAATGTATAGTTTACTAAATGGTGTATTGAATTATATTGGTTTTCTTAGATGTATTCTATTATAAAAAATGAAATACCATAAATTATCATAAGTACGCCAAAAAATATCTATTTTAATTATTTATGAGTTGTTTTCTAAGTAATTTTTTTTAAGTATCTAAATTAAGTTTTCTTATAAAGGAAAAAATATATAAAACTTTTTTTTTTATTATTTTTATAGAAAAATACTAAAGAGGGTAAAAATTAAAAAAAACAAGAAATTCTAATTTTTATACGTTAAATTGAATTTTTATTAAACGAGGAAGATTATAGTTGCCCTTGTCAACTTTTAGATACCCGTGCATACCCACTATGGTGTATAAAATAAACCGTAATATACTTCCCTTATACATTTAACTCATTACTCCATAATTTTGACGTAAAACAAAAAAAAAAAAAATCACAAAACATAAAACAAAATTTTCATTCATTGTCCCATAACTTTAGCTTAAAAAAAAAAAAAAAAAAAAAATTAACAAAAAAAAAAAAAATTAACAAAAAAAAAAAATCACAAAAAAAAAACAAAATTTTCATTCATTGTCCCATAACTTTAGCTTAAAAAAAAAAAAATGGCCCACCCTAAAATTCCGATGGTCCGAGTGATGTCCGACTTTGCCAACTAACTTGCCCTATTACTTTACCTGCCCAATTTTAATTTTAACCATGTAGCTTCATTAGATTCGCAGTTATTGAATCGAAAGCTTTGTATGGCAGCCCCCCCAAAATGGGGCCGTAACATTTTGAAACTTCATATAAGTGCTCGATTCATTATATAAATAACCGTGTGTAATTTTTATCGTCGTACTATAATTAGTTTTGAAGAAATTCATATTGGTGCAAATAAGTTGTATGGCGGCCCCCCGAAAATGGGGCCCTAACATTTTGAAACTTCATATAAGTGCTCGATTCATTATATAACTAACCGTGTGTAATTTTCAGCCTCGTAGTATAATTAGTTTTGCAGAAATTCATATTGGTGCAAAGAAGTTGTATGGCAGCCTCCCGAAAATGGGGCCCTAACATTTTGAAACTTCATATAAGTGCTCGATTCATTATATAACTAACCGTGTGTAATTTTTATCCCCGTAGTATAATTAGTTTTGAAGAAATTCATATTGGTGCAAATAAGTTGTATGGCGGCCCCCCGAAAATGGGGCCCTAACATTTTGAAACTTCATATAAGTGCTCGATTCATTATAAAACTAACCATGTGTAATTTTTATCCCCGTAGTATAATTAGTTTTGAAGAAATTCATATTGGTGCAAAAAAGTTGTATGGCAGCTCCCCGAAGCCTTGGTCCGATTTTAACCAAAAACAATAGGGAACCTAGAAATTGTCTAAAAATGACTTTGTGTGAATTTCAAGACTCTAGCGCTTTTAGTTTTTGAGTTATCGTGCTGACACACGGACGGACGGACGGACGGACAGACACACATAGCTTGATCGACTAATTTTTCGATTCTGAGCCGATACGTACCCTTGACACTATATCTAGCTCGTCTAGAGCGATGCGTTACAAACGGAGGAGCAAATCTAATATACCCGATGTCATATATGTATGCACGGGTATAAAAATAACTAAATTAAATGCAATTTTTTTCGACTTAAAAATTTTAATTTCGGTAAATTTCAAAATCCCCAGTTTCGGTTCTTCCCGGAGTTTAAAATATAATCAATTAATAGAAAACCGATATATTGGTCGTTGTTAGAGATGTTTTATTGGAAAGATAAATAGTTAAAAAAGATATATATATATATTTATACATATATATAATTTGTAACACAACCAAATTAAAAAAAAACTCTAACAAACAACATCTAAAATAAAAAGCTCATTAATTATCTAATACTATACATATATAAATTAAAAAACTAAGAAAGCAATAATACATAAGAAAAACCCTAATCACAAAACACTAACAAATAATAATATCAGCTAAAAACAAGTAAAGAAACAGTCAGTCGGTGCAACCGACTTAGAAATACCCTACACCTATTTGGTTCAAATTTAAGGACATATCCATAAGTCATTTTAACACCATAAAAGCTGTTATTAATTTGATCGTAAGACATAGCTAACCAAATTAACTTTATAATACTAAAAACATTTTCTAATAACACTATCTATTAAAAAATATTACAAAATCTTACTAATTTATCTATTTAAAAATATTAAAAAACAAACAAACTTGAAATAAATGAAAATATATTTATTCCAATTCAATTACAAAATGAAAAAATTCTAATTGTTAAATTTTGTGATAAAAAGATAATCACAGCATAATATATTTAATAATCCAAATTTTTAAAAATTGCAATTATTTTAAATGGTTAGTTTATATACCTAATAGAAAAGCTTATAAACGCAAAATATGCAATAAATGTACTTCTAAAATACAATTACAAATTTTTAACTTTTCATATAATTCATTTAAATATTCAAATAAATTTTACATAAATGCAGCAAGTACCTTTGAACATAGCTGAACCACTACAATTTAGTCTAGATTTCGGAGACACATAGGACATAGGAAATATATTCTTTGGCTTTGAAATTAAACTCGACCAGAACCAATTCGCATGGTACTTTCATTACTAGTAACCTAGAGTTTAAATTTCATCAAAATACCGGCATTATTTTTTGAGTTATGGTGTTTTTAAGATATATGTTTTTTAGTCCTTGAACTTGTCAAGGGTTCCAGAACCCGAAACCATGGTACGATTTCGCCGATATGCAGTCCCGTAATACTTTCAATACTAGTTAACCCTTGTATACAATTGGAACGTTCTAGCTTAATTTTAAGTTACTAGTTTTATTAATTTCGATGATAAGCTTTTACACATTTGGGGGTCTAAGAGATGTCCTGAACCATCACTCCAAATGATCCCAAATTAGGGGGGCACGGAAGAAATAGTAAAGAACACCCTGGGCCAAATTTGAAGCTTCTACATTTCGGCTGTACCAAGCAAAAACACAGTAACTAACAATATGATCAAATTCGAGTTAAGAGCAAAAATGGACTTACTATGTTGTTTCCTAACATTGTACATTGTCACTTTTACGATCTGAACCCTTAGTGAGTAAAAATGATGCTTCCAAAACACAGTAAGTGCATTGTTTACATCACGATTCCTAGTTCAAAACACAGTAACAAACAAATCCCAAATTAAAACACAGTAATTGCAATGAGTTACTGTGTTCTAATTTGGTGTTTGTACTTACTGTGCTTTAAAAGTGAAAAATAGTTCGGTTTTGTGTAATCACAAAGCGGCGGTCCCAAGCAAAAAAACAGTAACTAACAAAATTAAATTGTTTTTTTTTTAATTCTCTTTTTTCAATGTTTACTTGTTTTTTGTACTCTATTTTTAATGTAATAAATTGTACAGCGCAAAACAAAAACTTGGTGATTTTCTCTGCGCTGGTTAATATTGTAAACCAACCAAATGGTCCAGATGAAGTTCGCTTTAAATTCCTTACTAAAGGGCATACCCATATGAGTGCTGATGGAGTACATGGGAACATTGAAAAAAAAAAATAGGCAGGAAGCAATATATTTATGATTTCCAAGAGCTATGCGAGGTAATATAAAGTTCACGTAAAAATTTACGAATTTTAAAATTGGAACAGTTTCATCAATGGAAGTCAGGTAAACGGTCTTTAATGAAAAAGAAAAATATTGAAGATTCCATGACAAATTTTAAGTTGTGCAATTTGGTGGAAGTAAAATTTACAAAAGGATGCCGAACAATTGAATATAAAAACGATTTCGATGAAAATTTCAAGTTACTGGACTTTCTAAAGAAAAAAGAAAATATAAACAACGTTCCATGCTTAATCGAACACCGTGGTGTGCAGAAAAAAAAGGAAACAATAATCAAAGAGCTTGTTCAATTAATGCCAGTTAATAGGGGTTCATTTTCGAATAATCTAAATGAGTCTGAAACATCAAAAGACTTAGTTACTTTTGACACCAATAACGTGGAAGAATAACAAATTACATAATAATTTGTACAAATTAATCTAAATTACTTTTTTTATAATTAATTATTTTTTATAATTTCTTAGTAGATAAGACTGAATTATTTTTGTTAAGTTTTTATTTTCAGATGAATTATTTTTGTCTAGTTTTAATTTGTATTTTCAAATGAAATTTTTTGTTTAGTTTTAATTTTTATTTTCAATGAATTATTTTTTTTTGTTAAGTTTTTATTTTAATGAATTTTTTATATTTTAATAAAGTGTTTTATTGTTATAGTGATTTAAAAATTTTAATAATTTGTTTTTTATGATAATGTAAAAAGGCAATACCTACTGTGTTTTTGTTTTGAGATTTAATTATTAAATTAATACTTGCCTTACTTTAAAAACACAGTAAATTCAAATACTGTGTTTTTACATGGTTTTCTTTGCTTAAATTTTCAATAATACCCATTTAAAACAAAAAACCTTTTCGGAATTACCCAAAATTAAGAGTAATCGAATCGAAATGGTATTAAAAAGAAGCATACTCATTCAATTTATAAGAAAAAATTACATAGACCACAAATTTTTAAAAGATGTTGTGAGGCTTCAAAATTTAGTGTTTTGCTTAATTTCTCGAAAGTATACTTGAATCAATTACTGTGTTTTTGCTTGGGACAGCCGATTTGTTTCAAGTTACTATTTTTATTAATTTCGAAAATATGCTTTAAGGTCCTCGGATCTGAGTGGCTGGTCCCCGACCCACTAGTCCAATGGGGCTCAAATTTCAAAGCCACTTACGCAATAGGAAGGGACACCCTGATACCAAATTTGGAGGTTATATCTTCATTGGTTTCGGAATTACGCTAGTTTGGCCTAAATTCGATCAAAAAGTTCTCAGTTCCGAACCCATTGTCCAATCCTCACCGTACGTAATCACCGCCGTAGTTTCATCACCAATAACCTACAGTACAAATTTTATGAAGATAGACTCATTAGTTGTTGAGTTATCGTGATTTTTAATATATGTTCGTTATCCCTGACACCGACTAAAAGGTCCAGAATCCGAACCCATGGGTGATTTCGCCCTTATACAGCCCGCGCTTTACTTATAGTACTAGTTAAGTTGTACACAATTTGAACGGTCTATCTTAATTTTAAGTAAATATTTATAGTAATTTCGATTATAAGCTTTTAAAACTTGGGAGGTCTGAGAGGGGTACTGATCCACCTCTCCAATTGATCCCAAATTAAGGGAACACGCAAGAGATAGTAAAGAACACCCTTGTGGCAAATTGGAAGCTTCTACATTTTTTCAAGTTGTTATCTTTATTAATTTTAAAGATATGCTTTAAGGTCTTCGGAAATGTGTGGCTGGTCCCCGACCCACTACTCCAATGAGGCCCAAATTCCCAAGACACTTCGGAAATGGGAAGGAACACCCTGATACCAAATTTGGAGGTTCCATCTTCATTGGTTTCGTAATTATGCTCGTTTGGCCTAAATTCGATCAAAAAGTTCTAGGTTCCGAACCCATGGTCCAATCCCGACCTTACGCAATCCCCGAAGTAGTTTCATTACTAGTAACCTACAGTACAAATTTGATGAAGATAGCGTCATTAGTTGTTTAGTTATCGTGATTTTTTATATATGTTTGTTAGCCCTTCGATCGATTAAAAGGTCCAAAATCCGAACCCATCGGCCGATTTCGCCCATATGCAATCCCCGCCGTACTTTCAGTCTTAGTAATCTACAGTTAAAATTTCATCAAGATAGCTCCATTATTTTTTGAGTTATCGTGCCTACGGACGGACGGACGGACGGACGGACGGACGGACGGACGGACGGACTGACGGACGGACGGACGGACATGGCTATATCAACTAAGGCGGTCACGCTGATCACAAATATATATACTTTTCCATATCTAGCTCGCTTCCTTTAGGTGGTTACAAACACCATACCAAAGTTAATATACCCCTTTACCTATATAGGTGTAGGGTATAATTAAAAAATCAACTAAAAACAGGCTAAGAAATAAATCAATAAAATAAAATACTCAAATGAAATAATATGAATCTTCCAATTTGTTTTGGAAAAACTTTTAAAAAAATAATATATAAACACACATTTTATGATTAAGCTGACTAAAATAAATTTACTTAAGTTTTATAAACTAATTACAAAATACGGCTAATTAAAATACAGTTTTTTTTTTCTTCTTATTAGAATACATTTTTAGAGTGTCTGACTCCGAAATGTTGACACGCAAATTCGTTTCCGGATGGAAGGATATATTTTTAAATGCATATAAATTACAAAAAATTCCCTTTTTTCTTTTTCTTTACACCATTATTTGGCAAAGTGCAAATTATACATTATTCCGAAATTCCAAGAACTTATATATTTTTGAAAATAAATTCTAATTTAATATAATTAACTACGTCATTCTATGGCGGGCCAACAGCTAGTATATATATATTGATACATATATATAATTTGTAACACAACCAAATTAAAAAAAAACTCTAACAAACAACATCTAAAATAAAAAGCCCATTAATTATCTAATACTATATATAAATTAAAAAACTAAGAAAGCAATAATATATAAGAAAAACCCTAATCACAAATAATAATTTCAGCTAAAAATTAAAAAATCAACTAAAAACAGGCTAAGAAATAAATCAATAAAATAAAATACTCAAATGAAATAATATGAATCTTCCAATTTGTTTTGGAAAAACTTTTAAAAAAATAATATATAAACACACATTTTGTAATTAAGCAGACTAAAATAAATTTACTTAAGTTTTATAAACTAATTACAAAATACGGCTAATTAAAATACAGTTTTTCTTTTCTTCTTATTAGAATACATTTTTAGAGTGTCTGACTCCGAAATGTTGACACGCAGATTAGTTTCCGGATGGAAGGATATATTTTTAAATGCATATAAATTACAAAAATTTCCCTTTTTATACCCTACACCTATAGAATAGGTAAAGGGGTATATTAACTTTGGTATGGTGTTTGTAACCACCTAAAGGAAGCGAGCTAGATATGGAAAAGTATATATATTTGTGATCAGCGTGACCACCTGAGTCGATATAGCCATGTCCGTCCGTCCGTCCATCCGTCCGTCCGTAGGCACGATAACTCAAAAAATAATGGAGCTATCTTGATGAAATTTTAACTGTAGGTTACTAGGCCTGAAAGTACGGCGGGGATTGCATATGGGCGAAATCCGCCCATGGGTTCGGATTCTGGACCTTTTAATCGGTTTCAGGGCTAACGAATAAATATAAAAAATCACGATAACTCAACAGCTAATGACGCTACCTTCATCAAATTTGTGCTGTAGGTTACTAGTAATAAAACTACTTCCGGAATTGCGTAAGGTCGGGATTGGACCTTGGGTTCGGAACCTAGAACTTTTTGATCGAATTTAGGCCAAACGTGCATAATTTCGAAACCAATGAAGATAGAACCTCCAAATTTGGTATCAGGGTGTCCCTTCCTATTTCCTGAGTGTCTTGTGAATTTGGGCCCCATTGGAGTAGTGGGTCGGGGACCAGCCACACATTTCCGAAGACCAACTTGAAAAAATGTAGAAGCTTCCATTTTGCCACAAGGGTGTTCTTTACTATCTCTTGTGTGTTCCCCTAATTTGGGATCAATTGTAGTGGTGGTTCTGTACCCCTCTCAGACCTACCAAGTTTTAAAGACTTATAATCGAAATTACTAAAAATAGTTACTTAAAATTAAGATAGACCGTTCAAATTGTATACAAGGGTTAACTAGTACTATAAGTACAGCGCGGACTATATAAGGGCGAAATCAGCCCAACGGTTCGGATTCCGGACCTTTTAGTCGGTGTCAGGGCTAACGAACATATATAAAAAATCACGATAACTCAACAACTAATGTGGCTATCTTCATGAAATTTGTGCTGTAGGGTATTGGTAATGAAACTACGGTGGTGATTATGTACGGTGAGGATTGGACAATGGGTTCGGAACTTAGAACTTTTTGATCGAATTTAAGACAAACGAGCATAATTCCGAAACCAATAAAGATAGAACCTCGAAATTTGGTATCAGGGTGTCCCTTCCTATTTCGTAAGTGTCATTGAAATTTGGGCCCCATTGGAGTAGTGGGTCGGCGACCAGCCACTCAGTTCCGAGGACCTTAAAGCATATTTTCGAAATTAATAAAGATAGTAACTTGAAACAAATGTAGAAGCTTCAAATTTGGCCTAGGGGTTTCTTTACTATTTCTTGCGTGTAGCCCTAATTTTGGATCAATTGGAGTGGTGGTTCAGAACCTCTCTTAGACCCACCCAATGTGTAAAAGCTTATCATCGAAATTAATAAAACTAGAAACTTGAAATTAAGCTAGAACGTTTCAAGTGTGTACAAGGATTAACTAGCATTGAAAGTATGACGGAACTGCATATTGGCGAAATCGTACCATGGTTTCGGGTTCTGGAACCCTTGAAAAGTTCAAGGACTACCAAACATATATCTTAATAAAAACAACATAACTCAAAAAATAATGCTGGTATTTTGATGAAATTTAACACTAGGTTACTAGTAATGAAAGTACCATGGGAATTGGTTGTGGTCGAGTTTAATTTCAAAGCCAAAGAATATATTTCCTATGTCCTATATGTCTCCGAAATCTAGACTTAATTGTAGTGGTTCAGCTATGTTCAAAGATACTTGCTGCATTTATGTAAAATTTATTTTTATATTTAAATGAATTATATGAAAAGGTGTAAATTTGTAATTGTATTTTAGAAATACATTTATTGCATATTTTGCGTTTATAAGCTTTTCTATTAGGTATATAAACTAACCATTTAAAATAATTGCAATTTTTAAAAATTTGGATTATTAAATATATTATGCTTTGATTATCTTTTTATCACAAAATTTAATAATTAGAATTTTTTCCTTTTGTAATTGATTTGGAATAAATATATTTTAATTTATTTCAAGTTTGTTTGTTTTTTAACATTTTTAAATAGATAAATTAGTAAGAATTTGTAATATTTTTTAATAGATAGTGTAATTAGAAAATGTTTTTAGTATTATAAAGTTAATTTGGTTAGCTATGTCTTACGATCAAATTAATAACAGCTTTTATGGTGTTAAAATGACTTATGGATATGTCCTTAAATTTGAACCAATTAGGTGTAGGGTATTTCTAAGTCGGTTGCACCGACTGACTGTTTCCTTACTTGTTTCTTTTTCTTTACACCATTATTTGGCAAAGTGCAAATTATACATTATTCCGAAATTCCAAGAACTTATTTATTTTTGAAAATAAATTCTAATTTAATATAATGAACTACGTCATTCTATGGCGGGCCAACAGCTAGTATATATATATATATATATAATATATATATATTTATACATATATATAATTTGTAACACAACCAAATTAAAAAAAAAACTCTAACAAACAACATCTAAAATAAAAAGCCCATTAATTATCTAATACTATATATAAATTAAAAAACTAAGAAAGCAATAATATATAAGAAAAACCATAATCACAAAACACTAACAAATAATAATATCAGCTAAAAATTAAAAAATCAACTAAAAACAGGCTAAGAAATAAATCAATAAAATAAAATACTCAAATGAAATAAAATGAATCTTCCAATTTGTTTTGGAAAAACTTTTAAAAAAATAATATATAAACACACATTTTGTAATTAAGCAGACTAAAATAAATTTACTTAAGTTTTATAAACTAATTACAAAATACGGCTAATTAAAATACAGTTTTTCTTTTCTTCTTATTAGAATACATTTTTAGAGTGTCTGACTCCGAAATGTTGGCACGCAGATTCGTTTCCGGATGGAAGGATATATTTTTAAATGCATATAAATTACACAAAATTCCCTGTTTTCTTTTTCTTTACACCATTATTTGGCAAAGTGCAAATTATACATTATTCCGAAATTCCAAGAACTTATATATTTTTGAAAATAAATTCTAATTTAATATAATGAACTACGTCATTCTATGGCGGGCCAACAGCTAGTAATTAAATAATTTCTTAAAATTTAAATAAATTGTGTTTCTAATTAAAAAGAAAATAAAAGTGATTATTTTTCTATGATATTGCAAAAGCAAATACAAAAGTGGCGCTGTCGGTAGGATAATGAATGTAATAACTTAACTTTTTTCCTAAATTAGCCTCGGAAGAACTACCCATTAAAAATGTAACAATTAAAAATCAAAAGTTTTTAGCCCTTATTGATACAGGTGCTAACTTTGACTCTAAAGAAAATCGTGAAATAATAAAAACGGAACTCGAAAAAAAAATGAAAGAGGGATATGATTTCAAAATTTCTGTTGAAATAAATCCAAAATTCGAAATAGTGCATATGAATAATATATTTACTGAAAATGAAATAATAGATAAGTTAAAAAAACAAAATAGTTTTATAGAAATGAGCGATTTAAAAGTAATTAAATTAAACGTGATAAAAAAGTATAACAAGGAAATGCAAAATGCAATAATTGAAGTGGATAGGAATTCCTTTCCTAAAATAATGGCTACCGAAAAACTATGTATTGGTTGGGAAAGATGTAAAGTGTTTGATGCTATCACTGTTATGCGTTGCTACAAATGTAAGAATTCAATCATAAATCGGCTGACTGTACAAATACAGAAAAGTGTCTTAAATGTCACAAAGACCATAAGACATCTGATTGTGATAAGCAGCAGGAAATTAATGAGTGTATCAATTGCAAAATAGCCAACGAAAAATTCAAACTTGGTTTCGAGATAAATCATAAAACATTTGACAAATTGTGCCCAGTGTATATAAAAAACTAAAGGAAAGAAAACAAAAAATGGGATACTAGCAATCAAAGAAAGTTACAGGTGATGGAAAAATACAAAATGATCATATTGAAAATAATAATATTGATAACAATAAAAATATACATAA
The DNA here is from genome assembly GCA_963082915.1 of Dolichopus griseipennis. Taxonomy (NCBI): domain Eukaryota; kingdom Metazoa; phylum Arthropoda; class Insecta; order Diptera; family Dolichopodidae; genus Dolichopus; species Dolichopus griseipennis. The sequence goes on along the minus strand of OY720441.1, from coordinate 249,346,451 downwards.
TAATGCTGATAATAATATCAATAGTAATAATAATTATAATACTAATAATAATAGTAATAATACTAATAATAATAACTATAATAATAGTAATGTAAATAATTAAAACAATACAAATAGCAATAATAATAGCAATAATAAAAATAATAATAGTAATAATAATAACAGCAATAATAACAATAATAGTAATAACAATAGTAATAATAAAAATAATAGTAATAATAATAATAATAATAATAGCAATAATAACAATAATAGTAATAACATTAGTAATAATAATAATAATAGTAATAGTAATAATAATTATAATACTAAAAATAATAATAATAACGATAGTAATAACAACAATAGGAATAAGAATAATAATAGTGTTATTAACAAAAAACCAAGTATATTTTCAAAATTAATGCACTATAGCAAAAATAAACCACCCCTCAAAACTAATATGATAAATAAAGTTCCTAACAAAGATAATAAAAACTCTCATAGTATGCAGGATCGAGAAATCATTTCAGTCAAAGAAAAAATCAGATCAAAAGAGCTGCTAAGCAACGATTATTCAAATTGGGTTAAAGGAGAAACTATCAACATTCAAAATAATCCTAAACTGGGCAAAATAGATAAAGAACCTAAGAATTTAAGTACAGAAGACAGTGCGAAAAGTTTTGTAAACCCCATGGTTCCCCCAATTGTTAGATTAACAAAAACAGCAATTGAGTCTGGTGAAAATACGTATGCCTTATCTAGATTAAGAGAACACAGAATCTACAACAATGTGAGATTATTTTTATCATATTTTCATGATAAAGAAGATATTTGTTATGATGGTATTACGCAAACAAGTCTAAAAGTACTTATTCATCAAGAAGGGCTGCCAAATAGCTATGTAGAACTCAGTAATTTATATTTTGCATATCATGATAGCACCGGAATATCCAAAAGCGAAGAACTTAAAGATTTAGCTTATTTTAGGAGACATATTGATAATAAATATAGAGAGCACTTACAAAAAATTAGAGAGTCTTGGCAAAATTATATGATTAGTAAACCATGACACGTAACAAACACAATAATATAAATATGGTGCATTTCAATGCTCGAAGTTTAAGGAAAAATATGACTGAAATCGAATTTTTTGTTAAAGACAGAATAGATATTGACATTATTATGATTGGTGAAACGTGGTTATACTCAGATGAAGAAAAATTTTTTAATATACCTGGATTCTCTGCATTTTTTAACTCTATTAATGAATCAAGAGGAGTTGGAACTGCTATTTTTATTTAGGATAATATTCGGTATACTGTGTTAGAAATATTGGAGCAATTCAATACTATAATTATTTCGTTAAATAACAATTCCCTATCCTTAAAAATTGCAGTTACCTACAAAAAACCAAGTGATAACAATAGCGATTTACTAGCTCATCTGGATTTAATTTTTAACAAATACAAGCATATAGTTCTGATGGGTGATATTAATATTGATTTATTAACAGACACAGAGCTCTCCATTGATGTTAGAATCTAACGGAGTTACCATAAAAAACGTACTTAGTTATGAATCTGCTACTAGAGTGACTGAATATTCTCTACGATCATCAACCATATTCTGACAGACCTAGAAAAGTTTGACTTTGACATAAAGCTTCACGATATAGTTAATCTGGATCATAAAGCGGTTAGTGTCAAATTAAATAAAGTTTTAAGAAAGATTGAACCTATTTTTAAAAAGGGAAATCTATAACACAAATTTTAAGAAATATAAAGAAAATGTTAGAAAGTTACTTGAAATAAATAAATGTCATAATGTGGATGACCTTATAAAGATATTGCAAAAATCAAAGGTGAATTCTACAATTAAAACACTTCGACGAGTTAGAAACAATAATCATTGGATGACAAAGATATGATCAAAAAGAGGAATAATTTGTTTAAAAAGTTCAAAAAGATATTAAAGCTAATCTAGCAAAAAACAAGGTGACGTATGAAATAACCAAAGCCAAACAAAAGTAATTTTAATGATAAACTACAATTAGCTGGTGGTGACCAAAGAAAAATTTGGAAAGTTCTAAATAATCTCAATTTAAAAAACTCAATTGAGTCGAGCAAGGTTATTAAAGAAATAAATGGTAATGGAATTAGAACATGTGATAGCTTTGAAATTGCAAATTTCTTCAATTCTTACTTTTGTTCAATCGGTAGCAAACTAACAGATAAAATTGTAATAAAAAATAGATTCGTTGAAAAGTCTATTTTTCTCAAACCTACAGATGAACAGAAATATATAACATCATCATGCAATTAAAAAATAGCTCTCCTGGAGGTGACAATGTTTCAACTTCAGAATTAAAACATGTTGTAACTTTGATAAGACCTATAATTGTATGCTTGATAAATAGATGTCTAAGTAGTGGTATATAGACTGAGTGTCTTAAATCAAGTATAGTTGTACCTATCTTTAAATCTGGGTCAACATTGGATGTATCAAACTACAGACCAATTGCTCTCTCAAGTTGTATTGGAAAAGTATTTGAAAAGGTTATAAATTTCAGAATACAGGAGTTCGTGCAAAAAGTTGTAGGATTTAATACAAATCAATTTGGTTTTCAAAAGAAAATTGGAACAAAATCTGCAGTCCTAGAATCCACCAACGCAATTGTAAATAAATTGGATCAAGGAAATTATGTTTGTTCGGTATTTATTGATCTTAAGAAGGCCTTCGATACAGTAAATCATAAAATTTAACTTACAGATTGCATGAAATTGGAATAAGAGGTACAGCTAATAACTTACTCTACTCATATCTGAATAATAGAAAAACTATTACAAAAATTAATGGAGTTTTTAATAATGAACATAATATAAGCATTGGTGTTCCTCAAGGATCAGTACTTGGTCCTAAATTATATTTACTTTATATTCATAACATCCAGTATGCAAATTTGCGGGCTAACTATAAGAACTTTGCTGACGATACTTCACTTATCTATAATGCTAGAACCTGTAAAGAACTTGAAACTCTTGTAAATACTGATTTGGGAATTTACGAAAATTGGTTAAAAGGTAATAAATTAACTATAAATGCGGAAAAAACAAAGTTTATAGTATATAAAATAAAGGATAAAATTGATATAAATCCCAATCTATTGGTAAATAAGAAGAAAATTGAAAGAGTTCCTGCATATAAATATCTTGGAGTTGTAATTGATGAAAAACTGAAGTGGGAGGAGCATATTAATAAATTAGTAAAAAAAATTGTGCCTCTCCTGGGTGCCTTCAAAAGAAGTGAAATTGTAATGAATAAAAAAACTGCAGATAAGTTATATTATTCTCATATTATTTCGCACATCAGATAAAATTTATGTAACTGGTCCAGCTGTTCATTATGGTTGAAAGAAAAAATTAGTGTTCTAATAAACAAAGCCATTGAATGCTTACATAAGTACGATTGGCTTACACCAGCAAATGAAATTTTTAAACGCAAGGGATATCTAAAGTTACCCGAACTCATTATTTTGGAAAAATCTAAGCTAATTTTTAAAATAGAAAAAGGGGTGTACAAAAAAAAACATCATAATTACCAGAAGAAACAATATTCATAATTACAATACAAATCAAGAATAGAGTTATCACAAAATAGTTGTCTCTCGTCATCAATTAGGATCTATAATAAACTGCCGTTGGAGTTAAAAAGAAGTTCAAATTTGGATATATTTATAAAACAAGTGAGGGAAAAAAACCAAGGGTTTATAAAAAGCACATTTTCAAAATTATATACAGTTTCTTACTGAGTATTTTATCATTTATTTTTATAAAAATATATATTATGATAATATTATAATTTTGTTATTTCATTAATAATTAATTATATGACTAATAGTGAATTACTTAGAATATAACCCCAATGCACTCAAGAAAACCTGTTAATAAGTGCAAAATATAATGTTGGAGCTTCAATGTTAACGTTTAATTTTGGAAAAACTTACGCTGGTAAATAAGTTACTGTTTTATAAGAACATAAAAGTTTTAATTTTGAAGACCTAGTAGATCTTCAATGGGGAAGGTTCCCAAATTTTTGCTTAGCAAACTTATGATGGATCTGCTCACCCCCCTCCTGTCTTCACTCTTCCATTTTTTCCGGTTCTAGGAAATCAATTTTGAACTCCAACAAAATTTGGAATTTTACCTAGAATATTATTATCTAACCAAAAATGGTAAAGACTAAGAAGCAATTTCTTCAATTTAAAGAGACCCTTTCAAATTTGAGAAAAACCTTTAACGTATGTTGAAATATGATGCTGCAGCTATAAATTTTGCATATTTTTAAAAAAAAATTTGAACAGGTGTTAAAGTTACAGGTGGTTGAAAATAGCAAAATTTCAATATTCGAGCCCTTATAGCTCCTAAACAGGGGGCGTGACAAAAAAATTTTGTTAACCGACTCCTACTAATTTTGAAGGACCTAACTTCTCCCAAAATTTCAAGACTCTAGGTTGAACCGTTTAGAAGATATATGGGGCCAAACATTGTGCAAAAGTTGGGTTTAGCTTAATGGTAAATTTTAGTACCGTATGGTAACCCTATACATTTAAACCTTATATTTTTATAAAGCCTATAAAACCAGCTATCTTTTGCCGTTCTCAGATTAAAAATACACTTAACAAAACTCTTGTTATAATAATTTAAAAATAGAGCTTTTTCCAACTTTGGGGGGCTGTAGCTCCGTAACGGGTGGGGCTACAGAAAAAAATTCTTCTACGAAATTAATTTTTTTGTAATATCTACCCGTGGTTAAAATTTCTTTAATCTATTTCAAACGGTGTAAAAGTTTTTGTAAACATACGGACGGACGGACGGACGGACGGACGGACAAAGTCAAAATTAAGAAAAACCTTTGACACTTATTGAAACTTTCGTTTTGGAGCTTTCAATTTTGTATAAAAATAAAAAAAAATTTTGACAGGTATTCAAGTTATAGGTGTTTAAAAGCTAAATTTTTAGCAAAATTTCAATTTTCGACCCCTTACAGCTCCTAAAGAGGGGGCGTGACAAAAAAATTTTGTTAACTGACTCTTACTTATTTCTAAGGATCTAACTTCTCCCAAAATTTCAAGTTTCTAGATTTAGCCGTTCCGAAGTTATGAGGGACCAAAAATTTTGTAAAACTTAGTTTTGAATAACGGTAAATTTTAGTACCGTATGGTAACCCTATACAATTGGTTTTTAAAACTTTGTAAAGCTTATAAGAACAGCTGTCTGCTACCGTTTTCAGGTTGGAAATATACCTTATAGAACTCTAATTATAACTGTTTAAATATGGTGCATTTTTCGATTTTGTGGGGTTGTAGCTCCGTAACGGGGGGGGCTACAAAAAAAAGTTTTAACATTAAATTATTTTTATTGCAATACCTACCCATTTCTGATATTTTTTAGTCAATCGTAGGTAAAAAGGGACGGACGGACGGACGGACGGACGACAGAGTGAAGCTATATAGGCACATTTTTACAAAATTTTTTGAAAATGTGCTAAAAACTGAAGCATTCATTAAAGAATAACGCTTCATTTGTGGATAGTATAACGCAGGAGTGAAATTTTTCAACGCTCGTAGCACATATCTGCACGAGCTGTTATATTTGTATTTATATAATTGGGTGATTATCAAAAAATGTATACATTTAATGTCCAACTTTAAATTTTTAAATATAATCACATAACTTATTCGTTTTTTCGTCATATTATAAATTAAAAAATCATTATTAATTTTGTTTATTTAAGAAAACGTTTAATTTGATAATATTTTTCATCAAATTTTACTTTAAACGTGTAAATTATCAGTCCCCTTGCATGTCTTTAAAACAAAATTTGACATGTCTATAAAAATTTTTTCATTTTCAAGAAACATAAGAGAAATCAAAACGACGAAATTAAATGAGAATATGAATTATCTTTCATTCCCTATCTTGTGTTTCTCTTTCTATTATTGTTTTTTAGAAAAATTCATAATTTTCTTATGTCTCTTAATTACCCTGTGCCTGTTCCGTTCTTACTTAAAATCTATGCAAAAATGAAAAAAGAGAAAAAAAAACAAAAACAAATCTTTACCTACTGTACAAAAAAATGTCATTTTTACGGTCAGTGCATATTCACTTCTCTTGGTTCGTCTATCAAGTGCTCTAGGTGTTTATAAAAAATTATTTTTATTTGGAACGGAAAATTAATCATTCCCCTGGCAAGTTTTAATTTTTTATTTTAATAAGAAAACATTTTAAATGTTTTCAAATATAATTCATAATGAAATTTTGTACAATCGCCCAAAAGTAAAGTACGCCATATTATGACTTTTATTTAAAAATATTATTAAAATTCCGCTGGAACATCATTCCTCTGTATACCATTAAAAACAACCATTCCCCTGTCAACAAATCATTCCTCTGTTTTCAAAAAAATTTAAAAAAGGTAAAAAAAATAAGAAAACTATTACGTTCCACTTTTAGACATGCATAAAAAACTTACTAATTAAAAAATAAATTAACTTTATTTATTTTTAAAGATTTTAGTGACTTGTCCATTTTTTGACATATAAATATATAAATTTTTTGATAATCACCCAATTATATTTTATTATTAATATATTTGTCTAGAATGAGGTGTAACAAACGCATTCAATTAAATGTGTTTTGTTGGATGTGTTCAATTATAAAAAAATAAAATATTAATGTTTTGTTGGATGTGTTTTATTTTAGAAAATAAAATATCCAAAACTATCAAAAGCAGGCCAAAAAATATTTTATTAATTTTTAATAAAAATAAAAAACATTTTTATGAACTTAAATTTATATGAAATAGTTCATTTCAGTTTTAAAAATCACAGAAGATTTTTGGGAAAATTTAAATAAATAGTAAAACATTTTGCATTTAAAATCGAGACTATGATTTACAGGATCATTCCTGTTTTAAGTCTTCATTAATTTCAGTGAAATACTGAATTAATAGTATAGGCCAAATATGTGCTTTGGTGCTCTGCTTGCTTTGCTTTGAAAGCAAATAACCAAGCAAAGCAACCAAAGCAATTTCAAATTTTTCCTAACTTTTTTTTTCGATATCACAGGTACCTAAAAAAATAAAATTTTTGTTTATATTTTAACATTTATAATTAAACTAGCTAATACCCGGTGCGCGTTGCTGCGCCTCTTAATAGTTAAATTGAAGTTGATAATACAGCAAAAAGTTAACACAAAAAGTACACACGGTTTACACATGTAAATTTTAATATGTATGAAAGCAATCTTTTTAAAAAGATTTTTCTAGGATTATTCTAGTAATTTTTGAAACTTTCTGTAATTCAAAGCAGTACAAACTACTTTCCAAAATTTAACGTAATTTACTTCCAAAAAAATTTTTTTGACTAACCGTAGGACCGACTGTTAACAGGCTTAACTCCATTTTCAAGTTGCTTCACACATATAAAATTTGAGGTCACCGGTCAAATCGTTTCTAATTTAGAGTAAAATAACCAAAAACTTTATAAAAAGCTGTTGGGCCGCAATGGGTTAATGGAACTTAACAAAATTTATTTTGGGGCTTTCTTAAAAGCCAAAGCAGAATTTCGTACAGTCGGACAAAATTTGGACACAAAATTTTTTTTTGACCAACCGTCGGCCCGACATGGGTTAACAAATTCCAAAACTGTTAATAGTGTCAACTCAATTCTTAAGGAGCATCACGTATACAAAATTTGAAGTCAATTGGTCAAACAGTTTCGAACTTAGAGTAAAGTATTGAAAAAACCTATAAAAAGCTGTTGGGCCGCAATGGGTTAATGGAACTTACCAAAATTTTTTTTGGGGCTTTCTTTTAAGCCAAAGCAGAATTTCGTAAAATCGGACAAAATTTGGACCCAAAATTTTTTTTGACCACCCGTCGGCCCGACATGGGTTAACAAATTCCAAAACTGTCAATAGTATCTACTCAATTCTCAAAGAGCATCACGTATACAAAATTTGAAGTCAATCGGTCAAACCGTTTCGAATTTAGAGTAAAGTATTGAAAAAACCTATAAAAAGCTGTTGGGCCGCAAAGGGTTAATGGAACTCAACAAAAATTTTTTTGGGGCTTTCTTTTAAACCAAAGCAGAATTTCGTAAAATCGGACAAAGTTTGGACCCAAAATTTTTTTTGACCACCCGTCGGCCCGACATGGGTTAACAAATTCCAAAACTGTTAATAGTGTCTACTCAATTCTCAAAGAGCATCACGTATACAAAATTTGAAGTCAATCGGTCAAACCGTTTTCATTTTAGAACAAAGAAGTTTAAATACTTGCACCACAGCCCCAACTTGGCGGTCCGTTAGAGCAAAATTTTTGGGCCACGATTTCTTTCCGTACCCAAAAACCCCTATATACAAATTTTCATGAAAATCGGCTGGGCAGTTTAGGAGTCTATTCGCTACATACAAACAAACAAACAAACAAACAAACAAACAAACAAACAAACAAACCCACAAACATTCCCTTTTATATATATAGATAGATAGATAGAAGATAAGTGTATAATAATACTTAATAGTTTTGTAATTAACTCTAAATCAATCCCGTTTAACTATTTTTTTTCCTTTAATTAATTTATATCAATCCCATTTAACTATTTTTTTTTCTTCAATTAATATATATATAAAATATTTTAATAAGGCTTGCGGTAGTGCCTTCTGGTTTTGAAATCGAATCCTAATTTTTAATATTTATAATAATATATATGTATATTATTGTATTAGGGAGAAAGCTTGTCCGTACAACAGGTGCAAGTGTAAAAACCAAATTTTTTTCTGTTAAAATTTCATATTGAATTTTTAATTTCACGATATTTACATATGAGACGTGAATCTATTTTAAAATTTAATTTAATTGCATTAAAAAAAAAAATTTTAAAAAATTTTCCCCTGGATTGAAATTGAACCTAACACCCTAAAATACAAAATTTAGCCACCACCGTCTTAACCACCCAGCCAATTTACTTCTAATGTATAGTTTACTAAATGGTGTATTGAATTATATGGGTTTTCTTGGATGTATTCTATTATAAAAAATGAAATACCATAAATTATCATAAGTACGCCAAAAAATATCTATTTTAATTATTTATGAATTGTTTTCTAAGTAATTTTTTTTAAATATCTAAATTAAGTTTTCTTATAAAGGAAAAATAAATAAAACTTTTTTTTTTATTATTTTTATAGAAAAATACTAAAGAGGGTAAAAATTAAAAAAAACAAGAAATTCTAATTTTTATACGTTAAATTGAATTTTTATTAAAAAATAACTAAATTAAATGCAATTTTTTTCGACTTAAAAATTTTAATTTCGGTAAATTTCAAAATCCCCAGTTTCGGTTCTTCCCGGAGTTTAAAATATAATCAATTAATAGAAAACCGATATATTGGTCGTTGTTATTGGAAAAAGTTAGATAAATAGTTAAAAAAGATATATATATATATATATATATATATATATATATATATTATTATTATTAATATATTTGTCTAGAATGAGGTGTAACAAACGCATTCAATTAAATGTGTTTTGTTGGATGTGTTCAATTATAAAAAATTAAAATATTAATGTTTTGTTGGATGTGTTTTATTTTAGAAAATAAAATATCCAAAACTATCATAAGCAGGCCAAAAAATATTTTATTAATTTTTAATAAAAAAAAAAAACATTTTTATGAACTTAAATTTATATGAAATAGTTCATTTCAGTTTTAAAAATCACAGAAGATTTTTGGGGAAATTTAAATTAATAGTAAAACATTTTGCATTTTAAACCGAGAATATGATTTACAGGATCATTCCTGTTTTAAGTCTTCATTAATTTCAGTGAAATACTGAATTAATAGTATAGGCCAAATATGTGCTTTGGTGCTCTGCTTGCTTTGCTTTGAAAGCAAATAACCAAGCAAAGCAACCAAAGCAATTTCAAATTTTCCCTAACTTTTTTTTTCGATTTCACAGGTACCTAAAAACATAAAATTTTTGTTTATATTTTAACATTTATAATTAAATAAGTGTATAATAATAATATGGTCTTAATAGTTTTGTAATTAACTCTAAATCAATCCCGTTTAACTATTTTTTTTCCTTCAATTAATATATATCAATCCCGTTTAACTATTTTTTTTTCTTCAATTAATATATATATATATATAAAATATTTTAATAAGGCTTGCGGTAGTGCCTTCTGGTTTTGAAATTCAATCCTAATTTTTAATATTTATAATAATATATATGTATATTATTGTATTAGGGAGAAAGCTTGTCCGTACAACAGGTGCAAGTGTAAAAACCAAATTTTCTGTTAAAATTTCATATTGAATTTTTAATTTCACGATATTTACATATGAGACGTGAATCTCTTTTAAAATTTAATTTAATTGCATTAAAAAAAAAAATTTTAAAAAATTTTCCCCTGGATTGAAATTGAACCTAACACCCACCCTAAAATACAATATTTAGTCACCACCGTCTTAACCACCCAGCCAATTTACTTCTAATGTATACTTTACTAAATGGGGTATTGAATTATATGGGTTTTCTTCGATGTATTCTATTATAAAAAATGAAATACCATAAATTATCATAAGTACTCCAAAAAATAGCTATTTTAATTATTTATGAATTGTGTTCTAAGTAATTTTTTTTTAATTATCTAAATTAAGTTTTCTTATAAAGGAAAAAATATATAAAACTTAAAAATACTAAAGAGGGTAAAAATTAAAAAAAACAAGAAATTCTAATTTTTATACGTTAAATTGAATTTTTATTAAAAAATAACTAAATTAAATGCAATTTTTTTCGACTTAAAAATTTTAATTTCGGTAAATTGCAAAATCCCCAGTTTCGGTTCTTCCCGGAGTTTAAAATATAATCAATTAATAGAAAACCGATATATTGGTCGTTGTTATTGGAAAAAGTTAGATAAATAGTTAAAAAAGAGATATATATATATATATATATATATATATATTTATACATATATATAATTTGTAACACAACCAAATTAAAAAAAAAACTCTAACAAACAACATCTAAAATAAAAAGCCCATTAATTATCTAATACTATATATAAATTAAAAAACTATTAAAGCAATAATATATAAGAAAAACCCTAATCACAAAACACTAACAAATAATAATATCAGCTAAGAATTAAAAAATCAACTAAAAACAGGCTAAGAAATAAATCAATAAAATAAAATACTCAAATGAAATAATATGAATCTTCCAATTTGTTTTGGAAAAACTTTTAAAAAAATAATATATAAACACACATTTTGTAATTAAGCAGACTAAAATAAATTTACTTAAGTTTTATAAACTAATTACAAAATACGGCTAATTAAAATACAGTTTTTCTTTTCTTCTTATTAGAATACATTTTTAGAGTGTCTGACTCCGAAATGTTGACACGCAGATTCGTTTCCGGATGGAAGGATATATTTTTAAATGCATATAAATTACAAAAAATTCCCTTTTTTCTTTTTCAACACCATTATTTGGCAAAGTGCAAATTATACATTATTCCGAAATTCCAAGAACTTATATATTTTTGAAAATAAATTCTAATTTAATATAATGAACTAAGTCATTCTATGGCGGGCCAACAGCTAGTGTGTATATAAATGTGTAAATATATTTAATTTTAAATAATTTACTTTGTTGAATAGTATTAGGAAGAAACTGCGATGTTTTATACCAAAACTATAAGTTTTAAAACTATAAGACAGTTAGAAAACAAAAATATATGTTAAAGCTTAAGAAAAAAACAGAACAAAATAAATGTAAAGTGTGAGCCTCTTTTTCATTAATATAAGCTCCAGAAATAATATTACATTCTACTCTTATAGAATTAATAAATAATATTACATTCTACTATTATATTTATTTTATTAATATCAACAAAAAGATTTGAAGTATGCCATTTATTAGCTAACAATTTCTTCTTACTGAAGCCTAATAATCCGCCAATTGTATCTTCTCCTTCAAAATCAATATCCTTATCAGCAAAAATTTCACACTTTAATGTATTATTATTTGCTCTTATAATTAATTTTTCCTTATCTGCTTGAGTTACATTCAACGTTTTTTTAAGATATAGTTCAATATCTCCAATTTCATATGAACCTGTTGGAATTGTAATAGGTTTATCATCAATAATAAATCTATTATTGTCTTCATCTATATTAGGTATTGAGTTATACGTTTGGAAATCAACTGAGCCGCAGATGTATTCTCTACGCTTTAGATCTATAGGTGGGAAATAATTAGTTGTCAAAATAGGAGAGTTTCCGTTTAAAGGTAACGTTATTGACATGTCTTTAATCGATATAATGAGATATTTTAGTTGTGTGTATTCTGTTTATATAGGTTTTCAAGGCTAATTCAAAATAATTATTACTTTAATAATAATAATATATACTTGCAAAAATCTTTCGTTTTTAAATTTCTTTTGTTATAACTAAAACTCTAATTATTATTCTTTATCAGTTAGTTTTGTTTATTTCATTCATATTTAAATATGGAGAAATAACATTGAACTTGAACAAAATTATTAATGTAGGTCAGTTTAAATAAAGCTAGACTAAGAATAAAACAAAAAAATTTTTTATTTTTTTTTTATTATGTTTTATTTACTGAAATTTTTTTTTTGTTCTTAACAATATGAATTAAAAATTCTAAACATAAATGTCCATAATCCCTGAAGATATGAAGCTTATCTCCTGAAGATATTTTATTACTTCTAATGGCGGTCTTAAATTTCCAAAACTGTTTCAGATAAAGGCCTAACCCTTTTTTATAGGGTTTTAAATGCAATTCATTACCTCTATCATTTTATTATGACGTTGACTTTCTTTTAACTCTTTGTGAGCACTTTTATCATCTTTAACAGCTTTAGTTATTCCTGCAGCGCCACCTGAAAGTGCTCCAATAGCTGAAGACCTGCAAATATAGGGATTAAAGGTAAAACTCCTTCAAATTTTGGTACATAAATTATCCGAGGAATGTTAATGTTTTTTTTTCTGGCCTTTAGAAAAATTTCTAGCAGCATGCAAAGCAGTTTTTATAATATTCTTATCTTTCGTCGGTTTTTTTATAGTTTTAACAGCTATTTTAGCTTCTTTTATAACATTTTTCAAGAGCTTTTTTCTCGAAGTTTTCTTTTTTCTTAAATTAAATTTTCTTTTTTTTCTTTTTTAAACCCATATCCAGCCTAACTTTAGCTTTCATTGAGTTTGTAACTAGATATGAATTTGACCGTTCTCCAAAACTTGAGTCTTTAGCTTTTTCTCTTTGCCAAGCTTTCTCTGCTAATATTTTATCAGCTATATGACGTTGATTTTGAACAGTATTTTAAGAATATGCTATATAATGCTCTCGACAAGCCACATCTTAACCATTATATTCTTTATCACCTCGAGCAAATGGTTTTGTTAGTTTTGTTCCTTACCGCAATAGTTATGCCCAGGCCAGGCAATATAATTTAAGAGCCTATTTTTGTATGGGACATCATCAAGAAGTAGATAGCTTTTATTTATGTCAGTCATACACAAGAATTCCAAAGCATTTAGTTAGGGATAATACTAACTTTTTAATTATATTTAAGCAAGATGATTTAACTTTAAGACATATATATGATGATCATGTAAATTCTGATAAGACTTTTAATTAATTTAAAAAATTGAGTTCATGCTGCTGAAATGATAATTATGGGTTTCTAACAATTGACAAAGATAGCGGCTTAAATAATGGACGTTATAGAAAAAAATTTGATGCATTTGCTAAATTTTAGTTAACTCAAGATTTATTAGCAATTCGCAGTTACTAACTGAACAGATCATTTAATAGATATCGGGTAGTAGTTAGCAGATAACAGGTAGCAGTTACCAGTCAAAAGTTAGCGATTATCAGTTAACAGTTAGCATGAGAACAGTTCAGTCGATAATTCACAGTTAATAATTGAACGAATCCATAAAAAAAATGGATGAACAACTTATGAAAGATTTAATTAAAACTTGTAAAAATTTAAAAAGGAAACTTCAATCTTTAAAAGTTCAGAAGCTTTCGGAAGACCTTAATCGAGAAGAAGCTATCACTCCAATTATAAAACCATTGAAAGAATTAACAAATGTTGTTAAACAACAACAACAGGAACAACAATTTTCAAATAATGTTATCAAACCGGAAAATAAATTGTCTGCAAGTGATGATAACACCTTAAAATTATTAAGATCATTTAATCCGGAAGTTAAAACCCCTAGCAACAAAAGTAATACTTACAGTAAATTTATAACTTCAACACCAAATACTATAAAATTTGCAACACCGTCTAACTGATAATATTATTGATGAATCATCAATTTCACAATTTCCTGTTCTAAACGAGTTACAACTTGATAAGTCATAATGGATCCTATTTTGATGAATCATTAAATGTTCGAAAACTTGGGAATGCTAATTTTGAAATAGATGAAACTACTAAAGATATTTTGATTGATAATGAAGTTTTTAAAGGAACTAATGGTATATATGAATTGATATTTAAAAAAAAGACCTATAAACTATACTGAAAGTAATTTAAAACGAGGAAGATTATAGTTGCCCTTGTCAACTTTTAGATACCCGTGCATACCCACTATGGTGTATAAAATAAACCGTAATTTACTTCCCTTATACATTTAACTCATAATTTTGACGTAAAAAAAAAAAAAAAAATTAACAAAAAAAAAAAAAAATCACAAAACAAAAAACAAAATTTTCATTCATTGTCCCATAACTTTAGCTTAAAAAAAAAAAAAAAAAAAAAAATTAACAAAAAAAAAAAAATCACAAAAAAAAAAAAACAAAATTTTCATTCATTGTCCCATAACTTTGCTTAAAAAAAAAAGAAAAAAAACATAAAAAAAAAAAAAAACAAAAAAGAAAAAATAACAAAAAAAAAAATTGGCCCACCCTAAAAGTCCGATGGTCCGAGTGATGTCCAACTTTGCCAAGTAACTTGCCCTATTAATTTACCTGCCCAATTTTAATTTTAACCTTGTAGCTTTATTAGATTCACAGTTATTGAATCGAAAACTTTGTATGGCAGCCCCCCGAAAATGGGGCCCTAACATTTTGAAACTTCATATAAGTTCTCGATCCATTATATAACTAACCGTGTGTAATTTTCAGCATCGTAGTATAATTAGTTTTGAAGAAATTCATATTGGTGCAAAGAAGTTGTATGGCAGCCCCCCGTAAATGGGGCCCTAACATTTTGAAACTTCATATAAGTGCTCGATTCATTATATAACTAACCGTGTGTAATTTTCATCCGCGTAGTATAATTAGTTTTGAAGAAATTCATATTGGTGCAAGGAAGTTGTATGGCAGCCCCCCGAAAATGGGGCCCTAACATTTTGAAACTTCATATAAGTGCCGGAGTCATTATAAAACTAACCGTGTGTAATTTTCATCCCCGTAGTATAAATAGTTTTGAAGAAATTCATATTGGTGCAAAAAAGTTGTATGGCAGCTCCCCGAAGCCTTGGTCCGATTTTAACCAAAAACAATAGGGAACCTAGAAATTGTCTAAAAATGACTTTGTGTGAATTTCAAGACTCTAGCCCTTTTAGTTTTTGAGTTATCGTGCTGACACACGGACGGACGGACGGACGGACGGACAGACACACATAGCTAGATCGACTAATTTTTCGATTCTGAGCCGATACGTACCCTTGGCACTATATCTAGCTCGTCTAGATCGATGCGTTACAAACGGAGGAGCAAATCTAATATACCCGATGTCATATATGTATGCACGGGTATAAACATATCATCAGATACTTAAAAAAACGAATGCACATAGAAGAAATTATGATCATTTAGAGCAAATAAAAGAAAACAAAGGTTTTAAATACAAAAATATGTATTAAGAAAATTATATAAACATGATTATAACACTAGACATAAAAAAACTGGTTCAGTTTTTTCGAAAAAAAATTTTACTAATTATTTTAATAAATTTTCTTCACCAGAAACCCATTTAAAATATACAAATCAATCATCTCAGTATGTTTATTGGGATAATCCTAATGAATTTGCTGACTGAGTAAGACTTTTAATTGCATCAGAAACAGCTGGTAACAACAATCATCATAATGAAATTGTATCTATAATTGTAGAGTTGAGAGAAGCAAATATAATATAATAACTATTTACATTAACAATCAGTTAAAACCATAATGTAACTTGATAAATTTGGACGTAGTATAGCTTCTTCTAGAAAACTACATACTCAAGATCCTCCAGGTATTGGATTCAAATTGACATCTGGAGGAAATTATGATTTAGATAACAAAATTTTATCAAATGTCCAAGAATCTATTAATGGAAGTGATGCAGCAACACAAAATTCTGTATTTAAACATATTTTCTTTCAGAAAGACCTATTACAAATGCGAGAAATATTTGATCATTTAGAGACAAAAGTATCTATAGAACTTAAATTAGTAAAAGAAAAATTAAAAATATTAGAAGAAAATATGCAAGATAGTTTAGAGGAAACCCATATAAAATTCTCGGGATTGTTAAATGAAAAATTTTCAAATATGAGTGATGTCATTAAATTTCAAATTAAAAAACCAATTAAATTTATTAATGAGAGATTGCAAAAAGCTGAAGGCCAAGCTCAGTCAGCATTGGATTTATCCATTTTTTAAAATTATTTAAAAATTCTATCCTAATTAAAAGGAAAGAGTATGGATATAATTGTGATATATGTCCCTATACATCAGACAACATGACAACTGTTCCATATACTTGTCCTTGTCATTCAGCAGAACATCATATGTTAAAATGTTCCAAATTAATGGATTTATATAAGAGAATAAAAAATAAATAATTATAATATAATGTTATATAAATAAAGAATATAAATTTTAAATAGATTTTATTGTTTGCTTTTTATTATATATATATATATATATATATATATATATATATATATATAACAATTTTATATAGGTGCATTTTATTTAAAAATGGGTAAAAGAGAGGTGGTTGAAGAGCTGCATAAGCCTGCACGAAGAAATTTTAAACGACGTAGAGTTATTATTAAAGGATTTGATGATCTTTGGCAAGCTGATTTAGTAGAAATGGGTTCATATGCTAAAGAGAACAAAGGTTTTTAGTTTTTATTAACTGTAATTGATACCTTTTCCAAGTTTGCATAGGCAATCCCTATAAAAGCAAAAACTTCAGAGAACGTCACAAAAGCAATTCAAAATATTTTTCTAACTTCTAAAAGACATCTACAAAATTTGCAAACTGATGATGGAAAAGAATTCTTCAATAAAATATTCAAAAATTTAATGAATATATATCAAATAAATCATTACTCAACATTTAGCATATTAAACGCCTCTATTTAATAGAACTTTAAAAGAAAAGATGTTGAAAGAATTTAGTTTTAATGGAAATTATAAATGGATTAACCTAATTCTAGAATTAACCGAACAATTTAACAACACTAAACATCGAACAATTTAACAACGACTGTCTGATGTCAATAAAGATAATGCTGAAAATTTGCTTAAAACTGTATATAAGCATATAAAAATTGCTTCACCTGCAAAATATAAAGTTAATGGTTTAGTTCGAATAAGTAAATTCAAACATATTTTTGAAAAGGGGTATACACCTAACTGGACAACTGAAATATTTAAAATCAGAAAAGTTTAAATTACCAACACAGTAACATACTTATCAGAAGATTATCAAGGACAACCAACACAAGACAGTTTCTATGCAACTACCGTTCAAATTTTTATATATACAGAACTATCAGATTTACCCGGCGTTGCCTGGGAGCGTGCAAATTGTAAAAAAGCAAATTTTGGTTAATTTTTCGAAGTACTGCTTTGGTTAAAAAGAAAGCATCTACAAAATATTTGTGGAGCTCCATTAACACTTTGCGACTCAACAGCTTTTTATAGGTTTTTTCGTTACTTTTCTACAAATTAGAAATGGTTTAACCGATTGCCTTCAAACATTGTATATGTGTTCCTCTTTGAAATTGGAGTTCTCTCTACTAACAGACTTGGAAGGATATTACATCCAATTTTTTCGAAATATTACTTGGTCAAAGTCTCAACAAAAGGTTTTTACGCTCTTCCTCGTTTTTTTATGATTTTATGAGAGAAATGTACTCTTCTCTTTTGGTGTTGTTTTAAAAAAAATGTTTTAAAATACTATGTATTTAAGCATAATATAATATAGAAAAATAAAAACTGCAATTTTACACTGAAAACTATTTTTAAAGTACAACAACTGCAAAGAAGATAAAAAACAAAGACTTACGAAAAAATGTTATGTTACTTAAATTTAAGGATATTATTATTTGGATTCTTTATCAGATTTATTTTTATTATTATTAACTAGCTGTTGGCCCGCCATAGAATGACGTAGTTAATTATATTAAATTAGAATTTATTTTCAAAAATATATAAGTTCTTGGAATTTCGGAATAATGTATAATTTGCACTTTGCCAAATAATGGTGTAAAGAAAAAGAAAAGAGGGAATTTTTTGTAATTTATATGCATTTAAAAATATATCCTTCCATCCGGAAACGAATTTGCGTGTCAACATTTCGGAGTCAGACACTCTAAAAATGTATTCTAATAAGAAGAAAAAAAAAACCGTATTTTAATTAGCCGTATTTTGTAATTAGTTTATAAAACTTAAGTAAATTTATTTTAGTCAGCTTAATTATAAAATGTGTGTTTATATATTATTTTTTTAAAAGTTTTTCCAAAACAAATTGGAAGATTCATATTATTTCATTTGAGTATTTTATTTTATTGATTTATTTCTTAGCCTGTTTATAGTTGATTTTTTAATTTTTAGCTGATATTATTATTTGTTAGTGTTTTGTGATTAGGGTTTTTCTTATGTATTATTGCTTTCTTAGTTTTTTAATTTATAAATGTATAGTATTAGATAATTAATGAGCTTTTTATTTTAGATGTTGTTTGTTAGAGTTTTTTTTTAATTTGGTTGTGTTACAAATTATATATATGTATAAATATATATATATATCTTTTTTAACTATTTATCTAACTTTTTCCAATAAAACATCTCTAACAACGACCAATATATCGGTTTTCTATTAATTGATTATATTTTAAACTCCGGGAAGAACTGAAACTGGGGATTTTGAAATTTACCGAAATTAAAATTTTTAAGTCGAAAAAAATTGCATTTAATTTAGTTATTTTTTAATAAAAATTCAATTTAACGTATAAAAATTAGAATTTCTTGTTTTTTTTTAATTTTTACCCTCTTTAGTATTTTTCTATAAAAATAATAAAAAAAAAAGTTTTATATATTTTCCTTTATAAGAAAACTTAATTTAGATACTTAAAAAAAATTACTTAGAAAACAATTCATAAATAATTAAAATAGATATTTTTTGGCGTACTTATGATAATTTATGGTATTTCATTTTTTATAATAGAATACATCTAAGAAAACCAATATAATTCAATACACCATTTAGTAAACTATACATCATAATATTTAATCGGCTTATTTTTTCCCATACAAATATAAACATCCTTTTTTAGAACAAACTATTTGACCAATTTTAATGAAACAACAACCAAAAGAAAGGTTTTTTTTGTTTTCATAGGACAATGATATTTTTTTTTAGAATATTGCGTTTTTTCAGGTGAAAATCCGTCTTTAATTTAACGTAAATTTGAATTTAACGGTCACGCTTTTAAAAGTTGAGGCTTATGACTCTAATATTATGCGCCGACTTTCTGTGTAAATGTAATTCATTTTCGGTTTTAACTCGCAGCTAAATCTAAATCAAAAGATTATAGGCGCCGACTTATGTATATCTTTCTTTTTTTTTGTTAAGTTCAAATATTCAATGAACAAGGAGATTTAAATTTTTTTAAAATTTTTTTTTTGTTTTTGTTTTTTCTTTATCTTAAAAAGTGAACGAAAAAAATGAGTTCGAAATGAGAGCAATACATTTGGTTTATACAGTAGTTTTCATTTATAACGAACTCGGTTCAATTTTAATTATAATAAACTTTACACTTTTTGATAAAGAATTAAATTTTACCTAAAAATGTAAGTTTTTTATTACATTGATATTTCTTTTATTTAAACTTATTATATCTAATAATGTTGCTTGGCGATTAATTAAGTGTTTTTTATTTAGTTTTGAATATAAAAACAATCATAATAACGCATCAAAAATACAAAAATAAATTCAATAGAAGAAAAAGCTTGAGGCTTGAGGCTGACACATCAAATTAAATTTTAGCAAATGAGTTCGAAGTGTCCATTCTAGAATCAGCACATTCTACAATGTTCAAGTTTTATACTACTTTTTCAAAATTCACAGCATTCTTTTAAAACGACATTCGTTTATTACGACGAATATTTTCCGTCCCATTATGGTCGTTATAACCGAAAAATACTGTACTTTATTTTCGTTTGCTTAAAAATTTTTTTTTTTAAATCGTATATTGTTGTTGGTTTTTGTTAAGTTTTTTGTAAAATAAGAAACCGACTTCTGATAAATAATATTTCTTAAGAAAAATGATTTGTTACTTATGATGGATCAACCAAATTCAGCGTGTACGGCGTTCAGTTTCTGTCAAAAAATTTTGAAATAAGTTGTTTTGTAAATAAATTTACATGAAAGCATACGCGACGTACTGTGCCTCGGAGTTTTAAAATTTAAACATTGACAAAGCACATAAAAAAGTTATTGTTTTCTTATGTTGTTATTGTTCTAAAAATAAAATATTTTAAAATAATATTGTTTTTAAAAATACCTATATTTTTTTAAAAAATACTTTACATATATTGAAAATAATTGAAATACCTATAGTATGTTTGCAGAAACAAAAAACTAACATTTCTTAAGAAAAATTATGTGTTCTTTACAGATCAACCAGAATAAACGCGTACGGCATGCAGTTTCTGTCAAAAAAATTTAAAATAAGTAGGTATGTAGTGTACTGTACTTCGGAATTTAAAATTTTAAAATTTGACAAAGCGTATAAAAATATTGTAATTGTTTTTTCTGATGTTGCTACGACTTAGATTTCAAAATAAAATATTTTAAAATAATATTTTTTTTTAAAAAAACACATTCAAAATAATTGAAAATACCTATAATATGTTCGCAAAAATAAACTAAAAAATAATCTTAAACTTAAATAAAAGTTGACGTATAATTTCTGCCAAAAAATTTACAAATAAATAGGTACATGAATTTTCATGAGAGCAACCAAAATACGCGTAACGCGATGTACTGTAATCGAATTTTTAAAATTTACAAATTGACAAATGGTTTTTGGTTTATCTTATATTTCTAAGATTATGTTTTAAAAAATATCTATTGAAAAAAATTCAAAATATACCTATTATATGAAATTAATAAAATTTTTTGTTCTAAATTAAAACATTCAAATAAATTTTAGCAAATGAGTTCGAAGTGTCCGTTCTAGAATCAGCACATTCTACAATGTCCAAGTCTTATACTAATTTTTCACAATTCACAGCATTCTTTTAAAACGACATTCGTTTATTACGACGAATATTTTCCGTCCCATAATGGTCATGGTCGTTATAATCGAAAAGTATTTGTTTTGGTTTGCAATTTATTGTAAATCGTAAATTGTGGTTGCTTTTTGTTAAGTTTTTTGTAAAATTAAAAACCGAATTCTGAAATATGCAGAAACTTAAAAAAAAAATAATAAGTATTTCTAAGAAAAATGATTTGTTTCTTATGGATCAGCCAAAATCAGCATGTACGGCATTCAGTTTCTGTCAAAAAATTTTGAAATAATTAGTTATGTAAAAAAATTTACATGAAAGCAGACGCGACGTTTTAAATTTTAAAATTTAAAAATTGACAAAGTGTATAAAAATACATATTGTAATTGTTTTTTCTTATGCTGCTGCTTATTTTTAAATTTTAAAAATAAAATATTTTAAAATAACATTTTTTTTTAAATAATTTAGTTTAAAACATACAAATATTCAAATAAATTAAAAATACTTACGGTAAATATGTTTGCAAAACTAAAAAAATTATCTTTCTCAAAAAAAGTTATTTGTTCCTTAGGTCCTAACCTAAATAAAAGCGCGCGGCGTATAATTATAAAAACCTATTTAGAAATAAATAGGTTCATAAATTTACATTAGAGCAGCGAAAATACGCGTAAGGCAATGTACTGCATCTCGGATTTTTAAAATTTACAAATATTGACAAAATGTATAAAAATATTATTATTGGTTTTTCTAATATTATGTTTTAAAAATAATATTTTTTTACAATAATTTTTATTAAAAATCTTATATTCAAAATGCCTAATATGAAATTAAAAATATTTTTTGTAGGTACTAAATTAAAACATTCAAATAAATATTTTTGATAAATTAAATATTGTACGCGCGTATCGATTTACCGATAATGGATATGCAGACAGACGTATTGACGTACTGCCGTATAAAAATTGTACGTCGTGTGTTTTGATTTCATTCTAATAATTGAAAAGTTTATTTCACACTTTCAACATCGAATAATGTTTTTTTATAATTAAAAAAATTATTTTTAGTTTTACTTTGACAAAACGAACGAATTTTATTTATCAAAAAATGTACATGAAGATTAGGCGTAGTTTGTAAATGGAACGCTAATTTTTGTTTCAAGAGTACATAATTGTCAGATTATCATCATATACATAATATATATTTGACATTTTAAAACTACCTGTCATTTGAGAAGTTAATTATATTTAATAGTATTTAAATATTAATAAAGTGAAAAAATTAAGGTTTATTGCTGATATAAATATAAAGAATATTTTTTTTAAAATGGAAGGGGGAAGTTCTTATTGGTTATCAAATAAAAAATATGATTTAACATAACCTATTCAAGAGAATTTTAATTAAAGCCATCTGCCGGAAATTATTTATCTACTCTGTCATATACTCTTTTACAAGGGCTGAAGTAGCTGGCAATAGTTGAGAGTAGAAAAGAGTTTACTTCCCTTAAAGGAATAAAAGCAATAATATTTATTTGTTTTAAGAAACTTATGAGTCGTGGCTCATGACCATGTATAGAAATATATTTTTGTCAATAAAAAACTTAGGAAATATTAAATAAATAAACAAGACAAAAAGGTATAAAGTAAACTAAGTAATTCAGAATCATTTTTCCCATGTTTTCAGAACTTTAAATAGGCATACATTTGTAGTAAAAATTTACCTACATATGTAACTATTAAATTTAAAAATGAGAAAAGGGTAGGAAAATTTTATTCTTTGATTTATTGAAAAACTTTTTTTTTTGCTATAAATCTTAAGATTGAAATTTAAAAAAAGATTTCAACTTGACTATTATTTGTACTTCTGGCAGCTTCAATATAATATAATACTAATTACTAAACTTATGAATTATGATATGTTATATTTTGTTGTACATATTATGTATTCATAGAGTTTTTTAATTAGGATACAGAATACGTACAACATAGCTCATATCGTACTAAAATGTTTAGAAAAAAGTAAAAGTTTGCTATATGAAGGACAGCATTAACTCGAATTTTGGGTTCTTGACTTCAATAAATATACATATGTATATGTTTAGAAATATGTATTTATTAGAATAATATTTATATGTAATTTAATTTAACTGTACCAATTTATCCTCTCTTTAAAGCGACTTAAGCTATAGAAATAAAACTCAAAAATCGGTACTTAACAACGTTTTGATAATTAAGAAAAATTATAAATTTTTTTTAAGCAAATTTCAAGCGCAAGAATTGTTAACAACACTGTTGGCATAATTTTTATTATGTATAGTCTAATATAATTTACACAAAACAAATTTTATATGTTAACTTAAAAGCAAAAATAGCTCGAATTTCGAGCACAGGGCGATACTAGTTAGAAGTAAATTGGCTGGGTGGTTAAGACGGTGGTGACTAAATATTGTATTTTAGGGTGTTAGGTACAATTTCAATCCAGGGGAAAATTTTTTTAAATTTTTTTTTTTAATGCAATTAAATTAAATTTTAAAAGAGATTCAAGTGTCATATGTAAATATCGTGAAATTAAAAATTCAATATGAAATTTTAACAGAAAAAAATTTAGTTTTTACACTTGCACCTGTTGTACGGACAAGCTTTCTCCCTAATACAATAATATACATAATATATTATTATAAATATTAAAAATTAGGATTCGATTTCAAAACCAGAAGGCACTACCGCAAGCCTTATTAAAATATTTTATATATTATTAATTGAAGAAAAAAAAATAGTTAAACGGGATTGATATAAATTAATTGAAGGAAAAAAAATAGTTAAACGGGATTGATTTAGAGTTAATTACAAAACTATTAAGTATTATTATACACTTATTTAATTATAAATGTTAAAATATAAACAAAACTTTTATTTTTTCAGGTACCTGTGATATCGAAAAAAAAAGTTAGAAAAATTTGAAATTGCTTTGGTTGCTTTGCTTGGTTATTTGCTTTCAAAGCAAAGCAAGCTGAGCACCAAAGCACATATTTGGCCTATACTATTAATTCAGTATTTCACTGAAATTAACGAAGACTTAAAACAGGAATGATCCTGTAAATCATAGTCTCGATTTTAAATGCAAAATGTTTTACTATTTATTTAAATTTTCCCAAAAATCTTCTGTGATTTTTAAAACTGAAATGAACTATTTCATATAAATTTAAGTTCATCAAAATGTTTTTTTTTTTTTATTAAAAATTAATAAAATATTTTTTGGCCTGCTTATGATAGTTTTGGATATTTTATTTTCTAAAATAAAACACATCCAACAAAACATTAATATTTTATTTTTTTTATAATTGAACACATCCAACAAAACACATTTAATTGAATGCGTTTGTTACACCTCATTCTAGACAAATATATTAATAAAATATTATCTCATTTAGCTTTTGCACTTTTTGAGACTATTTAAGGAGAAAAAGCTAGTCTTATTAAATAAGTGAGCTTTTGGAATAAAGGTTATCTTGCGTTAATACCAAAAATTTTAAAATTTCATTTAATCTTTGTGCAAATCGCGTAAACGGTCAAATCAATATTAATCCGGTGGGCTTTTATAATTAAAACTAGTAAAAAAGCCTGTCGGACGGCAGGTATAATTTTTATTTCTCTTTTTATATTCTTTTTTCTCCTATTCTTGCGCTACGGAATTAATAAAAGGAAATTCGTTGCCTAAAGAACATTAAGTTAACATTATAATAGTTTGTTTTAGTTCTGTAAGTGATAATAAAATTGAAGTATACATACTCAAATGTAAAAAATAGCTTTGTACGTTTTTAGCACATTTTCAAAAATTTTTGTAAAAATGTGCCTATATAGATAGTTTCACTCTGTCCGTCCGTCTGTCTGTCCGTCCGTCTGTTCGTCTGTCCGTCCGTCTGTCCGTATGTTTACAAAAACTTTTGCATCGTTTGAAATAAAGAAAAGAAATTTTAACCACGAATAGGTATTACAAAAAAATTATTTCGTAGAAGAATTTTTTTCTGTAGCCCCACCTGTTAGGGAACTGCAGCCCCCCAAAGTTGGGAAAAGCCCTATATTCAAATTGTCATAACAAGAGTTCTATAAGGTGTATTTTCAATCTGAATGGCAAAAGATAGCTGGTTTTATAAACTTTATAAATTATTAAAAAATAAATGTTTAGGGTTTCCATACGGTACTAAAATTTACCATTATGCTAAACTCAATTTTTGCAACATTTTTGGCCACACATATCTTCTAAACGGGCCAAGCTAGTGTTTTGCAATTTTGGGAGTAGTTAGATCCTCTGAAATAAGAAGAAGTCGGTTAACAAATTTTTTTTGTCACGTCCCCTGTTTTGCAGCTATAAGGGCTCAAAAATTGAAATTTTGCTATTTTTAAACACCTGTAACTTGAATACCTGTCCAAATTTTTTTTTAGTGATATACAAAATTCAAAGCTCTATAATTATATTTCAACATGTGTCAAAGCTTTTTCTTAATTTTGAAGGGTGACGAAGCTACAGCCCCTGCAAATTCCAAAAAAGCCTTATATTTAAATTGATATAACAAGAGTTATGATAGGTTTATTTTCAATTGAAAAACGGTCGAAGTGAGCTTCTTTTATAGACTTTACAAAAATACTTCGCTTAAATGTTTAGAGTTGCCATACGGTACTAAAATTTACCACTGTGTAAAACTCAATTTTTGCAAAATTTTTGGTCCCACATATCTTTTAAACGGGGCAAGCTAGGGTCTTGAAATTTGGAAGAAGTTAGATCTTCAAAAATTAGTAGGAGTCGGTTAACAAAATTTTTTTGTCAAGCCCCATGTTCAGGAGCTATAAGGGCTCGAAAATTGAAATTTTGCTATTCTTAAACACCTGTAACTTGAATACCTGTTTAAATATTTTTTCCTTAATATACAAAATTTAAAGGTCTAACATTATATTTTAACATATGTTAAAGGTTTTTCTTAAATTTAAATGGGGTTCTTTAAATTGAAGAAAGTGTCTCTCAGGTTTAACCATTTTTGCCTATATAGTAAAATTCTAAGAAAAATTCCATATTTTGGTGGAATTCACAATTGAATTCCTAGAACCTAAAAAAGTTTGGGGGAAGGGGAGTAGTGAGCATTATATCCTTGAGAGATTTGGCAACCTTCCCGATAGAGGGGCTACTAGGACTTAAAAGTTTAAGGTAAGGTAAGCAGTAACTTAGTCACCAACGTATATATTTCCTTAATTAAACGTTAATATTGAAGCTTCAACATTATATTCCGATAAAATACTTAGTATGAAACACTATATTATTTTGAAAATGTGCTTTTTTAAAAACCCTTGGTTTTTTTTCATCACTTATTATTATTACTTTCTGTATCTACCTGTTAACAGATTTCTTATACGTTTTGATTTTTTTTTCTTTCTGTTTATAATTTACATTTTTTCAGTTTCATTTTTCTTTCTCTTTTGTATGTAAGAATTTGTAATTAGAAGTATGTTACATGTATGAATAACACTTAACATTAACATAATGCAACAGTAGCAGCAGTTTGTGTTTTATTATATTTAGATGTATGTATTTTTCTTACTTCTTATACGTTTTGATTTTTTTTTCTTATAAAAAATAAAAACTACAAATTGTAGTTAGTTATTAGTTATGTAAGTGATATTAAAATAAAAGTATACATACTGAAATGTAAAAAACAGCTTTGTACAAATTATAATTTTCTGTATCTACCTGTTAACATATTTCTTATACGTTTTGATTTTTTTTTTTCTATCTGTTTATAATTTACACTCAGTTTCATTTTTTCTTTCTCCTTTGAATGTAAATATTTGTAATTAGAAGTATGTTAAATGTGTAAATAATAATTAACATAAATTGGGAACGCTAGTCAGAAGCAGCAGCAGTTTGTATTTTATGGTGAATCGAAATTTTCAATAAAATTCATTTTATCGTTTAAGGCAATAAAATTTATAAAGAACTTCATGGCATCGACGTGGAAAATGGGTTAATCGGACTTAATAAAAATTTTTTGCAGCCTCTCTTTTGAACTCCAAAATCAATCTGTAAAATTGAACACAATCGAAAACAAAAAATATTTTGGAAACCCGCCGGGCCGAAATTGGTAATATATTCCGACCAATTGTTTAGAACTAATTCCGTAAGCTAACAGCCACATTTGTACAAAATTTCAAGTCAATCGGTCAAACTGTTTCGGCCCGACATCTAAAATATTGAAAAAGCTTCATTGCGCCCTTGTGCCCAAACGGGTTAACCGAACTCAACAAAAATTCATGTCAGCCTCTCTTTTCGACTGCAAAATGTCAAACAAACAAGCAAACAAATTTTCTGCTTTATATATAAGACTAGCAGATTTACACGGCGTTGCCTGTGAGGTTGCAAATTTTAACAAAGCAAGTTTTGGCCAATTTTTAGAAGGTTTGAAAAGCTTTGGTTGAAAAGCAAGCCTCAAAAAATATTTGTGGAGTTCTGTTAGCCCATTGCGGCCCAACAGCTTTTTATAGGTTTTTTGCCGACCGACGCCTGATTGACAATTACCGCCCGACAATTGTACAAAAAAAATTTTGGAAGGATTTTACGTCCACTTTTGCGAAATATTGCATGGTCAAAGTCTTAAAGAATGTTTTGTTGAATTGACTTTAAATTTGGTATGCGCACATGTATATAGATTTCTCAACAAAAATTTGTTTCAGTCTCTCTTTTCGACTGCGATAGCACCCTGTAAAATTGGACACAAATCGGATACACAAAAAATTTTAGAATCCCACCGGGCCGAAATGGGTTAATTTATTCCAACCAAATTTATACAACTAATTCAGTTGCTAAGAGGAACATTTGTGCAAAATTTCAAGTCAATCGGTCAAACCGTTTTTCCTTGACATCCAAAATACGAAAAAGCTTAAAACGGCTCTGGAGCCGCAACCTGTTGGCTTATAAAAATGTGACATAGCCTATGCGACCCCCCGGGCTCTCAGAATTATTTCTTTAAAATATTGTGACAATCGGACCAGTGGTTTTCATGTGAATCCTAGACAAACAAACAAATTTTCTGCTTTATATATTAGACTAGCAGATTTACCCGGCGTTGCTCGGAAGCTTGCAAATTGTAAAAAAGCAAGTTCTAGCCAATTTTTTGAAATACTACTTATAAATGAAGACACAAAAAAATATTTGTGGAGTTCCGTTAACCCATTGTTGCCCAGCAGCTTTTTATATATTTTCTCGTTGCTTAGCTATATATTAGAAATGATTTAACCGATTAACTTAAAATTTTGTATATGTGTTCGTCTTTGAAAATGAAGTTCACTTTACTAACAGATTATGAATTTGTCAACCCCTGCCGACCCGACGATTGTTCAAAAAAAAATTTGTAAGTAAATTACGTCCAATTTTTGAAAGTAGGTACAGCTTCTTTGAATTAGGGGTATGCTTAAAAAAATGTTGTGCGAGTTCTTTTAACCAATTGCGAAACAAAAACTTTAAAAAACAGTTTGATCGATTATCTCTAATTTTTCGATACATGGTGCTTCTTGACTATTTGGTGCTCCTTGACGATAGAGTTGAGGATGGAAGGTTTCCGGCAAATAATGTTAATTGAATTAAAATTACTTTAGGCCTAAAGGGTATACTAATTTTGCCATTATGTCATTATACTATGTTAATAGTAGTTTTATTGAATTGCCAACTTTTGAATAAAATATAGTCGATGGTTTAGAAAATGTTTAAAAATCTGCTTTTCAATTTATATTTTGTTTAGTACTTACGGTGTACTACACTCTTCCTCGTTTTTTTAAGATTTTATTTTTAGTTTTCATTTGAAAACTGCAATTTCACATTGAAATCTATTTTTAAAAAACAACAACTGAAAAGTAGATAAAAAACAAAGACTTACGAAAAAATGTGGATAAGGAAAATGTTATGTTATTTAATTTTAATGATATTATTATTCGGATCCTTTATTAGCTTCATTTTTATTATTATTAATTTTATCTCATTTAGCTTTTAACTATTTGAGACTATTTAAGGAAAAAAATAGTCTTATTAATTAAGTGAGCTTTTGGAGTAATGGTTAACTTGCGTTCATACCAAAAATTTGAAAATTTCATTGAATCTTTGTCCAAAACGCGCAAACAGGTCAAAACCAAATTAAGCCTTTGGATTTTAATTAAAATGCTGATATAAAAACTTCAATAAAATTCTTTTGAACGTTTAAGCAAATAAAATTTATAGAAAACTTCATCGCGTCGTTGTGGAAAACAGGTTAATCGAACTTAACTAAAACTTTTTGCAACCTCTCTTTTAGACTGCAAAATAAACCTGTAAAATTGGACACAAATCGGAATCACAAAATTTTTTGAAAGCCCGCCAGGCCGAAATTGGTTAATTTATTCTAACCAAATTTATATAACTAATTCCGGTTGCTAAGAGGAATATTTGTGCAAAGTTTTTTTTTTTTTTTTTTTCTTTATTAACAATTGATAAAAATTAATATTATAGATAAATGTTACAATTAGAATTTAATTTGACCTTAGCCGAAGCAATCTGGTCGTATAGAATTTTACAATATTAAAGTATAATTTATTAATAGATAATAAGGTATAATTATTGTTTTTTTTTTTTGTTTTTTTTTTTGTTTGGATCATAAAATATTTAAAATAATTCATATTATAATTAGGAACCAAGATCTAGTTAATATTTTTTTATTTTTTCTTTATCTTTCTTGACATATTATGTAAACATCAACTATAAGAAATTATTTTTTTTTTTATTTTTTTTTTTTTTTTTATTTTTTTACTTTTATTTATTATTATTACTTTATTATTTAGTTAAATTGCGATAGTTTTCAAAGATCTTCTTATAATTTTATTTTTGTTTTGTTTTAATAACCTGTTTTGATTTTTTTTTCTTTATTATTTTTTAACTCAAGCCCTTGCTAATATAATGTTATGAAAGTACTTAAACAATTGAAATTCCGTTTGTAATACCTAAACTTATTAAAAATACTTTAATTTTATTTTTAAAAACACTATAACTCTGAATTTCCTTCAATTCTATTGGTAAATTATTAAAAGCCTGTAGGCAATTATAAAGACAATTATTCTTTTGCTTGTCAGTTTTAAATATCGAGAGATAGAAATTGGATTTGTTTCTGGTATTGTAGTTGTGAAAGTCGATTGTTTCGATTTAGAATAAAATTATGTTTAATTTTGTTGTTTACTATTTTAAAAGCTAATAAGTAAAGTTAACGCTTGCATAGGTTATCAAAAGAAATGTACTGATGTGTGTATAATTGATGTGTAGGGTATCTTAACGGATAACCATGTATAGATTTGATAGCTTTTTTGTGTAAAATATCTAATTTATCGATATAGGATTGTGTCGTTCTACACCATATAGGATTTAAATAACATAAATGTGATGAAATATAGGACGAGAATATTAAGAATAAGACATCTTTACTAAAGAATTTTCTTAGTTTCCTTAAAATAAAAATATATGGGGATACTTTCTTGATAACGTGATCGATGTGAGGAGACCATTTTAGTTTATTATCTATAACTAAACCTAAGTAGTTAAAATGCTCGACTATTTCTAAAGATTCTTGTTTATAATTGATGTTGATGTTATTCCAAGTTTTGTTCTGAAATAACAAAATTTTTGTCTTTTTTATATTTAGGGACAGTTTGTTTTTTTGAAGCCATTCCTCAACTATAGATAAGTCAGATAAAATGGCGTTTTTTATCTCGCTTTCGCAGTCCATAGAATATTTTATAACGGCATCGTCTGCGTAAAGTTGTATGCTGCCTTTGAGTGCTAGATGAGTGATATCATCTATATAAATTTTAAATAGGTCAGGTCCCAGAATTTAGCCCTGCGGAACGCCCTTTTTCACATAGATAAAATTACTACAACTATCATTTACGCTTACTTTTTGATTTCTTTGCATTAAGTAAGTTTCAAAGAAGTATTTGTCATTATAGCATAAGTTTAGTTTAAATAACTTAAAAAGTAAAATTTCGTGATCGACACAATCGAAGGCTTTTTGTAGGTCGATAAAGATACACCCAGTGTATTTGCCTTTATCCATACTTCGAGTAACAAAGTCCGTTAATGCGAGACATGCGTCGGTAGTATTTGAATTCTCTTCGAAACCGTACTGATCTTGGTGCAGGATAGCATTATTTCTCAAAAAGGAAGTAAGGCGTTTTTTAATAATTTTTTCAAAAATTTTCGAAAAAGTGCTCAAGACTGATATTGGTCGAAAATTAGTTGCATTGGTGACATTTCCACCTTTATAAATAGGTGTTATAACCGCAGACTTGAGCGAATTTAAAAAAGTTGAAGTGAGAAACGACTTATTAATATACTCTTTTAAAATTGGACAAAGTTGGGTCGAGAACTTTTGTACAAATTTTGCAGAGATACAATCGTACCCTGTCGCTGACGAAGTTTTAAGAGAATCAATTGCTTCTTTTACCTCCGTTAAATTTGTTGGGTTTAGTTGAAGAGGAGAAAATATGTTCCTACTAAACTTCCCCAAATATTCCTCATCAATCGGACTTGAGTCAATGTCAAGAGTATCGGTAACGTTAACAAAAAATGTATTTAATAAGTCACTTATTTGGTGTTGATTTTCTATAACCTTATTATTATCTGTTAAAGTTTTTATCTGACTGCCGGTTTTCAAATTACTTTTGTTGTACATTATTTGTTTATACAAGTTCCACAGTTTCCTCCCATCACTAGGATCCTTGGGGATAATTGAATTACAATAATTCGTTTTAGCCAGCATTATAAGATCATTTACATTTTTTTTAAAAAATACATAAAGATCGTTGGTTTTTGTATCATTAGGGTACTTCTTCTTATATTTAAAAAAGGAGTCTCGAATTTTTATGAACTTTATAATGTCAGGAGTCATCCATTCTTTTTATACCCTACACCTATAGAATAGGTAAAGGGGTATATTAACTTTGGTATGGTGTTTGTAACCACCTAAAGGAAGCGAGCTAGATATGGAAAAGTATATATGTTTGTGATCAGCGTGACCGCCTTAGTCGATATAGCCATGTCCGTCCGTCCGTCCGTCCGTAGGCACGATAACTCAAAAAATAATGGAGCTATCTTGATGAAATTTTAACTGTAGGTTACTAGGACTGAAAGTACGGCGGGGATTGCATATGGGCGAAATCGGCCCATGGGTTCGGATTCTGGACCTTTTAATCGGTTTCAGGGCTAACGAACAAATATAAAAAATCACGATAACTCAACAACTAATGACGCTATCTTCATCAAATTTGTGCTGTAGGTTACTAGTAATGAAAATACTTCGGGAATTGCGTAAGGTCGGAATTGGACCATGGGTTCGGAACCTAGAACTTTTTGATCGAATTTAGGCCAAACGAGCATAATTCCGAAACCAATGAAGATAGAACCTCCAAATTTAGTATCAGGGTGTCCCTTCCTATTTCCTAAGTGTCTTGTGAATTTGGGTTCCATTGGAGTAGTGGGTCGGGGACCAGCCACACATTTCCGAAGACCTTAAAGCATATCTTTAAAATAATTAAAGATAACAACTTGAAAAAATGTAGAAGCTTCCAATTTGCCACAAAGGTGTTCTTTACTATCTCTTGCGTGTTCCCCTAATTTGGGATCAATTGGAGTGGTGGTTCTGTACCCCTCTCAGACCTCCCAAGTTTTAAAGGCTTATAATCGAAATTACTAAAAATAGTTATTTAAAATTAGGATAGACCGTTCAATTTGTGTACAAGGGTTAACTAGTACTATAAGTACAGCGCGGACTATATAAGGGCGAAATCAGCCCAACCGTTCGGATTCCGGACCTTTTAATCGATGTCAGGGCTAAGGAACATATATAAAAAATCACGATAACTCAACAACTAATGAGGCTATCTTCATGAAATTTGTGCTGTAGGTTATTGGCAGCGAAACTACGGCGGTGATTACGTACGGTGAGGATTGGACAATGGGTTCGGAATTTAGAACTTTTTGATCGAATTTAGGCCAAACGAGCATAATTCCGAAACCAATGAAGATAGAACCTCCAAATTTGGTATCAGGGTGTCCCTTCCTATTTCGTAAGTGTCTTTGAAATTTGGGCCCCATTGGAGTAGTGGATCGGGGACCAGCCACTCAGTTCTTAGGCCCTTAAATCATATTTTCGAAATTAATAAAGATAGTTACTTGAAACAAATGTAGAAGCTTCCAATTTGCCACAAGGGTGTTCTTTACTATTTCTTGCGTGCCCCCCTAATTTGGGATCAATTGGAGTGGTGGTTCAGAACCTCTCTTAGACCCCCCAATGTGTAAAAGCTTATCATCGAAATTAATAAAACTAGTAACTTAAAATTAAGATAGAGCGTTCCAATTGTGTACAAGGGTTAACTAGTATTGAAAGTATGACGGGACTGCATATGGGCGAAATCGTACCATAATTTCGGGTCCTGGAACCCTTGAAAAGTTCAAGGACTAACAAACATATATCTTAAAAACACCATAACTCAAAAAATAATGCCGGTATTTAGATGAAATTTAACAGTAGGTTACTAGTAATGAAAGTACCATGGGATTTCGTTGTGGTCGAGTTTAATTTCGAAGCCAAAGAATATATTTCCTATGTCCTATGTGTCTCCGAAATCTAGACTTAATTGTAGTGGTTCAGCTATGTTCAAAGGTACTTGCTGCATTTATGTAAAATTTATTTTTATATTTAAATGAATTATATGAAAAGGTGTAAATTTTTAATTGTATTTTAGAAATACATTTATTGCATATTTTGCGTTTATAAGTTTTTCTATTAGGTATATAAACTAACCATTTAAAATAATTGCAATTTTTAAAAATTTGGATTATTAAATATATTATGCTTTGATTATCTTTTTATCACAAAATTTAATAATTAGAATTTTTTCATTTTGTAATTGAATTGGAATAAATATATTTTCATTTATTTCAAGTTTGTTTGTTTTTTAATATTTTTAAATATATAAATTAGTAAGAATTTGTAGTATTTTTTAATAGATAGGGTATTTAGAAAATGTTTTTAGTATTATACAGTTAATTTGGATAGCTATTTCTTACGATCAAATTAATAACAGCTTCTATGGTGTTAAAATGACTTATGGATATGTCCTTAAATTTGAACCAAATTTGAACCCTACACCTAGGGTATTTCTAAGTCGGTTGCACCGACTGACTGTTTCTTTACTTGTTTTTTTTTTTTGTATAGGTTACCGGGATTAATCTCGTATGTTCTTTTATTAGCAATGATAAGGCATGCACGAATTCGTCAAAACTGTAGTTGTTTAGATTAAAATTTGACCAAAAACTATTTGCCGATAAGTTATTGTAATCTAATACAGTTTTATAAATAGTGACGTTTTGTTCAATGCATGGATTTAGATTTGTACTAATATGAAACATTTGATGATCCGATAGAGGAGTGTCAATAATATGAAAACAATATTTATATTCGATTAAATCGGAGATAAAGTGGTCAATTATAGATTTAGAGTTTTTATCAATTCTTGTAGCAAACCGTTCATTAATTTTATTGTATATAAAATATCCGCTAGAGAGCAAAACCTGAGAATAGTTTTTAGCCTCCCTGTTGTGCTTGTCAAGTAGATTGATATTGAGATCCCCTAAAACTAGCGATCGTTTATAGGTAGATGTAATTAAATCGAGTTTATTTATAAAGTCTACCATATTTGTTTGTTGAGATCTATAAAAAGATATGATGTTCACATTTTCTTTTAGTAATCTAATTATCAAAAGGTTGGAATTGTTGAACTTTTCCACAAGGACTGAAGTGCTACTAATTTTTTCAGCCACATATATAGCGACACCCCCGTACGTTATGTTCCGAATTGACTCAGTACGATTTGAGAAGTAACCAGCGTATCCCGGTAGGTTGAAAAATTGATTTTCAGTTTTGTGTAGCCAAATTTCAGTTAAGACTAGAACATGTATTGCGCATCCGTAAGAATTAATTAGAATTTCAAGGTCAATTAATTTATTTCGTAAATTTCTGATATTTAAATATAGAATGTTTAAATTATGTTTATAATTCATCATTACACTTTTGGGTAACTCTGTATAGTAGTTCACTTTCATATCATTCTCAAAATTAAATGACGTAATTACTAATTACGACAATAGAGTCCGTTAAGCACATGGAATTTGGCAAGCATACATACAAAAACTGAGTAATTAAAATCAGTATTAGGACGGCTTTAAATAAATACGCATCGGAATTAATGAATAAGAAAGTAAATAATTCAGTTTTACGTTTAATTATATAAAAAATTCCTATTTTTTCAATTATATTTGAAATAATAGTTTTAGTTATAGTTTTAATTATAGTTTTAGTAATAATTAAGAAATTTATAAAGATAATTTGTATATTAGCAAAGAATAAAAGAAAAAAAAATAATAGTGAATTCAGGTTATGTATTAAGATAAAATTGCAATAAGATTTAATAAAATTTTTTATGTAATTTGATTTGATAAATGCGGTCCGCGGCGGGTTATTTTTAAGAAAAAAAAATTGTAATTCATAAAATGTTGTTGTAAAATTTAAATGTTGATGTGAAAATAAATTGATAAAGTATAAATTGTACAAGATTAATTGACATTGATAAAAATTAAAAATTGTTGATGTGAATGTTAAAATTATTAGATATATAAAAAAGATAAAATTTAATAGAAAAATAATTACTTTTAGGATGATTAAAAAATTATAAATAAAAAAACCAATTGGTATAATCATAAAAAAATTCTTGTGTTTTTTTTGTTTTTTAAATAAAATGTGGAAAAAGATGAAACTTAAAATTTTAATAGAAAAATTAAAATAACAAGTGCCACAACAAAAAAACAAAAAGTTCCGGGCACTGGTGAAAGAGGAAAAGAGATGAAATATGATTTCAGAAATTAGTAATTTTACATTAGTTTTATTAATTATTAATATTATTATTTTTGATTTTCTCGATATCATTAAAATTATTAATGTTCTGAATTTTGCTTGAAGAAGATTTACGAATTTTAATAATAATATCCTTAATCCATAAATATTGAAAATTACAATTAATTTTAATTTGCTTTGCTTCAAAATATAATTTTTTTTGAAATGGCGATAGATGGTTTCTGAAATATATTTCTCTATTTCCCTCTTCACTTGGAAAAAATTCTGATGTGTATATATGCTGTCTCTTTTTCTTTAACATCAGTTCTTCTTTAATTGCCTGAGATCGAAGATGCACTATATATTGTTTATTGTTGTTTTCGGTGCCAATTTTTGAAGTGATCGTTTCAATTCGCTCGATGTCATTAGTTTCAAGTCAATTGGTCAAACTGTTTTGAATCGACATTAAAAAGATTGAAAAAGCTTCATTGGGCCCTCGTGCCCTAACAGGTTAACCGAACTCAACAAAAATTTGTGTCAGCCTCTCTTTTCGACTGCAAAATCACCCTTTAAAATTAAACGCAAATCGAAAACACAAAATTTGTTGGAAGCCCGCCAGGCCGAAATGTTATACAACTTATTGCGGTTGCTAAGAGGAACTTTTGTGCAAAATTTCAAGTCAATCGATCAAACCGTTTTGACTCGACATCCAAAAAACGAAAAGGCTTGAAACGGCTCTGGAGCCGCAAGCTGTTGACTAACAAAAATGTGACATAATCTATGTCACACCCCGGGCTCTCAGAATTATTCCGTAAAATTTTGTGACAATGGGACTAGTGATTTTCACGTGAATCCTGGACAAACAAACAAGCAAACAAACAAATTTTCTCCTTTATATATTAGATTAAATAAAAATTAAATTTTTACTTCACTATTACTTACTCGTTTCGTTAATTGTGTATCCATCATAAAATTATGTACATGCTTTTCAGCTCGGGTTAGCTCAAGTTTGCGTGACACCACGGCAACAAGAAGCGCAGTACACCCAGCTCCCTGAAAAGAAAAATATTTGGTTATTATTAAATTCTATCATCTCTCATATTGGGTTACATACGAATTTTCATTTTCAACCTGCTAGCGTTATTATTTAGTAAAGATAATATTATGTACTATGGCTCTAGCAGTCAATATGGATATTGTTCTTAGTTCTATCTAGAATAATATCTAAAATTGCCATAATACATTTTATTAATTTCAACTTCGTAATGTGATTTGCTCCATTTATTAATTTTTTTATTTTATTTTATTTTGAACTAAAAGAAGTTTTTACAAACAAATTCCTATAGCTAGAACTTTGAATTAACATCATCATTTAATAACATAGCCATAATTTTAATAACAAAAGTTTATTTATTCGTTTGTTAATTGTAGAAAATGCATATATAGCAAAAACATAGTTCAAATGAAATTTATAAAGTTAAAAAAGCAAATAAATTATAAAATAACTAGCAGATTTACCCGGCGTTGCTCGGGAGCGTGCAAATTGCGAAAAAGCTAGTTTCGGCCATTTTTTCGAAGTACTGCTTTGGTTAAAAAGAAAGCCTCAGAAAAATATTTGTGGAGTTCCGTTAACCCGTTGCAGGCCAACAGCTTTTAATAGGTTTTTTCGTTACTTTGCTATAAATTAGAAATTGTTTAACCGATTGACTTCAAATTTTGTATATGTGTTCGTCTTTGACAATGGAGTTCACTCTATTAACAGACTTGGAATTTGTTACCCCTTGCCGCCCGACTATTTTAAAAAAAAAAAATTAAGAAAGGATATTACGTCCAATTTTGCGAAATATTGCTTGGTCGAAATTTCAAAAACAGGTTTGTTGAGTTGCGTTAACCCATTGTGGCACAGCAGCTTTTTACAGATTTTTCATTACTTTACTCTTAAGCAGGAACGCTTTGACCACTTGAATGTAAATTTTTTATGCGTATATATATGTGTATACTTATCATTCTTACGATTATTCAAAAAAAAACCTTTTTGTAAGTAAATTACGTCCAATTTTTGAAAGTAGGTAAAACTTTTTTGAATTAGGGGAATGTTTAAAAAATGTTTTGCCTAGTTCTTTTAACCGATTACGAAACAAAAACTTTAAAAAACGGTTTGCAAAACAATTTTAACGATTATCTATAATTAAACCATTCTTGTGCTAACTTTTTTCAATAACATCAACTTAAATTAAAACTCCATTGACAAGTCAAAAGGGTATACTAAATTTGCCATTATGTCATTATACTAAGTAAATAGCAGTTTGCTTGAATTGCCAGCGTTTGAATTAAATATATTCGATGGTTTAGAAAAGGTTTAAAAATCTGCTTTTCAACTTATGTTTAGTTTTCTAGTTACCTGAAAGTTCTACTACGCTCTTCCTCGTTTGTTTATTATTTTAATAAATGTTTTAACAGATTACGAGATTAAGATATTTTAAGAAAGAAATTAAGAGATTTAAGAGAAATGTAGGCTTCTTTCTTGGAAAAACAGTTTTAAAATACTATGTATTTAAGCATAAAATATACGAAATTGAATTTTTTTTGATTTTATTTGAAGAAAACGGCAATTTTACACTGAAATCTTTTTTTAAAAAACAACAACTGCAAAGTAGATAAAAAACAAAGACTTACGAAAAACTGTAGAGAAAGAATATGTTACATTATTTAAATTTAAAGATATTATTATTCGGATTCTTTAGTAGCTTTATTATTAATATTAATATTTTCTCATTCAGCTTTTGCACTATTTGAGATTATTTGTGAGCTAAAAAATTAGTATTATTAATTAAGTGAGCTTTTGGAATAAAGGTTAGCTTGCGTTAATACCAAAAATTTGAAAATTTTATTGAATCATTGGTAAACAGGTCAAAACCAAATTGACCCTGTGGATTTTTATAATTAAAATGCTGATACAAAATTTTCAATAAAATTCTTTTAATTGTTTAAGCAAATGAAATTTAAAGAAAACTTCTAGGCGTCGTCGTGGAAAACGGGTTAATCGAACTTAATCCTAAAACTTTTTGCAAACTCTCTTTTGGACTGCCAAACCACCCTGTAAAATTGGACACAAATCGGAAACACAAAATTTTTTGAAAGCCCGTCATGCCGAAATGTGTTCATTTATTCCAACCAAATTTATGCAACTAATTACGGTTGTTAAGAGGAACATTTGTGCAAAATTGCAAGTTAATCGGTCAAACAGTTTTGCCTCGACATCCAAAAAACGAAAAAGCTTAAAAAGGCTCTGGAGCCGCAACCTGTTGGCTTATAAAAATGTGACATAGCCTATGTCACCCCTCGGGCTCTAAGAATTATTCCTTTAAAATTTTGTGACAATCGGAACAGTAGTTTTCACGTGAATCCTGGACAAACGAACAAACAAATTTTCTCCTTTATATATTAGATGTGAACTTGAAGTGTAATATAATATACTGAAAATTATTGTCTTAGTTAGATCATTAAGAAATTTTAATTTTAATTTACGTTTAAAAGTTATCTATTAATTTGTGTTGCAAAAATATGACTATAATTAGTGAATGTAATGCAAAATCTGTTTATTGGATAATATTTTCCATAATCAAATCTATGAGTATTTTCAACTAAATATTTATTACTTCCCGTATTTCTTCCCCGATTGTTTACTTTAAAATTATCTACTAAAAACTGAACGTCAATATTTGTTCTTAAAGCGTCAAATGTACAGCAGGAATAAAGAATTTGCCTGCGTTAGGATAAAGCTAAGATATTTCGTGAACTAAGTCTTATGAGATATTATTCAGAATTGAATAATCTCTAGGATTTTATTGTTATCTCAAAGCAAATAAGAAAAATTTCTTTTGCACGGATTCTATTCTATCAGAATGTACTTGAAATGCCGGATCCCACACAAAAATATTATATTCAAGAGTAGATCGTACTAAGGTAAAATAAAAACTTTAGATACAGCAATGCTGCTGAATTCATTAGCTCTTTATACCCGTGCATACACATATGACATCGGGTATATTAGATTTGCTCCTCCGTTTGTAACGCATCGATCTAGACGAGCTATATATAGTGTCAAGGGTACGTATCGGCTCAGAATCGAAAAATTAGTCGATCTAGCTATGTGTGTCTGTCCGTCCGTCCGTCCGTCCGTCCGTCTGTGTGTCAGCACAATAACTCAAAAACTAAAAGAGCTACAGTTTTGAAATTTTCACAAAATATTTTTCAATCAATTTCTAGGTTCCCTATTTTTTTTGGTTAAGATCGGACCAAAACTTCGGGTAGCTCTCGAACAGCTAACTTTTTTAACTCCAATATTTTCATACAAAAATTTTAAATTTAGCTATGCATCTTGTATTTAACATGAATAATATTAATTTTGTTTGTTTTTGTTTTTTTGTTTATTTTTTTTTTTGTATAGATAACGATTTCGAGTTAGAATTTCATATGATTTAAATGACGCGTAGTTTATTTAAGATAAGCAAAAAAGAACACAAAGATTGATATTGATAGATATTTATTTTTTTTTATTATTTTATTATTAAATAAGTCTTTATTCTCCAAAAAAATATATAATAAATATAGTTAATTAATAAGTACAATAATATTAAATGAGAGAATAGTTAATGACATTTAAAAATTACAGAAATTTGTGTTCAATGCCATTTCATAATAAACTAAATACTTAAAAATATACTAATACGTTATTGTGGGGTTATTGTATTATATTATATATTATCATGAACTAAAAAATACATAATCCAAATTAAAAATAAAAGGTAAAAAAACTTTTATATAATATTATTTAATATCAATTAATTAATTAAATGTAAAAAGTAGAGAGAAAAAACAAAAAAAAAAAAAAAAAAAAAAAAACAAAGCTTAAGATTTATAAAGCCAAAAAAATATAAGCAAAAGGAAAAGTACAAAACTAATTAAAATCGTGTAGAGAAGGAAGAAAATATGTAAGTAATATATCAATTTTATCTCCTCCTTAGCCTAGGTGGTTAGAGCGCAAACCTTGCAATCTAAACACTGTGGCAGTCCCGGGTTCGAATCCTGGTGGGAGATACCATAGCCAGTAAAATTAAAATTAATAATTATAATAAATTAATATATAATAAATTATAATATAATAATTCCATACCTAAAAATATAATAATAAATAATTAGTAACAAATAATATAAAAATATACCTATAATCGTGTTTCCAGCTATACTCTATAATCTAATAATTAATACTGAATAAACAATAACCTATATGTAATTGAACGACAATGTAATTGCAACTGTCATATGCAATTACAATGGCAGTACACACCTAAAAACATGACACGGTTTCTCTACTTGACCGATAGATGACACTAGGGAAAAATTAAGAAGCGACATCTTGTAGATAGATTACAGTAGACCAATCATTTACTTAATTGAAAAAGGAAAAAACGATTCGAAACACAAGGCAGAGCCTCGGATAAGAAAAAAAAAAAAAAAAGCAGATGGAGATGCCTAGTAGATATCCTATGCTCCCAAGAGGAGTAATAAGGACAAAAAAAAAAAAAAAAAAAATATCAATTTTAATGTGTTCATCATGATATAACATAAGGAGAAGGAATAAAAATAAAACAAAATTCAAAATGTTTCCATAAAGTGTGCACAAAACATGACAAAGTATCCCTAGGTAAAACGAAAAAGAACATTTAAACTCTAACTTTTAATAAATCTTCGATTTCATTGTATTTGAATTCTAACAACCAAGCTTTAACCTTATTTAAGAATTTGTTTTGATTTCTTATATTTTTTATTGGTTCAGGCAGCTTGTTAAATAAACGGCAAGATACCACAGTATATGAGTTTCGGAAGTTTATTGTTCGGAAAGTAGGAACGTTAACTGAACTATCATTATTTCTCAGGTTATATCTAGTAGAAGATCTGCTCTTTAAGTAGCCTGCTCTATTATAAAATATTTTTAAGACTTTGTTAATAATATAAATGCCTAACGGGTAGAATTTTAGTTTCAGTAAACAATGAAAAGCTAGGATGCAATCGACTTTTTTTACATATTTTTCTTATTACGCACTTTTGAATAATAAGTATTGGCTTAATTTTATTTAGATATGCTCCCCCCCAACATGATATCCCATATTGAATTTTCGAATGGAATATTCCGTAGTAGAATTGTTTCATTAACTTTTTAGAACAAACTTGGCTCAAACGATAAAAATTTCGTAATGTAGTGCGCAGATATTTTTTTAATTCTAGAGTGTGTTTGGACCAATTCATACCACAATCTAGAGTAATACCCAAATATTTGAATTTTTTCACTATCTCGATATTAAAGCAGTTAGTGCTACAGGCTTCGTTGTCACAAAAGGAAGGTACATTAACATTTGAGGTACACAAAGTATTAATTAATTTAAACTTTTTACACTCAGAAGAGTGATATAACATATTTAAATCAGGAAGATTCTTGTGAGACAGGTTAAAAAACATGATCTTGGTTTTGTTACTAATAATCAGTTTATGTAAAACCCGTAACCGTAAACCAATTTCTTAGTAAAATTAAATCATTATTAATAGCACTAACCATATCTAATGGAGAATCTGATGAGTATGTACACCGCAAATCGTCAGCAAACGCTGTCAACTTACTATAGAAAGGCTGGCTAAATAACAAGTTTATATATATTAAGAACAGGATTGGACCCAAAACCGAACCCTGGGGTACCCCATGTTTTAATGCTTTAAGATGACTAAAGTGGTTTTCAACTAATACTTTTTGTCCAAAAAAGATCTAAACCAGTCAAGTATTGGTCCTCTGAATCCGATATTTAAAAGTTTTTTCAAAAGAATATTATGGTTTATCATGTCGAATGCTTTGGTAATGTCTACGAAGAGTCCTGCACAACATTTTTTCATATTTAAACCTTGTTGAACAATATAACAAAAATCCAGTAGAGCGTCCTCAGTAGATACTCCCTTTTTAAAACCGTACTGCCTAACATCAAAAAACTGGTTTTTATTTAAGAAATTTACTATTCTACTTTTCACAGCTTTCTCAAACACTTTAGAAAATGTGGATAATAACGAAATTGGTCTGTAATTGTTAACTTCCTTAGTACTTCCTTTTTTAAAGAGAGGTATTACCACAGCACATTTCAAATCTACCGGGAATACCCCCGACATAATACTATGATTAAAAATATATGACAACATATCCACAATGTTAAATGCAATATTTTTCAGAATATTACTAGATATACCATCTGAACCTCTAGAGTCAGAGTCAGCTAATGAATTAATGATTTTTAGTAATTCTAATGCAGTAATATTGTTAAAAAAGAATTATTTACTATATTATTAATTAAATTCCATTCTTTTTTTAGGTTCCCTTCACATTCAGAGAATTTGTTTTGATAATAGTTATCACGACAATTTGAAATATCTTTTTTTAATTTTCTACATAGATTTTTATATTGAAGTTTAATTCTGCTATTAGATGGATGTTTAGAACATTTAATCCTTAATTTATTTTTTAATTTAATTTTATTAAGTAAATTCTTATTCATCCAAATTTTTAAATATTTTTTCACCTTTTTTGGCTCTTTCATAGTATAACACTCATCTATATGACCAAGTAAAATTTTTATGAAATTCTTAAAAGCTGAAGACACATCAATATTATTATAAACATTTTCCCAAAATTCAAACTTTAGTTTTTGATTAAGTTTTATAAAGTTAATTTCTTTCTTGCCTTTTAAAGTGATATATTTTTCTGGTTTTTGTTTATTAAATACATTTAATAACAGACCTGTCATATAATGGTCTGAAATTTGCAGATCCATATTGACAATTTCACAACAATTTAGTGGTATTTTATTAAACCTACCTAAAATATGGTATATACATGTACCAGAATTAGGTCTTGTAATTTTATTTATAAAAGATATTAAACCATATTCCGCTATAACTGTGAGATATGATTCCACATATTCACAACAATTTAAAAGGTCTAAATTAAAGTCACCTAACACTATAAGATTATTAGCTCTTACATCACTTAATAATTTGGAAAATTCTTCAAGAAATAACTGAACGTTTTGTCGATGAAATCTATAAATACATATAAAAGTGAATGGTTCACTTTTAATAATGCAACTAATTTTTATAATATCTGCTGATAAAAAGTTAAAATTTTCTACTATACAATCAAATTCATTCTTTACAAAAACACCTACACCGCCCGCTGAGTATTGATTATTAGTACAAGCAAAAAATTTAAAACCTGGTATTTCAAAATCATTTACCTCAAAATCGTAAATCTAAATTTCAGAT
The DNA here is from genome assembly GCA_963082915.1 of Dolichopus griseipennis. Lineage (NCBI taxonomy): Eukaryota > Metazoa > Arthropoda > Insecta > Diptera > Dolichopodidae > Dolichopus > Dolichopus griseipennis. The sequence goes on along the minus strand of OY720441.1, from coordinate 249,301,530 downwards.
ATAAAAATAAAGTCAGGAATGTTTCCTAAGGCTTCAAGATTTGCAACAAAAACGTCAAAATTTTTTCTCAGACTCCTTATGTTTTGATGAACTACAAGAAAACTATTATTATTGCAATCTTCAATAAGATCATTTTTTAGAATCATAATAAAACAAAAACAAAAAAATATATTAGATAACTAACAAATATATTTTTTAAATATTTTGTAAGTCATCAAATAATCTTATTATGAAGATTGCACTGTTTTCATCCTTTCTAATAAATATATTACAATTTTTATACCAAAGATATTTGTACTCCTTTTCTCCCTTCATCTTCTTGGCTTCCATAAATAAAGCTAGATTATAATTAGTTAAACTGTCGTTTATAAAAATTTTATTTATTTTATTGTTGTTGTATATATTTCTAAAAAGTTCTGTATTTAATTTTTTGTTGTTTTTTTTTTTTGCTGTCATAATTTTTTGTTTTGTAGCACTTTCTTTAAATTTTACACAGATAGTTTGCCTAATTGCAGCTTTGTTGTTAATACGTTAATACTGCTATTGCTCTCATTATTGCTAAGATTGTTGATGTTGTTTTTACTCTCTGCTGTCTTTTGTTTACTCTTCTTCAGAAAACATTTCTCAATTTCACTTTCGCTTATATCAATAGATAAACCTTCTTTAATTACTTTTTTTGCTGCATTTATGTAGTTATTCTCATCTCTCTCAAACGATGGTAAACCACTTATTTCAATGTAATTGTTTAATTGTTGTTGCTGCATATAATTTAACCTATTCTCTAATTTGTGTATTTTTGCATGTAGGTTAGAATTTTCATGCTGCAATTCTTTAATTACATTTAAACATTTTCAATTTGTACTTTCTAAGCTGCTGAGTTTTTGATATATCATTTCCAATGTAATTGTATTTTCTTGTATATCAGTATTAGAGATTTCTTTTGTAAGATCGTGTTGGTCAGCAATTGCGTTGTTGTCGATATCGTATTGATTCACAAGTGTATTGTCAAGTACAATATTTTTTGATTGTGAAGGTGGTCCAGTATATATATCAACAGTAGCAAACTCTTTTATAATGTTGTGTTGATCAGCATTATTGTTGTTGTTGTTTCTTTGGTTTGTACTTGTATTTCTAAGTACACTGTTGTGTGTTAGTGGCAGTGTTCTAGCATTTGATGTATTTGAATGCATTACATTAGAATTTGAGCCAATTAATGAGTTTCTCTTCAGAGCACTGCACTTAACACACCTAAACTTAGTACCGCTGCTTTTGAAAAAATCAAGCTCTTCTGTTTTTATATTCACACATTCGCAATGAAACACAACCTTACAATCTCCGCAACAAATCTTATTTACATCTTGCCGCAAAATTTTTGAGTTGCAAATACCACAATTCATTTTAAATTATTTTAATTTCAGGCAAAACCAACCAAATACTTTAAAGTGACAATTTTTTATAATTAAATAAGTTATAAGATTTTGGTAGTTTAATCAAAAAAAATAAAAGTAAAAATATCGTTTTTTTTTTTTTTTTTTTAAATATGTATAAAACCGGAAAAAATTCTCTAACATGTTACCCCACACAACGATGTAAAGAGAATGAATATATGAATGAATTATGAATATATATGATGAATCATCATGATGATTATTATATGAATATGATCATATGAAGTTGATTTGGCTTAAGTTTAATATATTCGTGAATTAAAAATTAATTATAAGAGATGGAATTGAAAAATTAGAGCAAGAGTTTTGAAATTCACACAAAACATTTTTGGGGCATTTTTGAGGTTGTCTATTCTTTTTGATTAAGACCAGATTAAGGTTTTGGGGAGCTGCCACACAACTTCTTTGCACCAATATGAATTTCTAAGAACCTGATTATACTACGAGGATGAAAATTACACACTGTTAGTTATATAATGAACCGAGCACTTATATGGAGTTTCAAAATGTTACGGCCCCGTTTTTGGGCAGCTGCCATACAAAGTTGTCAATTCGATAACTGTGAATCTAATGAAGCTACTAGGTTAAAATCAAAACTGGGCAGATAAAGTAATAGGACAAGTTACTTGGCAAAGTTGGACATCACTCGGACCAACTATTAGGGTGGGCTATTTTTTTTTTTTTATGGGATAATAAGTTAATTAAAAATTATGGGATAATAAGTTAAATTTTTTTTTAACTATTTTACTTTCTTATATTTTTTTTGTAATATTTATAATAGCATAGGGGAAATAAATAACGGTTAGTGGGTATGCACGGGTATCTAAAAGTTGACAAGGGCAACTATAATCTTCCTCGTCTTTTAATAAAACCGAGCATTTTTTTTTGGCCTGAAAATCATATACTCATAATGATGATGGAAGCTCAGCTTATCATCCAACAGAATCCCTTAATCGGTAATACTTGTAACCCTTTCAAGGTTTACATTATTAATGTTATAACCGAAAGAAATGGTAGACCTCTTTCGTGTAAAACTAATAACCTTGCATTTTCAATTATTAGTTGTAACTTATTAGAGAAGCACCATCCTTGTACAGAATTAAGATTTGTCTGAAGTAGACAACATCAGAATTATTTTTATTTACACGACAAATCTTGAGATCATCAGCAAATGCAACATGTGACACAGCGAAAAGTTTGCTAGCAAGATCGAAAATGAAAATATTAAACCAAAATGCACTTAAATGGCTACCTAGTACCGCAAGGTAACAAGAGTCCGAATAAAATTCTTGAAATCTGATATTTCGCGATCTATTTGTAATATAGGAGAATATTCAGCAAAGAAAAGACCACGAAATACCTAAAGCTGCAAGTTTGTTTAAATTTTGTGATCAACATGATCGAATGCTTTGTTAAAGTTCGGAAAATAGCATCAATTTGGGGTCCATTTTCATTATCCTTGTTTCATCCTTATTTCATTAAGGATTTCAGAAGTGTAAACTAAAACGATTGTTTTGGTGGAACGAGCTTTCTGAATCCATGTTGTTCGTTTTCGTTTAGTATGGTATTTGTGATGGGCGTAATTTTGTCTACAATAATTTTTTCGAAGAACAGTTGGAATAGTTGATAGAATAGCTATACAATGTTAATTATCGACGAAAAAATACCTGAGGAAAGAGATTTATTAAAAATAAAATGAATGTGGATAATTGAGATAACTGACATAGTTGTGGAATTAGGAATTATATTTATTGTGGAATTATAAAAAAGTCGGTGGAATTAGGTCTGGTCCCATACCTTGTTCAGTACGAAGTTAACTGATTGCTTCAAATATTTCAATTTCAGAAAGGTATAAATTCGTAATAATAGGATTTGAATTATTTATTGAGTTAGAGAAATCAAAATCAATTGGAGACTCGAGTGGACGATAAGCTTTCTGAAAAGAATTAACAAAATAAATTGCAGATAGTTTTAGGACATCTAGAAAACGTATTATCTTTTGATATTAAGCTTGGATAGTCGTAAGTTTTACGATTTGTGTAAACGAAGTCAAAACTTTTTTGGATCTGTAATTAATTTGTTGCCTATGTTAGTGAGATAACTATCATAAACAAGGTTAGATTTTTGTTCAAATTCAAAAGCAAGATCCTTATACTTGTTAAATAAGAAATTATTAGGCTCTTTTGAATTTTATAATTACTTTTGTAGCTTCTAGCGTTGGATACGTAATCCTTAGTTCACTATTCAGTCAAAGTTTGGTTGTCTTGTCCTTTTTGTGAATTTTAAAAACAAAAGAGTTAATTATCTCAAATTGCTTTGAATAGAATTGAGAGATCATTAAGTCAATATCCTGTTCGGTCCTAACTCATGACTGATAATGCTTTGGTAATCAGCATTAAGAAATTCATAAACAAAATTATTACTGTAAGATTTCTTAAAAGTCGTATACAATTGAAAAATTCGAAGATAATTGCTCATAATCATTCTATGGAGGAGGTTCAGAATCTGAACATATGGGCCGATTCTGCCCATATCCAATCCTACATATAAATCCTAGCTCCATTAGTTTTTGAGTTATCGTGCCTACGGAAGGACGGACATGGCTATATCGATTCAGGAGATCACGCTGATCAGAAATATATAATATATATAAGACTCAAGATAACTCCATTATTTTTTGAGTTATTGTGCCTACGGACGGGCATGGCTATATCGACTCAGGAGGTCACGCTGATCACAAATATATATACTTTTGCATATTCAGCTGGCTTCCCTTAGGTGGTTACAAAGTCAATATACCCCTTTACCTATTCTATAGATGAAGGGTATAATAAGTTTTTTCGGCCGAGCGGCAAGCAACAATTTAAATTTATTTTAGTAACACCTGTCTAGTATCAAAAATGAAAATAGCGTTAGTTCCTTTAATAAACTTTAATTATTCTACCACAATTGCAGTGGTATGAGGGATAAGCTTAAGAAATTATATATTGACATTAATTCATGTGAATTTAATATTTTGGCTATCGTTGAAACATGGTTGAACGATTTGATTTAAATGGAGAAATTTTGGACGGTGCTTGGTCGATTTATAGAAATGATCAGGATTTTTTTGCTACAAATTGTTCCTGTGGTGGTGGTGTACTACTTGCAGTAAACAATACCTTATCTAGTTCTAATCAATTGTTCGAATCACTATAACTTGCTACTCTTTTAAAGAAAAATTATAACAAGTGGCTAAGTCTTACATTCAAAAATACATATGATAAAGTGGTGGTAAAGCTGCCTGATGATTCAGAGAACCATATTCCTAACACTACTCATCATAACGAACATATAAAAAAAATAAGGATAACTCAACAACTAATGACGCTACTTTCATGAAGTTTGTGATGTAGCTTACTAGTTACGAGACTATGGCGAGGATTGCTTGCGGTCGAGATTGGACCATGGGTTCGGATCCTAGAAGTTTTTGATCGAATTTAGGCCAAACAAACATAATTCCGAAAACAATGAAGATAGATCCTTCCAATTTGGTACTACTCTTCTTATGTCCTTGGAGTCCTTGAAATTTAGGACCAATTGCAGTAGTGGGTTGGGTAGCATCCACACAGTTCCGATGACCTTAAAGCATATCATTGGAATTGATAAAAAAAAGTAGCTTAAAATTAAGATTGAACGTTCTTAATGTGTATAAGGGTTTACTAGTATTGAAAGAACGGCGCGGACTGCATATAGGCGAAATCCGACCATGGGTTCTGATTCTTGAACTTTTTCATCGAAATAAGGTCAAACGAGCATGATTCCGAATCCAAAGAAGTGAGAACCCCCAAATTCGGTATCTGGGTGTCCCTTTCTATTCCCTTAGTGTCCTCGAAAAGTTGAACCAATTGAAATAGTGGTTCGGGGACCATTCACATAGTTTCTCAGACCTTAAAGCATGTTTTCGGAAATAATAAAGATAATAACTTCAAACAAATGTAGAAACTTCAAACTTGGCTCAAGGGTGTTCTTTACTATTGCCTACGTGTTCTCCTAATTTATAATAAATTGGAGAGGTGGTTCAGGTAACTATCTTAGAGCTCCCAAGGTTTAAAAGCTTATCACCGAAATTAATTATAATAGTAACTTAAGATTAATATAGAATGTTCCAATTGAGTACAATAGTTAACTAGTATTGCAAGTATGACGGGGAATACATATGGGCGAAATCTTACTATAGTTTCGGGTTTTGGAACCTTTGAAAAGTTCAAATGCTAACAAACAAATATCTTAAAAAGACCATAAACTGATTACGCTATTACGATGAAATTTATATTTTAGGTTACTAGTAATGAAAGTACTATGGGAATTGGTTCTGGTCGAGTTCGGATCCTAAAAGCTTTTGATCGAATTTAGGTCAAACAAGTATAATTTCGAAGATAAAACCTTATATTTGGGATACGGGTGTTTCTTCTTATCTGTTTTGTTTACGTGAAATTTTGGATGAATTGGAATAGCGGTTTGCGTACCACTCCCAAGACCTTAAAGCATAATATATTCGAAATAATTAAAGATAAAAAAAATCTAATTTGATACACTATTTCCTATTTTCGTTCTAATTTAACACTTTTATATTTTTAAAAGGCTAAGAGTTTTACTATAAAACATATTATGTGTTATATTTTATAAATTAAAAAATAAATATTTTTTTAAAAAACCACGAATTTTTTTTTGTTTTTAATTTTTATTATATTATATCTATACTGGTGTATTGCTCAGATTTTTTCTTGATATGAAAATATTTTAACTCTTTTAACATTAGACACCTAATACTGTAATTTTGAAGTACTTTGTAATACCGAGTTACTTTAGAAATTTTTTTAATACTTCGACAAATATGTATTTAAATCACGTTTTTTATAAATATTGCTAAACAAATAAAAATTAAGGTTTTGAAAAATTAATTTTTGGTCGCGTTACCAATTTGATTAGTAAGAAACTAAAAACCTATCTTTTTATTACTTTAAAATTTTTCTGAATATCATCCCTACTTTCCTATTACAATTTTAGCAAAAATAAAAAAAATTAATTTCATATTTTTTTTTTTTTTGGGTCTATATTCTATTTTAAATACATATCTGTTGCTATTCTATCAATACAATTGATGATCGAATTACATTGTATGAAAGTGAATTGTTATGTAAAATAGTTAAGTCTCGCTAACATATTTTTGTATTAGTAGTTTGATTGGTTATCGTTTTCAAAATATTAAACATTGCTATTAAGATAATGTACTTTATGAAGTTAGATCCTTAAGAAACTTGGCAACCTTCTCTATTGAAGGGCTATAACAACTTTAAAATAAAAACTTTACTGTTGGCAGTAAATTTTATAAGTAAGGAGTAGCTATTTCCAAGTAAATATTTCCAAAGTTAAACTCAGTATGTAATACAATATAAATTTGAAAATGTGCTTTTTTAAAAACCCTTGATTTTTTTCATCACTTGTTTTATTTTTTGTTTGAATGTTACCTACTCCGATAATATTATATATGTTTTTGTACACTTTTTTTTTTTGTAAAAATTCTTCGAAAAAATTTAAGCAATAGTCGCTGTCAGAATGATGTATTATTACACTGAATGGCAGCGCTAGCACTAAATTGTTCTACTGAACAATTTGCAGCAAAATTGAATGAAATTAGATTTTGAGTTACTTTTGGTATATTTTTGATAGGGTATATTTACCTATTGAATAGGTAAAAGGGTATATTAACTTTGGTATGGTGTTTGTAACCACCTAAAGGAAGCGAGCTAGATATGGAAAAGTATATATATTTGTGATCAGCGTGACCTCCTGAGTCGATATAGACATGTCCGTCCGTCCGCCCGTAGGCACGATAACTCAAAAAATAATGGAGCTATCTTGATGAAATTTTAACTGTAGGTTACTAGGACTGAAAGTACGGCGGGGATTGCATATGGGCGAAATCGGCCCATGGGTTCGGATTCTGGACCTTTTAATCGATCGAAGGGCTAACGAACATATAAAAAAAATCACAATAACTTAACAACTAATGACGCTATCTTCATCAAATTTGTGCTGTAGGTTACAAGTAATGAAACTATTTCGGGGATTGCGTAAGTTCGCGATTGGACCATGCGTTCAGAACCTAGAACTTTTTGATCGAATTTAGGCCAAACTAGCATAATTCCGAAACTAATGAAGATAGAACCTCCAAATTTGGTATCAGGGTGTCCCTTCCTATTTCCAAAGTGTCTTTGAAATTTGGGCCCCATTGGAGTTGGGGGTCGGGGACCAGCCACACATTTCCGAAAACCTTAAAGCATATCTTTAAAATTAATAAAGATAGCAACTTGAAAAAATGTAGAAGCTTCAAATTTGGCACATGGGTGTTCTTTACTATTTCCTGCGTGTCCCTCTAATTTTTGGTCAATTGGAGTGGTGGTTCAGTACCTCTCTTAGACCCACCAATGTGTAAAAGCTTATCATCGAAATTAATAAAACTAGTAACTTAAAATTAAGATAACACGTTCCAATTGTGTACAAGAGTTAACTAGTATTGAAAGTATGACGGGGACTGCATATGGGTGAAATCGTACCATGGTTTCGAGCTCTGAAACCCTTGAAAAGCTCAAGGGCTAACAAACATATATCTTAAAACACCATAACTCAAAAAATAATGCCGCTATTTTGATGAAATTTAAACTCTAGGTTACTAGTAATGAAAGTACCATGGGAATTGGTTCTGGTCGAGTTTAATTTCGAAGCCAAAGAATGTATTTCCTATAGACACATAGGAAGTCCCCGAAATTTTGACTGAATTGTGGTGGTTCAGCTATGTTCTAAGGTACTTGCTGCATTTATGTAAAATTTATTTTTATATTTAAATGAATTATATGAAAAGGTCTAAATTTATATATGTATTTTAGAAATACATTTATTGCACATTTTGCGTTTATAAGCTTTTCTAGTAGGTACATAAACAAGCCATTTAAAATAATTGCAATTTTGAAAAATTTTAATTATTAAATATATTAGCTTTTTATCACAAAATTTAATAATTCCTATTTTTTCATTTAGTAATTGAATTGGAATAAATATATTTTCATTTATTTCAAGTTTTTTTGTTTTAATATTTTTAAATAGATAAATTAGTAATTTGTAATATTTTTTAATAGATAGTGTAATTAGAAAATGTTTTTAGTATTATAAAGTTAATTTGTTTAGCTATGTATTACGATCAAATTAATAACAGCTCTTATGGTGTTAAAACGACTTATGGATATGTCCTTAAATTTTAACCAAATAGGTGTAGGGTATTTCTAAGTCGGTTGCACCGACTGACTGTTTCTTTACTTGTTTTATTTAAATTATGGACAAAATGGAAAATTGCTATGGTATTCAAAATCATTTCAATAATTCTATTTCTCTTCTTATTATTATAGAAAAATTCAAATTTTTTAAATAATTCAAATGCGTATGTTTTTTTTAATATAATATTTTTAATTTTTTAATCAATTTATATTTTTAATCTTATAAAAAATGCTTCACAATCAACAATTATAAGAAAATCGTGTAAACAAACACTTTTTACATTAAAATGTATAAACTTAAACGTCAATTGAAATTCACTACACAATACAATTCTTTCAATAGAAAATTTTATTGTGCGTTTCACTATCACGTTTCACTAAAAGACAAAAGTACGTTTTTAATATTACTAATAAATTATATGATAATTATGTTGTTATTGGGTATGATTAAAATCGTACCAAATGTGAGCAAATTTAAATTACATTGTACTTTTGTCTTATACAAAAAAATACATTGACAGCTCGTGGAACTATCTTATACTACACTAATAATTCAAATTAAACGTTTTGGTTCCCTTTTCTGTTTGCCACTATTTCTGTTTGCCACTATTTCTTAAAAAATCGGGTTGTATTTTGTTATGAATGATTTATTATTTTATCTTATTTTATTTTGAACCAAAACAAGGTTTTTACAAAAATCTTTTATATAGCTAAAACTTAAAATAACATGAAATTTCACATCAAAGCAGAAATTGAATGTGTAGGTATGTAAATTAACAATATTGAATTTTATATTCTTCTTTTTCTAAAACTTTGTGTTAAGGAAAATAGATTTCATGATATTTGTATATGAAATACGAATTTATTTTATAAAATTAATTTTAATTGCATTTAAAAAAAAAAATTTAAAAAAAAATGTTGCCTTGGATTTAGTTGGTTGAACACAATCTACGTCTTTAAGTTTAAAATGTAAGAAGCCTAAAACACCATCCGTTAAACCGTTAAACACCATAAAAACAAAGTTTTAAAAAATATCAGACAATATTATATACAAAACAAGTAAGGAAAAAAACCACGGGTTTTTAAAAAGCACATTTTCAAAATTATATACGGTTTCTTACTGAATATTTCATTATTTATTTTTAAAAAATATATATAAAAATAAATGATAATATTAATTTAGTTATTCCATTAATTTATTAATTATATGAAATAAATTTTTGCTTAGCAAACTTATGATGGATCTACCCACCCCCTCCTGTCCTCATCCTTCCATTTTTTTCGGTTCTAGGAAATCAATTGTGAACTCCACCAAAATTTGGAATTTTACCTAAAATTTTTTTATCTAAGCAAAAATAGTTAAAACTAAGAGACAATTTCTTCAATTCAAAGAAAACCTTTCAAATTTAAGAAAAACCTTTAAAATATGTTGAAACATAACGCTGCAGCTGTAAATTTTGTATGTTTATAAAAAAAAATTTGAGCAGGTATTCAAGTTACATGTGTTTAAAAATATCAAAATTTAAATTTTCGAGCCCTTATAGCTCCTAAACAGGGGACGTGACAAAAAAATTTTGTTAACTGACCCCTACTAATTTCTAAAGGTCTAACTTCTCCCAAAATTTTAAGATCCTAGAACTCAAAAATTGAGTTTTGCATAATGGTAAATTTTAGTACCGTATGGCAACCCTATACATTTTAACTTCATATTTTTGTGAAGCCCACAAAAGCAGCTCTCTTCTCCCGTTTTTAAATTAACTGAAAATACATTTAGCAGAACTCTTGTTATACTAATTTAAATATAGGGCTTTTTTGAAACTTTCGGGGTCTGTAACTTCGGCACCTTTCCATATTAAGAAAAACCTTTGACAAATGTTGAAATATAATTATAGATCTTTCAATTTACCATATTACTAAAAAAAATTTTAACAAGTATTCAAGTTACAGTTGTTTGAAAATACTAAAATTTCAATTTTCGAGCCCTTATAGCTCCTAAACAGGGGCTTAACTAAAAAATGTTGTTAACCAACTCCTACTAATTTCGGAGGTCCTAACTTCTCCCAAAATTGCAAGACCCCAGCTTGTACCGTTTAAAAGATATGTGTGGCCAAAAATTTTGCAAAAATTGAGTTTTGCATAATTGAAAATTTTAGTACCGTATGGCAACCCTAAACATTTGCTCGTAATTATTTATTAAGCTTATAAAACCAGCTATCTTTTTCCGTTTTCAGATTGAAAATATACCCAATAGAACTGTTGGTATAACAATTTAAAAGTAGGAGTTTTCCCAACTTTGGGGGCTGTAGCTCTGTAAACGGGTGGGGCTACAGAAAAAATTCTTTTACGAAATTATTTTTTTCGTAATATCTACCCGGTGGTTCAAATTTCTTAACTCTATTTCAAACGGTGTAAAAGTTTTTGTAAACATACGGACAGACAGACAGACGGACAGACAGACGGACGGACGGACAGAGTGAAACTATATAGGCACATTTTAACAAAATTTTTTGAAAATGTGCTTAAAATCCCTTTTTCTTTACTCCATTATTTTAAAAAGTACAAATTATACATTATTCAGAAATTTCAAGAACTAATGTTTTTCAAAATTAAATCTAATTTAATATATTGAATTCCGTCATTCTATGGCGGGCAAACATCTAGTTTATAATAATTTTGATGTACAATATTTTTTTACAGGTTGGCAAAGTCTCGCAAACACTTGCGGATGATATATATGATTTTGTATTCTTCTTTCTCTACAATTTTGTGTCAAGGAAAAAATAAAAATTTCACAACGTGTAATGCAACCTATTCAACTTCGAAAGTACACGTACCAAGTTGAAAACATCGTGTAAGGGATGCATAACAACAAAACAGGCCCATCGTGTCTGGGATTCATAAGAATAAATTAAAAGATATGAGTATTGCCAACATTATTTATTGTGTGAAGGCAAGGTCTCGCCTACACTTGTGTATTATATATATAATTTTATTGAATTACTACCATAGGTAATATATAATTAAAAAATTGTGTACGATGCTTAAGTTGTGTTCAAAGGTCCTTGCTGCATGTATTCAAAGTTTGTTTTTACATTTAAATGAATTATATGAAAAGTTTTAAATTTGTAATTGTATTTTAGAAATACATTTATTGCATATTTTGATTATTAAATTTTATGATAAAAAGCTAATGAAAGCATTAATGGTTTAAACTAACATTAAAAACCACGAAGTTATATAAACTTTTATATTTATATTATTACAAATTAATATTTCTTTCGAATAAGTTTGAGTTTAATTATATAAAACATAATTGGCACAAACAACAGTGCTACAGCTAAAAATCCTGAAGAGAAGTAATTGCTGCATGTGTATAAATATTTATTAAATTTGATAAAAAGTTTCAAATATGTAATTTTGTAATTGCATTTTACGAATCCATTTATCTCAAGTTTATTTGTTGTTTAATTTTTTTAAACAGATAAATTAGTAAGAATTGTTAATATTTTTGAATTGATAAAATATTTAAAAAATGTTTTTAGTATTATAAAGTAAATTTGGTTAGCCATGTCTTACGGTTAAACTAATAAAAGCTTTTATGGTTTTAAATTAATTATTGACTTCCCATTAAATTTGAACCAAATAGATGTAGGGTATTTCTAAGTCGGTTGCAACGACTGACTGTTTCTTTACTCTCAATTATGCGGCTATTTTTGTCCACATAAAAATGCAAGAAATAGCCTCACATAATTTAGAATTTTTTCACCTTTAAATCCGGAAAGTGCGCAGGTATTGTCTTCAATTAGAGATTTTTGGCATTCTTGCAATTGGAGATAATAAAGGGTTTAACGAGAAATTAGCATTAATATTATTAGTATTAGTATTATCATTATTAACATTATTATTATTGTCATTATTATTATTATATTATTGCTAGCAGATTTAGCCGGCGGTGCCCGGGAGCGTGCAAATTGAAAAAAAGCAAGTTTCAGCCAATTTTATGAAGTACAATTTTGGTTAAAAAGAAAGCTTCAAAAAAATATTTGTGGAGTTCCGTTAACCCATCGCAGCCCAATAGCTTTTTATAGGTTTTTTCGTTACTTTGTTATATATTAGAAATGATTTAACGATTGTTCAAAAAGATTGTGTAAGTAAATTACGTCCTATTTTTGAAAGTAGGTAAAACTTATGGATTTAGAGATGTTTAAAAAAATGTTTTGTCGAATTTTTTTAACCGGTTGTGAAACAAAAACTTTAAAAAAAAGTCTGCAAAACAGTTTGAACGATTATTTCTAATTCTTCTATACATGTTGCTTCTTGACAATTTGGTGCTCCTTGACGATAGAGTTGAGGATGATGGGTTTCCAGCGAATAATGTTAACTGAATTAAAATGACTATAGGTCAAAAGGGTACACTAAATTTGCCATTATGTCATTATTCTATGTCAATAGTAGTTTACTTGGATTGCCAACGTTTGAATAAAATATAGTCGATGGTTTAGAAAAAGTTTAAAAATCTGCTTTCCAACTTAAATTTTGTTTTGTACTTACCTGAAAATTCAACTACACTCTTCCTCGTTTTTTTTATGATTTTATGAGATAAATGTATGCTTCTTTTTTGGAAAAACTGTTTTAAAATACTATGTATTTAAGCATAATATATACGAAATTGAATTTTATGATTTTTAGATTTCATTTGAAGAAAACTGTAATTGCACACTGAAATCTATTTTTAAAAAACAACAACTGCAAAGTAGATATAAAACAAAGACTTACGAAAAAATGTGGAGAAGGAAAATGGTATGTTATTTAATTTTAAAGATATTTTTATTCGGATTCTTTATTAGATTTATTTTTATTATTAATAATTTGATCTTATTTAGCTTTTAACTATTTGAGACTATTTAAGGAAAAAAATTAGTCTTATTAATTAAGTGAGCTTTTGGAATACAGGTTAACTTGTGTTCATACCAAAAATTTGAAAATTTCATTGAATCTTTGTTCAAAACGCGCAAACAGGTCAAAATCAAATTAACCCTGTGGGTTTTAATTAAAATGCTGGTACAAAATTTTCAATAAAATTCTTTTAATCGTTTAAGCAAATAAAATTTATAGAAAACTTAATGGGGTCGTTGTGGGAAACGGATTTATCAAACTTAACTAAAACTTTTTGCATCCTCTCTTTTAGACTGCAAAATCTCCCTGCAAAATTGATCACAAATCGGAAACACAAAATTTTTTGGAAGCCCGCCAGGCCGAAATGGGTTAATTTATTCCAACCAAATTTACACAACTAATTCCGGTTACTAAGAGGAATATTAAGGCAAATTTTTAAGTCAATCGGTCAAACCGTTTTGACTCGACATCCAAAAAACGAAAAAGCTTAAAAAAGCTCTTGAACCGCAACTTGTTGACATATATGTGACATAGCCTATGTCATCCGCCGTGCTCTCAGAATTATTCCTTTAAAATTTTGTGACAATCGGACCAGTGGTTTTCACGTGAATCCTGGACAAACAAATAAACAAACAAACAAATTTTCTTCTTCATATATTAGACTAGCAGATTTACCCGGCGTTGCCCGGAAGCTTGAAAATTGTAAAAAAGCAAGTTTCAGCCAATTTTTTGAGATACTACTTTGCCTATAAATGCCACAAAAAATATTTGTGGAGTTCCGTTAACCCATCGTGGCCCAACAGCTTTTTATAGGTTTTTTCGTTGCTTTGCTATATATTAGAAATGATTTAACAGATTAACTTCAAATTTCGTATATGTGTTCTTCTTTGAAAATGAAGTTCAATTTACTAACAGACTTGAAAGTTGTTAACCCCTGCCGACGATTGTTCAAAAAAAAATGTGTAAGTAAATTACGTCCAATTTTTGAAAGTAGGTATAACTTCTTTGAATTAGGGGAATACTTAAAAAAAAGGTTTGTCGAGTTCTTTTAATCGATTGCGAAACAAAAACTTTAAAAAACAGTTTGCAAAACAATTTGAACGATTATCTCTAATTTTTCTATACATGCTGCTTCTTGACAATTTGGTGCTCCTTGACGATATAGTTGAGGATGGTAGGTTTCCGGTGAACAATGTTATCTGAATTAAAATGACTATAGGTCAAAAGGGGATTTTCTTGAATTGCCAACGCTTGAATAAAATATAGTCGATGGTTTAGAAAAGGTTTAAAAATTTGCTTTTCAACTTATATTTTGTTTAGTACTCACCTGAAAGTTGTAATACGCTCTTCCTCGTTATACCCGTATGACTCTATATTCCAAGGGTATAATAAATTTGCCATTACGTTTGTGACGCCGAGAAGGAGGGGGGGGGGGGGGTAGATATAGACTCAAGTGTATGGATCGGATCAGATTCGAAAAATAAATCGATTTAGCTATGTATGTCCGTCCGTCCGTCTGTCCGTCCGTCTGTCCGTCCGTCCGTCCGTCCGTCCGTCTGTCCGTCCGTCCGCACGATAACTCAAAAACTAAAGGAGCTAGAATCTTGAAATTTTCGCAAATTCATTTTTTTGCAATAGCCGTCATCGCTATTTAAATCCAGCCATTTTGGTCCATGGGTTCGGGTAGCTGCCATACAACTTCTTTTTTTATATGAGTATTTCTCTGTACCTATT
The DNA here is from genome assembly GCA_963082915.1 of Dolichopus griseipennis. Classification (NCBI taxonomy): domain Eukaryota; kingdom Metazoa; phylum Arthropoda; class Insecta; order Diptera; family Dolichopodidae; genus Dolichopus; species Dolichopus griseipennis. The sequence continues at coordinate 249,286,139 of OY720441.1, read as the reverse complement.
ACAGCTGCTTGTCTGAAATTTTGCCAAAAGTAGTTTAGTTTTATGGCCAAAGTTTCTGCAAAATTTGGTTGGTCTCCTGCAGTGGGTTCGTGTAGCTGCCATACAACTTCCTACTTTATATAAGCATTACTCTCCACCTAATGAAGCTGGGTGTCTGAAATTTTGCCAAAAATAGTTTAGTGTATTGGCCAAGGTTACAGCAAAATTTGGTTGGTCTATTGCAGAGGGTTCGAGTAGCTGCCATACAACTCCTTCTTTTATATGAGTATTCCACTAAACTTAATAAAGTATGTTTGAAATTTTGCCAAAAGTAATTAACCGGATGATAAAATGTATATGTTACGGTCATAAGGGTATCCCAGAGTTGACAAAGTCTACTCTACTACACTCTTCCTCGTTTTTTTATGATTTTATGAGAGAAATGTAGGATTATTTTTTGGAAAAACTGTTTTAAAATACTATGTATTTAAGCATTATATATAACAAATTGAATTTTTTGATTTTTAGATCTCATTTGAAGAAACTGAAAATTTCATTGAATCTTTGTTCAAAACGCACAAACAGGTCAAAACCAAATTAACCCTGTGGGTTTTAATTAAAATGCTGGTACAGAATTTTCAATAAAATACTTTTAATCGTATAAGAAAATAAAATATATAGAAAACTTCATATCATCGTCGTGGAAAATGGGTTAATCGAACTTAACTAAAACTTTTTGCAGCCTCTCTTTTAGACTACAAAATCAACCTGTAAAATTGGACACAAATCGAAAACACAAAATTTTTTGAAAGTCCGCCAGGCCGAAATGGGTTAATTTATTCCAACCAAATTTATACAACTAAATGCGGTTGCTAAGAGGAACATTTGTGCAAAATTTCAAGTCAATCGGTCAAACAGTTTTGACTCGACATCAAAAACATTGAAAAAGCTTCTTTGCACTCTCGTGCCCAAACGGGTTAACCGAACTCAACAAAAATTTGTCCTAGACTTTATTTTCGAGGCGAAACCACCTTGTAAAACTGGACACAAATCGGAAACACAAAATTTTTTGGAAGCCCGCCAAGCAGAAATGGGTTAAATTATTCCAACCAAATTTATGCAACTAATTCCGTTTGCTAAGAGCAAGATTTGTGCAAAATTTCAACTCAATCGGTCAAACTGTTTCGGCTCGACATCAAAAACATTGAAAAAGCTTCATTGCGCCCTCGTGCCCAAACGGGTTAACCGAACCCAACAAAAATTTGTGCCAGCCTCTCTTTTTGACTGCAAAACCACCCTGTAAAATTGGACATAAATCGGAAACACAAAATTTTTTGGAAGCCCGCCGGGCCGAAAGGGGTTAATTTATTCCAACCAGTTTTATACCATTAATTCCGTGTAATAAGAAGAACATTCGTGCAAAATTTCAAGTGAATCGTTCAAAGAGTTTCGACTCGACATCTAAAAAACGAAAAGCTTAAAACGGCTCTGGAGCCGCAACCTGCTGACTTATAAAAATGCGACGTAGCCTATGTCACCCCCTGGACTCCCAAAATTATTCCTCTAAAATTTGGTGTCCATCGGACCAGTGGTTTTCACGTGAATCCTGGACAAACAAACAAACAAACAAACAAACAAATTTTCTTCTTTATATATTAGACTAGCTGATTTACCCGGCGTTGCCCGGAAGCTTGCAAATTGTAAAAACGCAAGTTTCAGCCAATTTTTTGAAATACTACTTTGCTTATAAATGAAGCCACAAAAAAATATTTGTGGAGTTCCGTTAACCCATCGTGGCCCAACAGCTTTTTATAGGTTTTTTCGTTGCTTTGTTATATATTAGAAATGATTTAACCGATTAACTTCAAATTTTGTATATGTGTTCTTCTTTGAAAATGAAGTTCAATTTACTAACAGACTTGGAAGTTGTTAACCCCTGCCGACCCGACGATTGTTCAAAAAAAATTTGTAAGTAAATTACGTCCAATTTTTGAAAGTAGGTACAACTTCTTTGAATTAGGGGAATACATAAAAAAATGTTTTGTCGAGTACTTTTAACCGATTGCGAAACAAAAATTTAAAAAACAGTTTGAACGATTATCTCTAATTTTTCTATACATGGTGCTTCTTAACAATTTGGTGCTCCTTGACGATAGAGTTGAGGATGTTAGGTTTCCGGCGAATAATGTTAACTGAATTAAAATGACTATTGGTCAAATGGGGATACTAAGTTTGCCATTATGTCATTATACTATGTCAATAGTAGTTTTCTTGAATTGCCAACGTTTGAATAAAATATAGTCGATGGTTTAGAAAAGGTTTAAAAATTTGCTTTTCAACTTATATTTTGTTTAGTACTCACCTGAAAGTTGTAATACGCTCTTCCTCGTTTTTTTATGATTTTATGAGAGAAATGTAGGCTTATTTTTTGCAAAAACTTTTTTAAAATACTATGTTTTTAAGCATTATATATAAGAAATTGAATTTTTTGATTTTTAGATTTCATTTGAAGAAAACTGAAATTTTCATTGAATCTTTGTTCAAAACGCACAAACAGGTCAAAACCAAATTAACCATGTGGGTTTTAATTAAAATGTTGGTACAAAATTTTCAATAAAAAAGTTTTAATCGTATAAGAAAATAAAATTTATAGAAAACTTCATATCATCGTCGTCGAAAATGGGTTAATCGAACTTAACTAAAATTTTTGCAGCCTCTCTTTTAGACTAAAAAATCAACCTGTAAAATTGGACACAAATCGAAAACACAAAATTTTCTGAAAGTCCGCCAGGCCGAAATGGGTTAATTTAGTCCAACCAAATTTATACAACAAAATGCGGTTGCTAAGAGGAACATTTGTGCAAAATTTCAAGTCAATCGGTCAAACAGTTTTGACTCGACATCAAAAACATTGAAAAAGCTTCTTTGCACTCTCGTGCCCAAACGGGTTAACCGAACTCAACAAAAATTTGTCCTAGACTTGATTTTCGAGGCGAAACCACCTTGTAAAATTGGACACAAATCGGAAACACAAAATTTTTTGGAAGCCCGCCAGGCAGAAATGGGTTAAATTATTCCAACCAAATTTATGCAACTAATTCCGTTTGCTAAGAGCAAGATTTGTGCAAAATTTCAACTCAATCGGTAAAACTGTTTCGGCTCGACATCAAAAACATTGAAAAAGCTTCATTGCGCCCTCGTGCCCAAACGGGTTAACCGAACCCAACAAAAATTTGTGCCAGCCTCTCTTTTTGACTGCAAAACCACCCTGTAAAATTGGACATAAATCGGAAACACAAAATTTTTTGGAAGCCCGCCGGGCCGAAAGGGGTTAATTTATTCCAACCAGTTTTATACCATTAATTCCGTGTAATAAGAAGAACATTCGTGCAAAATTTCAAGTGAATCGGTCGAACAGTTTCGACTCGACATAAAAATGCGACATAGCCTATGTCACCCCCCGGACTCCGAAAATTATTCCTCTAAAATTTGGTGTTAATCGGACCAGTGGTTTTCACGTGAATCCTGGACAAACAAACAAACAAACAAACAAACAAATTTTCTTCTTTATATATTAGACTAGCTGATTTACCCGGCGTTGCCCGGAAGCTTGCAAATTGTAAAAACGCAAGTTTCAGCCAATTTTTTGAAATACTACTTTGCTTATAAATGAAGCCACAAAAAAATATTTGTGGAGTTCCGTTAACCCATCGTGGCCCAACAGCTTTTTATAGGTTTTTTCGTTGCTTTGTTATATATTAGAAATGATTTAACCGATTAACTTCAAATTTTGTATATGTGTTCTTCTTTGAAAATGAAGTTCAATTTACTAACAGACTTGGAAGTTGTTAACCCCTGTCGACCCGACGATTGTTCAAAAAAAAATTTGTAAGTAAATTACGTCCAATTTTTGAAAGTAGGTACAACTTCTTTGAATTAGGGGAATACTTAAAAAAATGTTTTGTCGAGTACTTTTAACCGATTGCGAAACAAAAACTTTAAAAAACAGTTTGAACGATTATCTCTAATTTTTCTATACATGGTGCTTCTTAACAATTTGGTGCTGCTTGACGATAAAGTTGAGGATGTTAGGTTTCCGGCGAATAATGTTAACTGAATTAAAATGACTATTGGTCAAATGGGGATACTAAGTTTGCCATTATGTCATTATACTATGTCAATAGTAGTTTTCTTGAATTGCCAACGTTTGAATAAAATATAGTCGATGGTTTAGAAAAGGTTTAAAAATTCGCTTTTCAACTTATATTTTGTTTAGTACTCACCTGAAAGTTGTAATACGCTCTTCCTCGTTATACACGTATGACTATATAGTCAAAGGGTATAATAAATTTGCCATTACGTTTGCGACGCAGAGAAGGAGGGGGGGTAGATATAGACTCAAGTGTATGGATCGGATCAGAATCGAAAAATAAATCGATTTAGCTATGTTTGTCCGTCCGTCCGTCTGTCCGTCTGTCCGTCTGTCCGTCCGTCCGTCCGCACGATAACTCAAAAACTAAAGGAGCTAGGATCTTGAAATTTTCGCAAATTTGTTTTCTTGCAATAGCCGTCATCGCTATTTAAATCCAGCCATTTTGGTCCATGGGTTCGAGTAGCTGCCATACAACTTCTTTTTTTATATGAGCATTACTCTGTACCTATTACAGCTGCGTGTCCGAAATTTTGCCCAAAGCAGTTTAGTTTTATGGCCAAAGTTTCTGCAAAATTTGGTTGATCTAGTGGAGTGGGTTCGAGTAGCTGCCATACAACTTCTTATTTTATATGAGCATTACTCTCCACCTAATGAAGCTGGGTGTCTGAATTTTTGCCAACAATTGTTTAGTGTAATGGCCAAAGTTTCTGCAAAATTTGGTTGGTCTGCTGCAGAGGGTTCGAGTAGCTGCCATACAACTCCTTATTTTATATGAGCATTACTCTCCACCTAATGAAGCCAGGTGTCTGAATTTTTGCCAAAAATGTTTTGTGTAATGGCCAAAGTTTCTGCAAAATTTGGTTGGTCTACGACAGAGGGTTCGAGTAGCTACCTTACAACTCTTTATTTTATATGAGTATTCCACTACACTTAATAAAGCCAAAAGTAATTAACCGGATGATATAATGTATATGTTACGGTCATACGGGTATCCCAGAGTTGACACAGTCTACTCTACTACACTCTTCCTCGTTTTTTTATGATTTTATGAGAGAAATGTAGGCTTATTTTTTGGAAAAACTGTTTTAAAATACTATGTTTTTAAGCATTATATATAAGAAATTGAATTTTTTGATTTTTAGATTTCATTTGAAGAAAACTGAAAATTTCATTGAATCTTTGTTCAAAACGCACAAACAGGTCAAAACCAAATTAACCATGTGGGTTTTAATTAAAATGCTGGTACAAAATTTTCAATAAAATACTTTTAATCGTATAAGAAAATAAAATTTATAGAAAACTTCATGGCGTCGTCGTGGAAAACGGGTTAATCGAATTAACTAAAACTCTTTGCAGCCTCCCTTTAGACTTCAAAATCAACCTGTAAAATTGGACACAAATCGAAAACACAAAATTTTTTGAAAGTCCGCCAGGCCGAAATGGGTTAAATTATTCGAACCAAATTTATACAACTAATTTCGGTTGCTAAGAGGAACATTTGTGCAAAATTTCAAGTCAATTTGTCAAACGGTTTTGACTCGAAATCAAAAACATTGAAAAAGCTTCTTTGCGCCCTCGTGCCCAAACGGGTTAACCGAACTCAACAAAAATTTGTGCCAGACTCTATTGTCGACTGCGAAACCACCTTGTAAAATTGGACACAAATCGGAAATACAAAATTTTTTGGAAGCCCGCCACGTCGAAATGGGTTAAATTATTCCAACCAAATTTATACAACTAATTGCGGCTGCTAAGAGGAACATTTCTGCAAAATTTCAAGTCAATCGGTCAAACCGTTTTGACTCGACATCAAAAACATTGAAAAAGCTTCATAGGCCCTCGTGCCCAAACGGGTTAACCGAACCCAACAAAAATTTGTGCCAGCCTTTCTTTTCGACTGCAAAACCACCCTGTAAAATTGGACACAAATCGGAAACAAAGAATTTTTTGGAAGCCCGCCGGGCCGAAATGGGTTAATATTTTCGAACCATCTTTATACAACTAATTCCGTTTGCTAAGAGGAAGATTTGTGCAAAACTTCAAGTCAATCGGTCAAACTGTTTCGGCTCGACATCAAAAACATTGAAAAAGCTTCATTGCGCCCTCGTGCCCAAACGGGTTAACCGAACCCACCAAATTTTTCTGCCAGCCTCTCTTTTTGACTGCAAAACCACCCTATAAAATTGGACACAAATCGGAAACACAAAATTTTTTGGAAGCCCGCCGGGCCGAAAGGGGTTAATTTATTCCAACCAACTTTATAACATTAATTCCGTTTAATAAGAAGAACATTCGTGCAAAATTTCAAGTTAATCGGTCAAACCGTTTCGACTCGACATCAAAAAAACGAAAAAGCTGAAAACGGCTCTGGAGCCGCAACCTGTTGACTTATAAAAATGCGACATAGCCTATGTCACCCCCCGGGCTCCCAGAATTATTCCTTTAAAATTTTGTGACAATCGGACCAGTTGTTTTCACGTGAATCCTGGACAAACAAACAAACAAACAAATAAACAAACAAACAAACAAATTTTCTTCTTTATATATTAGACTAGCAGATTTACCCGGCGTTGCCCGGAAGCTTGAAAATGGTAAAAAAGCAAGTTTCAGCCACTTATTTGAGATACTACTTTGCCTATAAATGCCACAAAAAAATATTTGTGGAGTTCCGTTAACCCATCGTGGCCCAACAGCTTTTTATAGGTTTTTTCGTTGCTTTGCTATATATTAGAAATGATTTAACAGATTAACTTCAAATTTCGTATATGTGTTCTTCTTTGAAAATGAAGTTCAATTTACTAACAGACTTTAATGTTGTTAACCCCTGCCGACGATTGTTCAAAAAAAAAATTGTAACTAAATTACGTCCAATTTTTGAAAGTAGGTACAACTTCTTTGAATTAGGGGAATACTTAAAAAAAAGGTTTGTCGAGTTCTTTTAATCGATTGCGAAACAAAAACTTTAAAAAACAGTTTGCAAAACAATTTGAACGATTATCTCTAATTTTTCTATACATGCTGCTTCTTGACAATTTGGTGCTCCTTGACGATAGAGTTGAGGATGGTAGGTTTCCGGTGAACAATGTTAACTGAATTAAAATGACTATAGATCAAAAGGGGATTTTCTTGAATTGCCAACGCTTGAATAAAATATAGTCGATGGTTTAGAAAAGGTTTAAAAATTCGCTTTTCAACTTATATTTTGTTTAGTCCTGAAAGTTGTAATACGCTCTTCCTCGTTTTTTTATGATTTTATGAGAGAAATGTAGGCTTATTTTTTGGAAAAACTGTTTTAAAATACTATGTACTATGTATAAGCATTATATATAACAAATTGAATTTTTTGATTTTTAGATTTCATTTGAAGAAAACTGAAAATTTCATTGAATCTTTGTTCAAAACGCACAAACAGGTCAAAACCAAATTAACCCTGTGGGTTTTAATTAAAATGCTGGTACAAAATTTTCAATAAAATACTTTGAATCGTATAAGAAAATAAAATATATAGAAAACTTCATAGCGTCGTCGTGGAAAATGGGTTAATCGAACTTAACTAAACCTTTTTGCAGCCTCTCTTTTAGACTACAAAATCAACCTGTAAAATTGGACACAAATCGAAAACACAAAATTTTTTGAAAGTCCGCCAGGCCGAAATGGGTTAATTTATTCCAACCAAATTTATACAACTAAATGCGGTTGCTAAGAGGAACATTTGTGCCAAATTTCAAGTCAATCGGTCAAAAAGTTTTGACTCGACATCAAAAACATTGAAAAAGCTTCTTTGCACTCTCGTGCCCAAACGGGTTAACCGAACTCAACAAAAATTTGTCCCAGACTTTATTTTCGACTGCGAAACCACCTTGTAAAATTGGACACAAATCGGAAACACAAAATTTTTTTGAAGCCCGCCAGGCCGAAATGGGTTAAATTATTCCAACCAAATTTATGCAACTAATTGCGGTTGCTAAGAGGAACATTCGTGCGAAATTTCAAGTCAATCGGTCAAACTGTTTCGGCTCGACATCAAAAACATTGAAAAAGCTTCACTGCGCCCTCGTGCCCAAACGGGTTAACCGAACCCAACAAAAATTTGTGCCAGCCTCTCTTTTTGACTGCAAAACTACCCTGTAAAATTGGACACAAATCGGAAACAGAAAATTTTTTGGAAGCCCGCCGGGCCGAAAGGGGTTAATTTATTCCAACCAGTTTTATACCATTAATTCCGTATAATAAGAAGAACATTCGTGCAAAATTTCAAGTGAATCGGTCAAACCATTTCGACTCGACATCTAAAAAAAGAAAAAGCTTAAAACGGCTCTGGAGCCGCAACCTGCTGACCTATAAAAATGCGACATAGCCTATGTCACCCCCGGACTCCCAAAATTATTCCTCTAAAATTTGGTGTTAATCGGACCAGTGGTTTTCACGTGAATCCTGGACAAACAAACAAACAAACAAACAAACACACAAACAAACAAATAAACAAACAAATTTTCTTTTTTATATATTAGATTAGAAATTTGCATTCAAAACCTTTTAGAAAATTACAAATAGACATGAGTTAAAAGTTTTAAAAATATTGTTTTCGACCGTTAAGCAGGCCAACAAAAACTTAAAAAAAATACATTAGGTCCAAACGGGTTAATAGAGCGCAATCATGTTTTTTGGTGAGCTTGTGAAATAATGCAATGTTTGCGTTAACTTTAAACTGTGTTAGTCGAACAATTGTTTTTTTTTTAACATATTGATTAAACCTTTTCAACAGAAGAACAAATTTATATTAAAGATTGAACTCTTTAAGGAGATCAAATTTAATGAACCCTTGTGACAAAAGGGGTTAAATGATAAAAATCAAATTAACCCTGTGAGCTTTGCTAATAAAGATTAGCTGAAAAATGTGTTCAAGATTAGCTGAAAAAAGTGTTCGTTTAAGCTCAACAACAAAAACATTGAAAAAGCTTCATTGCGCTCTCTTGCCCAAACGGCCAAAAAAAATATTGAAAGGCCGCCAGGCCGAAATGGGTTAATATATTCCAAGCAACTGTATAAAACTAATTCCGTTTGCTAAGAGGAAGATTTGTGCAAAATTTCAAGTCAATCGGTCAAACTGTTTCGGCTCGACATCAAAAACATTGAAAAAGCTTCATTGCGCCCTCGTGCCCAAACGGGTTAACCGAACCCAACAAAAATTTGTGCCAGCCTCTCTTTTTGACTGCAAAACCACCCTGTAAAATTGGACACAAATCGGAAACAAAAAATTTTTTGGAAGCACGCCGGGCCGAAAGGGGTTAATTTATTCCAACCAACTTTATACCATTAATTCCGTTTAATAAGAAGAACATTCGTGCAAAATTTCAAGTGAATCGGTCAAACCGTTTCGACTCGACATCAAAAAAACGAAAAAGCTTAAAACGGCTCTGGAGCCGCAACCTGCTGACTTATAAAAATGCGACATAGCCTATGTCACCCCCCGGACTCCCAAAATTATTCCTCTAAAATTTGGTGTCAATCGGACCAGTGGTTTTCACGTGAATCCTGGACAAACAAACAAACAAACAAACAAACAAACAAATAAACAAACAAATTTTCTTCTTTATAGATTAGATTACTAGCAGATTTACCTGGCGTTGCCCGGAAGCTTGAAAATGGTAAAAAAGCAAGTTTCAGCCAATTTTTTGAGATACTACTTTGCCTATAAATGCCACAAAAAAATATTTGTGGAGTTCCGTTAACCCATCGTGGCCCAACAGCTTTTTATAGGTTTTTTCGTTGCTTTGCTATATATTAGAAATGATTTAACAGATTAACTTCAAATTTCGTATATGTGTTCTTCTTTGAAAATGAAGTTCAATTTACTAACAGACTTGAAAGTTGTTAACCCCTGCCGATGATTGTTCAAAAAAAAATTTGTAACTAAATTACGTCCAATTTTTGAAAGTAGGTACAACTTCTTTGAATTAGGGGAATACTTAAAAAAAAGGTTTGTCGAGTTCTTTTAATCGATTGCGAAACAAAAACTTTAAAAAACAGTTTGCAAAACAATTTGAACGATTATCTCTAATTTTTCTATACATGCTGCTTCTTGACAATTTGGTACTCCTTGACGATATAGTTGAGGATGGTAGGTTTCCGGTGAACAATGTTAACTGAATTAAAATGACTATAGGTCAAAAGGGGATTTTCTTGAATTGCCAACGCTTGAATAAAATATAGTCGATGGTTTAGAAAAGGTTTAAAAATTCGCTTTTCAACTTATATTTTGTTTAGTCCTGAAAGTGTTAATACGCTCTTCCTCGTTTTTTTATGATTTTATGAGAGAAATGTAGGCTTATTTTTTGGAAAAACTGTTTTAAAATACTATGTACTATGTATAAGCATTATATATAACAAATTGAATTTTTTGATTTTTAGATTTCATTTGAAGAAAACTGAAAATTTCATTGAATCTTTGTTCAAAACGCACAAACAGGTCAAAACCAAATTAACCCTGTGGGTTTTAATTAAAATGTTGGTACAAAATTTTCAATAAAATACTTTGAATCGTATAAGAAAATAAAATATATAGAAAACTTCATAGCGTCGTCATGGAAAATGGGTTAATCGAACTTAACTAAAACTTTTTGCAGCCTCTCTTTTAGAATACAAAATCAACCTGTAAAATTGGACACAAATCGACAACATAAATTTTTTTGAAAGTCCGCCAGGCCGAAATGGGTTAATTTATTCCAACCAAATTTATACAACTAAATGCGGTTGCTAAGAGGAACATTTGTGCCAAATTTCAAGTCAATCGGTCAAACAGTTTTGACTCGACATCAAAAACATTGAAAAAGCTTCTTTGCACTCTCGTGCCCAAACGGGTTAACCGAACTCAACAAAAATTTGTCCCAGACTTCATTTTCGACTGCGAAACCACCTTGTAAAATTGGACACAAATCGGAAACACAAAATTTTTTGGAAGCCCGCCAGGCCGAAATGGGTTAAATTATTCCAACCAAATTTATGCAACTAATTGCGGTTGCTAAGAGGAACATTTGTGCAAAATTTCAAGTCAATCGGTCAAACTGTTTCGGCTCGACATCAAAAACATTGAAAAAGCTTCATTGCGCCCTCGTGCCCAAACGGGTTAACCGAACCCAACAAAAATTTGTGCCAGCCTCTCTTTTTGACTGCAAAACTACCCTGTAAAATTGGACACAAATCGGAAACACAAAATTTTTGGGAAGCCCGCCGGGCCGAAAGGGGTTAATTTATTCCAACCAGTTTTATACCACTAATTCCGTATAATAAGAAGAACATTCGTGCAAAATTTCAAGTGAATCGGTCAAACCGTTTCGACTCGACATCTAAAAAACGAAAAAGCTTAAAACGGCTCTGGAGCCGCAACCTGTTGACTTATAAAAATGCGACATAGCCTATGTCACCCCCCGGACTCCCAAAATTATTCCTCTAAAATTTGGTGTCAATCGGACCAGTGGTTTTCACGTGAATCCTGGACAAACAAACAAACAAACAAACAAATTTTCTTCTTTATATATTAGACTAGCAGATTTACCCGGCGTTGCCCGGAAGCTTGCAAATTGTAAAAACGCAAGCTTCAGCCAATTTTTTGAAATACTACTTTGCTTATAAATGAAGCCACAAAAAATATTTGTAGAGTTCCGTTAACCCATCGTGGCCCAATAGCTTTTTATAGGTTTTTTCGTTGCTTTGTTATATATATTAGAAATTATTTAACCCATTAACTTCAAATTTTGTATATGTGTTCTTCTTTGAAAATGAAGTTCAATTTACTAACAGACTTGGAAATTGTTAACCCCTGTCGACCCGACGATTGTTCAAAAAAAAATTTGTAAGTAAATTACGTCCAATTTCTGAAAGTAGGTACAACTTCTTTGAATTAGGGGAATGCTTAAAAAAATGTTTTGTCGAGTTCTTTTAACCGATTGCGAAACAAAAACTTTAAAAAACAGTTTGAACGATTATCTCTAATTTTTCTATACATGGTGCTTCTTGAGAATTTGGTGCTCCTTGACGATAGAGTTGAGGATGTTAGGTTCCCGGCGAATAATGTTAACTGAATTAAAATGACTATTGGTCAAATGGGGATACTAAGTTTGCCATTATGTCATTATACTATGTCAATAGTAGTTATCTTGAATTGCCAACGTTTGAATAAAATATAGTCGATGGTTTAGAAAAGATTTAAAAATTTGCTTTTCAACCTGTATTTTGTTTAGTACTCACCTTAAAGTTGTAATACGCTCTTCCTCGTTTTTTTATGATTTGATGAGAAAAATGTAGGCTTATTTTTTGGAAAAACTGTTTTAAAATACTATGTTTTTAAGCATTATACATAAGAAATTGAATTTTTTGATTTTTAGATTTCATTTGAAGAAAACTGAAAATTTCATTGAATCTTTGTTCAAAACGCACAAACAGGTCAAAACCAAATTAACCATGTGGGTTTTAATTAAAATGTTGGTACAAAATTTTCAATAAAATACTTTTAATCGTATAAGAAAATAAAATTTATAGAAAACTTCATGGCGTCGTCGTGGAAAACGGGTTAATCGAATTAACTAAAACTTTTTGCAGCCTCTCTTTAGACTGCAAAATCAACCTGTAAAATTGGACACAAATCGAAAACACAAAATTTTTTGAAAGTCCGCCAGGCCGAAATGGGTTAAATTATTCCAACCAAATTTATACAACTAATTGCGGTTGCTAAGAGGAACATTTGTGCAAAATTACAAGTCAATTTATCAAACGGTTTTGACTCGAAATCAAAAACATTGAAAAAGCTTTTTTGCGCCCTCGTGCCCAAACGGGTTAACCGAACTCAACAAAAATTTGTGCCAGACTCTATTGTCGACTGCGAAACCACCTTGTAAAATTGGACACAAATCGGAAATACAAAATTTTTTGGAAGCCCGCCACGTCGAAATGGGTCAAATTATTCCAACCAAATTTATACAACTAATTGCGGTTGCTAAGAGGAACATTTGTACAAAATTTCAAGTCAATCAGTCAAACCGTTTTGACTCGACATCAAAAACATTGAAAAAGCTTCATTGGGCTATCGTGCCCAAACGGGTTAACCAAACCCAACAAAAATTTGTGCCAGCCTTTCTTTTCGACTGCAAAACCACCCTGTAAAATTGGACACAAATCGGAAACAAATAATTTTTTGGAAGCCCGCCGGACCGAAATGGGTTAATATTTTCGAACCATCTTTATACAACTAATTCCGTTTGCTAAGAGGAAGATTTGTGCAAAATTTCAAGTCAATCGGTCAAACTGTTTCGGCTCGACATCAAAAACATTGAAAAAGCTTCATTGCGCCCTCGTGCCCAAACGGGTTAACCGAACCCACCAAATTTTTCTGCCAGCCTCTCTTTTTGACTGCAAAACCACCCTGTAAAATTGGACACAAATCGGAAACACAAAATTTTTTGGAAGCCCGCCACGTCGAAATGGGTCAAATTATTCCAACCAAATTTATACAACTAATTGCGGTTGCTAAGAGGAACATTTGTACAAAATTTCAAGTCAATCAGTCAAACCGTTTTGACTCGACATCAAAAACATTGAAAAAGCTTAAAACGGCTCTGGAGCCGCAACCTGCTGACTTATAAAAATGCGACATAGCCTATGTCACCCCCCGGACGCCCAAAATTATTCCTCTAAAATTTGGTGTCAATCGGACCAGTGGTTTTCACGTGAATCCTGGACAAAAAAAACAAACAAACAAATAAACAACAAACAAATAAACAAACAAATTTTCTTCTTTATATATTAGACTAGCTAATACCCGGTGCGCGTTGCTGCGCCTCTCAATGGAGGTTTAATTTAAGTTGATGTCACTTCAAAAAGTTAACATAAAAATTACCCATGGTGTTAATGTTATTTTAAAAGCAATTATTAAAGCAATTCTTTTTAAAAGATTTTGCTAGGATTATTCTATTAATTTTTTAAAGTTAATGTAATTCAAAGAAGTTCTAACTACTTCCCAAAATTGGACGTAATTTACTTCCAAAAATTTTTTTTGACCAATCGTAGGGCCGACATGTGTTACCAAACACCAAGCCCGCTAACAGACTCAACTCCATTTTCAAAGTGCATCGCGCATACAAAATTTTGAGGAATCCTGTCAAACCGTTTCGAATTTAAAGTAAAGTAACGAAAAAATTCAAAAAATGACGCTGTGTCGCAATTGGTTAACGGAACTCAACAAAAACTGTTTTGAGGCTTTCTTTTTAGCTAAAGCATTTTTTTGTAAATAAAAGAGCCGGAGACTCTAGAGTCTCGTAGAGCCATTTATATTATACTAGCTAATACCCGGTGCGCGTTGCTGCGCCTCTCAATGGAGGTTTAATTGAAGTTGATGTTACTGCAAAAAGTTAACACAAAAATTACACTCGGTTTACACATGTAAATTTTAAAATGAATGAAAGCAATCTTTTTAAAACCATTTTTCTAGGATTGTTCTAGTAGTTTTTGAAACTTTCTGTAATTCAAAGCAGTACAAACTACTTTCCAAATCTTGACGTAATTTAAAAAGCAGAATTTCATAAAATCGGACAAAATTTGAACCCAAATTTTTTTTGGACCACCCGTCGGCCCGACATGGGTTAACAAATTCCAAAACTTTTAATAGTGTCAACTCAATTCTCAAGGAGCATCACGTATACAAAATTTGAATTCAATTGTTCAAACCGTTTTCATTTTAGGAGTTTAAATACTTGCACCACAGCCCCAACTTGGCGGTCCGTTAGAGCAAAATTTTTGGGCCACGATTTCTTTCCGTACCCAAAAACCCCTATATACAAATTTTCATGAAAATCGGCTGGGCAGTTTAGGAGTCTATTCGCTACAAACAAACAAACAAACAAACAAAAGTACAAACAAACAAACAAATAAACAAACTTCCGCTTTTATATTAACATCAACTTTAATTAAACCTCCATTGAGAGGCGCAGCAACGTGCACCGGGTATTAGCTAGTAATGTCATAATTTTGTTTATTTTTTTTCGAAAACATATTTTTGTTTAAAAGTACAATTAATATTGTTTTCTTCATAAGTAACACGTGTTGGTTTTTAATTTCAAAAAGTTTACTCCTTTTGATCAAACCCCCGCTAAACAAATTATTGAATCCCTGATTTTGAAACCAACTCTAAAAGGGTTGGGTACGAAATCTCGTTCCTCAAAATCTTGTTTTATCAAAATCTCGTTTTTTAAATCTCGTTTCTTAAAATCTCATTTATCATAGGTAATCTTTATTTTTAACAATTTTATCTCACATTTTCATTTTTTTATTTCAAATGTTTGTCGATTTATTGAAAAAATATTGATTGTAAAAATTGTAGAAAAAAAATTTAACAAAAAAGATTCAACATTTCATTCAAAATAGTACATACAAATAATATGGTAATATACCTATATGTATATATATATGATATTAGATATACACATATATTTATTTATTTTATTTATTTATTTATTTATTTAATTTCTCTAAAAGAGCCTTTGGGCTCGTACAGAGTTCTTATATGTTTTCTTATGATATAATAGTTAATTTGATTTAATTTAATTTAGTTTAAGTGCAATTTTCAATAATTTAATTAATTTAAATGGTATAACAAAAAATATATATGTATATATGTAATATGCTAATATTTACTTTGTAAAATGGCAATGGCTACATTAGATGAGAACTTTACGCTTATAGATAATCAAGTTATTTAGAATGTATAATTTTAATATTTACTTATGTACAAGTTTTTACAATATTTTTTAAATGGATGATAATTTAAGGTCTTAATGTTATTTGGTATACTGTTATATTGTTTTACACTGCTATTAAATATTGGCTCCAGTCCCTGCAAGTTGTTGCTGGCCACTGTCCTAATGTGGTGAGCACTGCGGGTGTTGTATTCATGAACTTCGTTATTGGTTGTTGCTTCAGTGTTAGACTTGATGTTGTTTGTGTTCATGTTATAGATGTGTAGTGTTTGTGTATAACGAATTAGGTCTTCAATTTTAAGGATTTCATATTCTTTATGCATTGAATTTGTTGAAGTACGAATTGGCAAGTTGTAGAGATTTTTTATGGTCCTATTTTGGATTTTTTGAAGATTTTTTATATTGTTATTGAATGTATTTCCCCATACTCCTATACCATAGGAAATTATGCTATGGAAAAGACTATAGTATACTGATTTTTTTAAACAATGTGGGAGTCTTCTTCCTAGTTTTTTTAGTAATCCGGCTACCCTGCGAAGTTTAGGTAACAAATCATTAACTTGTGGGTTCCAGTTTAAATCTTCGTCAAGTGTAACACCTAGGTATTTATATTTGCTAACTCTTTGAATTGTGTTATTATTATACTTAACATTAAAGTTGACGCTTTTTGATTTAAATAGCATTAGTTTTGTTTTATTTACGTTAACTGTGAGTTTATGTTTTGACATCCACGCATGTATCAGTGACATGTCATTATTCATTGTTTTTTCTAGTTCACATAAATTATTTTCGTCGTACACTAATATTAGGTCGTCAGCAAATAAAAATTTACCACAGTTCAATTGCAAATTTGCTATACTACTAATGTAGCAGCAGAAGAGTGAAGGACCCAATGAACTGCCTTGTACAACTCCATATTCGATGTTTTGCTTTTTACTTTTAATCTCGTCCAATTCGACATATTGGTATCTGTTTTTGAAGTAATTTTCAAACCATTTGTGTTCACTGCCCATTATCCCATGTTCATATAAGATTTTTAGTAGTGTTTTCCTATCTACTGTGTCGAATGCCTTTGCTAGATCAAAAAATATGACACCAACTTTTTTATCTTTACTAACATTAGTTTGGATGCGTGTGACAACATCAAATAGCGCTGCACTCGTATTCGATTTCTTAGAAAAACCGTATTGTGATTTGCAGAGTAGCTGGTTGTGTTGCAGATACTCAATTAATTGTTCGTTAATATATGTCTCAAGTATTTTACTGAAAATTGAAGGAATAGATATGGGTCTAAAGTTGTTAAAGTTCAATCTATCTCCACAATTTTTATAAATTGGAATTACTCTAGCAATTTTCAGATTGTCTGGAACTTTACTTTCCGCTATTGATTTATTTATTAATAAAGTTATTGGTTCAGCCAGTTCATATTTGCATGTTTTAATTATTTCTGTGCTAATTCCGTCTGCGTCGACGCTTTTTGATAATTTCATTTTCTCTATAATGTTTATTGTTTGGTTTAAATCAATTTTATTAAACGTTAATCTTTTACCAGTTCTTACACTTGGATAATAAATTGGATCATAGTTTGCTGTCATATTTTTGCCAATGTTACAATAAAATTTGTTTAACTTGTCTATTTCGTTTTTTTTATCATTTGTAGAAAGATTTCTATTTTTGAAAAGATCGTTTTGGTTTTTCGCTATTGTATTATCTGTGGCAATGTTTTTAACGAAATTCCATATTTTTTTCGGATCGTTACCACATTCATAAAATTTTTTCTTATCGTATTCCCTTTGTTTTCTTCTTTTTAAAGAAGTGAATTTATTTAGCCAAAATTTATATTTTTCTTTGAAGTATATGTCATCATAATTTAGGCAATGCTTTCTGTGCCAGAAGTTTTTTAATTTTAATAAGTTTTTACATTCTTTATCAAACCATGGCATACCGAATTTTCGTTTTTTCTCTTTGACAGTTTTTTCTTTGGTTGATAGTTTTATAAAATTTTGAAGATTTTTTGTAAGATTTTCGCTAATTGTACTGGCAGTACTTTCTGTTGGATTATCGGTAATGTAGTTTTTTATTTGACATTTCAGTTGGTTAATATTTACTTTTTTGACAGTGTGTTTATTTTTTAATATTTTGTCAATTTTTTGTTTATTTATTTCTACAAATAAGAGGTGATGATCTGTAAAATCTGTTTTAATATGATTAATATTTATATTTTGTTTTAGGTCATTGCAGAGTACATGATCAATGCAGCTACTCGAGGCAGGTCTGGTGATGTTTGAATTGCAGAAATAAAAACCGTAGCTTTCCATAATATTTTTGTAATCGTTTATTGTATTTGTGTTATTGAGAATATTAAAATTAAAATCACCCAAGATAATAGTGTTTTTGTTTGCAACCATATCTAAATGTGATTCTAATAATTTTAAGAATGTGTTTATTGAGTCTCTACTATTATTTGGTGATCTATAAATTGTTGATACGAAAAAATGTTGTGTTTTGTTTTTAATTTGAATTGTAATTATATTATTAAAGTTATCAGTATATGATTTGTGTAATTCGTAGCTTAAACAATTGTGGATGAAGAAACAGACACCCCCACCACGTCGGTTGTTGCGACATGACAACAATTTAGAGTAGTTGGGAATATTGACCAAGTCAATTTCGTCATCTTTAATCCAAGTTTCGGCAATGGCTATTATATGAATAATGTTTTTTACAGTGTCAAGAATATAAGTTATATCATCCATTTTATGTCTTAAGCTTCGTACATTGAGATATAGAATTTTTAGCGTAATATCATTTTCGAACTTGAGATTTTTAATACAATTTATGTGTCTTGTTGTGGTGTTAATTGGTAAAGTATTGTAATCTATTTCGTTATTAATCGACATTTAAGTTTAGAAGATTATTTTCTTGTAATATTTGGTATGTTTTTCCTGTGTCAGTTTTCTTTGCAAATACTTTACCGCCCTTTACCCACGCATATTTTATTTTTTTAGCTCTTTTTAAATCCCTTGATTTTTTGAAAAGCAAACTGAAATATGGAGTAAGCCGTTCATTAATGAAATCTTTGTTTGGATTTTTATTTTCAGATGACGTAGAGAATATTTTGCAACAATTTATTTCTTTGTTTTTTTTTGCGCTCAAAATTTTGTCTTTAATTATTTGAGTAGCAAATTTTATTATTAATTTTTTTTGCTCACCTGAATTCTTTTTCTTGTTTTCATTTAAGTAAGCTTCTTTTATATCGCTTTGTTGTAGTTCAACTCCAATTTCACTGGCAATTTTTATAGCTATAGTTATGGGGTTTTTCTCTTCTACACCTTCAAGTCCAGATATTTCAATATGTTTCCTATATTTCTTTTGCTTGATTAGTTCGATTTCTATTTTGTTATTTTCAATTTGTTTTTTTAGTATTTCGTTTTCATTTTTTAAGTGGATATTATCATCTATCACGAGCTCTAATGTTGCTTTGATTTCAGCAATAGTTTTTTCCTGGTTCTCCTGGTTTTTGATGATTTCATCCAATTTTTTTATTATTGCGGGATTGTTGATATCATTTTGCGTTCGATTACCATTTTTGCTTATATCCAATGTACGGTCGTTTGTTCTATTAAGCCCCATTGATTTGCGTTTGTTTCTTTCTTGTATACGAACGCAAAACCAAAATTTTCCGGGATCCGCTTGGATTTCCTCCAGACTATCAATGTCCAAGTTAGAACAGACACCGTGGAATGTTTTTTTGCAATCGCCATCGCATTTTATTATACTATCTTTTTTTAAATTAATTATTTTATCGCACTTGTTACAGATATTCTTATTCACCATTTTGACGTTTTGACGTTTTTTTTTCCAATGCATTTATATATGCATACTTATTTATAAATATTCTGGAAAAGGGAACAATCCTGATTTTAAATCCAACTCTAAAATCCCTTTAAATTATTTTTTTGTAACCAACTCTAAAATCTCTCCTACTTCAAAATCTCGCACGTACACATATATAAATATTCTGGAAAAGGGATCAATCCTGATTTTAAATCCAACTCTAAAATCCCTTTAAATTATTTTTTTTATATATATATTTTAACAACAATTAACTTAAAATAGTGGGGGCTGCCGCCCCCAAACCCCTGCTAAACAAATTATTGAAACCCTGATTTTGTAACTAACTCTAAAATCTCTCCTACTTCAAAATCTCGCACATACACATATATAAATATTCTGGAAAAGAGAGCAATCCTGATTTTAAATCCAACTCTAAAATCCCTTTAAATTATTTTTTTTATATATATATTTTAACAACAATTAACTTAAAATAATGGGGACTGCCGCCCCCAAAGCCCCGCTAAACAAATTATTGAAAACCCTACTTCAAAATCTCGCACAAACACATATATAAATATTCTGAAAAATTACAATTTTTTATGTTTTCTGTATTTTCTGAAAAAAAGAAGAGATTTACCGAGATTTTTGAAAAAACGAGATTTTAAGAAACGAGATTTTGAAAAACGAGATTTTGATAAAACGAGATTTTGAGAAACGAGCATTCGTACCTCTCCCACTCTAAAATCATACCGAATTATTTTTTCATACATGTATGTTTCAACAATAAATGTCTTATAATAGTGGGGGCTGACGCCCGCCAAACTCCTGCTAAACAAATAATTTAAAACCTGATTTCGAAAACAACTCTAAAATCTCACCGAATTATCTTTTCTTACATGTATGTTTCAACAATAAACATCTTATAATAGTGGGGGCTACCGCTCCCAAACCCCTGCTAAACAAATTATTGAATCCCTGATTTTGAAATTAACTCTAAAATCCTTCCCAATTATTTTTCTTCTAATATAAATATTTTTTCTAAGGAATTTTCTAACTTTGAATTTTTATTTTTGCAATTGTGACACCATCCCTATCAATCTTATTAATCCCATTGGGACTTCTGACATGTCACTATATAAAATAGTACAAGTATGAGGGATCACACACACACACACACACATACACAAACTAAAGTCTGTATATATAAATATATACGGATTTTAAATTTACAATAAATTATTAGTTTTGGGTAAAATATTTATGCCCAACCAATTAGGCTTTTATTACCATTTATGGTTTTATGCACGTAAGCTTACATACACAACTAATAATATATGACTTTTTTAAATGATATGCCATATTTAAATTTTACCTATTACATATAATGAAATTATTTACAACATTTGATAAGAATAACTTATTAAAGAACTCAGATTTTATATAATATTTTGACAGTTAAAAAATATTTATTCCAAATAGCAGTTTGAAATAATTATTCTTTTATATCAGCTTTCCTTAATTCTTCAATAATAATATTAATTGCACTTTCACCATCATGGGTGCCTTCCTTATTTGACAAATAGGCAATAGTCTTAAAATTTCTACAAATTCATTAGGATCTTCCCAAGTCATCCAAATGAAGTTTTTGGATTGATTTGTACAACTTAATTGTGAACTTTCATCTACTCAACTTTTTATCTGCAAGAATTGATTTATTAAAGGCTTATTGGATATTATATTGCTATGAACAATATATAGATGTCTTTAATAAATTATTTCGTCCGCTAAAATTCTACGGTGAAAGATTTAGGCTCTGAAATCAAGGTGGTGTTAATTATAATATGATTGATATATATTAAAAAACATATTACTAGTGCAAATGTACTATAATGTGAAATGCAAAACTAGAACAATTATTATGTTTTTATAGTACAAATACCTTTGAGAAATTATGTTAAAAAAAATATTTTGTTGAAAGTTAAATAAATATCTTATAGTTGAAGGACGAGTTTCAGCATTTTGTTATGAAAATTTAATTTATTTTACGGTTTTAAGTTATTTGAAGAAAAGAAAAAATTTACTAATAAAAAGACATAATATATGAAGGAAAAAATATGAATCAAAATGGAATTGAATACTGTGAGTTAAGCAGCTACATACATATGTCGAAATGATTTTAAATGAATTAGCCAAAATGACTTAGGAGATTTTCAAAAAAGTTTTGCAATCCCTTGAACATGAGAATGTATGAAAATCTTCTGGATTCTGGGAATCAAGTTTTAAAATTCATTAATATGTCTATCTCTCTTACACCCACAAATAAAATCCCCACCACAGTTTTTTAATTTTTATTAATATTTATATGCCTATCTAAGTAAAATCCGTCACATATCACATTAGTAAAATGCAGCCCTACCAGAATTTTTAGATTTTATCAGCAAATAAAAATGTTATGAAAAAAATGTTGCGTTCGTGAATCAGTTTACAACTTTCACTTGAAATAGAACAATCTAAGTAGAAAATAAATTAAAATAAATTAAAAATAAATAAAACGAGGAAGATTATAGTTGCCCTTGTCAACTTTTGCGTACCCACTATGATGTATAAAATAAAATAAAATAAAAAAAAATATTTTTTTCAATATATACTTTTATTAAAGTAGTACTAGCCCCCTAAAATGTAGAGAATAAAAATTGAAGGTAGATCTTGGGAATTTGTTACTGTGTTAATATAAAAGTTAATTGCTGGTATAAGAAACAGTTTTTTTAAAGTTTAAAAAATTTAAGCTTAAAATGTTGAAAATTTTCACTAACCAAAAATTGATGGTAGATCTTTTGTATTTAAAAGTGTTTTAGTATAAAAGTAAATTTCTGAAATGATGACAGTTCTTCTTTCAGATAGTCTTAATCCAATATATACATTACAAAAAAAATACAAAAAAGTAAAATAGTTAAAAAAAAAT
The DNA here is from genome assembly GCA_963082915.1 of Dolichopus griseipennis. Taxonomy (NCBI): domain Eukaryota; kingdom Metazoa; phylum Arthropoda; class Insecta; order Diptera; family Dolichopodidae; genus Dolichopus; species Dolichopus griseipennis. The sequence goes on along the minus strand of OY720441.1, from coordinate 249,263,461 downwards.
TCAACTCATTATCCCATAACTTTTGCTTAAAAAAAATATTAAAAAAAAAAATAAAAAAAAAAAAAATTTTAATTCAATATCCCATAATGTTTGCTTAAAAAATTTCATTCCTGCGTTATACTAGCCACATATGAAGCGTTATTCTTTAATGAATGCTTCAGTTTTTTGATAAATATATCCAAATTTGAACTTCTTTTTAACTCCAACGGCAGTTTATTATAAATCCTTATTGATGACGAGAGACAACTATTCCGTGATAACTCTATTCTTGATTTGGCATCATTTAAATTGTTTAACCTTCTTGTATTGTAATTATGAGTATTGGTTCTTCTGGTAATTATGATGTTTTTCTATTTTAAAAATTAGATTAGATTTTTACAAAATAATGAGTTCGGGTAAATTCAGATATTTTTTATTTTTTTTTTTTATTTATTCAGTTTTATTTCCCAGGAGCGAATGGAGTTATTACAATTAATACAAAGTGTACATATAGTGCAACGTGAAGTAAGAATACAAAAATAAGAAAGCGAAATTAAGACAAGTAAACAATTAAAAAAGAACAAAAAAGAAAAAAACAAAGATGCAAACTGTTATTGATATTTAATTATACATAATATGTGCTTTATAAAATTCATTTAAATGTTTTTTAAATTTATTTAGTTCATTTATTTTTTTTATGTAGTTAGGTAATTCATTATATCTTCTGTACGCTAAATTATATGCTGAATCATGTCCATTGAATCTTTTTCTTGATGATGTTATTCTGATGTTTTCAGCAAATCTTGTACTGTACGTGTTATGTTCATTCTTGAAGATTAGTTGACATTTGAATTGATTTTATTGTTTAGCATTTGATATACATGAGTACATAGTCAATTTAATGTCAATTTGGTAATTTAGCATCATTATATTGTTGTTCCTATAAATCTTCGTGATATCCCGTGCGTTTAAAATTTTCATTTGTTGGGGTAAGCCAGTCGTACTTGTGTAAGCATTTAATGGCTTTGTTTATTAGAACACTAATTTTATCTTTCAACCATAATGAACAGCTGCACCAGTTACATAAATTGTATCTGATGTGCGAAATAATATGAGAATAACATAACTTATCTGCAGTTTTTTTATTCAATATAATTCTACTTCTTTTGAACACACCCACTAAGGCACATTTTTTTTTACTAATTTATTAATATGCTCTTCCCACTTCAGTTTTTCGTCAATTACAACTCCAAGGTATTTATATGCAGGAACTTTTTCAATTTTAGTCTTGTTTGCCAATAGATTTAGATTTATTCTTTATTTTATATACTATAAACTTTGTTTTTTCCGCATTTATAGTTAATTTATTACGTTTTAACCAATTTTCGTAAATCCCCAAATCAGTATTTACAAGAGTTTCAAGTTCTTTACAGGTTCTAGCATTATATATAAGTAAAGTATCGTCAGCAAAGATTTTATAGTTAGCCCGCAAATTCGCATACTGGATGTTATGAATATAAAGTAAATATAATTTAGAACCAAGTACTGATCCTTCAGGAACACCAATGTATATTTTTTTTTTTCATTACTAAAAACTCCATTAATTTTTGTAATAGTTTTCCTATTATGCAGATATGAGTAGATTAAGTTATTAGCTGTACCCCTTATCCAATTGCATGCAATCTGTTAAGTAAAATATTATAATTTGCTGTATCGAAGGCCTTCTTTAGATCAACAAATACCGAACATAAATAATTTCCTTGATTCAATTTATTTACAATTGAGTTGGTGGGTTCTAGAACTGCAGATTCTGTTTCAATTTTCTTTTGAAAACCAAATTGATTTGTATTAAATCCAACAAATTTTTGCACGAACTCCTGTATTCTGGAAATTATAACCTTTTCAAATACTTTTCCAATACAACTTGAGAAAGCAATTGGTCTGTAATTTGATACATCCAATGCTGACCCAGATTTAAAGATAGGTACAACTATACTTGATTTACAGGATATATACTGACACTCAGGATATATACTAGTACTTAGACATCTATTTATCAAGCATACAATTATAGGTTTTATCTAAGTTACAACATGTTTTAAATCTGAAGCTGAAACATTGTCACCTCCAGGAGAGCTATTTTTTAATTGCTTGATGATGTTATATATTTTTGTTTCATCTGTAGGTTTAAGAGAAGGTTTAAAAAAAACTTTTCAATGAACCTATTTTTTTTTAAGTACTTTTCAGCATCAGTAATTTTTTCTGCTAGTTTGCTACCGATTGAACTGAAGTAAGAATTGAAGTTGCAATTTCAAAGCTGTCACATGTTCTGATTCCATTACCATTTATTTCTTTAATAACCTTGCTCGACTCAACTGATTTTTTTAAGATGAGATTATTTGTCCTTGTATTTTGCATTTTTAAAACTAGCTTTAATATCTATATTGCTAGGCTGCTTTTTCTACTTTTTAAGAAAATTATTCCTCTTTTTGATCATATTTAATAATTCCTTTGTCATCCAATGATTATTGTTTCTAATTCTTCGGAGAGTTTTAATTAAGAATTCACCTTTGCTTTTTGCATTTTTTTTATAAGGTCGTCCACACTATGACATTTATTTATTTCAAGTAACTTTCTTTATATTTATTAAAATTTGTGTTGTAGATTTCCGTTTTAAAAATATGTTCAATATTTTTTAAAACTTTATTTAATTTGACAATAATAGCTTTATGATCCAGATTTACTATAGCGTGAAGCTTAATGTCAAAGTCAAGCTTTTCTAGGTCTGTCAGAATATGATCGATGATCGTAGAAGAATTTTCAGTCATTTTAGTAGCAGATTCCTAACTAAGTACGTTTTTTTATAATTAACGATAAAATAACAAAAATAGTAAATGATAACCAGTTGCTACCTGAAAACCAATTTGGTTTTAGGCATAAACATACCACTACACATGCTATAAATAAATTAACATCCGATGTTTGCTGATACATAAATAAAAAGGAAGGCGTGGGTGCTTGCCTTATAGATTTAGAAAAGGCGTTTAATAGTGTTTGGATCAATGGTTTAATATATAAATTATTAAAGTACAGATTTCCAATCCATTTAGTTCGATTAATAATGGATATGATATCCAATAATAAATTTACAATAGCCAATAACTCAAATATAGAAAATGAATTTGTAATTAAGAGTGGCTTACAACAAGGTACTGTTAATTCACCAATTCTTTTCTCAATATACATAGCAGAACTATTAGAGCTACTTACAAACATGAAGGGCTGTAATTATTCAATAGCTTTTGCTGATGATTTTATTATTTATGCGCCAAGTAATAATGTCTCAGAAATAAAAAAAATGTTCAAAAACAGTTTAATCTTACCAATGATTATTGCATAGTATGGTTACTGAAAATGAACATAGATAAATGTGAAGCAATTCTTTTTAGGAATACTGTCGATAAAACCTGCAGTAATATTAAAAAATTTTGGAAAAACTTCCAAATAAAAGCTTCAAACTCCACATCAATTAGCAGAAAAAAATCTGTCAAATACTTAGGTGTAGTTTTGAATCAACATTTAAATTTCATTGACAATACTAAAAGAATTATAGAAAAAGGAACATATTTATGGCATAAAAACTTTTCTATAACAAAATTATGGATGAAATAGTAAAAAATTTGAATGATGATTTATTTTTGAATTGAAAATTTGAAAATGAATAGTTCATTAGACCTGTTATATCATATGCTGGACCCATTTGGTTCAACATAAGTGCAAGTCTAATGGAGAAATTCAGAAAATTTGAACTCAAATGCATAAGAGCCTGCGTAAATCTACATAGGAAACCTGAAACGGATTACAAACATTTTTATTCCAATAAATGCTTGTACCGTAAAGCTAATATTGTAGGATTCGATAATTTTTTGATAAAAAAAATAGATAAAAAAGATTCGATATTTTTTGAAAATTCGTAATCACTTTGAAAGATCTCTCAATACAAAAGAAAATGGCCTTATATCACATATATATCACCATAATGATGAGTATATTAAAAATACCTTAAAAACGGGATATATAGCACCCGAACATTTTATTTACCTGGATGCAAAAGGTTATATTCAAAACCGCGAACATGTTTCCCTATTATATCACTATAATAGAGGGGTACATGTAAGTGTATCGAATATAATCCTCATAACGTAGAGGCAAATACATTTAAATATGACATGTTTATTCCCGAAAGGGATAAAAAAATTCAAAATAGTCACATTTGGTGGCTAAATAATCAACTATACTAAATAGATATTAAATCTAACATTAGCATAAGTTTTAGGGTAAGTTTTAATGCTAGGTTAAGTTAGTTGTAAGTTTTTAACAAAATAAAGAAATAAGTAATTTTAGGTTTTTTTAAATTTTTCCTTAAATATAATAAAATTAAATTAATTTTCTATATGAAAAAAAAAAAAAAATGATCTATAAAAATAATCAAGAAGATTTTTAAACTAAAAAAATGGTTTAAGATTTAGTTGTAAGATACTTTAATTTAAAATTAGTTTTGTAAGGCTTTTTTCTAATGTAAAAAAAAAGTACGTTTTTTTATGGGAATTCCGTTAGATTCTAACATCAATTTATAAGATCTGGAGAGCTCTATGTCTGTTAATAAATCAATTTTAATATCACCCATCAGAACTATATTCTTGTATTTCTTAAAAATTAAATTCAGATGTGCTAGTAAACCACTATTGTTATCACTTGGTTTTCTGTAGGTAACTGCAATTTTTAAGGATGGAGAAGTGTTATTTAACGAAATAATTATAGTATTGAATAGCTCAAATATTTCTAAAACCGTATACCAAATATTATGCTTAATAAAAATAGCGGTTCCACCTCCTCTTGATTCATTATTAGAGTTAAAAGATGCAGAGAAGCCAGGTATATTAAAAAATTTTTCTTCATCTGAGTATAACCACGTTTCACCAATCATAATAATGTCAATATTTATTCTGTTTTTAACAAAAAGTTCGATTTCAGTAATATTTTTCCTTAACTTCTAGCATTAAAATGCACCATATTTATATTATTGTGTTTGTTACGTGTCATGGTTTACTAATCATATAATTTTTCCAAGACTCTCTAATTTTTTGTTAGTACTCTCTGTTTCTATTATCAATATGCCTCCTAAAATAAGCTAAGTCTTTAAGTACTTCGCTTTTGGATATTTCGGTGCTATCATGATATGCAAAATATAAATTACTGAGTTCTACGTAGCTATTTGGCAGCCCTTCTTGATTAATAAGTACTTTTAGGCTTGTTTGCGTAATACCATCATAACAAATATCTCCTTTATCATGAAAATATGATAAAAATAATCTCACATTGTTGTAAATTCTGTGTTCTCTTAATCTAGATAAGGCATACGTATTTTCACCAGACTCAATTGCTGTTTTTGTTAATCTAACAATTGGGGGAACCATGGGGTTTACAAAACTTTTCGCACTGTCTTCTGCACTTAAATTCTTAGGTTCTTTATCTATTTTGCCCAGTTTAGGATTATTTTGAATGTTGATAGTTTCTCCTTTAACCCAATTTGAATAATCGTTGCTTAGCAGCTCTTTTGATCTGATTTTTTCTTTGACTGAAACGATTTCTCGATCCTGCATACTATGAGAGTTTTTATTATCTTTGTTAGGAACTTTATTTATCATATTAGTTTTGAGAGGTGGTTATTTTTACTTAAGTGCATTAGTTTTGAAAATAGACTTAGTTTTTTGTTAATAACACTATTATTATTGTTATTAATATTGTTATTATTACTTTTATTGTTATTATTACTATGATTATTATTTTCAGTATTACAATTATTATAATTCTTATTACTTATGTTATTATTATTATTATTAGTATTATAGTTATTATTACTATTGATGTTATTATCAGAATTATTATCGAAATTTTTATTATAACCTGTAGCTTCTTTGATTTCTACTAGCCCATTTTTTGTTTTCTTTCATTTAGTTTTTTTATATACTTTGTATATAGGCGAAATCGTATTATATTTTTCTTTGTATTATATTTTTATATAATTTGTCAAATGTTTTATGATTTTTCTCTAAACCAAATTTTTCATTGGCTATTTTGCAATTGACTCACTCATTAATTTCCTACTTCTTATCACAATCAGATGTCTTATGGTCTTTTTGACGTTTAAGACACTTTTCTGTATTTGTACAGTCTGCCGATTTATGATTGAATTCTTACATTTGTAGCAACGCATTACAGTGACAGGATCAAACACTTTACATCTTTCCCAACCAATATATAGTTTTTCGGCAGCCATTATTTTAGGGATGGAATCCCTGTCCACTTCAATTATTGCATTTTGCATTTCCTTGAGTACTATGTTATCACGTTTAATTTAACTACTTTTAAATCACTCATTTCAATAAAACAATTTTTTTATTTTATCTATTATTTAATTTTCAGTAAATTTATGATCATATGCACTATTTCGAATTTTGGATTTATTTCAACATTATTTTGAATTTATTTTAATTTTTAATGCACGAATATTTTAAACCTAAGCAAAATAAGCATCAATTAATCATATTCATATAATGATCATCATGATCCAAAATTATTATTATATTCATAATGAATATCATCCAAAAATCTCAAAGTACAAAGTCCAAATCTAGAATTTTTTTTAAAAATTTTACGCATCAATCGTAACTCCAAAGATTTGTTATCTACAAAAAAAAAAAACAAAAAAAACTAAATTCATACAAATTCATGTTGATACAAGATGTACAGCTAAATTTCAAATTTTTATATGAAAATATTGGAGTTAAAAAAGTTAGTTGTTCGAAAGCTACCCGAAGTTTTTGTTCGATTTTAACCAAAAAAAAATCGGGAACCTAAAAATTGATTGAAAAAATATTTTGGAAAAATTTCCAAACTGTAGCTCCTTTAGTTTTTGAGTTATCGTGCTGACACACAGACGGACAGACGGAGAGACACACATAGCTAGATCGACTTATTTTTCGATTCTGAGCCGATACGTACCCTTGACAATATTTCTAGCTCGTCTAAATCGAACTAACTTGAGATTGTTAACCTCAGCATTAAACAAAATGTCCTCTAAAACAAAACGAATGAGGCCACTTATTATTAGTATAGAGCAATTGTTGCAGAGCTTTCGAACTCAATTAAAGTTGTTGAGAATCAAAGAAGGTGGTCACGTTAACCCCATTCAAATAGGAAAAACTACACCAGTTATAGTGGTAAATTGGAGGATACAACATCAGCTTTTAATAATAGTATTAGAACAGGTTTAATAACAAATATTAGACGTAGGGATCCATAACCTTTTTTACTTAGTGGAATGAAGTTATTCCGCAAACGTATTCAAAATGTACTAAAGAATGAAATTTCAATAAAAGTGAACGCTGTATTTTGCGGTGAATTCAAAATAATTAAAGGAGAAAATTAAATTCTTGAATATAAATACATGAATACAAAAAATATGCCGATATATAGAGGTACAAATTTAGAAGATTGGTTCATCAATCATATCAACAATTTCATCTAAAAGGATTTAGAAGAGTTTCAAGAAAGAGATAGTGCATGGGTTCTTTCTTCAATTATTAATTTAACAATTAATATCAAAAAATATAGACCCATGCTTGGATCATCGTATATTGCTACCTCCTCAGATTAAGAGAAACAAGTAAAGAAACAGTCAGTCGATACCCTACACCTATTTGTTTCAATTTTAATAGGAAGTCTTTTATTAGTTAGATCGTAAGACATAGCTAACGAAATTAATTTTATAATACAAACAAGTAAAGAAACAGTCAGTCGGTACAACCGACTTAGAAATACCCTACACCTATTCGGTTCCAATTTAATGAGAAGTCTATAAGTCATTTTAAAATAATAAAAGCTTTTATTAGTTTGATGGTAAGACATGGCTAACCAAATTTTTTTATAATACTAAAAACATTTGCTAATTATTTTATCAATTCAAAAATATTAAAAATTTTTACTAACTTATCTTTTTAAAATATTAAACAGCAAATTAAATTGAGATAAATGGATTCGTAAAATGCAATTACAAAATTACATATTTAAAACTTTTATCCAATTCAAGAAAATTTCACACACATGCAGCAATTACTCCTTTTCAGGATTTTAAGCTGTAGTGCATTTACTGTTGAATGATTTAGTTCTTTTTTTTTTATTCCTTTTCCACTCCTTTAAGGAGTAGGTATAGGGCATTCACCAAGTTTTAATTTTAAACTAGGCTTCAGTTTCTTTAATCATAATATTCACTAATCCGTTGATTACTCGGATGTAGCTATTGTATAAGGTTATGAAATATGAATGCACAAATGTTAACTTTGTGCGCCATCTATAATCTTACACAAGAATTATTTATATATTTTTATTAAATCTCAAAAATCAGATGATAAATTTAGTACCCTGGGTTAATTATTTCAATTTTCAATAATTTTTAAATTTATTCTCCTTAAATTTATTTATTTTTTAATATTCTATAGAATTAAACTCTAAGTTATTCGAGCGAAATATTAATTTGTAATAATCATGAATGGTTGTTATTTCAATAATATCTTCAAAACTTTAGAATTCGAATAAGAGTTAAGGAACCGTTATAATTAAAATAACAGTTATGGAACCGAACATTCGGTTAAATTAAAAATTTAATTTGTACTTACATAGAATATTTCAATTTATAAATATTGATCAAAAATTTTATTGACAATCTTTTTATTATATACTTTTATATTTTGTTACAGTTTAAATATAAAAGTAAATTGCTGGATTAAACCTAACTGAAAGAAGAACAGTCACCATTTCAGCAATTTACTTTTATATTAAAACACTTTTAAATGCAAAAAATCTACCATAAATTTTTGGTTAATGAAAATTTTCAATTATTTTAATCTTAAAAGTTTTCAAACATTAAAAAAACAGTTTCTTATACCAGCAATTTACTTTTATATTAAAATAGTAACGAATTTCCAAGATCTACCTTAAATTTTTTATTTTCTACATTTTAGGGGGCTAGTCTATATATATAAAAATGAAAGTTTGTTTGTTTGTTTGTTTGTTTGTAGCGAATAGACTCCTAAACTGCCCAGCCGATTTTCATGAAAATTTGTGTATAGAGGTTTTTGGGTACGGAAAGAAATCGTGGCCCAAAAATTTTGCTCTAACGGACCGCCAAGTTGGGGCTGTGGTGCAATTATTTAAACTTCTTTGTTCTAAAATGAAAACGGTTTGACCGATTGACTTCAAATTTTGTATACGTGATGGTCTTTGAGAATTGAGTAGACACTATTAACATTTTTGGAATTTGTTAACCCATGTCGGGCCGACGGTTGGTCAAAAAAAATTTTGGGTCCAAATTTTGTCCGATTTTAATAAATTCTGCTTTGGCTTAAAAGAAAGCCCCAAAAAAAATTTTGTTGAATTCCATTTACCCATTGCGGCCCAACAGCTTTTTATAGGTTTTTTCAATACTTTACTCTAAATTCGAAACTGTTTGACCAATTGACTTCAAATTTTGTATACGTGATGCTCCTTGAGAATTGAGTTGACAATATTAAAATTTTTGTAATTTGTTAACCCATGTCGGGCCGACGGGTGGTCAAAAAAAATTTTGGTCCAAATTTTGTCCGATTTTACGAAATTCTGCTTTGGCTTAAAAGAAAGCCCCAAAAAAAATTTTGGTAAGTTCCATTAACCCATTGCGGCCCAACAGCTTTTTATAGGTTTTTTCAATACTTTACTCTAAGTTCGAAACTGTTTGACCAATTGACTTCAAATTTTGTATACGTGATGGTCTTTGAGAATTGAGTAGACACTTTTAACAGTTTTGGAATTTGTTAACCCATGTCGGGCCGACGGTTGGTCAAAAAAAATTTTGGGTCCAAATTTTGTCCGATTTTACGAAATTCTGCTTTGGCTTTCAAGAAAGCCCCAAATTAATTTTGTTAAGTTCCATTAATGCTAGGCATATGGTCACACACAAAAATATTGTGGAAAAACCCCAAGATGTGTAAAATGTGCAGGTAGGCACCATACCAGGGAATGTTTGAAACCTAAAACTGAACCACCAAAATGTGTTCATTGCGGAAATCAACATCCAGCTAATTATAGAGGCTGCATAATCGCAAAAGAAATGCAAAAAATCAAATTTAAGAATATGAGCCCAAATTCACAACAAAGGAATACTCCACAATACGCTAAAAAACAAATCAGAAACCATCTGCAAACGTCGCAAGTGAAGCAAGATTTCCAGACAAATAGAAGCAGTAAAACTTATGCCCAAGTTGTTGCGGGTAAAAAACTTAATAATAATAGCGAACAAGAAAATGATTTAAAACAATCCATTCTGCTTATACTAAAAAAAGTAACCAAAATAGAAAGTTCTATGGTCGATACGGATTGTAGAATAGGAGCACTAGAGGGCAGTACCAAAAACCTGCTTCGAAATCGAAAAGATGAATGAACTAAAAATTTTTTCATGGAATGCCAATGGACTGCTACAACACCAACAAGAGCTACAAGCAGTCCTTGACATAAATAATATAGATGTTTGTCTTATAGCAGAAACACACTTTAACAAACAAACGCATATTAATTTTCATGGTTATAAAATTTATCATAGCATACATCCAGGTAACTCTGCTAGAGGAGGAAGTGCAGTAATTATAAAACAAAGTATACAACATTTTGAAGAAGCCAAATTTGAAACAGAAGAAATACAAGCTATGGCCGTAAACGTAAAATGTAAAAACTACTTTATTGTAGTAGCAAGTATATATTGTCCACCTAAGTACTCTCTGAAGAAACATCATTATTTGGATCTTTTTAAGAAACTAGGAAAAAAGTTTGTTATAGGAGGTGATTTTAATGCCAAAAATACACACTGGGGATCACGGCTAACAACAACCAAAGGCAGAGAATTATTCCAAGCAACAAGCGAATTTGGGTGTGAAACCATATCAACAGGAAAACCTACATATTGGCCTACAGATCCAAATAAAATACCTGATTTAATAGATTTTTTCATTATTAAAAACATTTCGAATAATTTCATACAGATAGAAGATAGGCAGGAAATGGACTCTGACCACTCACCAATTCTGCTAACTGTAAGTGAAAACGCTATTGAAAAGCAGAGCATTCCGATTCTCGCCAATAAATACACTGACTGGGAAAGCTTTAAAGTGTGTCTGGAAGAAAAAATACAACTAGCTGTACCGTTGCAATACAAAGAACAATTGGATGCGGAGGTGGAAAACTACATTAACGATATACAACTTACAGTGTGGGAAAATACTCCAGTAATTAAACAAAGAGTAAAAGAAAATAAATATCCAGCCGAAATCTTAGAACTAATTGCAATAAAACGCAGAGCAAGGAAAAAATGGCACCAAACTAGAGCTCCACAAGATAAAACTAGGCTGAATAATCTCACCCAACAACTAAGAAGAAGAATTAAGGAAGTGAAAAACAAATCGATAAATTTATATTTGGAAAAGCTAACAAATGATAAAAGTACTGATTACTCTCTTTGGAAGGCAGCTAAAAATCTGAAAAAACCTATTGCAGCTATTCCTCCAATTAGAAAACTGGACGGAAAGTGGGCGAGAGATAATAAAGAAAAAGCCAAATTATTTGCGGAACACCTAGAAAAGATATTTCAAGTAAACACTGGTGAAGAAGAGGAAGATCTAGATGCAGAACAAATTCAAGAGCAAGAGGAAATCGCATTAACAAATCCAGCTGAAGTGAAAAAAGAAATTAAAAACAACATTAAATCTAAAAAAGCTCCGGGATATGATTTAATAACCGGACAAATTCTGAAGCAGCTACCAGAGAAGGCAATAGTTAAAATAACAAATCTTATAAATGCTGCATTCAGGCTGAAATATGTGCCGAAATTGTGGAAAGTGGCCGAGGTCATTATGATACCCAAAGCAGGAAAACCACCAAATGAGATAACGTCTTATAGACCAATCTCATTGCTACCTATAATGTCAAAACTATTTGAAAAAATTTATTTGAGAAGACTAAAACCGATTATTGAAAGGAAGAATCTAATTCCGGACCACCAATTCGGCTTTAGAGAAAAACATGCAACAATAGACCAGGTACACAGAATAACAAACACTATTGAAAAAGCTTTAGAGGAGAAGAAAGTCTGTTCAGCAATCTTTTTGGATGTGACTCAGGCATTCGATAAGGTGTGGCACAAGGGATTGAATTGTAAACTGAGAACAATCCTTCCAAAAGAGCATTCGGAAATGATAGAAAGCTATCTATCAGACAGATACTTCTACATAAAACAAGAAGGAGAATATTCCGATCTTAAAGAAATCGGTGCTGGAGTTCCTCAAGGAAGTGTACTCGGTCCAATACTGTATCTGTTGTATACTTGTGATTTTCCTGCACTTGAAAATAATATAATTGCGACGTTTGCTGATGATACAGCGGTTTTGGCTGTCGGAGAAAATAATGAAGAATCTACAGAAAAACTGCAGAGAGCTATGACAAGAATCCAAAATTATACTAAAAGGTGGAGGCTAAAATTAAATGAAGGTAAGTCAATTCATGTGGATTTCACAAATAAAAAAATTGACCATAAACCAGTATATATAAATGGTCAAGAAATACCTTATTCAAATACTGCCAAATATCTTGGTATGACATTAGATGCGAAGCTTCGCTGGAAAGCCCACATCAAAAACAAGAAGGAAGAGTTACAAATCCGTTATAGAAAAATGTACTGGCTCATAGGTAAGCATTCTACCTTGACAATACAAAACAAACTTCTGCTCTATAAACAAATATTAAAACCAGTATGGTCATATGGCATCCAGCTATGAGGATGCAGCAAAAAGAGTAATAGAGATGTTATTCAGAGGTTCCAGAATAAAGTTCTAAGAAATATTGTGAACGCGCCCTGGTTCATCAGAAACTATGACCTACATAGAGATATGCAAATAGAATTTGTAGATAAAGAAATCCAAAATTTTGCAAGAAGTCACGAAAAAAGACTCCAAAACCATGTAAATGTCGAGGTAGTCCAGCTTCTGGATAATACAAATATAGCCAGACGACTCAAAAGAGTAAAGCCTTTTGAGTTAGTGTAGCTATAATAAGAGAAAGAAACAGTTAGATAGACATCGCTGGATGGAATCTACATTTAAAACTAAAATAAAGCCAGAAGAAAAATTGCTCATTAGCCCTATCGGACTAGATCGCAATAGAGGAAAGGTGTGGTTTAGTGGGTAAGAATCCCACACGCAATGTCAAGCTACGGGGCTCATTGTGTCTTTTGAAGATTCCATTCCAACCTACGTAAAAATAAAAAAAAAAAAAAAAAAAAAAAGTTCCATTAACCCATTGAGGCCCAACAGCTTTTTATAAAGTTTTTGGTTATTTTACTCTAAATTAGAAACGATTTGACCGGTTGACCTCAAATTTTATATGTGTGAAGCAACCTGAAAATGGAGTTAAGCCTTAAAACAGTCGGTCCTACGATTAGTCAAAAAAATTTTCTTGGAAGTAAATTACGTCAAATTTTGGAAAGTAGTTTGTACTGCTTTGAATTACAGAAAGTTTCAAAAATTACTAGAATAATCCTAGAAAAATCTTTTTAAAAAGATTGCTTTCATACATTTTAAAATTTACATGTGTAAACCATGTGTAATTTTTGTGTTAACTTTTTGCAGTATTATTCAATCATTAAGAGGCGCAGCAACGCGCACCGGGTATTAGCTAGTATTAATATAAAAGTTTATATAATTTCATGGTTTTTAATGTTAAAGTCCACCGGGTTAATTTGGTTTTGTATTGTTTACTCGTTTTACACAATAATTTAATCACATTTTCGAATTTTTGGAATTACGTTAGTTAACCTTTTTTTCAAAAGCTCACTTAATTAAAAATACTCTTTTGATTTGCTCTCCTCAAATAGTGCAAAAGCTAAATGAGATATTTTGATTGCGATATAATAACCCGTTTGGGGACAATACCTAATGACAATATTTTTAAAACGCTTAACTTTTGTATAGTTCCTTTTCCCTAAAAATATTTTCAAATGCAAATTTCTAATGATCTGAGCCATACCTTTGATTCCATTTCTTCTCCCCTTTTTCTTTGCGCCACAAACGTAATGGCACATTTAGTATAACCTTTCGACCTATATTCATACGGGTAAAATAATACTTACACGTAAATTAGGTAATACCCGGTCGAGCATTTCTGCGTTTCTCCAAAAGTTTTCAATTGAATGGAAAAGTTCTATTTGTAAATTTTGCCGAAATAAATCCACGGATGTCGACAAAAGTATTTTAAAAACGTTTGTTGATATTCTAAATTTTTTTAGAATCACCAACATCCAAATATCGGTTAACAGATTTCAAGTCTATTAGAAGAGCGAACTGCATTGTTTAATAGCAACACGTACATAATATTTGCAGGCAATCGGTTACACCAATTTTATTTTACGAAGAATTCTGTAACACTGTTTCAACTTTAAAGTTTGGAGCACTCTCCATACGCACAAACCTTTATATACAAATTTTCATGATAATTTACTCAGCAAGTTTGGAAAAAAAAATGTTTGGTTTATACATATATAGATTAAAAAATATAAATTTAAATGTTGACAATTCATACGCTCCCGAGTAACGTCGAGTAATCTGCTAGTCAAATATATGTAGATGAAAATTTGTTTATTTGTTTGTCTAAGATTAATCTGAAAACCACTGGTCCGAGTGCCACCAAATTTTACAGAAAAATATCGGGGGATGACATTGGCTATGTGAAGGATATATAAGCCAACAGGTTCCGGCTCCAGAGCCTTTATAAGCTTTTTCGTTTTTTTGATATCGAGCCAAAACTGTTTTTCCGATTGAATTGAAATCTTAAACAAATACTATTCCAAGCTAACTGAATTTATAGTATAAATCTGGTTGGAAAACATTAACCCATTTCGGCATGGCGGGCTACTAAAAATGTTTCTGTTTCCAAATCGTAATTGGAAAACTGTCTAATTTGACAGGGTGTATTTGCAGTCCAAAAGTTTTGCTGAAACAAATTTTTGTTGAGTTTGGTTAACTCGTTTGGGCAACACGCCCTATGAAATTTTTTCAACGATTTTGATATGGAGCTGAATTGGTTTGAATAATTGACTTGAAATTCTACGCAAATGTTCTTCTTTGCTATTAGCGTAATTTGTTGTATAAAGTTGATTGGAATATATTAACACATTGCGGGCTTTCAAAAATATTTTTATTTCAGATTTGTGTCCAATTTTACAGGTTGATTTTGCCGTTCGAAAGAGAGGCTGCAAAACATTTTAGTTGAGTTCGATTAACGTATTTGCCACAACTACGCCATGAAGATTTCAGTTAATTTTACTTGCTTAAATGGTTAAATGAATTTCATTGAAAATTTTGCATCAGCACTTATTTTAATTAAAGAAGCCCACTGGGTCAATTTGGTTTTGACCTGTTTCCGCGTTTTCCACAAAGATTCAATGGAATTTTCGAATTTTTATTATTATCGCAAGTTAACTTTCATTCCAAAAGCTCGCTTAATTAGACAGACTCCTTTTTTGTTCTTTTTAAATAGTGCAAAATCCAAATGGGATAAAATCTAAATGGATACCTAATAACTTTTCTAAAGTTTTATAACAATATTTTTAAATCTCTTAACTTTTGTAAATTTGTTATTTCATAAAAAACTTTAAATGCAAATTTCTAATATTAATAATAATAAAAATTAAGCTAATAAAGAATCCAAATAATAATATCCTTAAATTTAAATAACTTAATATTTTCAATCTCCACATTTTTTCGTAAGTCTTTGTTTTTTATCTACTTTACATTTGTTGTTCTTTAAAAATAGATTTCAGTGTCAATTTGCAGTTTTGTTTTTTTCTAATAAAATATAAAAATCAAAAAGGTCAATTTCGTATATATCGTGCTTTAATACTTAGTATTTTAAAACCCTTTTTCCAAAAAAAAACTACATTACCTTCATAAAATCATAAAAAAAATGAGAAAGAGTGTAGTAGAACTTTCAGTTAAGTACAAAACAAAGTACAAGTGTGAAAGCAGCTCTTTAATCCTCTTGCAGTACATCGACTATATTTAACTCAGACGTTCAAATTAACTACTATTGACATAAAGTAATGCTCATATAAAACAAGAAGTTGTATGGCAGCAACTCGAACGCACTGCACTAGCACAATTAAATTTTGCAGAATCTTTGGCTATAAAGCTAAATTATTTTTTGAATAATCAACTTTTAAATAAATAATCAATAATTAATCAATAATTAATAATTATATATCTCTAATAAAAAATACTTTTGTTTTTTTTTTTTTTTATTTCAAAATCTTAATAATAAATTTTACAATAGATTTTCAATATATGTATATACTAGCAGATTTACCCGGCGTTGCCCGGAAGCTTGCAAATTGTAAAAAAGCAAGTTTCAGCCAATTTTTTGAGATACTACTTTGCCTGTAAATGCCACAAAAAAATATTTGTGGAGTTCCGTTAACCCATCAGCTTTTTATAGGTTTTTTCGTTGCTTTGCTTTATATTAGAAATGATTTAACAGATTAACTTCAAATTTCGTATATGTGTTCTTCTTTGAAAATGAAGTTCAATTTACTAACAGACTTGAAAGTTGTTAACCCCTGCCGACCCGACGATTGTTCAAAAAAAATTTGTAAGTAAATTACGTCCAATTTTTGAAAGTAGGTACAACTTCTTTGAATTAGGGGAATACTTAAAAAAAACGTTTGTCGAGTTCTTTTAATCGATTGCGAAACAAAAACTTTAAAAAACAGTTTGCAAAACAATTTGAACGATTATCTCTAATTTTTCTATACATGCTGCTTCTTGACAATTTGGTGCTCCTTGACGATATAGTTGAGGCTGGTAGGTTTCCGGTGAACAATGTTAACTGAATTAAAATGACTATAGGTCAAAAGGGAATTTTCTTGAATTGCCAACGCTTGAATAAAATATAGTCGATGGTTTAGAAAAGGTTTAAGAATTCGCTTTTCAACTTATATTTTGTTTAGTCCTCACCTGAAAGTTGTAATACGCTCTTCCTCGTTTTTTTATGATTTTATGAGAGAAATGTATGCTTATTTTTTGGAAAAACTGTTTTAAAATACTATGTATTTAAGCATTATATATAACAAATTGAATTTTTTGATTTTTAGATTTCATTTGAAGAAAACTGAAAATTTCATTGAATCTTTGTTCAAAACGCACAAACAGGTCAAAACCAAATTAACCCTGTGGGTTTTAATTAAAATGCTGGTACAAAATTTTCAATAAAATACTTTTAATCGTATAAGAAAATAAAATATATAGAAAACTTCATAGCGTCGTCATGGAAAATGGGTTAATCGAACTTAACTAAAACTTTTTGCAGCCTCTCTTTTAGACTACAAAATCAACCTGTAAAATTGGACACAAATCGAAAACACAAAATTTTTTGAAAGTCCGCCAGGCCGAAATGGGTTAATTTATTCCAACCAAATTTATACAACTAAATGCGGTTGCTAAGAGGAACATTTGTGCAAAATTTCAAATCAATCGGTCAAACAGTTTTGACTCGACATCAAAAACATTGAAAAAGCTACTTTGCATCCTCGTGCCCAAACGGGTTAACCGAACTCAACAAAAATTTGTGCCAGGCTTTATTTTCGACTGCGAAACCACCTTGTAAAATTGGACACAAATCGGAAACACAAAATTTTTTGGAAGCCCGCCAGGCCGAAATGGGTTAAATTATTCCTACCAAATTTATGCAACTAATTGCGGTTGCTAAGAGAAACATTTGTGCAAAATTTCAAGTCAATCGGTCAAACTGTTTCGGCTCGACATCAAAAACATTGAAAAATCTTCTTTGCACCCTCGTGCCCAAACGGGTTAACCGAACCCAACAAAAATTTGTGCAGCCTCTCTTTTTGACTGCAAAACCCCCCTGTAAAATTGGACACAAATCGGAAACACAAAATTTTTTGGAAGCCCGCCAGGCCGAAATGGGTTAATTTATTCCAACCAGCTTTATACCATTAATTCCGTGTAATAAGAAGAACATTCGTGCAAAATTTCAAGTGAATCGGTCAAACCGTTTCGACTCGACATCAAAAAAACGAAAAAGCTTAAAACGGCTCTGGAGCCGCAACCTGCTGACTTATAAAAATGCGACATAGCCTATGTCACCCCCCGGACTCCCAAAATTATTCCTCTAAAATTTGGTGTCAATCGGACCAGTGGTTTTCACGTGAATCCTGGACAAACAAACAAACAAACAAACAAACAAATTTTCTTCTTTATATATTAGATAAGTTATTGGTTTGAATACGACCCTGGTTTTCGCCATGGGTCTAATAGAATTATAAAATAGTTTAGTTGGTTGTTATTGTTATATGATTTGTTACAAAACTTAAAGTTATTTCAATTATTAATGAAAAAGCAAGAAAAAAGAAACCTTTATGATATTAAAAACAAAATTACTCGTAAGAATGAACATATTTAAAATATTTAGTTAAAAATGAACACATATGAAAGAAAAAAAATTCTTGGAAATCAATACTGCTGGAAATTGTTAGACAATATATTATTTAGTGTTTTTATTTCTGACGGTAGTTCATTAAATAATTTAAGACAATTTTATAAGCAATTTTTTTTTTGCTTATTAGTTCTAAAGAGTGATAGGTAGTAGTTAGATTTATTTCTTGTATTGTGATTGTGAATGTCAACCATACGATTAAGAATGAAATTGTGCTTAATTGAGTTATTAATTCATTAGATAAAGTTCTCTTTTACATATGTTTTCAAAACTTAAATATCCAGCACTATAAAGTGATTCAGTCGAAAAACTTATTGGAAGTTTGCGATTTATTTTTATTGCCTTTTGGTTTAATATATCCAGCTGATTTAAATATAATTCGGGCGAAGTACACCATAGTGTATTTAGATACGTTATATTCGACAAGATATATGGAAATAAATAACAAATAAAGTATTTTGTGTAAAAAAGTTTCGTCGTCGTTTAAGAATGAAAACATATGGGGAAATTTTCCTGACCAAGTAATCTATATGTACATCTCACTTTAAATTTTTATCAATATATAACCCCAGGTAATTAAAAGAATTTACAATTTCAATGTTAGTATTATTAAAGCTAAAATTGATATTATAAATTTTTTCTTGTCAAATAATAAAATTTTTGTTTTAGAAATATTTAATAGTAATTTGTTCTTCATTAAACATTCATTAATTAATTGGAGGTCTGCATTTATTGCACTCTTCAACTGTATTTCATTATCCGTGGTGTACTTTAATACCGTATCGTCGGCATACAATTGCAATGATCCTACTAATTTTAATTTACAGATATCATTAATATAAATTGTATGTATTTTAAACAAATCGGGTCCTAAAATTGAACCTTGAGGTACTCCTTTTATCACCGTTTTATCACAGCTTAATTTATTATTAACACGTACTTAATTGAGTTTTGTTTTCGACCAAACCAATATGTTTTAAAAAGAGCAATCTGTTCGGAATCGAAACTAAGTTTTAACAGTTTATGAATAAGTACGGCGTAATCTACGCAGTCGAAAGCTCTTTAAAGGTCTAGAAAGACACATCCAAAATATTTGCCAGCGCCCATGTTTTTGCTAACAAAATCGGTCAGATTTAAGCCAGCTGCCACTGTAGAGTTTTTAGAGTTTTTCTCGAAGCCGAATTGATTGACACTCAGAATCTGGTTGCTTTCCAAAAAAGTATTTAAACGGTTTTTCACAACTACTTCAAAAACTTTCGAAAAACTAAGTATCGTTATTGGGCGATAATTGGATCTGTTAGTGGCCTTACCACATTTTAAAATTGAACAATTGCTGTTTTTAAAGAATCTGGAAATTGATTAGTCCTAAAAGAAATATTTATAAATTTAACTAACACTGGAATCAATTTGTTCGCAAATTATTTAAAATATTTAGTTGATATATTATCATGCCCAGTAGCAGCGGAGGGTTTAAGGGAATTAACAGCTGAATTAACCTCATCAAAAATTGAAATATTCATAATCTACAGGCTCCCTTGAAATATTCAACTCGTTAGTTACATTTATAAAACACTCATTCAAAGTGTCGGCAATTTGCTGTTCATTTGTGGTGGTACTATTTTCAAGGTCAATTGCTTTAATGCGGTTATTTATACTACTTTGGTCATCGTTGTATAACATTTGCTTATACATGGACCACAACTTTCTGCCATTACTTGGGGTTTGTGTTATTACGTTGGAACAATAATTTTTTTTTGCTGAACAATTAATTTGGACACTTTAGTTCTATAACACTTGTACAAATTTTCAATGCAAATACCGTTGGCGTATTTCTTTTTGAAATTTTAAGTACGAGTCACGGATTTTCATATTATGTCTTATTTCACCAGGGCACCCAAATGTTTTTATTATTTTTAAATTTTAATAGTTTGAGTGTTTACTTGAATTAACATACTAAGTTTAAGAACTATTTCATCGAAGCAAGTCAAAGATTCAACACTATTCCAGATTTTATTTCTGGAAATACTTTCATATTTCAAAAGTATTTTATGATTACTGACTTTTTCATTGGTAGGTTTGAAATGCTCGTACATACTAATGAAAAACATTTGATGATCAGACAGACTTGTATCTAGCACATGAAAATTGTATTTCGTTTGAATCATGCTAGAAATAATATGATCAATGATCGTTCTAGAACTATTGCCCATTCTTGTTGCGAAATTTGAGTAATTTTTGTTCAAAATAATAAATCCGCTGCTAAGTATGGTACTAATGTAGTTTTTAATAATAGGATTATCGCTTTGTAATGTTTTTAAAT
The DNA here is from genome assembly GCA_963082915.1 of Dolichopus griseipennis. Classification (NCBI taxonomy): domain Eukaryota; kingdom Metazoa; phylum Arthropoda; class Insecta; order Diptera; family Dolichopodidae; genus Dolichopus; species Dolichopus griseipennis. The sequence goes on along the minus strand of OY720441.1, from coordinate 249,242,517 downwards.
TTATATCACCAACAAAAATTGTTCTTTTATTCCTAAGCATTAATTCCTCTATTTTTTCGATGTATACATTAACATTAGTTTCCTGTGATCTATATATTGCAAATATATTAAAATTGTTTTTTAACACCTAAAATATTTGAATTTTGAAATTCTTCATTATAAATAAACTACTAATATTATTTTTTACATATATTGCAACTCCCCCACAGCTATTTTTCCTATGCCCGAAATACGCCACATAACCTATTGCAAATAATAAAATTTATTCTCATTCTTACAACACAATCACTTCTACGTTTGTATTGTAAGAGTTAAATAAGGCTTCTAAATTATAATGTTTATTTCTTAAACTCTGTATATATATATATATATAATATGAAAATTATGGTTGTATGTATATTCAATAAATTCTCCACGTCAGTAAAATATTGCAGGTTTATGTCATCATTCAAATTGATAATATCATTAAAATCACTACTATTTATGGTTTCCATTTTTTAGTAATAATTTAATAGTATTGGTTGATTTAGAAAAAATTAAGAGGAAAAATGTATGAAAATTGAAGTAATTTAAAATAAAAAATTTTAAAATGTTAATATTATCAAATATTTTATAGATATATAATTATAGTACAGAAATAAGAGATTTCTTATATAAATCCCATATTGCTGAAGTATGACATAAGAGTAAAAGAAAAAGAAATAATATAAACAGAACCATATGCTTGAAATAATAGAAACAAAAAATAGAATAATTACAATAATTGATTTCCAAAAATTTATACAATTTGAAGACTGTATGTAATTAATCAGTCTCTCTGTTAAAGTTTTTCGTGTTCGGTAGTTTATACTACTTTTTTTAGTTAATAATTTTTTTATATATTAATAAATTTAGTTTTAGTAGTAATTTAAAAGTAGTTTAAATTTAAAAATAAAAATAAAATTATCGTTGTGTAAAAATAAAAATGTGTAAATATAGATGATAGTTTTGAAATATTATGTGTATTAAAAGCTCAAATATCATATGTTAATTTAAAACAATAATTTGAGATGAATATTGTTTTGATTTTAGATAAATTTAATAAGTTATGTGTATTAATTATGAATTTAAGAAAAAATAGAAATTTGTAAGAAAAACAAGTAAAGAAACAGTAAGTCGGTGCAACCGACTTAGAAATACCCTACACCTATTTGGTTCAAATTTAATGGGAAGTTAATAAGCCATTTTAAAACCATAAAAGATTTTATGAGTTTGATCTTAAGACATGGCTAACCAAATTAACTTTATAGTACTAAAAAACATTTTCTAATTACTTTATCTATTCAAAAATATTACAAATTTATCTATTTAAAAATATTAAAAAACAAAAAAACTTGAAATAAATGAAAATATATTTATTTCGATTCAATTACAATAGCTAAAAAATTTGAACTATTAAATTTTGTAATAAAAAACTAATCAAAGCATAATATATTTAATAAGTCAAATTTTTCAAATCAATGAAAAGCTTCTATAATCCGAACTCATTGACCAAACTCGACAAGAACCAAATCTCATAATACTTTCATTACTAGTAACCTACAGTTTAAATTTCAACAAAATAGCGGCATCATTTTTTGAGTTATGCTATTTTTAAGATATATGTTTATTAAGATATATGCCCTTGAACTTTTCAAACATTGTGTACAATACTTAAGCTATATTCAAAGGTACTTCCTGCATTTATGTAAAATTTATTTTTATATTTAAATGAATTATATCAAAAGTTCTAAAATTGTAATTGTACTTTACAAATATATTTATAGCATATTTTGCGTTTATAAGCTTTTCTAATAGGTACATAAACTAACAATTTAAAATAATTGCAATTTTGAAAAATTTGAATTATTAAATATAATATGCTTTGATTAGCTTTTTATCACAAAATTTAATAATTCAAATTTTTTCACTTTTGTAATTGAATTGACGCCGAAACCATGCCCCGATTTCGACAATGTGTAGTCCCCGCTATACCTTTAATACTAGTTAACCTTTGTACACTTTTATTATAGAATTATATCGTAATAGTTTATATCGTAAATAAGATTTAATAAAAATATATAAATAATTCTTGTGTAAGATAATAGATGGCGCACAAAGTTAACATTTGCGCATTCATATTACATAACCTTATACAATAGCTACAGCCGAGTAATCAACGGCTTAGTGAATATTATGATTAAAAAGAAACTGAAGCCAAGTTTAAAATAAACTTGGTGAATGCCCTATACTCCTTTAAGGAGTGGAAAAGGAATAAAAAAAAAAAAACCTTTGTACACAATTCGGGATGCCTTTTACGCTTTCTACTACTTTTTGAATTAGCAGATTTACTACTTGCTGTAAATAAAAATTTTTATGATAGTTTTCATTTTGTTTGATTAAGAATAAAGAATAAAGTAGGTATACTGGGTCGGTAAGGGACATGTAGGTATCCTGGGAGATCGACCATGGGTTCGGAACCTAGAACTTTTTGTTCGAATTTAGGCCAAATGAGCATAATTCCGAAGATAGAACCTCCAAATTTGGTATCAAGGTGTCCCTTCCTATTTCTTTAGTGTCCTTGATTTTTGGACTTAATTTTTGGAGTAGAAGGTCGAAGAAGAAGAGACACCCTGATACCAAGTTTGGAGGTTCAATCTTCATTGGTTTCGGAATTATGCTCGTTAGGCCTAAATTCGATCAAAAAGTTCTAAGTTCCGAACCCGTTGTACATTACCCACCGTACGCAATCACCACCGTAGTTTCATTACCAGTACCCTACAACACAAATTTTATGAAGATAGCGTCATTAGTTGTTGAGTTATCGTAATTTTTTATATATGTTCGTTAGCCCTTAGACTGATTAAAAGGTTCAGAATCCGAACCCTTGGGGTGATTTCGCCCATATGCAGTCCGCGCTGTACTTTAAATACCAGTCAACCCTTGTACACAAGTGGAACGTTGTATATTAATTTTAAGTTACTATTTTTAGTAATTATATTTATAAGCTTTTAAACCTTCGGAGGTCTAAGAGGGGTACTGAACCACCACTCCAATCGATCCCAAATTAGGGGGACACACATTAAATAGTAGAGAACACCCTTGTGCCAAATTTAAACCTTCTACATTTTTTCAAGCTTCTATGTTTAGTAATTTTAAAGATATTCTTCAAGGTCTTCAGAAATGTGTGGCTGGACCCCGACCAACTACTGCAATGGGGCCCAAATTTCAAGTACACTAAGGAAAAAGAAAAAGACACCTTAGTACTAAATTTGGAGGTTCTATCTTCATTGGTTTCGAAATTATGCGAGTATGGCCAAAATTCGATCAAAAAGTTCTAAGTTCCGAAACCTTGTGCATTACCCACCGTACGCAATCACCGCCGTAGTTTCATTACCAGTACCCTACAACTCAAATTTTGTGAAGATAGCGTCATTAGTTGTTGAGTTATCGTGATTTTTTTTTATAAGTTCTTTAGCCCTTAGACCGATTAAAAGGTACAGAATCGGAACCAATGGGCCGATTTCGCCAATTTGCAATCCCCGCCGTACTTTCGGTCCTAGTAACCTACAGTTAAAATTTCATCAAGATAGCTCAATAATTTTTCGAGTTATCGTGCCTACGGACGGACGGACGGACATGGCTATATCGACTAAGGAGGACACGCTGATCACAAATATATATACATTTTAATATCTAGCTCGCTTCCTTTATGTGGTTACAAACACCATACCAAAGTTAATATACTCTTTTACCTATTCTATAGGAATTACAAGGTATTCTGTGTTTTGTCTTGCTTTGACATATATTGAGCGAATAGTTTTATTTATATACAAAAGAAAAATTAACGAAAAATAAATAAAACAAGTTAAGAAACAGTCAGTCGGTGCAACCAACTTAGAAATACCCTACACCTATTTGGTTCAAATTTAAGGACATTTTAACATCATTTTAACACCATAAAAGCTGTTATTAATTTGATCGTAAGACATAGCTAACTAAATTAACTTTATAATACTAAAAATAGGAAGGAAGGGACACCCTGATACCAAATTTGGAGGTTATATCTTCACTGGTTTCGGAATTACGCTAGTTTGGCCTAAATTCGATCAAAAAGTTCTCAGTTCCGAACCCATTGTCCAATCCTCACCGTACGTAATCACCGCCGTAGTTTCATTACCAATAACCTACAGTACAAATTTCATGAAGATAGCCTCATTAGTTGTTGAGTTATCGTGATTTTTAATATATGTTCGTTATCCCTAACACCGACTAAAAGGTCCAGATTCCGAACCCATGGGCTGATTTCGCCCTTATACAGCCCGCGCTTTACTTATAGTACTAGTTAACCCTTGTACACAACTTAAACGGTCTATCTTAATTTTAAGTAACTATTTTTAGTAATTTCGATTATAAGCTTTTAAAACTTGGGAGGTCTGAGAGGGGTACTGAACCACCTCTCCAATTGATCCCAAATTAAGGGAACACGCAAGAGATAGTAAAGAACACCCTTGTGGCAAATTGGAAACTTCTACATTTTTTCAAGTTGTTATCTTTATTCATTTTAAAGATATGCTTTAAGGTCTTCGGAAATGTGTGGCTGGTCCCCGACCCAGTACTCCAATGGGACCCAAATTCACAAGACACTTAGGAGATAGGAGGGGACACCCTGATACTAAATTTGGAGGTTCTATCTTCATTGGTTTCGGAATTATGCTCATTTGGCCTAAATTCGATCAAAAAGTTCTAGGTTCCGAACGCATGGTCCAATCCCGACCTTACGGAATCCCCGAAGTAGTTTCATTACTAGTAACCTACAGCACAAATTTGATGAAGAAAGCGTCATTAGTTGTTGAGTTATCGTGATTTTTTATATATGTTCGTTAGCCCTTCGATCGATTAAAAGGTCCAGAATCCGAACCCATGGGCCGATTTTGCCCATATGCAATCCCCGCCGTACTTTCAGTCCTAGTAACCTACAGTTAAAATTTCATCAAGATAGCTCCATTATTTTTTGAGTTATCGTGCTTACGGACGGACGGACGGAAGGACGGACGGACGGACATGGCTATATCGACTCAGGCGGTCACGCTGATCACAAATATAAATACTTTTCCATATCTAGCTCGCTTCCTTTAGGTGGTTACAAACACCATACCAAAGTTAATATACCCCTTTACATATTCTATAGGTGTAGGGTATAAAGAGATAGATCATAATATTAAATCGGCTTATTTTTTCCCATACAAATATAAACATCCTTTTTCCGGGTAAATTATAAGAACAATTTTAATGAAACAACAACCAAAAGAAAGGTTTTTTTTGTTTCCATAATACAATGATATTTTTTTTATAGAATATTGCGTTTTTTCAGGTGAAAACCCGTCTTTAATTCGATGTAAATTTGAATTTAACGGTCACGCGGTTAAAAGTTGAGGCTTTAATATTATGCGCCGACTTTCTGTGTAAATGTAATTCATTTTCGGTTGTAACGCGCAGCTCAAACAAATTGTTTATTATAGGCGCCGACTTATGTCTTTTGTGTTTTTGTTTATTTGAACTAATTTATTGTTTATAGAACAAGGAGATTTAAAATTTTTTTAAATTTTTTGTTCTGTTTTTGTTTTGTTTTTTTTTTTAATTTAAAAAGTGAACGAGATATGGGAAAAAAAATGAGTTATGTTTGAAATGAAAGCAATACATTTGGTTTATACAGTTGTTTTCATTTATAACGAACTCGGGTCAATTTTAATTATAATAAACTTTACAATTTTTGCCAATGAATTATTTTTTACCTAAAATTGTAAGTTTTTTATTACATTAATATTTTTTTTTTATATAAACTTATTATATCTAATAACGTTGCTTGGTGATTAATTTAGTATTTTTATATTTCAAAAATACAAAAAAAAATTCATTAGAAGAAAAACAGTATACACAGGGGTGAGGCTGACACATCAAATAAAAATCTAGCAAATGAGTTCAAAGTGCCCATTCTAGAATTAGCACATTCTATAATGTTCATTTCTTATACTAATTTTTCAAAATTCACAGCATTCTTTTAAAACGACATTTGTTTATTACAACGAATATTTTCTGTCTCTTCATGGTCGTTATTTATTTTTTTTTTTTTTTTTCCTGTTACTTCTCGTGGGTGCATAGGGTATCAACTAGCCTCCTCCATTGTCCTCTATCATTTTCGCTCGCCTTCATTTCTTCTCAAGTTAGTCCATGCTTGGTTAATTCAGCTATTGCTGTTCGACGCCAGGTGTTATTGGGTGGACCTCGTCTCCGACTGCCTTGGAGATTCCATTCTAGGGCCATTTTTGTTATGCTTGTGGAGAGTGTGGCCTATCCATCTCCATTTCCTACGTTTTATCTGCTTCTCTATTGTTTCTTCACCCATTAGCTGCCATAGGTCTTTGTTACTTATGGTGTTGGGCCAGAATATTCCGCATATTCTTCTTAGGCATTTGTTCGCAAATACTTGGAGCTTCTGTCTGATGTTGTTTGACGTCAGCCAAGTTTCACTGCCATATAGCATTGTGGACATTACACATGCTTTGAATATTCGAAGTTTGCTGCTTCTCGTTATTTGGCCGCTTTTCCATATTTTATTTAATTCACCAAAGGCGCTTCTGGCTCTGCGTAGTCTGTTGCTAACATCTTCTTCTGTGCCTCCATTTGTTGTTAGTATGTTGCCAAGGCACGAGAAGATATCAAAATTTTCGACTGTTTTTCCTTCTAGTTTGATAGTCTCTGTGTTGGTGTTATTTATTCTCATGGCCTTGGTTTTATCTATGTTAATCTCTAACCCGACTTTACGTGCTGCTTGCTGGAGTTTTTCTGCTTTGTGTTGTATATCACAGAATCTATGCGCCAGCAGACATATATCATCCGCATAGTCGTGGTCCTCAAGCTTCCGTGAGAGATCCCATCTTATAACCTTTCCAGAAGCGCCTGCTTATAACATGACCTCATCTATCACAAGGGTGAACAGTAGTGGTAAGAGTGGGCATCCTTGTCTTACTCCGGCATTAGTGGTGAATGTGTTGCTTATGCTATTATTGTGTAGAACGGCTATTTCTGCATCTTCATACATAGCTTCTATTATTCGTATTATTTTCTCGGGTATTCTTTTCCTTCTCAATGCATTCCATATCGCCATACGGTGAACTTTATCGACAGCCTTCTTGAAGTCAATGAACAAGAGGTATAGTGGAGAGCGCCATTCTACCGATTGCTCTATGACCAATCGGAGGGTGTTTGTGTGGTTCGTATAGCTTCTATTAGGACGAAATCCAGCTTGTTCATCTCTTTTGTTTTGCTCTATTTCGGCTTGTATTCTTCGATTTAGTATGGTTACGATAACTTTGTATATGATATAAAGCAGAGTTATTATAACCCTCCAATTGTTGCAGTTGTGCAAGTCTCCTTTCTTGGGAAGTTTCACAATTAGACCTTTTTTCCAGGAGTTTGGTAGGCGTTTTTCGGTTCAAGCTTTTGTAATGTGAGGTGCTAGTATTTCTGCTGCTAACTGCGGATCTGCCTGTAGTATTTCTGCTGGGAGTGTATCTTTTCCTGCTGCTCTGTTCCATTTTAGCGTCATTATGACCTCTTTGATCTCAAGTAGGCTTGGTGGTTCAGTGTTGATGTTCATTTCTGGACTACTCGGAGCGCTTACTCTATCTATAGTAACATTGTTAGTGTTGCTTATATCCTGGAAGAGTTCTTTCCATCTCTGGAGCTAGGCATCTCTGTTTGAGAGTGGGATGCTTAGTTTTGTATTTGTCTGCGGTTTGTAATTTTACCTATTTGTAAGTATAACTCTCTTGGGTTGTTCTGAATAGCAGCCCTTTCCGCGCTTGTTGCGAGTTTTTCGAAGTACTTGCGTTTATACCTCCTTGCAGCTTTCTTTACTTGTTTCGCTATTGTTTTGTATTCTGTTGTTATTGCTCTGGTAGCTCTATGACAGATACGCTGCTTGAGTTCTCTTATTTTCTTTATCAGTTCCCATGTTTCATCACTAAATCAATTTTTTCTCTCTGGTTGGATAGTGCCGAGCGATTGTTCTGCGATCTGATTTATACTCGTAACAACATCTTCCCAATTCTGCGATGCATTTGGATGTATGGTTATCTAATTGTGGTGCACATATTGGACTTAGTTTCGGTATTCAGCAGCTTCTGTAGATTTAAGCGTTTTCTCCTACTGGTGTTGCCGTTTCTAATTTTTTTTAGTTTTAGCTTAAAGTCACCTGTTATCAATTCATGATCACTCTTGATGTCAGCACCTCTCCTATTTCTAAAATCTGTCATTGAGGTTCTCCATCTTCTGCTTACATATATGTGGTCGATTTGGTTTCTGGCGTTACCACTTGGTGTAGTCCCCGTATATTTGTGTATAGTCTTGTGGGCGAAGAGTGTACCGCCAATCGTGAGGTTGAATGCCTGGCATATTTCAATCAGCCTTTCACCATTATTGTTCCTTGTGCCGCAACCATGTGTTTCCATTACCTTCCTAAGTCCATAGTTATCGGAGCCCACTTTTGTGTTAAAGTCACCCATTAGTATGATGATGTCTGATCTTCTAGTATTACTAAGGGCTGTGGTGACTTGTGCATAGAATTCATCTTTTATGCTGTCATCTGCATCTTCTGTTGGAGCATAGCTATGTATAACAGTGGTGTGTCGGATCCTGCACTTAAATCTCGCAGTTATAACTCTATCTGAAATTGGTTTCCATGTTCTAGAGAGTGTATTATTTTCCCTGATATAACTATTGCTACACCACTTTCTGCATTTGCTACATTCCCACTATAATACATTTTGTTTCCTTTAGCCGTGTCATATTCTCCCCTTCCCGTCCACCTAACTTCACTAGTTGTGCCAATCTTGATGCTTCCCTAAGAGTGCGTACATTCCATTGTGCAAGCCGTGTCCTTTTTCGTGTGCCGAGAATCCTATCCGTATTTCCATTATTTATCCGAGGCGTTGTTTCTGTTTCAAGAATCCTTCTGTTTTCACTAAGCAAGTTATTAGTCTGCTGTAGCTATTCCACATGATTTTTCCATCTCACGCCTTGTGGAAAAGGCGACGCCAAATTTCTCCGCAAGGTGTCACTGCGATTTTCTTTCATACTCCTTTCTCTTGACGTACAGAATAGATGATTGTTGGGTTATGTCATGTCTAATATGCATGTGTCACTGGTGTCAATTTGACATATGCATATGTTATAGATAAATTTATTTATTATTTGTTATTAAGATTTAGGTTAAACCAGGGGCACGATTATAGGTAATATTTTTTATATTTTTTTTTTTTATTAATTATTATTTTTCTATTTTAGATTTTATATGATATTAATTATAAATTATAAGTTATTATTATATAGTTTTATATGCTATATTTTATATTTATTGCTTTTACCCAGCCAGGGATCGAACCCGAGACCTTTCGCATGAAAGGCCGGCACCTCAACCACTGTGCCATCGGCTGGATCATGGTCGTTATAAGCGAGCTTTACTGTAAGTATTTTTGTTTTGCTATAAAAAATTATTGCTAATTCGTATATTGTTGTTACCTTTTTTGTGAAGTTTTTTGTAATAGTAAAATAGCCGACTTTTGAAATATATTCTGTAGTTGACATTTCGTTTGAGAGATGTATAACAAAAGTTGTTATAAAATATATTTGTAAAAAATTAAAAATCTTTCTTAAAAACATAATTTGTAAATTAAATGATTTTTTCCTTAGGGCCTAACCAAAATCAACGCTTATGGTGTATAATTGCTAACAAAAAGTTGTAAATTAGTAGTTAAGTGCATGATATTACATGAGAATAGCTTACTGTACCTCGAATTTTTAAAATTAACAAAGCATATAAAAATGTTATTGTTTTTTCTTATGTTGTTATTGTTACAAAAATAAAATATTTTAAAATAATATTGTTTTTAAAAATAACTATATTTTTTTTTAAAAAATACCTTACATATATTCAAAATAATTGAAATACCTATAATATGTTTGCAGAAACAAAAAAATTACATTTCTTAAGAAAAATTATGTGTTCTTTAGGGATCAACCAGAATAAATGCGTATGGCGTGCAGTTTCTGTCGAAAAATTTTGAAATATGTAGGTATGTTATGTACTGTACTTCGGAATTTGAAATTTTAAAATTTGACAAAGCGTATAAAAATATTGTAATTGTTTTTTCTTATCTTGCTCCGATTAAGTTTTCAAAATAATTATTTTAAAATAATATTTTTTTTTAAAAAAACAAACATTCAAAATAATTGAAAATACCTATAATATGTTCGCAAAAAAAACTAAAAAATAATCTTCAACTTAAATAAAAATTGACGTATAATTTCTGTCAAAAAATTTACAAATAAATAGGTACATAAATTTACATGAGAGCAACCAAAATACGCGTAATGCGATGTACTGTAGTCGGATTTTTAAAATTTACAAATTGACAAATGGTGTTTGGTTTTTCGTATATTTCTAAGATTATGTTTTAAAAAATATCTTATATTGAAAAAAATTCAAAATATACCTATTATATGAAAATAATAAAATTTTTTGTATTAAATTAAAACATTCAAATAAATAATTTTGTGTATAAGCGCATATCAATTTACGGATATATAGATAGACATATTGACGTACTGCTGTATAAAAATTGTACGTCGTATGCTTTAATTTAGATAAAATAAATATTTAATTATCTACTCCTTTCATTTACTCTTTTTCAAGAGGCGGTATGGTGTAGCTGTAAAAAGAGTAGTTTACTCCTAAACAAATGGGTATAATATAAAGTAAAGTAAAGAATTCAGAACCATTTTTTGTATATGTGCATACATTTGTAGTAAAAATTTCAGACTTGACTTCAGTAAATATGTATACATATGTATTCGTTTAGAAAAATCATCAAATTTTCAGAACATTATATATTAAAACACTATTTATATTTAAAATATAAATCGCGTTTTTTGTGTAATAAGTGTACAAAATTATACTCTCTTTATAGCGCGTTAAGCTACAGGAAGAAAATTCAAAAATACTTAAAAACGTTTTTATAATTGAAAAAATTATAAATTTTTTTTAAGCAAATTTCAAACGCAAAAATTGTTGACAACATTGTTGCCGCACATTTTCTTTTGTATAGGAAAAAAAAATTAGTTTCGTGTAATATTAGTCTTATATAAATTACACAAAACGGATTTTTTATGTAAATTTAAAAGCACAAAAAGCACGAATTTCGAGCAAAGGGCGATACTAGTAGTGACTTAAAACAGTGCATGTGTAAATAAAATATGTCAATATGAGCCTAAATAAAATTAAAATTAAATGAAAGAAAGTTAAAAAATTATTCAAGTTGGAGTACTTTTTTAATTTTGTTTATATCATTGAAATTTTTAATGTTGAATATTTTGCTCTTATCATCTTTCTTAATTTTGATGTTGTTATCTTTGACCCATAACAATTTAAGTGAGTTATTAATTTTAAGTTCTTTAGCAAAGTGATACAGTTTAGCCTGAAGTGGAGATAGATGATTAAGAAAAAAAATCTCTCTATTGTGTTTCGTGTCCACTTCAAATTCTTTGAAGTTTTTTTCTTTTTTGTTTGGATATCATCTTTGGCTGTTTGTGAATTTAATTTTACTAGGTGCAAATATTCAGTTTTTTCATTGGCGGATTCGGTATTGTTTTGTTATACCCTTCACCTATAAAATAGGTAAAAGGGTATATTAACTTTGGTATGGTGTTTGTAACCACCTAAAGGAAGCGAGCTAGATATGGAAAAGTATATTTGTGATCAGCGTGACCTCCTGAGTCGATATAGCCATGTCCGTTCGTCCGTCCGTCCGTAGGCACGATAACTCAAAAAATAATGGAGCTATCTTGAGGAAATTTTAGCTGGAGGTTACTAGGACTGAAAGTACGGCGGGGATTGCATATGGGCGAAATCGGCCTATTGAGTTCGGATTCTGGACCTTTTAATCAACCGAAGGGCTAACGATCATATATAAAAAATCACAATAACTCAACAACTAATGACGCTTTCTTCATCAAATTTATGCTGTAGGCTACTAGTAATGAAACTACTTCGGGGGTTCCGTAAGTTCGGGATTGGACCATGGGTTCGGAACCTAGAACTTGTTGATCAAAGTTAGGCCAAACGAGCATAATTCCGAGACCAAAGAGATAGAACCTCCAAATTTTGTATCAGGGTGTCCTTCCTATTTCCTTAATGTCTTTGAAATTTGGGCCCCATTGGAGTAGTGGGTCGGGGACCAGCCATACATTTCCGAAGGCCTTAAAGCATATCTTTAAAATTAATAAAGATAACAACTTTAAAAAATGTAGAAGCTCCAAACTTGGCACAAGGGTGTTCTTTACTATTCCTTGCGTGTCCCCCTAATTTGGGATCAATTGGAGTGGTGGTACAGTATCCCTCTTAGACCCTCTTAGGTTTTAAAAGCTTATAATCGAAATTATTAAAAATAGTAACTTAAAATTAAGATAGAACGTTCAAATTGTGTACAAGGGTTAACTAGTGCTTAAAGTTAAGCGTGGACTGCATAAGGTCGAAATCAGCCCAAGGGTTTGGATTCTGGACCTTTTAATCGGTTTCAGGGCTAACGAACATACATATATAATCACGATAACTCAACAACTAACGACGCTATCTTCATGAAATTTGTGCTGTAGGTCATTGGTAATGAAACTAGTAACTTAAAATTAAGATAGAACGTTCCAATTGTGTACAAGGGTTAACAAGTATTGAAAGTATGACTGGCACTGCATATGGGTGAAATCGTACCATAATTTCGGGTTCTGAAATCCTTGAAAAGTTCAAGGGCTAACAAACATATATCTTAAAAACACCATAACTTAAAAAATAATGCCGCTATTTTGATGAAATTTAAACTCTAGGTTACTAGTATTGAAAGTATCATAAGAATTGGTTCTGGTCGAGTTTGGTCAATGAGTTCGGATTCTAGAAGCTTTTGATCGATTTGAGGCCGAACGAGTATAATTTCGAAGCCAAAGAATATATTTCCTATTTCCTATATGTCCCCGAAATTTAGACTTAATTGTAGTGGTTCAGCTATGTTCAAAGGAACTTGCTGCATTTATGTAAAATTTATTTTTATATTTAAATGAATTATATGAAAAGGTGTAAATTTGTAATTGTATTTTAGAAATACATTTATTGCATTATTTGCGTATAAGCTTTTCTATTAGGTATATGAGCCATTTAGCCATTTAAAATACTTGCAATAAAAGAAATTTGGGTTATTAAATATATTATGCTTTGATTAGCTTTTTATCACAAAATTTAATAACTAGAATTTTTTCATTTTGTAATTGAATTGGAATAAATATATTTTCATGTATAACAAGTTTTTTTGTTTTTTCATATTTTTAAATAAATAAATTAGTAAGAATTTGTAATATTTTTTAAGAGATAGTGTAATTAGAAAATGTTTTTAGTATTATAAAGTTAATTAGGTTAGGTATGTTTTACAGTCAAATTAATAACAGCTTTTATGGTGTTAAAAAGACTTATGGATATGTCATTAAATTTGAACCAAATAGGTGTAGGGTATTTCTAAGTCGGTTGCGACTGACTGTTTCTTTACTTGTTTTTTTGTTTCAATTAATATTCAGAATGTCGGAAGGACTGATATTTGTGCCGCTTTTATGCGCCATTTATAGAAACATTTCATTGAAGTTAGTAATACTTTTCGAAAGTCTAGCAACCACAATATCATTTTTATATTCATATTGAAGTTGTTTATCTACACTCTCTTCTAGTAAATTATGTTTTTCTTCCAAATCTAGTTTTGTATTTAGTTTTTTAGTATTTACCTTAAGATTGTTGTTTTCATTAACTAATCCTTTATTAAATTTTAATATTTTATCAAATTTTGAGACATCAAATTTTGAATTTCCAGGACTAGACTGTTGGAATTGTTTAAAAGGAGGCATTATCGAGAAGTCTAGAGCCACAACCTCAGATTCACCAGAGCAGTGAATGCTGGTGTTAAGCTTCTCGCAAAGGCAAGTTATAATATCACCTGTCGAACGTTGGCTTCTAAAACCATATTGCCGATCTTTTAAAAAACGCGAGCTATTAATAAACCTGAAAAGTCTTTTGTTTATCAGAATTTCCATTATTTTGGAAAGGATTGAAGTGATGGCAATTGGTCGGTAGTTTGAGGGGTTGATTTTATCACCTATTTTGGGAATTGGGAAAACATGGGATATTTCCCAGTTGAAAATGATAATGAAAAAAGATTGCGCAAGAGTTTTGAAATGGAAAAGGCAATGTGTTAAAGAACCATAGCTCAGATTCCGTCAGGAGCTGTGGACTTATTTACATTCAGATTTTTTAGAACTTTCTCTACCATACAAGTCCTAAAGTAAACCCTTTGAAGAATTTTAACCTTTAAGGGATCAATTGAAGGGAATACTGGAGGTGTTTGTGCAGTAAAAGGGAGTGTGGAATTTGCTGCAAAGTATTTTGCGAACAAATTAGCTTTACCAACTGAATCTGAGATGATAGAACTGTTGTTAAATTGCTCTTCACGTTTTTTGCAAAGGTCCAAAATAAATAAACGATTGCAGTGTGGGAGATTAATTATTTTTTGTCTCAACCTTTGGTTGTTGAGAAATTTTAGCTGATTGATAATTCTCTTGTAATTATTTACGGCCACTTTATAACCCGCAAGTGAAGACTCTGATACATTAGCCTTATACTTTTTGAAATGTTCCTCTTTAAAAGCGATTGCCCTTTTGCAAATGTCATTATACCATGGCTTGGATTTAGGTTTAATTGTTTTGTATGACCTAGGAATGAATAGTTTCATACCTAGCATAATTGTTTTACTAATGGCATTTGCAGCAAAGTCAACGTTTCTGTGGTGAAAGCACATCGTCCAACCGAAACGCCCTAAAAAACTGTTCAGGCCCACCCAGTCAGCCCGGTTGTAGTGCCAGACCAGTCTCTTAGGGATGGTGTTTCGGTTGGACGATGCGCTTATATGGAAGCTAGATTTAATAAGGCAATGATCGCAACCCCCAATTGGCGAGTTAACAGAAATTTTATATTTTTCTGGATTTGTGGTCAGAAATAAATCCAAGAGATACTCGTATGGAATTCTAGTTGGACTTTTTACTAGTTGAGAAAGCTGGACAAAATTTGAAAATAATTCAACTTGCTTGCTTTCCGAGGATTTGTGACTAGAAAAATTGAGCCAGTTTTTGTTGTGGACATTGAAATCACCTGCAATAACTATCTCACATTGTGGGTTCTTCTCCAAAATTTTATTGATAGTGTCAGATAACTGTTCAATTGCCGCAGCAGTTTCTAGCTCATTGGCTTGGGGAGATATGTAGATAAAAGAGAAAAAGATTGTACATAGTGGAATATTGGGTTGGAGCTTTTGAAGTCGTGAAGGGTGCTGAAGGGCACGTCAGGAAGTATAAATAAAGCGACTCCTCGGTGTGGGATGAAAAGCGGAACTAAGGTATAGCCGTTGATACTATAATTAGTGTCGTCGCCTTTAACCTGAGTTAACCTAGTATATCTGGCTTTTCCGATTGGAGGTGAGCTTCAACGGGTTGGAAATTACATTCTAAACCTCTGATATTACAAAAATTTAAATTAAATTTTGTAACCATTTATACAATTTGTGAGCGGAATGGGGGTTGGGAAAAAAAAATTTTTTTTTTGAAAATAAATAAATAAATCTAATTTGAACAAAAATAAAAAACGAATAATAAAAATACGGACGTACATCAAACATTTTACCAAAAAATATTTAAAAATATTAGAAAATATTAGAAAATACCAGTACTAAATAAATGGCGAACATGCCAAACGAATTCCAAGATACAACAGTTCTTAATACCTTATTGTACACAAGGAGAGTTTAACATATTCACCATGTATTCAGCACGGACATGAACCTTCTTATAACATAATATTATTTTATGTTTCATTTTCACACTTGTAGTTCAAATGATTTTTGTAATTTACATATATTGAAAAAGATTATAAATGCAATATCAATTAATTAAATATAATATTTATATAAAAATTATATTAGTTTAAGTGAATGGGGGAAAAGGAAGGTTGACTAGCATGTTTTTTTTATTTGATAATTTAGTCTATTAAATTTGTTTACAAATTGAATATTAAAGAAAAAAAAATAAAGAATTATTTATATAAAATAGTGATAGCAAAATAAAAATGATAAAATTCTAAAATAATAATATTGTACAAAATAGTTTTTAAGACATGCAAAAAATTTTAAAATTTTAAATTCGGAAAATAATAATTAAAAATTAAAGTTATGGAACAAAATAAATTTGCAAAAAAAAAACAAAAGCTAATTAATATGAAATTGTGTACAAATAAATAAAAATGTGTGGTTTTACTAAATATTTAAAATTAATTAAAGATAAAAATGTAATTAAAAGTTAAGTTAAATTATTTTAAAAAGTTAGTAAAATTAATTAAAAGTAAATTAATAAAGTTCCTTATTAAGTATTCCAAAATTCGGTTGGTGTTATGTTGAATTCAGCCGGTACAAATTCATCATGGTGGCCATTACCGCAAAACTGCTATTGGTAATGATAAGCTCTTTTTAATTAATTTATTATAAACTAAAATTTTGATAATTTTGTTTAAATTTTTTTTTTTTCTATAATTTGGTTTTAATTGTTGTTTTATTTTTTATTTTGTTTTGGGTTTTTTGTTTTTAGAAACAGATTAAAGTTAAATGAATGTTAAATTGAATTAGAGTTAAATGAAACATATGTTCAATTTTCTTTTTATTATTGAAATAGTTTTGATAATTTAATTTATTATTTATATATTTTAATTTAACAATTTTATAATAATTTTCAACTTTTGTTCTTTTTTTTTTTAAATTTATCTTATAAAATTTAAATATATATATTTTAAAAATAAATATATTAAATTAAGAGAATAAAACACGACTGTGCGGAACGAATGATGATGTCGAACCAATTTCTTATTAATAAATACACATGAAACACTACCATGAGGCCATTACCGTATTATGAATGAAATTTAAAAAATTAAATTTATGAAGTAAAATTTATAATTTTTAATATAAGTTAGTATATATATTTTCTTATTTGGCAAAAACTTGTTACCAGAAATCTTATAAAAAATGAAACTCAGAAATGTGTTTTAGAGTTTTTTCTTTATTTAACACCAAATTAATAATAATTATTTAATTTTCTTACAGTCGTATTTAACTTAAAATTATTCTAAAACTTATTCCTAAAATTTCTTATCAGCAAATCGATAAATTACAATTAGGAGATGTTATTACTTTATCGAATTGCTGTTATATCAAAATGCATGAAATTTTACAACATAACTTAAACTCAATGTAAAAAAAACATTATCATATTTCGGGTCATTGCTTTGTATCTTCTTTATTAAATAAAATGTTCAAAGAATAAGTGCATTGAACATTTTATACTTCTTCTATAGCTTTACAGTCCTTGATGAACCTGAGCTTCCGCTATAATTCTCTTCCATACATCCCGATCTTGTGGAACTCTCTTCCAATTTCTTATTCCTTAAATCCTTAAGTCATCTTCAACAGCGTCTAGCCATCTTTTTTTTTTTTTTTTTTTGGTCTGCCTCTACCTCTAGTACCCTGCATTTGGTGGAGAAACACTCTTTTTGTTATTCTGTTATCCGGCATTCTTATAACATGTCCTATCCATCTTTACCTTTGCGCTTTTATGAATCTTATTATGGTTCTATGTTCAGTCAATTGTTCAAGCTCGAAATTATTTCTTGATCTGTATGTACCATCTTCGTTTCTAACCGGTCCATATATTTTTCGAAGTATTTTACGTTCAAATATTCCCAGTTGTCTACAATCTGCAGTTTTAAGCGTCCATGTTTCACATCCGTATTTTAGAACCGGTCTGATTCATGTTTTGTATAATTTAAGCCTTGTATTTCTCGACAACAGCCTGGATTTCATAAGTCTAGAGTATATATAGTAACATCTACTTGCGGCTTGTATTTTTTCCCGTATTGCCACAGCGGCGTCTTCACTTTTACTGTAAACAACTCCGAGATACTTAAACTGATGAACACCTTCGAACTTATAATCATTAATATTCAAATCTTGCGTTGGCATATGTGATTTGCTTTTTACGAAATATTTAGTTTTGGGTTCATTTATTATCAGTCCCACTTTTCTAGCATCAGTTTCCAAACGTGTAAATGTTTCTTTTAGCTCTCTTAAATTCTTAGCAATTATTACAATATCATCGGCGAAAACGCATATTTGTATGGATTTTATAAATATAGTTCCTTGAGGATCTATCTCTTTTACGACTTAATGAAGAACTAGGTTAAATAGTAATGTTGATAGAGCATCACCCTGCTTAACTCCCGCTTCTATCTTAAAAGATTCAGTGAACACCCCTTGAATTTTGATTCTTGCAGTTGTGTTTGTCAGGGTTAGACATGCTAATCTTGTTAACTTTTCTGGGATGCCAAGTCTATTAAGAATACCACTAATTTTAGTTCTGTCTATGCTATCAAAGAACATTTTATACTACGTAAACAAAAATGTGTCATATTTCAGTTCATGAATTTGTTGTTGTTAATTAAATTGTTGAATGCAACTTTTATTTTTATTTACTGTCAAAATCAAAAATAATAAAATATTCAAACAATTATAAAATTTGGTGTTATTCAATATTTATTTTAATATACTTAAATAGTTAACATTACTTTCTTTTAATTTAAATAATTACTCTATTTAATTAATTTATTTAATTATAATATTAACTTAATATAATATTAATTTTAATATATTCCTTTTATTAAAGAAGGAACTGAGGAAGATTGATAACTTATAAGACTGATCTTTAATTGAAAGAACGTTAGTATTTATAATAAATAATTGTAAGAATCAGCATTTAATTTGTGAGAAAATTTATTGAACGCGATTTGATTTATCCCGAAAACTTTTGATGGGAAATTAAGAATTATAATAATGACATGATTAACGAATGAAGTGGGAGAGACAAAGTGATATTTATTTGTTTATGAATTATGATGGTCAATTCGAGGAATTAATAATTTACCGGTGAGGAAAATATTAAGCGCGGTACCTTTTGTCGGAAGAATTAAAGAATGGGAAAATTGACAAAATAATAGATTGACCAGAATTAAATTACAATATGAGAAAATTTGTTAATAAATTTTCTCATTGAAAAGAAATTTTAATTTTAATTTCATAACAACAAAAAATATAATTATTTAACGGGATATATGATCCTCCCATCGTTAAGTTGGACACTCTCCTGAGTGTTCTTTATTTTTGTATTAATTTGTTCTTTATTTTTACAAATTTTAATTTTTCTTATAATATATAAAATTACAATAATAATAAATGTTAATACAGGCAAACTTATTGAAACTAATAAATTATTATTTGTTTTATTTTTAATTTCATGAATTTGTTTTAAATTTTTAGTTTGTTTTATATTTATATCTTCAATATTTAATTTTAAGCTTACATTATAAATGTTTTAATAATTAGGTACAATAATATGATTTTTTTCAATTTTTTCGTTATTTAAAAATGTTACATTATTTATTTTTATTGAACAGTTATGGAATTCTACAATATTATTTCCATTTAATATATGTTTTGAATGCTCACAATCATTTGTTAAAAAATTATTTTTACAATTTTTAATTAAAATCATGTGAGGAAAAATTTCAATAATTTCAAAATTATTTTTTATTATTTTCTTACAATTTTTATACCCGTGCATACATATATGAACATCGGGTATATTAAAATTACTCCTCCGTTTGTAACGCATCGAAATATAAGAGCTAGATATAGTGTCAAGGGTACGTATCGAATCAGCATCGAAAAGTGAATCGATCTAGCTATGTGTGTCCGTCCGTCCGTCCATTCGTCAGCACGATAACTCAAAAACTATAAGAGCTAGAGTTCTGAAACTTTCACAAAGTAATTTTTAGACAATTTGTAGGTTCCCTATTGTTTTTGGTTAAAATCGGAGAAAGGCTTCGGGTAGCTGCCATACAAATTTTTCGATATTTTATGAGTATTTTCTAAATTATTAACGAAATAGAAACCAAATATAAAAACAAACAAATTGTTGCTTAACTATTAATCGATTCATGGTGTAGTGGTTGGGACATGTTACTTGTAGCAAAAATGTCTCGGTTCGAATTCAGGCTAAGGAAAATTTTTTTTTTTTTTCTAATTCATTTTTTTTTATCTATTTTTTTTTAATAAAATATATGTATTTATTTTATGTTTGAAAAAATTTTATTTTATAGAAAATTTGACATAAGACTCTCATTTATATTAAAAATTATTAATTTTTTTTAATATTTCTATAAAAAAAATCAAAACTGTTATTTAAAACAAACAATTGATACCATAGAAACTACGATTATTTAAAACTGTTATTTAAAACAAACAATTGATACCTTAGCAACTACAATTATTAAAAAAAAAATAATGAGATAAATAAAAACTCATTTTGTAGACAAATTATCAATTGTTCTATGGTACAGTGGATAGGACATGGGAATAGTAGTTAAAACGTTTCGGTTCGATTCCTGGCTGGGGCAAAATTTTTTTTTTTTTTAATTCATCTTAAAATTCTCATTTTTAAATTATTTATTTTTTTTAATACATTTTTAAAAAAATTCAAAACAGTTATTCAAAACAAACAATTGATACCATCGCAACTATAATAATTTAAAAAAAAAATTGAGATGAATATAAAGTCGATGGCTCAGTGGTTAAGACGTCGATATTTTAATTGAAAAGTGTGGGTTCGAATATTGTTGAGAGCATATTTTTTTTTTAAATTCATCTTTTTTTTTAATTCATTTTTTTTTTATTAATTTTTTTTGTAATTAAATATAAAAAAACAAATATTTTGAATTTTCTGTCAAACAGTTCAATTGCAATATAAGGATTTCTTATTTATTTAATACACGCACGGGTATCTAAAAGTTGACAAGGGCAACTATAATCTTCCTCGTTATAATTTTCATTTATTAAATTATTAATACAATAATTAGCTAGTTTTAATTGTTTTATATATTTTTCATTATTGTCCATATAAATTTTATGCTTATATTGGATTACATTATTATTTTCAATAAATGTTTCCTCTAAATTTCTATTTGGAGTTGGCAATATCAAATATTTTGTACCAATTTCCTTACTGAGATTTGGAATTAGAATAACGAATGTTAATTTATTGTCATATTTTAAAAGAGAACTTTTAATTTCTTTATATTCAAATATATCGATATTATATTCATCGATTTCGTTGTCGGTTAAAATTGAATGACTAATAACGCCTTGCTTTGCAAACATAATATTTTGTTGAATTCTATCTATTTCAGAATTTAATAAGTTAATGTCGGTTAGTAATGATAAGAAATGAAGATTTTTTATACTTTTGTTAGTAATAAATTCAGTCTTAACTTATTTGTTGACCTATACACTGCACGCGCTTTAATTAATTTTATTTTAATAGTTTATTACTTATTAATTATTAATTTCCGCAGTGCAATTATATTTTCGTTAATATAATAAATAAAATCAAAAAAAAAATATAAATAAAAATTAAGTTAAGTAATTCTTTCTTTTAAACTGTGTCATTACATTATTGAATTTTTTTTTATTAAAAGTGATACTTAAATTTTAAAAGCATTTAATTTAATTTGCCTTGTAGTTTTTTTTTTATATTGATAATATTTCCAAACTTTTTTTTTTGCCAACTGTATCATATTACATTATTGAAATAATTTTTTTTATTAAGTGATACTTAATTTTAAAGGCATTTAATTTAATTTTTAAACATTTTAAAAACTTTTTTGAACATTTTTTTTGTTTATTTCTGCTGAATTCATAACTTTTTGGTTTTTTGTTAAGTTAAATTTAAAAATAAACTTTATTATGGAATTCAAATGTAATCTTGCTAATTATACAATTTCTGATAACAAATCTAATTTTGTGGCTTGTAAAGCGTTCTGCAAACGTAAGTTACATGGTGTTTGTATTGGAGCCAGTAGGGATTGGTACCACCCTTCTTTACAAAATTGGTTTATATGTGATGACTGTCAGCGTCATGAATCGGTTTTAAGACATATGTTCGACAACCTTAGTAAGTCCATAGCTGATATGAACGATAGGAATACCGGCTTATTAAATAAAGCTATTTTAATAATTGATTCAAATCGAAATTCATTCAACGATATGGCTAAATCATTTGACTTATTATGTAACACAATGGCGCAGAAATTTTCCGGTTCTAATCATACATCAAATAATGAGTTTAAAGACTTAAAAACTGAGCTATTAACTGAAATTTCTGCTCAATTTACTAAAAATTTTGAAAATATTTCCAAGTCGTTAGAAGCTGGTTCCAGCAGTGCTTCATCAATTTTTGCAGTTCCTAAAAATTTTGAACGTATGGAAGCAGCTGTTATTAAGCATATTAATACGGTTCACCAGGACTATGCCAGCACCAATGTTGAAATGTTAAATAATTTTTGTACCGAACTGCATAATTCTAGATCACAAGCTCAAAATTCCGAATATAGCAGTAAAATACAAACTTTTGATAAGGCAATTCAAGTTGATACACTACTTGATTCTCATACAAATTGCGTTAAAAGCGTGCAAACAGATATTGCAATTTTACATAAATTTGGGACCCAATGGACTAATGATGAATGGAGTGGAAGAATCACCAAGCTAATGGATTGTAATAAATCATCAATCGTCAAAGATAGAAACTATTCGTCTACTTTTGTAAAGGGCGTTCCTTGCTCGTTTGATGAAAATAAGTTAACTCAATTTATAAAAGAAGAATTTAACATTGGTTTGGTAGTGTGTACTAATTTAACACCTAACCGTATTAAGAAGAACAAAAAGAAATATTTATGCTTTCTTATCACTGGTTCTGTTTATTCTATGAGAATTTTACAACATCCAAGCAACGTCAATATATGGAATAAAATTGGTGCAGCTATTGAATTAAGTAAGCCTCAGGTCAAAGGTAATCTAAACAAAAATATGGAAACAGTTTTACAAGACACTAATACAGGTTATACAATAAGAAATTCTAATTTAAATTACAAATTACACTAAATCTAATTTAACAAATTTACTTGATTTATCTTTTCCTATACCTCCTACTAATTTTTCTAAATCAATTGATATTTCAAATACTAAAACACTAATTAATCCTAACAAATCTGATATTATTGCACAAACTGATACTAATACTATTCCTATTTCGAATATTAATATAAAAAATAATTCTAAAAACATCATTTCTAGTAATTCAAATGATCTTACCAAATCAGGTAATAACAAACAAATTAGAGATTCTTATCTAAAAAATAAATTTACAAAATTCAAAAAGTCTGTATCAAATAAATTTATAAAATACCAAAATTTTATTCAAGGTGAAACTATCATGCCCCAAAGTAAACCTTCTAGCTTAACTGTAGCAAAATCTTCTTCTAATAAAATTAATAGATCAACTTCTTTATCTTTACATCCTGAATCACAAGCTAATCCCTTATTAGCTAATTCTGAGGATATTTTATTATCTAACTCAAATACAACTCCACCAATTTTAGATCCTCTTTTACCGCCTGTTGTAAAACTTACTCAAAAAGCTCTTCATGAAAGTAAAAATAACAGTAGGTACGTTTTAGCTAGACTAAGGGACAGTAAAATTTATGATAATGTTAGACTTTACCTTGCATATCTTCATGATAAATCAAATGATGTTTGTATTGGTGGTAAAACAAACACATCGCTTAAGATAGCTATTCAACAGGAAGGACTTCCTACTGATATTAAGGACTTACGTAATATTTTTGTAAAATATCATGAAACATATAATATTTCAGCTGAAAATGCTGTACCTGACTTGAAATCTTTTGCCTCACATATCTCATCTAATAGAATTAACTATCTTCAACGTGTGAGAGAAAATCATGATAAGTACTTTCGTCCCCTTCCAAGCGAGAAAAAGTCTAGTTAATATTAGTCTTGCGGAACCCACACATCGTAATAATAAATCTTTTAAATTAACTATTTATTATCAAAATGTAAGAGGTCTACGCACAAAAACTAAAAAAATTTTCTTAAATTCTACTGCTTTAGATTTTGATCTATTCGTTTTAACAGAAACCTGGCTAACTTCTTCAATAAATAATCTTGAAATTTTCTCTTCTTCTTACACTGTTTATAGGAAAGATAGATATGATTGTCTTTTATCTTATAATGTTCCTAAAGGTGGTGGTGTATTGATAGCTGTTAAAAATACTTTTTGTTCATCGCAATTCTTACTTTCTCAATGTGATCCTACCGATATTATCGAAGTAATTGCTGTTAAAATTGAACTACAAGTAAAAAATGTTATTATTATAAATTGTTATATTCCTCCAGGATCTAATATCGAAGTGTATACTAAATATATTTTAGAAATTGATTCACTAGTCAGTAAACTTAATGTTAATGATGATGTAATTCTCTGTGGTGATTTTAATCTTCCTAACATTAAATGGGTTCCGCACGATGAGGACTCCTACTTTATTCCATACGAATTAGTTAGTAATACGGAGTGTTTTTTAATTGACTCTTTTAATTCTTTTAATTTTCAACAAGTATCTTCAATATGTAATAATCGTGGTAGACAGTTAGATCTTTTATTTACGACAAATTGGATAAATTTTGCTATTATTAACTGTCCATTTGAACTAGTTGAAATTGATGAGCATCATCCTCAAATTTGTTCGTCTCTCTGTTTTCTCATACCTCCAATTATTGATTCTGAACTTTCTTATCGTTTTAACTTTCATAAAGCCAATTTTGATGCTATTAATAACTATTTAAGTTGTTATGATTTCTCATTTTTAACCTCTTTTAATTTAAATGAAGCAGTTAATCATTTCTATAAAATTGTTCATTCTATTATTTCACAATATGTTCCGTTAGTTGTTGACAATAGTTATAAATCCAGTCCGCCATGGTTTACTAAAAGTCTTAAAAAATTAAAAAATAGAAAAAATAAAGCCTGGCGTAAATTTATTAAAAGCAATAATAATTATGACTTTAATGTTTTCATAAATTTATTTAATGAATTTAAAACAATGTCTGATAATTTATATACCAATTATGTACAAAACATGTCTATAAATATTAAAAATAATCCAAAACTCTTTTGGAAATTTGTTAATTCCAAAAGAAAAAGTGATCAATATCCAATGTGTATGAATTATAAAAATTCTAGTAGTATAGATTCTAATGTTATTTCAGAATTTTTCCGTGATTTCTTCTCAATTAGTTATTCTTTGCCCGCTTTCTCGTTAAATGAAGATAATTTTTTGCATTTATCAAACTTTCCTAATACTACTTTGGGTAATATTCATATTGACTCTAATTTGGTATTTAACTATTTGACAAAACTTGATTTTAACACTAGTCCTGGGTTTGACGGCATCCCTAACATATTTTTAAATAAATGCTCATCTTCATTATGTGGTCCTCTTTCTTCTTTATTCAATTCTTCTTTAGCTTCTGGTATCTTCCCTTCTATTTGGAAAACTGCCATAATTAAGCCAGTTCATAAAAAAAATCTTAAAAACGATGTTACTAACTATCGTCCAATTGCTAAACTTTCTTCTATACCTAAGCTTTTTGAACTAATTTTATTTGATTCTATTTATGATCATTGTACTTGTTTTTTATCGCCTTTCCAACATGGCTTTGTAAAGCTTAAATCAACCGTTACTAATCTTGTTGAATCTACATCTACATTTATTAATAATATGGTAGATGGCTTCCAAACAGATGTAATATATACAGATTTTAGCAAAGCCTTTGATCTTCTTCCACATAATGTTATTATTTTTAAGCTAAATAAATTAGGATTTCCGAATTATTTTATAGATTGGATTAATTCCTACCTCTCTGATCGTAGATATAGTGTTTCTTTTAGATCCTCGATATCTTCTGAGTTTGCAGCTCCCACAGGGGTGCCTCAAGGTAGCCATCTTGGACCTTTACTTTTCATTATTTCTATTAATGATGTTTCTTCTTTAATAATTAATAGTCATATTAAAATTTATGCCGATGATATGAAACTTTTCAAAAAAATTGTAAATTTGGAGGATGCATTAGCCCTACAAGCTGATCTTAATCGTTTTTACAATTGGTGTTCCAACAATAATCTCCAACTCAATGTTACCAAATGTGCTTCAATCAGTTTTACACGCCGCTTAACTCCAATTTCTTATGTATATTCTTTTAATAATCAAATCATTTCAAAAGTCACTTCAATTAAAGATTTAGGGGTACTCTTTGATAGTAAACTTTCATTTCAACTTCATTATTCTGATATATTAAATAAAGCCAATTCTATGCTCGGTTTTATTAAACGTTGGGCAAGAGAATTTGAAGACCCTTATGTATTGAAATCTCTTTATACCTGCCTGGTTAGACCTAATTTAGAATATGCCAGTCAAGTTTGGTGTCCATTTTATGGTGTCCATATAAATAGAATTGAATCGGTTCAGAAAAAATTTCTCAGGTATGCTTTACGCCTTCTTCCTTGGGAGGACCCTTTTAGATTACCTCCTTATGAACATAGAATAAATTTAATACATCTCAATACACTTGAAATGCGCCGTAAAGTTGCAGATATTGTATTTCTAATTGAATTAATTAAAGGCAACATTTCTTCTTCTCAACTACTCGCTAAACTCAATTTTTCTTCGCATTCTAGATTAAGATCTGCTAATTTGTTTAATTTACAGTTTCACCGAACTAACTATGGTAAATATGAACCAATTAATAGAATGATGTCTCTCTGTAATATATATAAATCCCATATTAACTTTTCCCAAACTAAACAATCATTAAAAAATAACTTGTATTTGTGTTCTTGAAATTTTTGGACTTACATTCTTTGACCTTTGTCTTCTTAATTGAAGCTTTTTTGTTTTTTTTTTTAAATATAATTAGTATAATTTTTAACTTTTTTTTCACACTTTTTTTTTCTTAAAAATTTTTTTTTATGTAAATTAATTATTAAATTATTAATTTCTATAATCTTTACTTTCTTTTTTGTTTTTTTAATGTTTAATTGTAGTTTATTATTTTAATGTAAATTTTGTAACTTGCTTGAATTAAGCTCGGAATAAATAAATATCAGTTCAAAATATCAGTTCAATATCTGTTGTGTGATTTAACGTTTGTAAGGTTAATACTTGATTTTGCATTATGTGATTTTTCAAAATGTTAATATTATTTTGAAGATCTGTGTTAATTTTAATTTGGTTATTTTGATTAGTTATAGAAAGATGATTATTAATATCAATGGTGTTTAGGTGTTGTTCGATTGCAGCTTTGTCGTCGCTGTCCATTGTGCCAAAAAGCCATTTAGCAATTTTCCCACCTAAATTTATTAAGCCTCGTTTTCGGCGAAAGAGGGTTATAGTTTTTAGATTATGTTCTGTCTTTTGAATTTGAACTTGGAGTTGTTTGATTAGTAAATGATATTCTTTTAATGAGAAAATTGTTTCTAAGTTATTTTTATTTTCGTCTAAAGTTAACTGAAATTCGTTTGTATCTATAATCATGTGAAGTATTTTTGAATAGTTTGATATTAATTGCGTTTTTGTTAATCTTATTATTTGAAATCCTCCTTCATTTTCTAATTTTTCTATCGAAATTGTTGAAGTGTTAATAAGTTGCAGTGTTAATAGAAATATAATTAGTTGAAGAAGTTTGACCAGGGATGTTTTTGGTCTTTCTTTTATTGTTGTCTTCATTTTCTGTAAAGAATTTAAAGTTTCGTTTTATTCTTGTTGGGTGAATGTTTTTGTTTCTAAGATCTTTTAACCTATTATTGTCAAGTTTAGTTTTTATTTTAATGTATTTATGTAGATGTTTATAGCGAACGGCTTCGGGGTTTTCTATAAGTATTTCAGCTTTATTTTTAGGTGAGAATGACTTTCTCTTTTCATTTAATTTTGCGATTGTACTATATTTTACTTTATTCAATCTTTCTTTGATAATGTCTAAATTAGTAACTTTATTTTCTATAGGTTTTTCTAAAGTATCTGAATGAATACTATTATTATAGTTATCCGCAGCAAATAGAATTTTTTCAAATGGGGTTAATTTAGATTTTTGAGCTTCTAAAATACGTAACTACTCATTTAAGGTTCCATGAACTCTTTCAATAGGCGAGTTGCCAGTATGAGATCGAGGAGAAGTAAAGTGTGATTCTATATTTTCTACCCTTAAAAAGTCTTTTATATTAATTGTATTGAATTCGTTAGCAAATACGAATTTTTTGGGTTTACCGAATATTGCAAATCTATTTTTTAGAGCTTGGATTATTGTAATCGAATTTTGATCATTTAACTTTTGAATCATAAAATGTTTGGTAAATTTATCTAATATTGTTAAATAGATTTCCTTGTAACAGAAGAATAAATCTCCATGAATTATTTCATTGGGTTTTGAAGGGGTTTCGGTGATTTCGAATTTGTATTTGTCAGGTTTTCTGTCATATTTTGCTAAGTTACAAATATCACAGTTGTTGACATATTTATGAATTAGCTCTTTGAGTTTTGGATAAAAGTGGGTAGTTCTTAATTTGTTATAATTTTCTAAAATTCCTCTGTGGTTTGTTGTTTTGTGCGTTTCGTCAATAATTTTAATTGCGTCATTTTCACTGTCTAATTCTAAAGCTTTATTATTACATTTTATAAATTTTATAGTTTTATCATTAGAAAATAGTTCAATTAATTTTCGTTGGAAAACGTTATATTTTGGGTTTTCTAATTCGGAATAAATTCCTGTAGTACCTTTTCTAATATATCTTCTTAATAGGTCATTTAAAATGTTATTATTATTTAAATCACTTTCAGAAACATAGATTTATCTGAAGTGGTTGTATTTCATTATCAATTCTTTATGTTTTTGTTTGACTAAATAAATTTGAGTATGGTATTTGTTAATAATATTTTCTGAGATAGGAATATGGTCACCCAAATCTCCGACACCACTATGAATAGTTGCCAACTCAGAATCATTTTTATTTAAAACATTTATTCCTATTTCTTTAGGTTTATATTTGCATATAACCTCATACGGTCTAAGGTCTGTGGTTCGTTCCAGACAGGCCTTCTAGGATGTATTCGACGTTTTTAAGTCAAAACATTTATTTCAAATTTATTTGAGTCAATACGACTCAAGAAGTCTGCGACTTTGTTTTCTTTTCCTTTTACGTATTCAATGGTGTAATCATATTCATTTAATTTTATTCGCCACCTTTGTAGCTTCGCATTAGGTTCTTTAAGAGAGGTTAACCACACTAAAGGTCGATGGTCAGTTTTAATTGTGAATGTTGTACCGTACAAATAAGGTCTGAAGTATTTGGTTGCCCAAATAATGGCAAGCAATTCCTTCTCTATTGTTGAATATTTAGTTTCATGATCGTTTAACGTTCTGCTCGCAAAGCAGATAGGGTTGCCGGCTTGTTGTAAAACTGCACCAATTGCATAGTTTGATGCGTCTGTAACTAAAGTAAGTCTTTTTTTGAAGTCGGGGTAACGTAGAATAGGTGGACTTGTAGTTAAGTTTTTAAGTTTGTTAAAAGAGTCTTTATAAAGTACATCATTTACATTTATTGTACTATCTTTTTTAAGGCATTTTGTAAGGAGTTGTGCTACCTTAGCATAATCTTTTATGATCTTGCGGTAGTACCCTGTTATTCCAAGAAAACTTTTTATTTGTTTACGAGTTTTCGGGAGTTCTAAATTTCTAATAATTTCAATTTTTTATCATTTGATTTTATACCTTCTTTTAAAATGTGTCCCAAATATTCGGTAGATTTTGCAAAGAAATTGCATTTACCAACTTGTATCTTTAAGTTATGTTCCCTTAATTTTCTTAATATTTCTGTTATTGCTTCAACATGCTCTTGAAGAGATGTTGAGAATACCACAATATCGTCGATATAGACGACACAAATTTTATTTATATAGTCCCACAGGAACATGATTTATCATCCTTTGGAAGGTCGCGGGTGCGTTTTTGAGTCCAAACGGCATTCGTTTAAATTAAAAATGACCCTGTGGTGTTGAGAAAGCAGTTTTAAGCCCTATCTTTTTCGTCAACCAAAATTTGGTGAAAGCCCTTAGCAAGATCTAAGGTCGAAAAGTATTGGGCGCGACCAAATTTGTCAAACAAGGATTCGATGTTTGGAATAGGGAATTTTTCATTGATGGTAATTTCATTTAATTTGCGGTAGTCAATTACTATCCGCCATTTCTGTTTTTTTGTGTTATCTAATTTTTTTGGAACAACCCATATAGGACTGTTATATGGGCTATTTGAAGGTTGTATAATATCTTGTTTCAACATTTCTTCTATTTGTTTATTAACTTCCTCTTCATGAATTTTAGGAAATCTATATATTTTACTATAAATTGGTTGAGAACAAGTAGTTATTATTTGATGTTTCACATCATTTACGCAAGTAAGATTGTCCCCATCTTTAAAAAATAAATCTTTGTTTTTGTATAAAATATATTTTAAATGTTTTTCTTCTTCTTTATTTAAATTTTCGTTTCGTAAAACTTCAAATAAATCATGGTTATTTAAATCTAATGGTTCTAGTTGGTATATATTTGTTGTGGGATAGGCGTAATTAAATTTAGTAGCCTTTTTATTTACCACAATTTCTCCATTAAGTAGGTCAATTTTAGCACCTATTGGAGAAAGTAAATTTAGTCCTATAATAGCACTAAATTTTTTATTAGAAAGGTTAGTTACCTTTCATGAAATTGAAGTAGACTCATTGAATTCGTCTGGTATTTTTGTTATAATTTCATTATGAATAATTTGACTACCAGTAATGGTTTGTAATTCTATAGGGTTAATTAATTTATTATATCTTTTTGAGGGAAAAATGTTATGGTCTATAATAGAAGTAGCTGCTCCTGTGTCTATTAGGCAATCTAGCTTTTGTCCCTCTGTAGTCAAAGTTGTTATGGGTAGTCTATTGTTGGAGGCGTTAAAGGAAAATTTTCAATACGTTTTGTTGTATTATGTTCTAATTCCATTGAATTAAGGTTATAATAATCCACGTCCATTGCGTTTGGATCAGGATTGTTATAATAGTTTCTATTGTTTCTAAAGTTTCCAAAATTAAACCTTTGGGTACTTCTATAATTACCCGATTGGTTGTGGTAACGGTTAGAATTGTTAAAATTATTTTTGTTGTTAGTGTGATGAAAACGATTAAAAGCAGGATTGTTACTAGTCCTGTTAGTATTTTGATTAGAATAATTATTATTAAATTTGTGATTTTTATTATAATAATTATTTGAAAAAGCATTGTTATTATAATTATTATGATGCTTTTTAGGTCTATATGAGTCGTTATAAGTTTTCAAACCCGTCTCGACTAAGGCTTGATATGCTTCCTCTAATGTATTTAATTTCTGGACCTAATAAACATGGAATCCACCCTGTCAATTTTATTAAAAAATTTATCTAAAATTTACCTTTCGTTGTTTCTGGGTTGGAATCCCGCAGGATGACTAGGGTCCAGTGAATATTTCATATTTAATTTGTCTAGTATTAAAACTAATTTAGAATAAATTTGACTTACATTTTTATCTGGAATTTGATCTGCTTGATCTTTGAGCTTTAAGTAGCTTTCTGCTATACCAAAAGATTTGATTAGCTGCAACTTTACTTGATCCTACGTTGGATTTTTTAAACGCCTAATAGCAATAGCGGCATTCCCTTGGATTTTTGAATGTAGAATTCTATTTATGTAACTTCTTCCTTGTTCGTCTTGGACTAAGTTTAATAATTTTTCTACTTCTAATATATACGATGAAAGTGAATAAGTGTCGCTCCCAGAAAACACTGGTATTGAGCGAGCTTCTTTCACCATATCATTAAATGTTAATGACATATTTGGTTTTTTTGTTGTTATTTTAATTTTAGTTAGTTAATATTTTTTAAAATGTTTTTGCACCTTAAGTTTTTATATGTTTGTTTTTTTTGTTTGTTTTATTTTATTTTATTTTTTTGATTTTTGATTTTTAACAAAATAGGAACCGATTAACTCCTTGATAGAAGACACTACACTAATCACTTTTATATAACTGATGTAAAGTTTTTTTTAAAGTTAATGTAATGTCGCAATCCTACCGACTGCGCCACTTTTATTTTTATTTATTGTCAAAATCAAAAATAATAAAATATTCAAACAATTATAAAATTTGGTGTTATTCAATATTTATTTTATTATGCTTAAATAGTTAACATTACTTTCTTTTAATTTAAATAATTACTCTATTTAATTAATTTATTTAATTATAATATTAACTTAATATAATATTAATTTTAATATATTCCTTTTATAATAAATAATTGTAAGAATCAGCATTTAATTTGTGAGAAAATTTATGGAACGCGATTTGAATTATTCCGAAAACTTTTGATGGGAAATTAAGAATTATAATAATGACATGATTAACGAATGAAGTGGAAGAGAGAAAGTGATATTTATTTGTTTATGAATTATGATGGTCAATTCGAGGAATTAATAATTTACCGGTGAGGAAAATATTAAGCGCGGTATCTTAAATTAATTTCATAACAACAAAAATATAATTATTTAACGAAATATATGATCTGCATAAGTGCATTGAACAATTTATTATATTTTTTCTCAAAATTGGGTTATTTAGAATTAGGTAATAAAATTGATTGTGACATACTAAGAATTGCCAGATAAGCTAATTATGATTTTAAAGTGAATTTGAATTTAAAAACAAAAGTAAAAGTAGATTTTATTTTAGAGTTTAATGAAAATCCAATTTAGTTTTTTGCGTGCAATCTTGTTGTATGATTTGTGGTGAAGAAGAGTGTGATGATGTAACTCCCGCTTAAGATTCGACTCCGTGCGAATTCTTTTAATTCGATATTTATTTTCGAACTTTTTGCTTTAAACAGTGATAATACAAGAATGACGCCAATAAATGAGTTTGCGCTTGCGTGCCACTTCCAAGAAGTGTTATATTTAATTTCCTCTATTATTTTTGTATTGTTAATATTGGAGGTATGTAATTCTGTCAATTGTATAGCATTGACCATTTATTCAATGCTTATATTACGTTAGAAGTGTGGCAAGATATTATTGTGATATTCCTTCTTATAATTTTCTTGTTGAAATGAATTAAGTGAAATTTTACAGTTTGTAAATTTTACAACATTACTGCCTTTTATGTGGATCATATCCGGTTGACCACAATTATTATAAAGGATGTTTTTGTTTAAGTTAATTGTAACAACTACAGTGTCAGATATTTTTATTATATTAGCAGAAAGATTAATTCGGAAATTACATTTCATGTGATTGTTATTTAATAAATTTTTTATACAATTATCATCAAAAGGTATTAGATCTTTTTCCATAACATTTTTCTTATCAATAAATTTAAAAATACTTTGTTTACATATAATAATTTTTTTTGTATTAGTATCTAATAAATTTTTTTGTATTCTAGTATAGATAAAACAAATATTATAGAATTGTTACGGAACAGAACGTAATTTCTAATGAAAGGTAGTATTTCTACAGTGATATTATAATCTTTAATTTCTGTTAGTGTTAAAATATCCTTTGACAGTATTTCTAACTTACTAGCTAAGATTATTTCCTTAATATTTAAAATTTGTCTTGTTAATAAATCATAAACTACTCTAAATTTTTATTTATTTTATCAATATTATTTTGGAAATTATTAATTACATTTTTTATTTTATTTTGAGCTAGGTTAATATGATCGGTAATGTTTTTTATTTCGTTAGATATTTTTTGATTTATTAATACTTGATGTATAACATTATTAATTAATTTACCGTTATTTTGTTCTATTACCTTTAGTGTTTCTCTATTTCTTTTCTATCGTCGTCGTCCATTATACCAACAGCAAAGCGAAGAATATTTCCACCAAGATTAAACAATGATCTTTTAATTACGTGGTGTGGAATAATAATATTGTAATATTCCTTTAGGTGTTTTAATTTATGTAACAAAACCGAAGGAATATCAGTTTCGTTTTGAAATTGTCATACGTTTGATTCTATTTTGTTAACAATTGTTTCGTATTGAGTTAGTTCGACAACATGCAATATTTTTCTGTAACTTTGTATTATTTTAAGCTCAGATTCCTCGAAGAGAATGTAACCATTTCCAGGTGGTATTTGGTTAACATCTATGGATGAGCGAGACAGGTCAATTGGAAAAACCAGGAAGAGGACAAGGAGAATTAATCCTAGAATAAGATAAAAGTAATTAGTTTTGGTACGTGAATTTTCTTTTAAATTGATTAATGTAACGTGGAATATTTTCTTTGTTAATTTTGAAATGATCGTTATTTGAATCGGTTATTTGAATTTTTTTGTGAAAAGGTCGTAGTTTCGTAATTCTATTTAGTTTAAGATAATTGGAAGGCTTACCATTGGTTTTACGGTTTTACCTTATTACGTTTCTCAATCGTTTTTTCTTTAGTTTTTGTATTGAATTCCTTGATAGAAGGATATTGATCGGAAGAGATAGTACCGTTTAGAATATCAATTGGCTTTTTGCCAGTTGAAGTGTGAATAGTTTCGTTGTGAACTTTTAAGCTTTTGATAATGGGATCTTCGTCCGGAATTTGACCTTCTTCCTTTTCGATCGTATTCAAAATTCGCAGGTGTTCATTTAATGTATTATGGAATCTTTCGATATCCGCATTACTACTATGGTTATTTGGAGTAATAAAATGAACATCAATTCCTTCTGTTTCTAAATAATTTTTGAAATTAAGGTGTTAAAGCCCTTCTCTTGATCGGTTACAACTTTAACAGGTTTACCGAAAGATGATATATATTGCATAAATCCATTTTTGAAATCCACCCAATTCCTAGATATTAAGGGGATCATTTGGGCGTGCTTTGAAAACTTGTCAATAATTGTCAAGTACGGATTTCCTTTTGTGTGAAACCATATGTCCATATGGACTTTTTGTAATGGTTTTTCGGGAGTTTCCGTAATTTTTAAGGGTAGATTTAAAGGACGTCTTTCATACTTCGAAATATTGCAAATGTGACAATTATTTATAACATTTTGAATTTCATTTTTCAATTTAGGAAAATAGTAGCTTTTCTTTAAATTTGAGTAGACATCATTGATACCTCTATGATTTGTTTTTATGTGTTGGTCAAGAATAAGTTCCTTTCTTTCGAGAAGATATAAAATGTCAGTAAGTAAAAGTGAGCATTTGTTTAATTTTATTAGTTTATTTTTTGAAAAATATTTTAGGTACGTATTTTGAAAAGAAATGTAAATATTAATATCTTCAATCATAATTGCTATTAATCCTTTACTAGGAATATGATTTTTAAAAACTTCGATAAATATATCTTCGTTAAGATTAGGATGTATGAAAATTTTCCTTGTTCTATGATGGATTTTAAATAATTTCAATTGTTCCTGTGAACCCTTTTTTATGATGATTTGTGTTTTGTAAAAATTAATTGGTGATTCTGATATAGGAGTATATTCGGAATTGTCTTCATCAGCTGAATGCATTGTAGCATCAGTTGATTTTATTTCGTCAATTTCCATGTCATTTGAATTATTCTCGTTTGAGTTTAATCTATTTAGATTTGATTCATTTAAATGAATCTGAACACGTGAGAGAGCGTCGGCAACTTTGTTTTCTCGGCCACTTAAATATCCTATGTCGAAATTAAATTCTTCTAACTTGATTTTCCATCTTTGCAATTAGGTTCCTACAAGTTATGAAGCAATTGGAGGGGTTTGTGGTCGGTTCTAATAGTGAATTTACGTCCAAAAAGGTATAGACGGAAATATTAAGTTGCCCAAACTATTGCGAGTAACTATTTTTCGATGGTACAGTATTTGAATTCATGTTCATTCAAGGTACGAGAAGCGTAACATATAGGATGGTTATCTTGTTATAACACAGCACCTATAGCAAAATCGCTTGCATCCGTGGTCAAGACGAAAGTGTTTGAGAAATTAGGATACACAAGAATAGGGTCCGTTGTAATAAGCAGTTTTAGTTTACTAAAAGCTTCCTTATAATCAGTGTTACTAACATCAATACGCTTTCCCTTTTTTAAACAAAGTGTAATTGGTTCAGCAATTTTTGCGAAATCTTTAATAATATTCCTATACCCACTAAACCTAAGAAATTTTTTATTTGCTTAGGGGTTTTGGGTATCGGAAATTTATTATTAGCTTCAATTTTATTTGGGTTTGGTTTTATTCCCCTTGTCGTTATTATATGACCCAAGAGTTCTGTCTCTTGTTTCATAAACTTGCTTTTATCGAGTTGAATTTTTAAGTTTGCGTCTTCAAGTCTCTTAAGAATCTTTTGTAAAATAGCAAAGTGCTCTTCTTTGTTAGTACTAAATATGATGATATCGTCCATATACACGTAGCAATATTTGCCTATAAATTATTTTAGTACGGAGTTCATGAAGCGTTGAAAGGTTGCCGGGGCATTTTTAAGTTTGAATGGCATTCATAAAAACTCATAATGACCATTGTTT
This sequence comes from Dolichopus griseipennis, assembly GCA_963082915.1. Classification (NCBI taxonomy): domain Eukaryota; kingdom Metazoa; phylum Arthropoda; class Insecta; order Diptera; family Dolichopodidae; genus Dolichopus; species Dolichopus griseipennis. Next base: position 249,205,735 of record OY720441.1, on the reverse strand, counting down.
GTGCTAAAAGCTGTTTTTTTTATATCATCTTTTGCTATCTCGATTTGGTGGAAGCCTTTAGCCAAATCGGGAGTAGTGAAATACATTGCACGACCAAGTTTGTCAAGGCTTTCATCGATATTCGGGATTGGGTACTTGTCATTTATAGTGACGTTATTCAGTTTTCTGTAATCAATGACAATACGCCATTTTTGTTCATTTGATGCCTCGATTTTTTTTTGGAACAACCCATAAAGGAGCCGAATAGGGTGAATCGCTATGTCTAATCATTCCCTGGTTTAGCATTTCGTAGATTTGTTTGTCGACTTCTTTTTTATGTACTTCGGGGTACCTATAAATCTTAGTATAGATTGGTATTTCGTTAGTAGTACTAATTGCGTGTTTGATTTCGTGGGTAAAAGTTAAATCATCACCTTCATAAAAAAAGGCTTTGTTGAACTTTTTTAAAATTTTCAAAAGTTCACTTTTAATTGTATGATCTAAATTATCACATCTAATATTGTTTTCACCTACGAAAATTTCGTTTTGAAAGATTTTTAGTTCTTTAATTCTAATTTTTATGCACATAGTAGCACTTGAATCTATAATAAATTTTAAAGGTCTTCCTTTTGATTGTATCTTTATATAAGGAAGTTCATGTTTTGCTCCGAGACTATTGAGTGAAAATTTTTGATTTCGCTATTTGAATTTTCATAGTTACCCTGAGTTTGTGTTTCGAGAGTATTAATTCTACGATTTATGGTAGTTGGATCAACTTCCATGGTTTCGTAGTTACTTTGGTTATTTCTAAAATTGTTAGAATTTTGTTGGGAATATCGCGTATTAAAATTTTGTTGGGTTTTACGAGGGTGGTTATGACTATTATATGCGTAATTATTATTATTAAAACTACCCGGTTGGAAATCTGACCTAAAATTGTTATTGTTATTGTTACTGTGATTATTGTTACCACTGTTGTTACCGTGATGGTTGTTTGGAAAATTATTATTACTTTTATTGTTATAATTGTTATTCTTATAAGCACCATTTTTATTTCTATTGAGATTTTTACTAAAAATATCATTTTTATTTTGATATTTGGATGGATTGTATGCGGCGTAATTACCTTCATACAAAATATCCATTTCATTTTCTAGGGATGTTGGATTTCTACTGAATAAAATGGAACGTATTGGTTCCGGAAGTTAAGCTTTGAAAATATGCAACGCGGTTAAAATATTAGATTCTATTAATAATGAAGAATTAGCTTCGTTTTTAATTTTATTTTTTAGTTTTCTAAGATTTGCTTTGATTTAATTATATAGGTCGACGGGAGTAGACCGAAAGGTAACACTTTGTAATTCTTCAAATATTTCAAAAGCGGACCTTCTTTCACCAAAACTATTTATTAAGAGATTTTCAATTTCCTACCAAGTATTAATGTGATTATTAATTTCTGTTATTTCCCTAGCTTTACCGATTAACTTAGATTTAATTTATTTAATAATATGGTTTAACTTTTTGAATTATATTTTAAAACTAGAGGTATGATACATTCTACTAATTCTAGAAATTTATATAATTCCTCACCTTTTCCACTAAATTCTGGAAGATAACTTATATATCTCAGTGTGTCCAATGTTAAACATAATTCTGCTGATGTGGCTGTTGTTGTTTCCTGGTTGTTGGACACTACTTGTGGTTGACGGTTTAGTGTTGTTTGTTGTTGACTGTTGAACGCTGCTTGTAGCACGCTTGGAGAAATGATCCCGTTTGATTTCATTTTTTTTTTATTAAAAATAATTTATTTTATTAATTAATTTTGTTATTTGTTGTTAAGTTTGTTAAAGGTGTTATTTAACTTTTATTTTAGCTGTAAAACTGTTTTATTTTATTTTGCCTGTAAAACTGTTTTATTTTATTTCAACTGTAAAACTGTTTTATTTTGTTTTAACTGTAAAACTGTTTTTTTTATTTTAACTGTAAAACTGTTTTATTTTATTTTAACTGTAAAACTGTTTATTTTATTTTAACTGTAAAACTGTTAGATTTCAATTTTTTGATTTAAAATAAACTTTATTTTAAAAAATTTATTTTATAACTTATTTATTATTATTCTTTTTATTTAGTTTTTAACTTTTCAAACTTAAAATAAAGTTTTTTTTTTCTTGATTATTATTTGTTGATAATATTTTCAAAAGAACTTTTTTTTATTTTAAAATTTTCTTTAATGTAACACTATTGTCTTAAAAACTCCGATCCGACTGCGCCACTTACTTATTCGACAAAAACTTGTTACCAGAAATTTTATAAAAAATGAAACTCAGAAATTTGTTTTAGAGTTCTTTCTTTATTTCACACCAAATTAATAATAATGATTTAATTTTCTTACAGTCGTATTTAACTTAAAATTATTCTAAAACTTATCCCTAAAATTCTTATCAGCAATTCGATAAAGTAATAACATTTACTAATTGTAATTTATCGATTTCCACCAAATCGAGATAGCAAAAAATGATATAAAAAAAACAGCTTTTAGCACAAACAATGGTCATTATGAGTTTTTATGAATGCCATTCAAACTTAAAAATGCTCCGGCAACCTTTCAACGCTTCATGAACTCCGTACTAAAAGAATTTATAGGCAAATATTGCTACGTGTATATGGACGATATCATCATATTTAGTACTAGCAAAGAAGAGCACTTTGCTATTTTACAAAAGATTCTTAAGAGACTTGAAGACGCAAACTTAAAAATTCAACTCGATAAAAGCAAGTTTATGAAACAAGAGACAGAACTCTTGGGTCATATAATAACGACAAGGGGAATAAAACCAAACCCAAATAAAATTGAAGCTATTAATAAATTTCCGATACCCAAAACCCCTAAGCAAATAAAAAGTTTCTTAGGTTTAGTGGGTTACTATAGGAAATTTATTAAAGATTTTGCAAAAATTGCTGAACCAATTACACTTTGTTTAAAAAAGGGAAAGCGTATTGATGTTAGTAACACTGATTATAAGGAAGCTTTTAGTAAACTAAAACTGCTTATTACAACGGACCCTATTCTTGTGTATCCTAATTTCTCAAACACTTTCAAATCGATAATTTACAATTAGTAAATGTTATTACTTTATCGAATTGCTGTTATTTGAAATATTTGATATTTCAGTTCATGAATTTGTTGTTGTTAATTAAATTGTTGAATACATAAGTCCATTGAACAATTTATTATATTTTTTCTCAAAATTGGGTTATTTAGAATTAGGTAATAAAATTGATTGTGACATACTAAGAATTGCAAGATAAGCTAATTATGATTTTAAAGTGAATTTGAATTTAAAAAGAAAAGTAAAAGTATAATTTATTTTAGAGTTTAATGAAAAGGCAATTTAGTTATTTGCGGGCAATCTTGTTGTATAATTTGTGGTGAAGAAGAGTGTGATGATGTTACTATATATGTATATATATATATATATTTTAAAATGTATCAAATGAAATATGTAAATAAAATGAAACTCAATTAATATTGTTGTTCTTTCACTAAATTTCCAAGAATCTGAACAATTTGTTTTTAATTTTTCGTTATCTTGTGGTGAGGGTGAATTTTACTTATGAGACTTGATGTGATGGATTTTTACTTAGATAGGAATATAAATATTAAAAAAAAATAAAAAATTGTGGTGGGGATTTTATTTTTATTTTTTAGAAAAAGAAAAATTGGGCTCTTTATCATTTAGTATTAATAAAAATTATAATAATATTATAATTGACAACGAAGTTTTTAGAGGAAGGAACGGATTACATAACCTAATATTTGAAAACAAGCCTGAAAATTATACCCAAGATTGCTAATCAGCTAGTATCTAAAGATTTTGAAAAAAAACTAACGCCCATAAAGTGAATCGTAATCCATATGGAAAGCCCTAATATTGTAAGTAAGCTTTATGAAAATTAATATTATACAGGAAATATTAAAACTGGAGGAATGTATGAATTTAATCAAACTGAACAGCCAGGAATGCCCTATTCTGACAACGTTGTATCTTATCCGTATGTTTATTGGACCAATCCAAATTATTTAGTTGATCGATTAAGCGAATTAAACAATTTTCGAATAGCTATTAGTAATCATAGAATTGAATTCGATTGTGTTATTGATGAACCTCGCAAGGCAGTTATAATTCTATAATATAAAAGTTTCTTTATGATTATGTAATATCTAATTATAGTTTTGTTTTTGAATAAAATATAGTGCAATAGAATTATCAAAAAGCAAAAATTCTTGTTCAACCAAAGGTTGAAACGTAAACTAATACACTTGCCCAAGAATAGCAAATCCTTTTGGACTTTTGCAAAAAATTTAAAAGAATACAATAGCGGGTCCTCTTTTCCTCCACTTGTTGATATAAACAACCACATCGTGTCAGATTCAAAAGAGAAAGCTAATTTGTTTGGCAGACAATTCGCTTCTAACTCGTCACTGCCTCAGTCAACTCAAAGACCCCCATCTATTCCAGAAGTTGGCTGCTCCCTTGGTAGAATATACTTTAGGACGCGAGCAGTGATGAAAATGTTGAAGAATCTTGATACAAAAAAATCAGCCGGTCCGGACGGTATTACAACGTCCTCAAAAACACATATACCTCCATTTCAAAACCTCTGCGCAACCTTTTCCATCTTTCCTTTACTTCGGGTATTCATCCTACCCAATGGAAGATTGCACATGTTTTTCCAATTCTTAAAAAAGGCGATAAAAGCGATTCCTCTAACTACCGACCTATTTCTATTACATCGGTCCTATCCAAAGTAATGGAAAAAGTTATTAACTATAAGCTTTTGAAATATCTAGATCGTAAAGGTTTGCTTCATGATCGACAATACGGGCTCAGGGCCCGTCGTTTAACTGGTAATCTCATGACCTACCTGTGCGGAAAGCTTTATATCAGTCTTCACCATTCTGGTAATATTACCATTCTGGTGAATACTGATATTAATGATGTTTGATGTTGTGGCTTTGGATATTTCTAAAGCTTGCGATCGAGTTTGACATGATGCTTTATTGGCAAAATGCAGGGCTTTAGTTCTAGGTAGGGTTTTCGTTAAATGGATTGGAGATTTCCTTTCGAATCGCATGATTCGTGTTCTTGTCGATGGATATTCATCCAAAGATTTCAAAATAAATGCTGGTGTCCCTCAGGGATCTGTTTTATCCCCCAGTCTTTTCCTAATATTTATAAATGACCTATTATCAATAACCTCCAATCCAATCTATAGCTTCGCAGACCACAGTACCCTTGTTGCTTCCTATGAATTTCATAGCCGCTGTAACATTAATCACCAGATTAATTCAACAGCAAAAAATTTCACTATATGTGAATTAAACAAAGATTTAATTAAAATCCAAAAATGAGGTGAAATCAACAGAGCTGTCTAATCTCGCGAAAAATAGCTACAACTATTCCGAACCTTACTTTTCAAGGAGAAGCTTTGCACCAATCGGAAGACTTGAACATTTTGTGAATTGAGCTAAACCAAAAATTGACTTGGTCAAATCATATTTTTGGAGTAGCTAAGGACGCTGCTAAATGTTTGGGTTTCTTGTATCGTTGCAAAACTTACTACTCATCCTCTGATCTCCTTAACATCTATAAAACGTATATTAGACCGAAAATGGAGTATAATGCACCTATTTGGGCTGGTGCTCCTATTATGGTGCTGGGATATCTTGATAAAGTGCAAAATAGAGCTATTCGTCTTATAAATAATCCCAGTGTTACCTCAACGCTCACTCCACTCAGCCATCGTCGCACTGTTGGGTCACTGACCTTGTTTTATAGATATCTTGTACGGACTAACACCTGTTCTAAAGAAATCAAACAACTTATGCCTCCATTCAAGATTTTCCAACGGGAAACAAGGAGGTCAACAGATGCTCATCCCTACACAGTTGAGCTAGCCAGATGGCGTAACACGGCTTATAGAAATTCGTTTGTCATGCGCTCATCTCGTTTATGGAACCATCTTCCACCAAATGTGTTCCCCAAAGTTGATAATGTATATATGTACGATTTAACCAAATTTAAGAAGAAATAACTTCCAAATAACTTCCACTATAATCCTAAATCCTTCCATATCCTCATCCCTGTAACCAAACTATAAATTTGTATTACAGGTTCCCTTCTAAAGTTTGGTTCGAAAAGGGTGTGGTTTTGGCGTATTAAAATCATACACTACCCAGCGAAACACCGCACAGTTTCAATGGGTGGCTTTCGAGCTAAAAAAAAAATATATATATATAAATCAGTATATTTTCACATTATGTTTTATCAAAATATTCTGTTTTTAAAACTTAATTCGCATGTTTCGTTGTGACTAATTCATCTAAAATCATTTCGACATATGTATGAAGTTGCTTAACTCACAGTATTCAGTTCCATTTTGATTCATATTTATTCATTCATAGGTGTCTTTCTTATCAGAAAATTATTTTTTTTTTTCAAATAACTTAAAACTTTAAAACAAATTAAAGTTTTGGAGCAAAATGCTTAGATATTTGTTTAATTTTCAACCAAATTTTTTTTATAACATCATTTTTCAAAGGCTTTTGTACTATAAAAACATACTCCTTGTTTTGCATTTCACATATCATTTTTCAAAGGTTTTTGTACTATAAAAACATACTCCTTGTTTTGCATTTCACATTATAGTGTATTTGCACTAGTAACATTTTTTTATACCCGTATGACTATAGGTCAAAGGGTATAATAAATTTGCCATTTACGAATTTGCCATTTGCCAGAAAAGGAGCGGGGTAGATATAGACTCAAGTGTATGGATCGGATATGTCCTTCTACACGATAACTCAAAAACTAAAAAAGCTAGGATCTTAAAATTTCCGGAAATTCGTTTTTTTGCAATAACCGTCATCGCTATTCCAGCCATTTCGGTCCATGGGTTCGGATAGCTTCTTTTTTTATATGAGCATTACTCTGTACCTATTATAGATGCGTGTCTGAAATTTTGCAAAAAGTAGTTCAGTTTTATAGCCAAAGTTTCTGCAAAATTTGTTTGGTCTGCTGCAGTGAGTTCGAGTAGCTGCCATACAACTTCTTGTTTCATATGAGCATTACTCTATACCTATTAAAGGTGGGTGTCTGAAAATTTGCCAAAAACAGTTTAGCATCATGGCCAAAGTTACTGCAAAATTTATTTAGTCTACTACAAAGGGTTCGAGTAGCTGCCATACAACTTCTTATTTTATATCAGTATTATTTTATACATAAAGCTGAATGTTTGAAATTTTGCCAAAAGTAAAAAAAACCGGATTATATAATGTTTATTTTACGGACATACGGGTATGCCAGAGTTGACATAGTCTGCTCAACTACACTCTTCCTCGTTTAATATATAACAATCATATTATAATTAACACCACCATGATTTCAGAACATAAATCTTTCACCGTAGAATTTTAGCGGACGAGATAATTTATTAAAGACATCGACTATTGTTCATAGCACATAATATCCAAGAAGCCTATAATAAATCATATCTTGCAGATAAAAAATAGAGTAGATGAAAGCTCGCAATTAAATTGTACAAATCAATCCAAAAACTTCATTTGGATGAATTGGGAAAATCCTAATGAATTTGTGGAATTTTTAAGACTATTGCCTATTTGTCAAATAAGAAAAGGCACCCATGATGGTGAAAGTGAAATTAATATTATTATTGAAGAATTAAGGTAAGCTGATTTAATAGAATTATTATTTCAAACTATTATTTGGAATAAATATTTTTTAACTGTCAAGATATTATATAAAATCTGAGTTCTTTAATAAGTTATTCTTATCCAATATTGTAAATATTTTCATTATATGTAATAGATAAAATTTAAATATAGCACATCATTTTAAAAAGTCATACATTGTTCCTTGTGTATGTAAGTCTAAGTGCATATTATAACCATAAATGGTAATAAAAGCCTAATTGAAGGAGGGGGGGGGTAGATATAGACTCAAGTGTATGGATCGGATCAGAATCGAAAAAAATATCGATTTAGCTATGTATGTCCGTCCGTCTGTCCGTCCGTCCGTATGTCCGCCCGTCCGCACGATAACTCAAAAACTAAAGGAGCTAGGATCTTGAAATTTTCGCAAATTCGTTTTTTTGCAATAGTCGTCATCGCTATTTAAATCCAGCCATTTTGGTCCATGGGTTCGGGTAGCTGCCATACAACTTCCTTTTTTATATGAGTATTTCTCTGTACCTATTACAGCTACGTGTCTGAAATTTTGCCAAAAGTAGTTTAGTTTTATGGCCAAAGTTTCTGCAAAATTTGGTTGATCTACTACAGAGGGTTCGAGTAGCTGCCATACAACTTCTTATTTTATATGAGCATTACTCTATACCTAATTGAAGTTGGGTGTCTGAAATTTTGCTAAAAATAGTTTAGTGTAATGGCCAAAGTTACTGCAAAATTTGGTTGCTCTACTGCCAAGAGTTCGAGTAGCTGCCATACAACTCCTTCTTTTATGAGAGCATTACACTACACCTAATAAATCTGATATGTTTGAAATTTTGCCAAAAGTAATTAATGTTTATAATAATAATGATATAATGTTTATATAACGGTCATACGGGTATCCCAGAGTTGACACAGTCTACTCTACTACACTCTTCCTCGTTTTTTTTATTTTTAATTCGTTTTTAATATATAACTTTTTAAATAAACAAAAAACTTTTAATAATTCTAAACATTTTTCAAAAAAGTGCTGACACTTAATTTAAATAAGAAAAAATTTACATTATTACTTTAAAATTAGTAAGACTTTTTTTTATAAAAAATTTTTAATTAATTTTAATCAAATTTCTTTAGGTCATTTAAGTTTATTCACTTTTAATAAAATATTTAGCAAGTGTAATTGTTTTTTTTAAAACATTAAAAACTGACCTATTATATTTTAAATACATTTTTTTTTTGCCGTTACAAAATAAAAAAAAATAAACAAAAAAAAAACAATATTAAATAAAAATGAATCAAAATAAATGCAGTGCCGTACTCTGTACAATTACAGATTTCAGAACCGAATTTATTACATGTAATGGTATCTGTAAAAGAAAATTTCATGGAGTTTGCATTAATGCACCTAGGAGTTGGAAAACATGCAACTCGATCATTTCGCATCATTTTGTTTGCGATAGTTGCTTGGATTTGAACCAGCCTATACAAATATTAAAAGACGAGTTGATGGTTACACTAAATGATACCAAAAGTGACTGCCAAGGTTGCACGATTAAAGCAGTAGATGCTTTGAAAAATAATTCAGTATGCTTTAACGATATGGCCAAAAGCTATTATAACTTCAATCAAGCTTTATGCAGTTTTCTTTCTGACCGGAAAAAATATTTGAAAAACACTTTGACAGATCTTTTAAATGATCTCAAAGGTGAGCTTATATCGGCAACATCAAAGGAGCTAGTTGGCATTCGTGAAGTGGTGGATCTAATGAAGGACGACTTAAATCGCATGAACGTATCCCTTCATGCTAGGGTTTCTGATCAACAAATACCCAATAATAGACAGAAGGGAATTAAGTGCGATGTGGAGTTAATTAAACAACAGTTGGATAAATTAAATAAACCACCAATAGTCTATAAAGATGTATTTATCCAAACTGACAATATCACACCTAGCACAACGGCAAAAAGTAAAATAAATAAGACAAAACCCGGAGTAAAGGCTTTACTAACCCCAATTGTTACAACAAAGCCTTCGTTTACTCTTTGCATTTCAAGGCTAAATTGTAAACTGACTGAAAAAAGCCTTGAGAGCTTTATTAAACAAAAATTTAAGTGTGATATTGCAATTTCTAAAAAAGTTACTCCCAAAAGGATCCGGAATCCAAAATACCTGTCATTTAAAGTGTCCGTTCCTGAGAAGGTGAGAAATTAAAAATTTTGGAAGAAGGAAACGAAAATTACAAAATTTCAGGCTGTTAGAGGTAATAAAAATAAAAGTAATAAAAATAAAAACAATGATAATAATCGTAAAAATAAAAATATATCTAGTAATAAAAGTAATAAGACTAATAAAAATAAATATAATAATAAAAACAATAATAATAATAACAACAATAATAATAATATTAATAATAATAACAATAATAATAATAATAAAAGTTCTGGAAATAGTAATATTAACTCTGACAATAGAAATACTAATACTAGCATTAACGTTAATAATATAACAGTTCATCAACAGATTCAAATAATTCCATAAACACTAAATTACATACAAATAACAGTACTTCAAACATAAATCAGAACAACATTTGTCATAACCACAATACTATTCAGAACAATAATAACAATACAAACACTTTAAATACTTCATCAGTAACTAAAGAGCCTGAAATTGTCAAAGCTAACTCTGCTACAGTTATTGAACCGCCTCCTTGTTCTTTGACTTCTCCAAACATTCCTTCTACTTCTAAATTCGTAAATTTTGTGCAAGGTGAAACTCTTCAGCCTTCAATTATTAACCCACTTTTACCACCAATAACTAGAATTACACAACAATCTCTTGCCAACAAGGACTATACAATAGCTCTTTCTAGGCTAAGAGATGAGAAAGTTTATAACATGGTCAGATTGTATTTGTTTGATGATAAATATAATAAGGTATTGGAAGGTAAGACCAGAATAAGTATGAAAGTTTTAATTGATAACGAAGGTTTACCGACCGATTATAAAGAACTCTATAAATTATATATTAAATTTAACGAAATTAAAGGTGTACCTTCCAAAGATGTTTTTGACGACTTAAAGGCATACCGTAACCATTGTAGTAGTAATTATTACAATCACTTGCAGGTTTCAAATGACAACCATTATAAATATTTTCATTAAATAAAATTTAAATAAGACCTCTAAATCTTTGACTGATCCTTCAAATTTGATAAATTTATCATTATATTATCAAAATGTCCAAAGTCTTGAACAAAAACTAGACAAGTCCTACTTAATTCAATAAATTTAAATTTTGACGTATTTGCTTTGACTGAAACTTGGCTAAATTCTTCTATTAACAATCTTGAGCTTTTTGATAGCTCATACTCGGTTTTTAGAAAAGACAGATACTCTGAACTTAATGTATCTAATAGTTACATTCCTAAAGGGGGAGGTGTATTGATAGCCGTTAAAAACTCTTTTAATGCAAAAGAAATTCCTATTTCTGACGCGGACTGTCTTGAAATAATTGGTGTTAACACATACATTCCACCTTCTTCGAATTAACATATTTATATTACTCTTTTAAATGTAATAGATTCGATTTGCTGTAATTTCGGTCCTAATGATGAGTTAATTTTATGTGGAGATTTTAATCTCCCTAATATAACTTGGATCAATCATGACGAAGAATATTTTTTGATTGCTGATTCTTCAGTGAATGAACCTTATTCTCAATTTATTGATGGTTTAAATACCAGCCATTTACAACAGGTTTCCCATTGCCGCAATTTTAAAGATAAACAATCGGATCTAATATTTACTTCTGATTCGAATAATATTATTTTCTGTGAATCGGTGTTACCGCTTTTTGGGTTGGACCCCTATCACCCTTCAATAAGTTTTACTTATTGTTTAACTAATTCCATAAATCATGAAGCAGCAGATTCTTATAGGTTTAATTTCAATAAAGCCAATTTTCCCGGACTAGTGAATTTCTTAAATACCTATGACTTCACGTCTATATTTAATAATATAGACCTTAATCAAATGATAATTAGGTTTTATGAAATAATGCTCGAAGGTTTAACACAACTTGTTCCTATTTCAAAAAACAGATGTTCTAACTCTGGCCCGCCATGGTTCACAAAGGAGCTTAGATCTCTCAGAAATAAGAAAAACAAAGTCTGGCGTAAATATCTCAAAACAAAAGATATTAATGAATTTAATAATTTTGTCATATTGTTTGAGAATTTTAAAACTTCTTCTGAAATACTTTATAATAGTTACATTAACTTAATGGCAACTAAATTAAAGTCTGGTCCGAAAAAATTTTGGAAATTCTTAAACTCTAAACGTAAATGTGATGATTACCTAACATTTATGAATTTCAATTCTCCTTCTAGTAATGATCCTTCAACTATTTCGAAATATTTTCGTGAGTTTTTTAGCACTTCATATAGTGATTCTTCTTTTACGCCAAATGAAAATTATTTCTCCTATATGAACACATATCAAAAAACTTCTCTTACTGACATTAATATTAATGAACAAATAGTTTCCAGCTATCTAAATAAACTGAGTGATAATACTTTCCAAGACCAGATGGTATACCAGAAATAATTTTGAGCAAGTGTTCTAACATTCTCACTACGCCTTTAACATTACTCTTTAAAAATTCATTAAATTCAGGATATTTTCTTCCTATTTGGAAAATTTCTTATATCAGGCCAATTCACAAAAATAATGCTAAAAATGAAATCACTAACTATCGCCCAATAGCTAAATTATCCTGAATTCCTAAATTATTTGAATTAATTATAACGGATTCAATTTATAATCATTGTAGGAATCTTTTAATAGACAACAAACATGACTTTGTAAAACAAAAATCTACGGTGACTAATCTAGTTGAAACCACATCTCTTCTTCTTAATAACATTGAAGAAGGATTTCAAACAGATGTTGTCTATACTGATTTTAGTAAAGCATTTGGTCTATTGTCACATATTATTATTTTACTAAAACTTGAAAAATATGGTTTTCCACTATTTTTCCTTAAGTGGATAAATTCTTATTTATGTGATCGCTCCTATAGTGTTATATTTAAAAATGTGATTTCAGAACCTTTCGTGGCAAATTCGGGAGTTCCACAAGGTAGCCACCTTGGCCCTCTACTTTTTATCTTATCTGTAAATGATGTTTTTTCTATAATTTCTAATTGCGAGCTTAAAGTTTACGCTGATGATATGAAACTTTTTAAAAAGATTACATCTTATAATGACACCATCATTATGCAGAATGATCTTCAAAATTGTAACAAAATTGGTGCATTAATAACTGTTTACTACTCCTAAATAAATAAACGCACATTGATATCTTATACACGCCGATCTAGTCCTATTTGTTTCAATTATAACTTAGATTGTATTAGTTTACCTAAAGTTACCTCAATAAAGGACTTAGGGGTGTACTTCGATTCCCAACTTACCTTTAAAACCCGTTATAATAATATTATAAATAAAGCTAATTCACTATTGGGATTTGTTAAGCGTTCTGCAAAGGAATTTTCAGATCCTTATGTTCTTAAATCGTTGTACACTTGTTTTGTAAGACCAAACTTGGAATATGCTAGTCAAGTTTGGTCTCCGTTTTATATGGTACACATTGATAGGATTGAGGCAATACAAAAAAATTTTCTTAGATTTGCTTTACGCCATTTGCCATGGTCGAATCTCATTATTTTACCACCATATGAACAAAGGCTAAAATTAATTAATTTGTGTACTTTAAATTTTCGACGTGAAGTTTCTGATGTCATTTTATTACAGAAATTGTCAAAGGTAACCTTAAATCTAATTTAATTTCTAGTAAAATTATTATTAGAAATCTTCAACGCCTTCGCTTTTTCAATTTATTTAAAACTAATAATCATAGGACTAACAATGGAAAATTCGAACCTATTAATAGAATGCTTATTATATGTAACAAACATAAACATAATATTGACTTTATACTTTCAAAACACTCCCAAAAACAAAAATTATACAATCGCTATTATTAGGATTATTTTTGTTTTGTTTTTCTTGTAGTAATGTAAAGTATAATTTTTAACTTTTAATTTTAATTTTAGTTTGAACTTATTTATATTTAGTCAAATATGTAATTTTTTATATTGATTTTAATTGTATAATTTTAGTTGTTATTTGTATGCTTTTTTGTAAACTGTTTGTCTTTGGGGTTAGTTTTTAAATTATAATTCTCAGAAATTATATGATTCATGTTTCTTCATTTACCAATAACTTGCTATAGTATATACTTTATATCTTTAAAATTGTTAGAAATTTTACTTTATTATATGAATTTTCTATTACTATAGGCTATTTTAACACTTTCATAACAATATATTCTTCAAATTTATGGGCACTGATAATCATATTTCACACACCAATATTTGTTACCTCACAAAATTTGGTGCTTCTAGCTTGAAAAATGCAGAAGTTATACCCTAAAAACTCAATGACCAAAGTCAGTTTTTTACTGGTTGACTTGCAATTACAACCAAACTCTTTGGTTTCGAAAATTTAGTTTCCTATGTTGACTTTGGTTTTTATTCAAAATGTTTCTTTTAAAAATTGATATTAATTTTTTATCAGAAATCTTCTAAAGTCCACTTTGGCTGTTATTTCAATTTTATGAAATAAGTTTTTTATTTTTAAAAAGCCGATAAAGTTCGATTTTGGCTGTTATTGAAAAATATAAAATATGTTTAATTTTTTCTAAACTCAACTTTGGTTGTTATTTCAAACTTTGTATGAAACATTTAAAACTCTTACTTCTACTTTGGTTGTTTTTGTTTATTTATTTAAATTTAAATTTGGTGCTAAGCTTTAGTGTGGTCGTTATTTCAAATTTAATTTAGAAACAAACAGCATTTATATACAATTTGGTTGTTATTCCAAATATTTTTTCTGCATAAAACATTTCTTAACTCAAGTTTGGTTGATTTTATTGTTGAAATTTCAAATAAAAACGAGGAAGATTATAGTTGCCCTTGTCAACTTTTAGATACCCGTGCATAGCCACTAACCGTTATATACTTACCTTCCCTTTTATATTTTGTTTTGTAATATACGAGTAACAATTATTATTATTATCAATAAAAATAATAAGATATAGAAGAATAACTGTCAAATTTGTCCCAGCATCATTTAACATAAATTTAAAAAAATAGTTTTACGCATTCACATTAAGTTTTTTTAAACATACGTAACTATGCTATTGCAATTTTTGTTTTGAAATGATAAAACATACAATTTTATAAAATATTTGGTAAACATGTGGCTAATTAAAAATATTACTCTTATTATATTTTGCTTTTAAAAATATTTTAAATTAATATCTTTAATTTATATTGTTTGACAATATTTATTTATTATTTAAGAGACGTTGTTTGCGCTCGGTTAACAATTATTGACTGACTGAATCTAACATATTAAAATCAATCAAGGTATGTTTTTACATATGTCAGTAGAAATAAAGATTATATATGGGATAGTAGATCTCACTGACAGAAGGCAGCCGATCGCTCGTTCAGTTACACAGAACAACGAAAATCAAGCACCAAAGAAATCCACCACTACAATCGGTCATCCTGACAAGATGTTCGCCCTCGGACGTCGATTTTTATTTTTACTTTTTTTTTTTTTTACATACTAACAAAGCTTTTACATACTTTTCCCTATTTTGGCGGTTGTCTATTGTTCGATATAGGTACCTAATACTCACTTTTTTTTTTACTTTGCTGTGCACAGTGGTTTTTTTTTTTTTTTGTTTTTTTATATGCTAAAATTATAATAAAGTGGTCTAATTCGATACTTAACACCATTATTTCTAGTTGAATAGACAATACCTTTCCCCAATTTCCTTTATTTTTAATTTAATATAATTTCAATACTTTACGTATCCTATTTATATTATTTAATTGTTATATTTTAATATAATATTTCTGTTTTATTATTTAGTGTAAGTCGATACTTATAACTTTGGTTTTTAGTTGAATAGACAACACTTTTCAACTATTTTCTTTAATTCTAATTGAACTATAATTTACATATTTATGAGATTTTCAGTTTCAATTATTTAATTGTCAAATTTTAATATAATTTTTTTTTTTAATGATTTAGTGTAAGTTGATACTTATCACTTTGATTTTTAGTTGAATGGACAACACCGTTCAACTTTTTTCTTTAATTCTAATTGAATTATAATTTACATACTTATGAGATTTTCAGTTTCAATTATTTAATTGTCAAATTTTAATATAATTTTTTTTTTTTAATTATTTAGTGTAAGTCGATACTCATCACTTTTTCAATAAACAATACCGCTCTACCTTTATAATTTTATATCTTATATTATTTTCAAGCTTGAATTATTCTTAAAAATATATTTCTAATACTAATCCATATTCAATTTAATACAAACAACTTAAAAGAATAAAATAATAAAAAAAAAAAAAGTGTTATTTAAATGATTTTTTCTTCTTATTCTATGCTCCGCATGGTTTCATGTACTTCGCTTGTTGTTGTCGTTTCATGAGAACCGTCGCCACTAATCTTCTTTACTTGATAATGATGACCTACTCGTTTGACCACTTTTTAAGGACCTAAAAATCTTTTATGGAGTTTAGAACCCGAAGTGTATTGGGTCTTCTTGATTGCCACCACATCTTCAATTTTATAATTTATTTCAGTTTTGCGTTTCTTATTATAATAATTTACATTTTCTCTCTGAACTTCCTCGATTATATCAGAAGCTCTTTTCCGTATTTCCTGTCTTTGATTAATAAACCCCGTCGTCATTTCTCTTTCGCCATAATTCTTAAGTCGTCTAATTTATTATTCATCCTCATTTTAATTCCAAACAGTAGCTCATATGGAGACGTATCGATGCAGTTTGGACTTTGTTCACAAATTTATACCACTGACCGGTATTATCTAGGGATAGTTTTGCCAACACTAGAACAATTATATCATTTATTCTTTCCACTTGCCCGTTCGCTCGGGGTACTCCTGTAGGAATCTTGATATGCTCGATTTTTTAACTTTCTACCCATTCTGAAAACTCGTAGTAAATGCACCTCCTCTATCCGTTATAATACGGTTTGGCATTCCAAAATTTGTAATTAACAGTTCTACCCTATTAAGCACTTATTTTGACGACGTCGACTTAGTGGGGTATAGCCAAGTATATTTGCAGAATCCGTAAATGACGACTAAAATATGTTTATATAACTTTGCCGTGACTTCTATCGGCCCCACATGATCAATATGTAGTGTATTCATTGGTATATTCTCTTTGGGAATAGGGTGTAAAAATCCTTCTTTCTTTCCTCTTTTAATATCTATTAATATGCACGTGATACAATTTTCTTTATACTGTTTTAACTTATCCTCTATTTTAGGGATGTAATAATTTCTTTCAATGAGATCTTTCATTTTTGTACTCCAAAATGCCCCATTTCATGTGCGTATTTAAAAATTTGTTGTTCCATTAATTCCGGAACAACTAATAGTTCTTTGCCCTTTTCTTCTTTGTACAAAATGTTATTCTTCATTAGAAAAGTTTTATGTTTCTCCCCTTTATTCAATTTATCTACAACTTTTAAAAAGAATTTATAATTTTTTTGCATTACCTTTACTTTTTCTGTTACTCTTCAACCTCGGCCACCATTATATGTCGACTGATTGAATCTACATGCTTAATGCTTGTATTATTTTTATGCTCCACTGTAAAACTGAAGTTAGCTAATACCATCGCTCACTTATTTATACGTGAAGATACATTTCCTTTTTCTCAATAGACTGCTTGAAAGCAACACAGTCGACTACTATTTTGAAAGGAACTCCTTCTAGATACACCCTAAATTTTTTAAAAGCTTGCACTATAGCCAATACTTCGAGTTTATAGCTCGTATATCTTTGTTCTATTTCTGATGTTTTCTTACTCCAATAATATATTGGATGAAATCGTTCTTGTCGTAGTACTGCATCAATATTGCCGCTAAGCCTAATTTATACGCATTTGTATGTAATTCTATTTTCTGACACGGTTTATACAAACTTAGTACCGGCTCGTTGCATAATATATTTTTAAGTTTCCTTATCGCAAATTCCTGATTTTTTACCTATGAAAAATACTGCACTTTATTTTCTTCAAAGCCGACAGTGACTTGGCTATTAAGGAATAGTTAGGGATAAATTTCCTAAAATATCCCGTTAAACCTAGGAAGCTTTTTAATTGTTTCATTGTTTTAATGTGTGGAAAATTTCTTACAGCTTTCGTCTTCCTTGATGATGGACGAATTTTCCCATCACTTATTTCATATCCCAAATATTCTATTTGCTGCGTTAATAATATACTTTTCTTCCAATTTATCTGTAGATTATTTTGGACCGCGGTTATTTAAGTTTTTTAAGATTTTTTAATACTTCCTCCTCCGTTGCACCCGGAATAATAACATCATCCATATAGATGCAGCATAAATTATTCCCAATCAGATCTTTAAATACATATTGTATATACCTCAAGAATATTGTAGGTGAGGTAGTTATGAGTTATGAATGGTGTGTATTGCCTACTACCTTTTTCAATGGGTATATGGAAAAATCCATTTTTTAAATCAATTGTTGAAAACCATTTGCAATTACCAAGTTGATCTAATTGGTCTTCTGCTAATGGCATTGGTTGCCTATCCCTTATTATTTTCTTGTTGATTGCGCGATAATCCACACATAAACGTTTATCACCATTTTTCTTGTTAACCAAGACTACTGGACTAGCATAATTGGAGTACGACTCTGTAATTACCCCTTCTTTTAGCCACTGTTCAATCTGTTTTTAAAAAATTTTCTTATCTGTTATCGACAATCTTCTTGTTGATTGAAACACTGGACTATTATCTGTGAATATTATATATAATTTTATAGGTGATTCTATTTCTTTCCTCGGAATTGTATTGTACTTATTGTATAGTTTATAAACTGTTCGGATACTGATTGGGTTCACTGTTTGAATATTCAACTCATCTTCTTACTTTATCGTTATATTTAGCAAGTACAGTTTATCTAGCGAGGGCGTTATTATCATTTTCGATTGATACAGTAACACAGAAACATTATTGATAAAATCGGTACCTAAAATCACTTTGTATGGAATTCAATTATCTAAGACTGTATGAAATACGGCATTGTAATTATAATTATTTAATTTGAATTTTAATTCTATTCTCTCTATCGTTTTTATTTCCGAATTTGCCAATTAATTTTATTTTATTTGGTTGAGGTTTTTTTGCCGACTCCATCCTTTCCACTTCAGATTGTTTTATTAAATTTAAATTACAACTTGTATCTATCAAGGCACTCAAACTAATATTATTCTCAAAAATGATTTCTTTTCTGTATTGCTTAGAGTTTTCTGTAAAATTGACTTCTTTGGCTACCATTTGTCTGGACGTACAGTTTTTTGCTAAGTTTCCATACCGATTACATTTGTTGCATTTAACTCCTGTTTTGTAATTTTTAAACCAGCATTCACTTGAAAAATGGCCACTTTTCTTACAAACATTACATGTTTGCGGCTTTCTGTAAAAATTATTCTTTTTATTAATTTCTGTCCTATTTGCTCTATTGGTAATTTCTTTTAAGTTCTGCCCTACCAATTTGAAACTATTATTGTTGTACCTTTGACTAAAATTACCGAAAGATTTCACCGTGGTTAATAATTCAGGAACATTTTAAAATTATTAATTTTCAGTAAATTTTGTAAATTGTTATCATTTAATCAATTTATAATATATCATATAACTGCTTTTTCTGAAAAGCTTGCAATCTTCCCCATTCTATTCATTGTCATTTTGTAATTCTCCGTTGTTCGTTAATATTGTGCCTTATATTTTGCATCATATTGTGACTATCTGCCTCATTTTTTTTATTTTGAAAAAATTCCGTCAGATCTTGACGAAATTCCTGCCAAGTTCCATGTATTTTATTCAAGGAGTCAGACCATAATTTAGCTTGGCCCCTTAACTTAAAAACTATACTTGTTATTATCAAGTTTTCTGACCATCCATACCCTGTTTTTACTAAATTAATTCTTTCGATCCATTGATTTACACCTAAAGAATCCTCATTGTAAGGATCAAAATTAGGTTGTATCTCTACTATCTCTCTCAGCCCTTTCTTAATTGATAATTAGTATTTCCCTCCTTTGTTTGAGGAAGTTGTATTCTTTTCTCTTTTTCTGCAATTCTATTCTCATTACTTCTACCATTCTGGATTGCAAATCACTTTCCATACCCAAGTTGTAAATGTTTTTCTTTTAATATGTTTTTTAATTGTTTAACATTCATTTTATTTAGCTCTGATCTGTTTAATATATGTATCTCAATAGGTGCATTTTTTGTTTTTTTTTTTTTTTAAATTATTGTTGACCAGCAATAATTTGATAATTTTCGCTGTCTTTCTATCTATAATTTTTTAAAACTGCACTCCTTTTTTTTTTTTTTGAAATTTTACGAATTTTGAAATATTGACGATTCAAATTCGATATATATTTTTTTTAATCAAAATATGTATTTTCTTTATATTTAAAATTATTTGTAACCAAAATCTATAATAATTTAAAGTTGTTCTTTCATTGATATTTTAAACTGTCTATTCCAATTTGTTCTTGTTAATTTTTGTTCGTTAATAATCAAAATATTTTTTTTTTATATTCAAAATTATTTTCTTACTAAAATTTCAAACTGTTCTTTCGTTGAAATTTTAAACAGGCTATTCAAATTTGTTCTTGTTATTTATTTTTTTTCGTTAACAATCAAAATATTTTATTATTTTTTTTTATATTTAAAATTATGTAACCAAAATATATAATAATTTAAAACTGTTCTTTCGCTTAAATTTTAAACTGTCTATTCAAATCTATTCATGTCTATTTATTGTTGAATGTACTTATTTTTTCACATTTAGTTTTCGATACAATTAAATAAAATAGTGTATCGTTGTGTAAAATTTGATAACAAATCAAACAAATTTTTATACCCTATTCACACTACGCGAATATAACATGTTATCTGAGTTATTTACGCGTTATTTAATTGTTAAAATTTCCAAGTAACTAGAAATTTGTATGAAAAAAAGTTGTCAAAAGTATTGTGAAAATAACACGTTACTCAGTTTAATATGTTTTTTTTTAAGTTTGTATGCTTAAATATTTTTACATAATTGAACTTTTTACATTGACTGTACTTGATACTTGCAATTTAAAAATAATATTTTTTCTATATCTTAACTGAAATAAAGTCAACAATTGCTTTGATTGTTTGAATGTTTTGAATTATAAATAAAGCAGTTCCAAATTTTGACATTTTATAAATTACAAATCCTATGATATGTTTTCATTGTGTAAGACTAATAACGGACTGCCAATATTTTTTGTACAATTTTATTTAAATTTACTCACAGTTGGTATGATTTTAGTCGTACTTAATAAACACGTATCTTATAAATGATTTGTGGTTTTATAAAATGTCTAAATTTGGAACTGCTCTACATATCTACGCAAACTTGACAGTGCGAATTAAAAATGTTTTATATTTTATTTTTTAACTGAAATAAAGTCAACAATTGCTTTGATTGTTTTAATGTTTAAAAATTCATAGAAATACAGTATTTCCAAATTTTGACGTTTTATAAAATGACAAATCAATTATAATATGATTTCGTTGTCTAAGACTGGAATCGAACCAAATGTGAGTAAATTTAAATAAAATTGTAGTTTTGTCTTATACAGAACAAAATATTAACATCTAGCGCTACAAGAAAATTGCAACGCACGGTATAATTTTCTACTGATCGAATTGTATTTTTAAGTGACGTTTAAGTGTTTACATTTTAATGCAAAAAGTGTTTGTTTACTAGATTTTCTGATATTTTTTGAAAGTAAAGTATTTCTTATAAAATTAAAAAAATAAACTGATTAAAAATAATAAATATAAGATTACAAAAAAAAATTTGAATTTTAATAATATTTTAAATAAAAAAATTTTAAGGATAGAAATGGAATTATAGAAATGATTTTGAATAAGATAGAAATTTTTCATTGTGTCCATAATTTAAATAAATTAAATAAAATAAAATATACCAAAAGTCACTCAAAATCAAATGTCATTTAATTATGCTGTAAATTGTTCAGTACAACAATTTAGCGCTTGATGCTATACCGCTGCGATTCAATGTAGCGCTTCCTCATTCTGAACGCAACTATTGCTTAAATTTTCTCGAAGATTTTTTACATGAAAAAAAAGTGTACAAAACAAATATATTATCGAAGTAGGTTACATGCAAAAAAAAAAATTAAACTTAAAAAGACATTTATCAGTCATGTGGTGTTTTTCGTTGTTTATTTCAAATGTTACGAAAATGTGAGTTATAATTTGAATAATCATATTTTGAATTTGATATACATAAAGTATTTTTTTTTATATTTTTAATAAAGTACTAATCTTAATTGCAATGTTTTATTTTTTAAAAACCATAACCAACGAAACAACTAATGCACAAATATTTTAGCGAACATTTCGCATTACAATTTATTTTCATACAATGTAATTCGATCATCAATTGTATTGATAGACGAGGAAGATTATAGTTGCCCTTGTCAAGTTTTAGATATTTATCTATTTTTATTAATTTAATACACTATTATGTATTAAATTAATAAAAATTTCATATATTGCAATTGAACTGTTTGACAGAAATTTCAAAATATTTGTTTTTTTATATTTAATTACAAAAAAAAAATTAATAAAAAAAAATATAATTAAAAAACGAGGAAGAGTGTAGTAGAGTAGACTGTGTCAATTCTGGGATACCCGTATGACCGTAACATATACATTATATCATCCGGTTAATTACTTTTGGCAAAATTTCAGACATTTAGCTTTATTAGGTGTAGAGTAATGCTCATATAAAAGAAGGAGTTGTATGGCAGGTACTCGAACCCGTGGACTAAAATGGCTGGATTTAAATAGCGATTCCGGCTTTTGCATAAAAACGAATTTGTGAAAATTTCATAATCCTAGCTCCTTTACTTTTTGAGTTATCGTGATGACGGACGGACGGACATACATAGCTAAATCGATTTATATTTCGATTCTGATCCGATCCATACACTTGAGTCTATATCTACCCCCCTCCTTCTCTACGTCACAAACGTAATGGCAAATTTATTATACCCTTGGACTATATAAGTAGTCATACGGGTATAAATAGATGAACTTAAAAAAAAAATATGCTCTGAACGAGATTCAAACCCACACTTTTCAATTAAAAGGTCGACGTACTAACCACTAAGCCACCGATTTTTTGTTCATCTCAATTTTTTAAAATTATTATACTTGCTATGGTATCAATTATTTGTTTTGAATAACTGTTTTGAATTTTTTTAAAATTGTATTAAAAAAAAATGAATACTTTAAAAATGAGAGTTTTAAGATGAACTAGTAAAGCCCTGTGCTCGTAATTCGAGCTTTTTGTGCTTTTAAATTTACATAAAAAATCCGTTTTGATTAATTTATATTAGACTAATATTATACGAAACTTATTTTTTTTTCCTATGCATGCTAAAATATATGGCAACAGTTCTTGCGTTTAAAATTTCCTTATTAAAAAAAAATTTATAATATTTTCAATTATAAAAACATTTTTATGTATTTTTGAATTTTATTCCTGTAGCTAAACGCGCTATAAAGAGTGTATAATTTTGTACAGTTATTACACAAAAAAAGCGATTTACATTCTTAATATAAATAGTGTTCTAATATATAATGTTCTGAAAATTTGATGATGATGTGTATTCTGTATCCTAATTAAAAAGCTTATTCATAGAGCATAATATGTACAACAAAATTTAACATACCCAACATAATTCATAAGTAAATATGTTAAGTACTTAGTATTATATTATATTGGAGCTGCCAAAATACAAAATAATAGTTAAGTTGACAGAAGTTAAGAATTTTTTTAAAATCACAATTTTAAGATTGATAACATATCTATATTGATGATTTTTTCCTTCCCTTATTCCATTTTTAGCACATTTTCAAAAAATTTTGTAAAAATGTGCCTATATAGCTTCACTCTGTCCGTCCGTCTGTCCGTCCGTCCGTCCGTCCATCCGTCCGTATGTTTACAAAAACTTTTACACCGTTTGAAATAGAGTAAAAAAATTTTAAACACGGGTAGGTATTGCAAAAAAAATAATTTCGTAGAAGAATTTTTTTCTGTAGCCCCACCTGTTACGGAGCTACAGCCCCCCAAAGTTGGAAAAAGCCCTATATTTAAATTGTTATAACAAGAGTTGCGTTGGATATATTTTCAATCTGGAAACGGCAAACGATAGTTAGCTTTATAAACTTTATAAAATTTTAAAAGCCAAATGTTTAGGGTTGCCATACGGTACTAAAATTTAACATTACACAAAACTCAATTTTTGCAAAAATTTTGGCCACACATATCTTCAGAACGGTTCAAGCTAGGGTCTTGAAATTTTGGGAGAAGTTAGATATTCAAAAATTAGTAGGAATCGGTTAACAAAATTTTTTTGTCCAGGCCCATGTTTCGGAGCTATAAGGGCTCGAAAATTGAAATTTTGCTATTTTTAAACACCTGTAACTTGAATACCTGTCCAAATTTTTTTTTAGTGATATGCAAAATTTAAAGGCCCAACATTATATTTTAACATATGTTAAAGGTTTTTCTTAAATTTAAAAGTGGTTCCTTAAATTGAAGAAAGTGTCTCTCAGTTTTACCCATTTTTGCTTAGATTGTATAATTCTAAATAAAATTCCAAATTTTTGTGGAATTCACAATTTAATTCCTTGATCCTAAAAACATGGAGGGGGGCGGAGGAGGAGGAGGTAGATGAAGTTAGATCTTTGAGAAACTTGGCAACCTTCCCCATTGAAGGGCTATAATAACTTTAAAATAAAAACTTTACTGTTAGCAGTAAATTTTATAAGTAAGCAGTAACTAATTCCAAGTAAATATTTCCAAAGTTAAACTCAGTATGTAATACAATATAATTTTGAAAATATGCTTTTTTAAAAACCCTTGGTTTTTTTTCGTTACTTGTTAAATTTAGTAGCTACATAGGCAAATAAGCACTACATTTCAATAATAAAATCTGAAAGTTTTACTACAAATGTATGTACATATACAAAAAATGGTTCTGAATTCTTTACTTTACTTTATATTATACCTATTTGTATAGGAGTGAACTACTCTTTTTACAGCTACACCACACTGCCTCTCGAAAAATAGTAGAGGAAAGGAGTAGATAATTAAATATTTATTTTATCTAAATTAAAGCATACGACGTACAATTTTTATACGGCAGTACTTCAATATGTCTATCTATATATCCGTAAATTGATACGCGCGAGTTATGTATAACTGTTCACTTTCGAACAAAAAAGAAGATCCTCCTAATAAAATTGAAATAAAAACTGATAATTATGATAAAATACTTTCAAGTGTTAATAACCTGTTAAATTAAAATTTTTAACAAAACAAATATGTAATACGTTGACAATGTAAAATTGTACTTCGTATTCTTGATTATTGAGCAATATTGAAATGAAATACTTTTTGTATACTTAACAAGTAAAGAAACAGTCAGTCGGTGCAACCGACTTAGAAATACCCTACACCTATTTGGTTCAAATTTAAGGACATATCCATAAGTCATTTTAACACCATGGAAGCTGTTATTAATTTGATCGTAAGACATAGCTAACCAAATTAACTGTATAATACTAAAAACATTTTCTAATTACCCTATCTATTAAAAAATACTACAAATTCTTACTAATTTATCTATTTAAAAATATTAAAAAACAAACAAACTTGAAATAAATGAAAATATATTTATTCCAATTCAATTACAAAATGAAAAAATTCTAATTATTAAATTTTGTGATAAAAAGATAATCAAAGCATAATATATTTAATAATCCAAATTTTTAAAAATTGCAATTATTTTAAATGGTTAGTTTATATACCTAATAGAAAAGCTTATAAACGCAAAATATGCAATAAATGTATTTCTAAAATACAATTAAAAATTTACACCTTTTCATATAATTCATTTAAATATAAAAATAAATTTTACATAAATGCAGCAAGTACCTTTGAACATAGCTGAACCACTACAATTAAGTCTAGATTTCGGAGACACATAGGACATAGGAAATATATTCTTTGGCTTCGAAATTAAACTCGACCACAACCAATTCCCATGGTACTTTCATTACTAGTAACCTACTGTTAAATTTCATCAAAATACCGGCATTATTTTTTGAGTTATGGTGTTTGTAAGATATATGTTTGTTAGTCCTTGAACTTTTCAAGGGTTCCAGGACCCGAAATTATGGTACGATTTCGCCCATATGCAGTCCCGTCATACTTTCAATACTAGTTAACCCTTGTACACAATTGGAACGCTCTATCTTAATTTTAAGTTACTAGTTTTATTAATTTCGATGATAAGCTTTTACACATTGGGGGGTCTAAGAGAGGTTCTGAACCACCACTCCAATTGATCCCAAATTAGGGGGGCACGCAAGAAATAGTAAAGAACACCCTTGTGGCAAATTGGAAGCTTCTACATTTGTTTCAAGTTACTATCTTTATCAATTTCGAAAATATGCTTTAAGGGCCTAAGAACTGAGTGGCTGGTCCCCGATCCACTACTCCAATGGAACCCAAATTTCAAAGACACTTACGAAATAGGAAGGGACACCCTGATACCAAATTTGGAGGTTCTATCTTCATTGGTTTCGGAATTATGCTCGTTTGGCCTAAATTCGATCAAAAAGTTCTAAGTTCCAAACCCATTGTCCAATCCTCACCGTACGTAATCACCGCCGTAGTTTCGCTGCCAATAACCTACAGCACAAATTTCATGAAGATAGCCTAATTAGTTGTTGAGTTATCGTGATATTTTATATATGTTCCTTAGCCCTGACATCGATTAAAAGGTCCGGAATCCGAACCGTTGGGCTGATTTCGCCCTTATATAGTCCGCGCTGTACTTATAGTACTAGTTAACCCTTGTACACAATTTGAACGGTCTATCCTAATTTTAAATAACTATTTTTAGTAATTTCGATTATAAGCCTTTAAAACTTGGGAGGTCTGAGAGGGGTACAGAACCACCACTTCAATTGATCCCAAATTAGGGGAACACGCAAGAGATAGTAAAGAACACCCTTGTGGCAAATTGGAAGTTTCTACATTTTTTCAAGTTGTTATCTTTATTAATTTTAAAGATATGCTTTAAGGTCTTCGGAAATGTGTGGCTGGTCCCCGACCCACTACTCCAATGGGACCCAAATTCACAAGACACTTAGGAAATAGACAGGGACACCCTGATACTAAATTTGGAGGTTCTATCTTCATTGGTTTCGGAATTATGCTCGTTTGGCCTAAATTCGATCAAAAAGTTCTAGGTTCCGAACCCATGGTCCAATCCCGACCTTACGCAATTCCCGAAGTAGTTTCATTACTAGTAACCTACAGCACAAATTTGATGAAGATAGCGTCATTAGTTGTTGAGTAATCGTGATTTTTTATATTTGTTCGTTAGCCCTGAAACCGATTAAAAGGTCCAGAATCCGAACCCATGGGCCGATTTCGCCCATATGCAATCCCCGCCGTACTTTCAGTCCTAGTAACCTACAGTTAAAATTTCATCAAGATAGCTCCATTATTTTTTGAGTTATCGTGCCTACGGACGGACGGACGGACGGACGGACGGACATGGCTATATCGACTAAGGCGGTCACGCTGATCACAAATATATATACTTTTCCATATCTAGCTCGCTTCCTTTAGGTGGTTACAAACACCATACCAAAGTTAATATACCCCTTTACCTATTCTATAGGTGTAGGGTATAAAAATATGTGTATGGAATATCCACTTAAAAACACATGTACAGAATATTATCAAAATGAATATATTGCTGACCGTTCAATATGTGTATTTTTTTAGTTTTTATAAAATGATCAATATTGCTGATAATCGAAAATATTGAACTACAGTTACAAAATTTTAGAAATAAGAAGTTTAGTTATGCACAAAAGACAAAACAGAAAAGTCCAATAAAAATTAAATATAACAACAACATTAAAATAAACCGTTTTTTTTTTAATTTACATTTTAAATAAAAAACAAAATAACAAATTTTTATTTTTATAAATACAAATTTGGCGAAGTCGGTAGGATAATTATAAATTAAAACCGTAAGCCTTTGTTAATAATTAATACACACTTAGTAATATTATAAAAATAAAAACAAAATATTTTTTGTTTATTGTGAATGAAAAAACGTGATAGATTGGACCAATACTGTAAAAATCGCAACATGGCTCAAGCACAAAATGAGGATGCAAATGTTCTTGAACAATTATTACAACAGAAACAAAGTTTGCTCGCGGAATTAGACATCAAGAATCAACAGCTAAATAGAATGACAGCAGCTGTTCAAGAATTCCAAATAAGAGAACAAGGTTATCAACAAAAAGAAAGAGTTATGAAGGAGGTCCGGTATATGTCAACATTTACTGGTAAAAGTGAAGTCACAATCAATTCTTTCATTAGTAGTGTCGAGTATTATTTAGAAGGAGTAACTGATGATAATTTACGAAAATGCTTGGTGAGAACAATATACTACGAGAAAATTAAGGGTGAGGCAAAAGAAACCATTATCAACACTCCACATCCAGATAATTGGGACACCATAAAAGCAGTTTTGAAATCCAGGTATAGGCCAGAAATAGAACCAGCAGAGATCTACAAAAAAATCGGTGCATTAAGGATAAACACAGTAAGTGAATTAATATTAGAAATTCAGAACTTAAAATATAAAGCCGATGAGCTAAAAATTTACTGTAAAGATAGCAATTATATAGATTTAAGTAATATTGATACCTTTCTTGTTAACACCATTAAAGAAATGGCACTAGGAACTCTTTTAGATAAAATTTTTGAGGAAAAAAATTTAAATGAAATAATAAATATCATAAATAAAAGAAAATTTGAAGATTCTTGCATTAAGCCAGAATTTAAAAAATCTAATAATAATTATAATAATCAAAATAGAAATAAAAGTAAAAATTTTTATCAAAATAAATTTAATAATCAAAGAAATAAAAATAATGATCAGAATAATTTAAATAATTTTTATGCTAAACCAAATAGTTCAAATAACTGTTATAATAAAGATTCTCAAAATAATTATAATTCTAAGCAATTTAATAGAAACTTTTATCAAAATAAAAATTCAGGTCAATATCGACAACAAAATTATAATAAACAAAATTTTCAAAATAATTCTAACTCTAGGCAATTTAATAAAAATTACTATCAAAATAATAATTCAGGGCAATATAGGCAAGCAGTGCCAATGGAAGTCGATAATATACAATCGACATCTAATTTTAATTCTAATTGTGAGTGTAATTCGAACCCTAAATCAGAAAATAAAGCCGAGACTAACAATGTCGAGTTTTTTATGAACTAGCCTCGGATGAGTTACCCATGATAAAATTTACTATTAATAATAATTCATATTTAGCTCTTATAGATACAGGATCTACTTTTAGTTTAATTGATGATAGGGTATTAGGTTTCAAAAAATTAGAAATCTCTCCTATTCCCTTTTCTACAATAAATGGAAAGGATTCTATAAAAATTCATACACCAGCACCTGATGAAATAAAAGCCCCTGATAATGGCCGAATTAGATGGAAAGAGAAAACATTGCTGAATAGAAAGTATCAGTTCATAATAGGAGCCGATCTACTTAAAAGTCTCGATGCAATAATAAACCTAGAAGAAGGATTTATTAACTTAAATAATCAAAATATTAAGTTTGTTAATAGTCCATATCAATTAAATGAAATATATTCCTTAGAACCAATAGATATTAGTAAAAATTTAATTAAGTTAGACCATTTAAATTCAGAAGAACTTAGACAATAGAAAAAATTACAAAAAGATTTAGTAGTTTATTTTATAAAGAAGGAGATAAACTTACAAGTACTCCTGAAATAAAACATGAAATTCATACTACAACAGAGCAATCTATAAATTCAAAATTATATCGATTCCCACCTCAGCATGAGGAAGAAGTGAGAAAACAAATTAAGGAAATGGAGGAACAAGGTATAATAAGAAAAAGTAACTCTAGATATACTAGTCCTCTCATAGTAATACCCAAAAAAATCGACAACTCGGGCAAAAAGAAATATCGGATAGTTATAGATTATAGAAAATTAAATGAAGTTACGGTCGATGATAAATTTCCTTTGCCAAACATAGATTCTATATTAGATAAATTAGGTAAAGCGCAATACTTTACAACTATCGACCTGGCAAAAGGATATCATCAAATCTTAATTAAAGAAACTGATAAAAAGGAAACTGAATTTGTGACACCATATGGACTTTATGAGTTCAATAGAATGCCGTTTGGGTTAAAAATGCCCCAGTGACATTCCAAAGGCTAATGAACGAAATACTAAGAGACTACATAAATAAAACTTGTGTTGTGTACCTGGATGACATACTGATATTTAGCACAAGTTTACAAGAACATGTAAAAGCCATTTCGGACATATTTAAAGTTTTAGAAGAAAAAACCTTAAAAATACAAGGAGACAAATGCAATTTCATGAAAAAAGAAACTGAGTTTCTAGGTCATATTTTGACAGAACAGGGCTTAAAACCTAACCCAAATAAAATTCAAGCTATAGAAAAATTAGAATTGCCCAAAACCTAAAAACAAGTAATAAGTTTTCTAGGACTAACTGGCTACTATAGAAAATTCGTAAAAGATTATGCTAAAGTAGCCCAGCCTATTACAAAATATTTAAAGAAAAATATGAAAATTAACGTTAATGATCCAAATTATATTGAATCATTTGAAAAATTAAAAAATATGATTATAAGCCATCCCATTTTAAAATATCCGAACTTCGAAAAATCTTTTACTCTCACAACGGATGCTTCTAATTTTGCAATCGGAGCGTTTTTGTCACAAGAGGGACACCCAGTTTGTTTTGCCTCTAGAACTCTTAACAACCATGAGAAAAATTATTCTGCCACAGACAAAGAGTTTTTGGCTATTATGTGGTCTGTAAATTATTTTAGACCATACCTCTATGGAAAAAAGTTTAAAATATTAACTGATGATCAGCCTATAAAATTTTTACACTCCAAATATAAAGGGAAAGATATGTCTCCAAGATACCAGAGGTGGTTGCTAAAATTAGGAGAATATCAATTCGATATAGAATATTTGAAAGGTAAAGAGAATGGGGTAGCAGATTTTTTAAGTAGAATAGAACAAAACGTTAATCCTCGACGTTAATTCTGACGAGGGAGAGAATAATAATAAAAATTCCAATATTTTAAAAATGTCTGCAAAAAGTGAAGATAATGAATCGGAATTTGGTATTTTCAATATTGAAGATGATGTAGATGACGTAACAATGGCAACTGTTCATTCAGCAATTGAAGAACAACTTGACCATATACCAATAAAAGAGGGGAAATCGTCAACAAGTATAAGACCCAAATTATATTAACAAACAACAAAACTGTAGAAACAGAAATAATTTTAGGAAGAAGGATTATTTACATAGCAGAATATGATTTTCAAAGATTAAGCGAAATTTTTATAAAATATTTATATAAAGGTAAAGTAGGAATATACTCCGAATTATCAGGTAATAAATATAACGTAATACAGGAGAAACTGAGGGAAATGTTTACTAGTAATAATAAAATTAAATTTATAAAATGTTCATACAGAGCACAGGAAGTCGAAACGGAAACTGAAGCGGTGAAACAAATTTCATTCTACCATGTAAGAGAAAGCTTTCACTCGGGAATCCAAGAGACTTATAACAAAAAAAAAAGAATTTATTATCTAAAATTATTAGAACTGACACAAATAGTTATAAATCAGTGTGAAGTTTGCCAAAAGGTTAAATACGATCGGAACCCTATAAAACCAAAGTTTAAATTTACGGAAACTCCAAATGATTTAAATGAAATCATACACATTGACACTTATACCATAATGAAAACCAATTTTCTAACTATTATAGATAAATTTTCAAAATTCGGAGCTGCTTATTATCTCTCAGATAAAAATTAATTAACTTTGATAGATGGTCTAGAAGATCATTTCACCAAATTAGGCAAAACCAAAAAGATAATAGCAGATAACGAATTTAAAGCTATTCAAATAAAAGAATTTTTAACGGGAGAAGGGATTAGTTTACACTTTACCAAACCCAACAACCACACCGGTAATAGTGACATAAAGAGACTTCATAATTCATTAGCTGAAAAATTCAGAATACTTAAATACGTTAATAAAAATATGTCAGTCAAAAGATTAATGCAATTAGCTGTTAGAAACTATAACGAACGATTTAACTCAACAGTAAAAAATATTCCGAAAGAAGTTCAAAATCGTACAGTAGACTTCTCAAAAGTTAAAGAAAATTTAAAAACAGTAAAATTGAGAAACTTAAATAGATTAAATAAAAGAAGAGAAGAGTATGAAGAGGAAAGGTCTACAGGTTTTATAAAGAATTATAAAGCTGTAAGACATGAAGAGCAGCCTAAATATAAAACGATGAATTTAAATAACATCCAAAAAGATCTCCTAAATTCTTTAATTCAGGTAATGCTACCGATTAATAAAATATATTACAATTTAAATAGTACATAAAAACCATAACATTCTTTCTTTTTAGAATACCTAAAAAGAATTGAGTAAATATTATAGTAATAAAAGTACATGACATTGTTGTTATAGGACACTATAATAGCAGATATCAATACTAATAGTGTTTAGGTTGAAACTTAAATAATTTAAGTTATTGTTAAAAAAAAAAAAAAAAAAAAAAAAAAAAAAAGTGAATGAATAAATAAATTTTATTAATTTAAATTTACAGATTTTCACAATTATTGTTCTAATAACATTCATGGGTTGGTTACCAACGATATTTGGATTTTTGCAAGTTAATCCAATATCCGAAGATGTAGATTACATTCAAATAAAATTAAGGGAAGTAGAAATAATTAACGAAACTGTAACGGTTTTGCATATTATTAAACCTATGGACTAGACAGCGTTCTTTCGCAACTAGAATTTAACCTAAATTCTTTAGATATTGAAAATAAAAAGTTAATAGAAACTGAAATTAAAATTATTAGGGCAAAAATTTCATCCATTATGCCATCTTCTACAAGAAGAAAAAGAGGCTTGGTAAATGTAGTAGGTACCGCAAGTAAATGGCTTTTTGGTACCATAGACAATGATGATAGGGAAGACATTTTAGAACATTTAAGAATTATCCAAGAAAACAATCATAACTCTATTTCCAGTTTGAACCAACAAATTTCAATTAACAGTCACTTTAATGAAACTATATATGAACTCAAAAATATAATAGAAAACGATAGGGTTAAAACTGAAAAAGTAGTTAACGAAATCAAAGATATTAGTAAGCAAAGTATAACTCATTCTTTATACATAGATCAGATTTTAAAATTAAGGCATTTAGAAAATAAGATAAATCAAATACAAGATAATATTGCATCTGCAAAATATAACATATTTCATCCTAGTATATTAACAGCAGAAGAAATCGAAATATTTCAAGTTGATTTTTTTAAGTTGAAGCTCATAAAAATGGGTATAATGACTTACGAAGATAATTCAATAATATTAGCAATTAAGATTCCTCAAAATTATGTTCAAACCGAACTTAGGCTAATAACACCTTTACCAAATAAAGAAAGTTTTGAAATTAATGAAAATAATGAATAGGTATGTCGTAAAAATTGAAAATGTAACCTATACATATGTAGAAAATGTAATGATAAAAGATTTAAAAACTAGTAAAAATTATATTTTTTAAAACCAATGTAAACTTAAATTTAACAATAAAACAAAAATGGAAATTTTAGACGATGAATCAATTTTAGTAAAAAACGCAATAAATGAAATTGTTAATCAAAATTGTGATGATAGAAAAATTATATTGAATAAAAACTATCTCATAAATTTTTTTAATTGTAAAATAAACATCTATCAGGAAACATTTTCAAATCAAAAGAAAACTATACAAGATAAATATTATTATCCAATAAATAACTTAAGTCAAAATTTTACAAAAATATTAACATTTGAAAACATTGTAATAGATCATGTTAACAATATTGAGGAAATCAAATAACTTAAATATAATAAAAAAATATCATTGGTGTTCATATAACACTAATAATTGTAATTATTATTATTTGTCTAATTATATTTATAGCATGGTTTAAAATTAATAATAACAAAATTGTTAACATATCTCATATAAGTAACGAAATTCAGGAGAATTTCAAATCAAGGGAGGGAGAAGTTATGTATAACTGTTCACTTTCGAACAAAAAAGAAGATCCTCCTAATAAAATTGAAATAAAAACTGATAATTATGATAAAATACTTTCAAGTGTTAATAACCTGTTAAATTAAAATTTTTAACAAAACAAATATGTAATACGTTGACAATGTAAAATTGTACTTCGTATTCTTGATTATTGAGCAATATTGAAATGAAATACTTTTTGTATACTTAAAAATATGTATATGGAATATCCACTTAAAAACAGATGTACAGAATATTATCAAAATGAATATATTGCTGACCGTTCAATATGTGTATTTTTTTAGTTTTTATAAAATGATCAATATTGCTGATAATCGAAAATATTGAAGTACAGTTACAAAATTTTAGAAATAAGAAGTTTAGTTATGTACAAAAGACAGAACAAAAGTCCAATAAAAATTAAATATAACAACAACATTAAAATAAACCGTTTTTTTTAATTTACATTTTAAATAAAAAACAAAATAACAAATTTTTATTTTTATAAATACAAATTCCGCGTACACACAAAAATATTTATTTGAATGCTTTAATTTAGTACAAAAAATTTTATTAATTTCATATAAAAGGTATATTTTGAATTTTTTTCAATATAAGATATTTTTTAAAACATAATCTTAGAAATATAAGAAAAACCAAAAACCATTTGTCAATTTGTAAATTTTAAAAATCCGATTGCAGTACATCGCGTTACGCGTATTTTGGTTGCTCTCATATAAATTCATGTACCTATTTATTTGTAAATTTTTTGACAGAAATTATACGTGAACTTTTATTTAAGTTTAAGATTATTTTTTAGTTTTAATTTAACATATTATAGGTATTTTCAATTATTTTGAATGTATGTTTTTTTAAAAAAAAAATATTATTTTAAATTATTTTATTTTGAAAACTTAATCGTAGCAACATCAGAAAAAAACAATTACAATATTTTTATATGCTTTGTCAAATTTTAAACTTTTAAATTCCGAAGAAACTCCGCCGTAGCCGGTCCCAAGCCCGGTTGAGAAAGGAGGAGGGAAGAATAGTTGCAACCTGAATGGCCACATACATTGGCGTCTCAGGAAGTAGGAAAACGCTATATAATGCATTATATGGCAAATTCTGAAGCAACGCTTCAAACCCAACGGCCCTCCAGTCTGGGGGTTGGCGTAAGGCTAACTACCTTACCCATAAAAACCAACAAATAGTTATGAATGACGAAAATGCCTCGGATATGAGAACGAATAGATTACACGGAAAACGACCATGGAACAACTCTAAGGACAAAGATTTAAGAATTTGCTCCTGGAATGTAAGAACACTCTACACCCCAGGAGCATCTAACAATTTGGAAAAGGTTCTCGCGCAGTATAAAGCCGATATTACTGCGATACAGGAAATACGTTGGAAAGGAACCGGTACACTAAAAAAGCGAAAATGCGACATTTACTACAGCTGCCATGAAAAGCACCACATATTAGGATGCGGTTTTGTAGTGGGAGAAAGGTTGAGGTCGTTGGTCATTGACTTTACACCTGTCAATGATCGACTTGCAACCATCCGCATCAAAGGCAGATTTTACAACATCTCCATAATATGTGCGCATGCTCCTACCGACGAAGCAGAGGATGCAGATAAGGAAGAATATTACGATACCCTTGAACGAACATACGCAGCCTGCCCCGAACACGATGCCAAGATTGTAATCGGAGATTTTAATGCTAAAGTCGGTAGAGAAGCAATACATGGAAAAACAATTGGTAATCATAGTCTCCACAACACCACCACAGACAATGGTTACCGATTAGTTAATTTTGCAGCTGCGCGTAACATGGTTATAAGTAGCACCAAATTTCCACATAAGAACATCCACAAAATAACCTGGCTATCCCCTAATGGTCGTACATCTAATCAGATTGACCATCTATTGATTGACGCACGACACTCAACATCCGTGCTAGATGTACGAACCTTCAGAGGGGCTAACATCGACTCTGATCATTATCTAATAGCAGCACAATTCAGAGCACGAATATCTAATGTGAGGAAGCTGCAGAACACAAGATCACAAAAATTCCACATTAGAAGCCTACAATCGCCTGATATAGCCAGAGAATACAGCCAACAAATTAGCTCTAGACTCCAATCGGCACCTCCTTTGAATAATCCATCCATCGATGAACAATGGCAACATTGTTCTAACATTATCAAGGAGGTGGCTTCAAATACCATAGGTTTCGAACCAACACCAACCAGAAACCCTTGGTATGATGAAGAATGCTCAATTAAAACAGCACTCAAAAATGTAGCATACCGCAAGACCCTGCAGAGGAAAACCAGAGCGGCGCCGGAGGAGTACAGAGCTAAGAGACGAGATGAAAAGTACACCATTAGGCGAAAAAAAAGGGTTTATGAAAAATCTCGTCTTGTGGACATTGAAACATGCAGAGACAGAGGCGAAGTACGTAAGTTCTACAAACAAGCCAAGCAGTTGGCAGCTGGCTACAAACAACGTACACACGCGCTTAAAGACAGCATGGGAAATTTGGTAACCGATACGCGAGAGATATTGAAGACATGGAAACAACATTTCGAACAGTTGTTAAATGATGGGCATTCAGAACACCAGAATAATGCACCAGTCACAATGATCAACGATGACGAAACACTACCACCGAGCCTAATGGAAGTTGATCAAGCCATTCAGAAACTGAAAAATAACAAAGCTGCTGGTTCAGATGGAATCCCAGCTGAGTTATTTAAGGTAGCAGGAGAAGATTTGGTTAGGAGCATGCACCAAATCATCACCAGAGTCTGGATGGAAGAATGCATGCCCGATGACTGGAACATTAGCACCATATGCCCCATCCACAAAAAGGGCGATGCCATGTCATGTGCCAACTATAGAGGAATATCTCTATTGAATGTCGCGTACAAGATCCTTTCCAACGTAATATGCGAACGACTGAAACCACATTGCAATAACATCATAGGCAACTACCAATGTGGTTTCCGTCCTGGTAAGTCTACCATCGACCAAATCTTCGCATTGAGGCAAATCCTGGAGAAGACCCGTGAATTTCAAATCGATACACACCATCTTTTTATCGATTTTAAGGCAGCCTACGACAGTATCTATCGTCGGGAACTGTACATTGCAATGTCGGAATATAGCATACCATCCAAGCTTATCCGACTTTGCCAAGAAACATTGGAGAACACTAAATGTGCAGTTGCTATTGGAGGAAATATGTCGGGGCTCTTTCGCACATGCACCGGCTTCCGTCAAGGTGATGCACTGTCATGCGACTTCTTCAATTTAGTGCTCGAACAGATTATACGCCGCTCTGGTGTCAACACCGAAGGAACAATCTTCAGAAAATCTGTTCAGCTATTAGGCTTCGCGGACGACGTCGACATAATAACAACATCACAACGAGCCGTCATCGAAGCCTTCGTCCGTATTGAAGAAGAAGCAAAGAAAATGGGTCTTCTAGTGAACGAGAACAAAACGAAGTATATGTTATCAACAAATAAAGAGGCCAGAATACATCGAGCAGGTCCAAACATCACTGTTGGTACATATAACTTTGAGGTAGTTAAGGAGTTTGTTTACCTAGGTACAAATGTAAACTCCGCAAATGACATCAATGTGGAGGTCCGACGAAGAATAAACCTAGCAAACCGCTGCTACTTCGGTTTGTCAAAACAACTGGGTTCAAAACTCCTCTCGCGCAGTTCCAAAGTGCAACTGTACAAAACGCTCATACTTCCGGTGCTACTATATGGAGCAGAATGCTGGACATTGCCAAGAGCAAGTGAGCAAGCACTTGGAACTTTCGAGCGAAAGATTCTTCGTCGAGTGTTCGGTCCTTACTGCGACGATGGGACCTGGAGAAGAAGATACAATGCCGAGATCTATCAGCTGTACGGTGACGTAGAACTAGTTCAAAAAATTAAGATCAAAAGGCTGCAATGGCTAGGTCACGTTGAGCGAATGGACAACAATGCTCCAGCTAAAAAGATACTCGAAGCCAGGCCAGAGGGAACACGTCGCAGAGGTCGCCCAAACCTTCGTTGGAGAGACGAGATTTCGACAGACATTAGAAGGCTCCAAATCTCCAACTGGAGAGAATCTGCTCGGGACCGAACGAGGTGGAGAGGAACGCTACGTCAGGCCCAGGACCTTCATGGTCTGTAGCGCCACCTAAGTAAGTAAGTAAATTCCGAAGTACAGTACACAACATACCTACTTATTTCAAATATTTTTGACAGAAACTGCACGCCGTACGCGTTTATTCTGGTTGATCTGTAAAGAACACATAATTTTTCTTAAGAAATGTTATTTTTTTGTTTCTGCAAACATACTATATGTATTTCAATTATTTTGAATATATGTAAAGTATTTTTTAAAAAAATTTAGGTATTTTTAAAAACAATATTATTTTAAAATATTTTATTTTTAGAACAATAACAACATAAGAAAAAAAAATAACATTTTTATAAGTTTTGTCAATGTTTAAATTTTAAAAATTCGAGGTATACAGTAAGTTATTCTCATGTAATATCATGTACTTAACTACTAATTTAAAACTTTTTGTTAGCAATTATACACCATTGATTTTGGTTAGGCCCAAAGGAACAAATCATTTAAATTGCAAATTATTTTTTCAAGAAAGATTTTTAGTTTTGCAAACATATTGTTGGTATTTTCAATTATTTTGAATATGTTTTAAAAAAAATTATTTTAAAAAAATATTATTTTAAAATATTTTATTTTTAAAATTTAATCGTAGCAACATAAGAAAAAACAATTACAATATTTTTATACGCTTTGTCAATTTTTAAATTTTAAAACTCCGAGGTACAGTACGTCGCGTATGCTTTCATGTAAATTTATTTACATAAAAACTTATTCCAAAATTTTTTGACAGAAACTGAACGCCGTACATTCTGAATTTGGTTGATCCATAAGTAACAAATCATTTTTCTTAAGAAATATTATTTATTAGAAGTCGGTTTCTTATTTTACAAAAAACTTAACAAAAAGCAACAACAATATACGATTTAAAAAAAAAAATTTAAGCAAACGAAAACAAAGTACAGTACTTTTCGGTTATAACGACCATGATGGGACGATAAATAAAAAAATACTAAATTAATCACCAAGCAACATAACTAGATATAATAATTTTAAATAAAAGAAATATCAATGTAATAAAAAACTTTAATTTTTAGGTAAAATTTAATTCTTTGGCAAAAAGTGTAAAGTTTATTATAATTAAAATTGCACCGAGTTCGTTATAAATTAAAACTACTGTATAAACCA
This sequence comes from Dolichopus griseipennis, assembly GCA_963082915.1. Lineage (NCBI taxonomy): Eukaryota > Metazoa > Arthropoda > Insecta > Diptera > Dolichopodidae > Dolichopus > Dolichopus griseipennis. The sequence continues at coordinate 249,166,124 of OY720441.1, read as the reverse complement.
AATGTATTGCTTTCATTTCGAACAGAACTCATTTTTTTCGTTCACTTTTTATGATAAAGAAAAAACAAAAACAAAAAAAAAATTTTAAAAAAATTTAAGTCTCCTTGTTCATTGAATATTTGAATTAACCAAAAAAAGAAAGATATACATAAGTCGCCGCCTATAATCTTTTGAATTAGATTTAGGTGCGAGTTACAACCGAAAATGAATTACATTTACATAGAAAGTCGGCGCATAATATTAGAGTCATAAGCCTCAACTTTTAACCGCGTGACCGTTAAATTCAAAATTACGTTAAATTAAAGACAGGTTTTCACCTGAAAAAACGCAATATTCTTAAAAATTTGTCCTATGACCTATGAAAATTGTCCTATGAAAACAAAAAATACCTTTATTTTGGTTGTTGTTTCATTAAAATTGGTCAAATAGTTTACCCAGAACCGAAACGTTTTGACTACTAGTCCCATGTCCTAACCACTACACCATAGAATAATTAATAATTAGCCTACACAACGAGTTTTTATTTATCTTAATTTTTTTTTTTAAATAATTGTAGTTGCTATGGTATCAATTGTTTGTTTTAAATAACAGTTTTGAATTTTTTTATAAAAATATTAAAAAAAATGAATAATTTTTATTATAAATCAGAATTTTTTGTCAAATTTTCTATAAAATAAAATTTTTCATACTAAAATAAATATATATTATTAAGAAAATAGAAGAAAATAGATAACAAAAAATGTATTTAAAAAAAAAAAAAATTTCCCTAGCCTGGATTCGAACAGAGACATTTTGGCTACAAGTCGTATGGTCTAACCACTACACCATAAATCAATTAATAATTTAACTACATTTTATTTGTTTTTATATTTGGTTTCAATTTATTAATTTTGAAAACATTCATATAATCCGAAACCTTTGTCTGATTTTAACCAAAAATAATAGGGAACTTAGAAATTGTCTAAAAATTACTTTGTGAAAGTTTCAGAACTCTAGCTTTTATAGTTTTTCAGTTATCGTGCTGACGGACGGACGCACATAGGTAGATCGATTCACTTTTCGATGCTTGACACTATATCTAGCTCGTCTATTTCGATGCGTTACAAACGGAGGAGTAATTTTAATATACCCGATGTTCATATATGTATGCACGGGTATAAACAGCAACATATATGTATTTGAAATAGAATATAGAGGCAAATATAAAAAAAAAATTATTATGAATTGAATTTTTTTTTATATTTGCAAAAACTATGATAGGAAAGCAGGTATGATTTTCAGAAAAATTTTAAAGTAATAAAAAGATTAAGTTTTTGGTTTCTCAATAATCAAATTGACAACGCGTTCGTAAATAAATTTTTAAAAACCTGAAGTTTTATTTTTTTAGCAATATTTATACAAAACGTAATTAAGATATTTGTCGAAAAAGAAATTATAAGTAACAAAGCAATAAATTAATATAATTTACTACTAATACCTGGTGTAAGGTACAACGAATGCAAACCCTTTTTGTATTCATTTATAACCTTATTTGATTTATGCCTTTGTTTTGTATTGACTTACTTTTCAAGTCGTGGTGTAAAACGAACTGTTTTAGCTATTGACTTTTTAGCAGAAGAATTAGGTAAAGATGATGATGATGATGATGATGCTGATGATGGTAATGATGATAAAGATGACGATATTTTTTTTTTTAAATACATTTTTTGTTATCTATTTTCTTCTATTTTCTTTTTAATAATATATATTTGATGAAGTAGACGTTGAATTGTGATCAACTAGTTTAGTTGTTACAATTAATGGAGATGTAGACAAATCGACTCATTAACTAGTTCAGTTGTTACAATTAATGGAGATGTAGACAGTGATGCAGATGTAAAAGGTATTGGGTCCAAATTAACGTAATTAATTATGTAAAGAACTTTTTACATTGACTGCTTTTGAATTCTCCAAGGATGTAATAGATTTTTAATCTATAAGATTTTGCATCAATTTACTTCATTATTTAACCGTTTTTGAATTATTTGTGTTGAATATGAGTGCATTTTGAAAATTACTGTATTGAACTGGTTCATCCGTTTGAGTCCATACATCTTTTGAATTTTTACATAGATACATTTGGTTGTATCTGAAAGTATCAAAAGATCTATCCAAACTAGTATCTAATTTGACTCCCATACTAATAATTTATTTTTTTGGTGAACCAATTTCTCTTATTTAATATAATATAATTTAACTTTTTTGTAAAATCGTTTGCCTTGCTGAACTTTGAGGCGAATATTTGTTGAAGTTGTAGATTAATTGATGATTTTTGCTCACTCGTCAAAGTTTTAATTGATTCTTTAGTTATATTTAATATGGTAAGAAGCTCTTCTATTTTATGAATTAATGCTGATAGAAAATGTAGAAATAAAAGAAATATACTGTGTCGACCACAGAACAAACCTCTATTACAGGAAAATCTTAATTCAACATTTCTTTGATAGATTAATTGTCGGATCAAACAACTTTCTATGACAAAGTTTGTAGCTCTTTATTTATGCAATCACTTACATTGAAAAATTTTGTACTATTTTTTGTTCAAAAAATATTTACAAATACATAAAAATTATTCTAGAGTAGTGGGTCCTGGAGTTACCTGATTTTCTAAAGAAGCCTATCAATTCAAGATAATAACATAAAAACTTTATATTTGAAATTTGAAAGCATTGGGTTCAGCCGTTTAAGCTGTACGTGTGCACAGACAACCAAACAGATAAACTTACTGGTACACAAACGGACATCATAAAAAAACACGTTTTATGGGTTTCTGCACACCAGAGTAATGCTCACATGAACAAATCACAGCGTTCAGTTTTTGGTGGGAAAACAATACCTAATGCTTTTTATATTCATATTACGGTCAATAAAAATTGTGTTAATAATATTGTAATATACCTTGACTTGTTCAGAAACTTATTTTCATAACTATAATAATTTCATAATTAACCATTAATACTGAACATCACCAAAATAACTTTACAAATTGTATAACATAAAATTGCTGACCTAATATTTTGTGTGGCAACTTTTAATTGAAAACTTAATTCTATCTTGATATCACAAAAGAAGAAGTTTTTTTTTTTAAATTGTATTGTTTTTTAATTTATATAATCCAGCAGTTTGATTTGTAGGAACGTAAAGTTAAATATCTAAGTAATAAATAACATTTTATATTATTTTAAATAATTTCCTTTCTTTTTTCGTATTTTTATTTTTTTTTTCCTAAGGGAGGAAAAAACCTTCAAAAGGCAAATTAAATCCTAAACCCCCAGGTTTTGTGAGATTTTTAATACGCTAAAACCACTTTCCCCGCAGCCAAAATAATGGGCTAAGCATCCTAGTTGCTTCCGCAGTATTATGGCTGAAAAGTAACGACAAGTCATAAATATAAATGGGGGTTGAATGGGCAACTCAAGAGGTAGAAAATGACTTCCTTCTTGAATTTTTCCAGATCAAATGTATTGGGAAACACATATGGGAGTGAAAGGGGTAATGTGTCCCACAATTTGAAGATGCGACTCAGAAAAGAGTTCTTAAATTTCAGAGTTTTTGTTTCGAAAACTCAACCGTATATGCATGTGATTGAGCTGCTAACCGTGTGCAACGATGGTAGGGTTTGATTTTAGGGATAATGTTTTTAATTTCTTTTGAAGTATTGCCTATAAGATATTTATAAAATAGACAAGCGGCTCTTACATTACGGCGGTGACTTAAAGACGTTAAGTTTTTTGTGACGTTGTTATCATTGATAATACGAACAGCTCTCTTTTGTATCTTATCCAGATATTGAAGACCGGTGCTGGGAGCTCCAGCAAATATGTGAGAGTTATACTCGAGTCTCGGCCGAATATAGGTTTTATAAATTTAAAGTAGATTTGGAGATGTAAAGTATTTCCTACTCTTACTTAATAATCTCAGCCATTTCGCGGGATCTTTTGCGACCGAAAATATGTGGTCGTTCCACGATAGCTTTGCATTTGGTACTAAAATTTCTTTGCGAAAAAAATTTTTCTATTTGCATTTTTTAAATTTTATAATCATGCACACATACATCAGTACTAACTAAATTTTTATTTAAAATTTCAGTAAAAAAAAAATTTTAATTTATTAATTCATCTCACATTTTAATTAAGTATGTTTTATTTTCAATTTTTTGTTTACATTTTTTAAATTTTATAATTATATTTATTTTATCAATTATTTAAAAATTTGTAATAAAAATTACTTTATTAATTATTTAAAAATTAAAAAAACATATATTTCTTTATTGTTGACTCCACACGATGATCATTTTGATATCACGTTTATTTTTACTCTTCTGAGTGCAGATAATGAATTTTTAATTTCTTGTACTGACAAATCAGCTGATCAAATTAAGTCGAAGATTTCATTTAGTACACTTGCTTATAAACTTTTTTTTTGTGGATAATAAAATAGCTGATAAATTATTTATATATTATAAAATATCGTCTTTAATATTTGATTTTTATTTGTTTCACAATGAGTTCCAACAACATCAATAATATTAAAGATGATATTAGAGCATTCATTAATGATAATTAGTGATGTGCATGTCTTAGTTTTAAAACAGTTTTAGGCGACCTAATAACTGACAGAATTGAAAAACAATATCATTTACATGTCTTAGATACTTGTTTGTCCGATCATCAAATGTTTATACCCGTGTATACATATATGACCATGGGTATAATAACATTACTCCTCCGTTTGTAACGCATCGATCTATACGAGCTAGATATAGTGTCAAAGGTATGTATCGGATCAGCATCGAAAAATAAATCGATTTAGCTATATGTGTCTATACGTCCGTCTGTGTGTTGGCAAGATAACACAAAAACTAAAAGAGCTACAGTTTTGTAATTTTCACAAAATATTATTCTAAAAATTTCTAGGTTCCCTTTTTTTTTGGTTAAGATCCGATCAAAACTTCGGGTAGTTCTCGAACAACTAACTTTTATACTCCAATATTTTTATATAAAATTTTTGATACATTTTGTATACAAAAATCTTGTACTAATTGGATAAAATTTCTGAAAATTTCGATTATAAAAAACTTTGGAAAATATATAAAAAGTTAATTTTTAACACAGTGAAAATAAAAACAGTGAAAATAAAAATCAATTAAAAGCTCTTTAAGACAACAGTCAACACTATAATACTACAAATTCCACTTGATACCTCTGAGAAAATGAATAATTATTTTGTTAATATCACTCAAGAAATACAAATTGCGAATAATATTATTGATAAAAATTTTGTGAATCAATTCGGCGATCAATATTTTCTAATTTCCAATTAACAATAACTAATACTGATGAAGTCAGTGCAGCGATAAAGTGTTTAAAATCTAAAGTAGCAACAGGTTATGATGGTATTTCCACAAAATTTATTAAAAGGTTCGCAGGATACCTATATCATATCTTGGTAAAATTCATTAACAATACTTTCCAATCGGGTACTTTCCCTCTCTCACTGAAAACAGGTATTGTAACTCCAATTGTTAAAAAAGGGGATAATACTGACTATTCCAATTATCGTCCGATATTACCAGCTTTTTCGAAAATAATCGAAATTATAATTAAAACGAGGAAGATTATAGTTGCCCTTGTCAACTTTTAGATACCCGTGCATACCCACTATGGTGTATAAAATAAACCGGAATTTACTTCCCTTATAGATTTAACTCATTATCCCATAATTTTGGTTTTAAAAAAAAAATTAAAAAAACCATAAAAAAAAATTTATGGTCCCTTAATTTTAGCTTAAAAAAAAAAACAACAACAACAACCATATAAAAAAAAAAAAATAATTTAATTTATTATCCCATAAGTTTTGCCTAAACAAACAAAAAAAAAACAAAAAAAAAAAAATAACCAAAAAAAAAAACAAAAAATTTGCCCACCCCAAAAGTCCGGTGGTCCGAGTGATGTCCAACTTTGCCGAGTAACTTGCCCTATCACTTTACCTGCACAATGTTCATTTTAGCCTCGTAGCTTTATTATATTCACAGTTATTGAATCGAAAACTTTGTATGTCAGCCCCCGAAAATTGGGCCGTAACATTTTGAAACTTCGTATAAGTGCCGGATTCATTATATAACTAACCGTGTGTAATTTTCATCCTCGTAGTATAATTAGTTTTAAAGAAATTCATATTGGTGCAAAAAAGTTTTATGGCAGCTCCCCGAAGCCTTGGTCCGATTTTAACCAAAAACAATAGGGAACCTAGAAATTGTCTAAAAATGACTTTGTGTGAATTTCAAAACTCTAGACCTTTTAGTTTTTAAGTTATCGTGCTGACACACGGACGCACGGACGGACATACATAGCTAAATCGATTTATTTTTCGATTCTGATCCGATCCATACACTTGAGTCTATATCTACCACCCTCCTTCTCTGCGTCACAAACGTAATGGCAAATTTATTATACCCTTTGACTATATACTCATACGGGTATAAAAATAATAATATGTTTGTATATATACAATAAGTTAAAAAAATGTTTATAAAGAAATTTACCTGAAAAATAATATTAACAGTCAATGAAAAGCAAAACAATATAATATAGAATTCAGAACTTTAAAATTTAAAGTATTTGAATAAGTAAAAGTATAGTTTGAGCAGTAAAAGTAAAAAGCAATATAATAATTACTTTCTAATGACTATGTAATTTAATAAGATGTAAATAAATTCCAAATAAGTTAATACATATTCTCATTATATCTATACTATTTTTTTCTGATAAAATATCTAATATTAAATATTAACATAGTAATGTATATTTCAAAAATGGTAAATTTCAAAACAGTAAAAAAAAATTATACGCCTGTAATTTACGATACTATAAAGCTCAGGCTAAGGTCTGAAAAAACAATTTATTGTAGTTTCTAATAAAATAATATGTAGTTATGAAATATAAAATTAGTAATAAAAAAAAGAAAAAAAAAACAGCTGTTCTTCACCGTTTTCAGATTGAAAATATAACTCATATAACTGTTCTTATAAAAATTTAAATATAAGGCTTTTTCCAGCTTTGGGAGGCTGTAACTCCGTAACGGGTGGGGCTACAGAAAAAAATTCAACCATGGAATTATATTTTTTGCAATACCTACTCAGTTAAAATATTTTTTCTCTATTTCGAACGGTTTAAAAGTTTTTGTTAACATACGGACGGACGAACCGAGTGAGGCACATTTTTTCAAAATTTTTGCAAGAAAAAATATAAAAAATTTAATAACATAAAATTTCATCTTGAAATTAGGTATATTAACTTAATTTCTCAATTTTTCAAATATTTATATATATACTCCTATGTATATCATAATAATTTTTATACCCTACACCTATAGAATAGGTAAAGGGGTATATTAACTTTGGTATGGTGTTTGTAACCACCTAAAGGAAGCGAGCTAGATATGGAAAAGTATATATATTTGTGATCAGCGTGACCGCCTTAGTCGATATAGCCATGTCCGTCCGTCCGTCCGTCCGTCCGTCCGTCCGTAGGCACGATAACTCAAAAAATAATGGAGCTATCTTGATGAAATTTTAACTGTAGGTTACTAGGACTGAAAGTACGGCGGGGATTGCATATGGGCGAAATCGGCCCATGGGTTCGGATTCTGGACCTTTTAATCGGTTTCAGGGCTAACGAACAAATATAAAAAATCACGATTACTCAACAACTAATGACGCTATCTTCATCAAATTTGTGCTGTAGGTTACTAGTAATGAAACTACTTCGGGAATTGCGTAAGGTCGGGATTGGACCATGGGTTCGGAACCTAGAACTTTTTGATCGAATTTAGGCCAAACGAGCATAATTCCGAAACCAATGAAGATAGAACCTCCAAATTTAGTATCAGGGTGTCCCTGTCTATTTCCTAAGTGTCTTGTGAATTTGGGTCCCATTGGAGTAGTGGGTCGGGGACCAGCCACACATTTCCGAAGACCTTAAAGCATATCTTTAAAATTAATAAAGATAAAAACTTGAAAAAATGTAGAAACTTCCAATTTGCCACAAGGGTGTTCTTTACTATCTCTTGCGTGTTCCCCTAATTTGGGATCAATTGAAGTGGTGGTTCTGTACCCCTCTCAGACCTCCCAAGTTTTAAAGGCTTATAATCGAAATTACTAAAAATAGTTATTTAAAATTAGGATAGACCGTTCAAATTGTGTACAAGGGTTAACTAGTACTATAAGTACAGCGCGGACTATATAAGGGCGAAATCAGCCCAACGGTTCGGATTCCGGACCTTTTAATCGATGTCAGGGCTAAGGAACATATATAAAATATCACGATAACTCAACAACTAATTAGGCTATCTTCATGAAATTTGTGCTGTAGGTTATTGGCAGCGAAACTACGGCGGTGATTACGTACGGTGAGGATTGGACAATGGGTTTGGAACTTAGAACTTTTTGATCGAATTTAGGCCAAACGAGCATAATTCCGAAACCAATGAAGATAGAACCTCCAAATTTGGTATCAGGGTGTCCCTTCCTATTTCGTAAGTGTCTTTGAAATTTGGGTTCCATTGGAGTAGTGGATCGGGGACCAGCCACTCAGTTCTTAGGCCCTTAAAGCATATTTTCGAAATTAATAAAGATAGTAACTTGAAACAAATGTAGAAGCTTCCAATTTGCCACAAGGGTGTTCTTTACTATTTCTTGCGTGCCCCCCTAATTTGGGATCAATTGGAGTGGTGGTTCAGAACCTCTCTTAGACCCCCCAATGTGTAAAAGCTTATCATCGAAATTAATAAAACTAGTAACTTAAAATTAAGATAGAGCGTTCCAATTGTGTACAAGGGTTAACTAGTATTGAAAGTATGACGGGACTGCATATGGGCGAAATCGTACCATAATTTCGGGTCCTGGAACCCTTGAAAAGTTCAAGGACTAACAAACATATATCTTGCAAACACCATAACTCAAAAAATAATGCCGGTATTTTGATGAAATTTAACAGTAGGTTACTAGTAATGAAAGTACCATGGGAATTGGTTGTGGTCGAGTTTAATTTCGAAGCCAAAGAATATATTTCCTATGTCCTATGTGTCTCCGAAATCTAGACTTAATTGTAGTGGTTCAGCTATGTTCAAAGGTACTTGCTGCATTTATGTAAAATTTATTTTTATATTTAAATGAATTATATGAAAAGGTGTAAATTTTTAATTGTATTTTAGAAATACATTTATTGCATATTTTGCGTTTATAAGCTTTTCTATTAGGTATATAAACTAACCATTTAAAATAATTGCAATTTTTAAAAATTTGGATTATTAAATATATTATGCTTTGATTATCTTTTTATCACAAAATTTAATAATTAGAATTTTTTCATTTTGTAATTGAATTGGAATAAATATATTTTCATTTATTTCAAGTTTGTTAGTTTTTTAATATTTTTAAATAGATAAATTAGTAAGAATTTGTAGTATTTTTTAATAGATAGGGTAATTAGAAAATGTTTTTAGTATTATACAGTTAATTTGGTTAGCTATGTCTTACGATCAAATTAATAACAGCTTCCATGGTGTTAAAATGACTTATGGATATGTCCTTAAATTTGAACCAAATAGGTGTAGGGTATTTCTAAGTCGGTTGCACCGACTGACTGTTTCTTTACTTGTTAATTAATAATTTTAAGAATTTTAATCAAATATTCTATATTTTGATACACATAAAAATTTTTTTTTTTCTTATATCTTTTCTATTTGAATAATATATAAAAAGTTCAAAATAAACCTTCTAGATTTTCTCGGCGTTACCTGGGAGCATGTAATATGTCAAAAATTTAAATTAGATTTAATTCTATATATATAGAAGCTTGTTTGTTTTTTTGTAGGTTAAAGACTCCAAAAATTTTAAGCCGAAATTTGTATATAAGGTTTTTGGGTACAAGAAGTGTGCTGAGCTAAAAGTTTTTTCAAACTTCATTGTTGTAAAGTAAAAAAAGGTGTGACCGATTGCCTTCATAATTTATATACGTGGTATGTACTGTTAGATTATGGAGTTCACTATTTCGTGTTGAAAAAAAACTGTGGGGATATAATGCCCTAGACAATTATTACAGTTTTTAAAGTGCAAGAAGACCGCACAACAAATGTGAAATAAGACGCTAAATTTCTTCTTAAAACTAAAATAAGACTATTCGGGAGTTATTGCACTTTTAAAGTTTTAAAACACCTTACACGAATAATATTTTTTATATTGTTCGTATTTGCTTTATCTGAAAACAATTATGTACATTTCAAAATTTACATTATATTATGTGTGACGTGGCTTAATGTTAAAGGAATTAAAGTAAATTGACTTTAATTCATAAAATGTGGGGAATAAAGTCAATTGAGCTTAAATTTATTTTAAAATGGTAATGAACCAAACTTACGAGTGTTCTAGGCTACCAATTTGGAGCGTTCAATTGACTTTGATTCCTTTCTGTATTTGACTTTATTACGTACATGCGTACAAATAAATATTTTGGAAAAAGGGGAATATCGTGATTTGGAATCCAACTCTAAAACCTCCTTTAATTATGAATCCCACATTTAAACACATATAAATATTTTATAAAAGGAGAATACACCGCTTTTGAATCCAAGTTTAAAATGTCTAACCATAACACTGTAAACTATTGGTTTTATTTTAAAAAGTTAACGGCCACTGGTGGGACTGGCGGAGATTTTGACGACAACGAACTATTGAAAATCAAAAAGGCCTGAGGGTTTTAGTTTTTAAAAGTTACTACACTATAAATAAAAAGTTACTACATATTACATTATAAAAAGCGCGTCATTGGGTCTGGCGTTATTTCTCTTCACCAAAAAAAAAGTAATTTAAAAAAATTTAAATTAAAGGAGTATTACTTTGACTAAAAATAAAATCTTAAAAAAACGTTAATCGATTTGCGTTACCAAGTGTAATTTTTGTGTTAATTAAAAAACAAACTGTTGAGAAACGCAGATACGCGCAACCAGGTATTATCTACTTTACATAGGTATGATATAGGTATTAATAGTGTGAACTGCATTGTCTAACAGCTACACGTTTACAAAACGTGTAGTCAATCGGTCACAATTTTTTTTATTTAGAAAGAAGTTTGAAAACTGGTCCAACTGGACTCCTCGTGTCCAAAAGCTTTTATAGATAAATTTTCATGATAATTGACTGAGAAATTTTAGAGTATATACGCTATAAAAACTAACAAACGTTTGCTAAAAGTATATATTATGTATTAAAAAAATAAAATTTGTTCCTCTACAAAAAAAGTCATTTTCTTATTTATTATAAGAAATATACATCAACGTTAGTATAAAGTCCTAATGAATGTAAATTTTAAACTCCTGTTCAGTTTAATAAATGTACCTGTCAAGTTTAAAGAATTAAAAGACTTTTAATTTAAATAAAGTACAAATCATTTTAGTTAAAATATTAAAATTTTTAAATTTATTTAAACATTTTAGTAACAATGCATCTTAAACTTTTTTGTTACATTGTTGTTCTAGCCTTAGGAATATCAATATTTTTTTCTTATTTCTACTATTATATTTATGAATATGTTCTCTATTCTTTAAAATAAAGCTTAATTTAAAATTAGTATTTAGAATATAAATAAATTTGCATTTTTCAAGGTAGATTATGATTTATATCTAATTCATGAATTGTTTTATATAGATACTTAATACTCTTTTTGACATTAAATTTCAAAATAGAAAAATAATTTTGGTTCTTTAGAACATCAACTTTGTTAATATGAAAATTTGAGCAAAGGCTCCAACTACATATTTTATCTTGAAAGAATTATTTCCATTATAAAAAAGTTTAGCTGCATAACCATCAGGTATTTTTATAGCCAACATTATATCCTATTTCAAATTATAATCAATTGTTATTTCAAGTATTTCACGTTATCTATTCTTTCAATTGTTGTATCTCTTATCTGAAGAGTAATATTTTAATATACATTTTTTTTGATATTTTGATTTGATTCTTCTTTTGATATGCTTTCTTGCAACTTTCAACGTGTGCTACCCATCAACGTGTGCAACTTTGCAACGTGTGCTACCCATCTACACTTTTTCCTTTTGATCTCTTGCCCGATCGGCTCTACTTTGGCAAATTTCCATAGGTCATTATTACTTAATAAACAGTAAACTCTGCGTATGATTCTTAGACATTTGTAATAAACACCTGTAGTTTCTGTGTTGTGTTTTTCGTAACTAAGAAGGTTGCACTTCCAGAGTTAAAGTGGTCGAATATTATCAATTTTTCACCCCTGTACCCATTTGAGTTTTTTTCCATATAGGTTGTAACCGACCGTCCTTCCCTTTTTAGAACCCTAGAACCTAAAAAAATAGAGGGGAGGAGAGTGAATTTAGATTCTTGAGAAATTTGGCAACCTTCCCCATTAAATGGATATTAGGATTTAAAAATTAACAACTTACTGTTTTTATAAGTAAGCAGTACATTATTCACCAGTGTACTTATTTCCAAAATTAAACTCAGTATGTAACACAATATATTTTTGAAAATGTGCTTTTTTAAAAACCCTTGATTTTTTTCAATCACTTGTTATATTTACCGCTGATAATTATTGCTTGAATGACGTTTCGTGTTAGCTTTTAAACGGCAGGTTTGGTCCCATTGCATAACTTTGGAGGGTCTAAGTTCCGGAAGAATATTATTGGTGCAACAACTTTCAGATGTAAAATGTACGGTGCCATACCAGATAGCTCTAAGGAATTGAAAAACTCTATTGGAAATTGACAGCTTCATCTGCATCTATAATTATATTAATAGATTTGCATTTCATTACCTCTCTTGGTCTTGTACTTTAAATGAGGGCATGTAACCATCATCAACTATTTGTGTTGCTCCAAATGATGTCATTTGAAAGCATGAATTATACTTTCGTCACGTAATTTAAAAATGAATCAGGTGGCGGCTGCAATGCTCCAATGATGTCATTTGAAAGCATGAATTATACTTTCATCACGTAATTTAAAAGTGGATCAGGTGGCTGATTCTTTTCAAACTTCAAAGCACGGCAATATGGACACAATTTATTCATTTGCCCAATCTTGACATGAGGATGTGTGCTAAAATCGTATTCTTTTTCGTAATTGAACGCTGCAAGCTTAAAATCTGTTCTTAACCTTGATTGAGACTGACGTGATCGTTAATCCTGAAGTCGTGTGATCCGCTGATCAGTTGATTCAGCAGTTCTTGAAGATGAGTTCTGATTCGTTAATTTTCAAGTCCCGCCAACCGTTGTGGAAGTGTTTAATTAGTTGTTGAAATATGACCTTTCGAGGCGTGTTAATTACAGATCTTGATGTATAAGTCCTTTTACAAATTTTTCTTCACGTGCTAATCGATGTTTAGACTTTAGCAGCTCGTCAAATGGCAGCCCTGATTCGAACACTTTCAAATGCTCCGAAACTCTTAGTCTTTTAAAAATATAAAAGTGTTAAATAAGAACGGAAATAGGAAATAGTATATCAAATTTAATTTTTTTATCTTTATTAATTTCGAATATATTATGCTTTAAGGTCTTGGGAGTAGTGAGGTTGGTACGCAAACCGCTATTCCAATTCATCCAAAATTTCACGTACACAAAACAAATAAGAAGAAACACATGTGCCCCAAATATAATATTCTATATTCTTTGGTTTCGAAATTATACTAGTTTGACTTAAATTCGATCAAAAGCTTCTAGGATCCTTTTATCTTCATTGGTTTCGGAATTATGCTTGTTTGGCCTAAATTCGATCAAAAACTCTAGGATCCGATCACATGGTCCGAACTCCTTCGTACTCAGTCTCCGCCATAACCTCATTACTAGTGACCTACATCACAAAATTCATGATTGTAACGCCATTAGTTGTTGATTTATCCTTATTTTTTTTATATGTTCCTTGGCACGGAGAACAATTAAAAGGTCCAGAATCCAAACCCATGGGCCGATTTCGCCCATATGCAATCCCCGCTGTACTTTAAGTCCTAGTAACCTACAGTTAAAATTTCATGAAGATAGCTCCATTAGTTTTTGAGTTATCGTGCCTATGACGGACGGACTGACATGGCTATATCGAGTCAGGAGATCACGCTGATCACAAATTTATATAATTTTCCCTTCTAGCCCGCTTCCTTTAGGTGGTTACAAACACCATACCAATGTTAATATGCCCTTTTCCTATTTCGTAGGTGTAGGGTTTAAAAATTTGAAATCTATTGTATCGCAATAGCAAAGACTTTCAAAATACACAAAGTTAAACAAAAATTAAAAACGAGCAATTTTTTTATTTCTATTAAGAAAACGAGATCAGAAACTGTTATAGTAAATTTATCAAAGACAAATTCCAAAATCTATTGTACTCATTTAAGAATTTTTTATACAACTTCAGTAAATAATACGAGAAATATTCTTTGTGTTCAATAGATTATATTTTATGTGCGTTTATACAGTTTATATTAAAAGTCTTTGTTTATAGTATCTATACTATATAGTATATCTATAGCAGTATATATGGAATTAATTGTAATTGTATATGCATATGTGGATATCATAATATTTAATCGGCTTTTTTTTTCCCATACAAATATAAACATCCTTTTTCAGGGTAAACTATAAGAACAATTTTAATGAAACAACAACCAAAAGAAAGGTTTTTTTTTGTTTTCGTATTGCAATGATATTTTTGTTTTAGAATATTGCATTTTTTCAGGTGAAAACCTGTCTTTAATTTAACGTAAATTTGAATACCGGTCACGCATTTACCGGTTCATAAAAATGAAAAGTTTATTCTACATTTTAAACATATGTTTTTTTATTATACAAAAAAAACATATGTTTAAAATGTAGAATAAACTTTTCATTTAATAGGGCCCTAAATTAATCTAAGTAACATACGACGTACAATTTTTTTACGGCAGTACGTCAATATGTCTATCTACATATGCGTAAATGGATACGGGCGTACACAAAAAATATTTATTTGAATGTTTTAATTTAGTTCAAAAAATTTTTTTAATTTCATATAATAGGTATATTTTGAATTTTTTTGAAATAAGATATTTTTTAAAACATAATCTTAGAAATATCAGAAAAACCAAAAACAATATTTTTATATATTAGGTCAATTTGTAAATTTTAAAAATCCGAGTTACAGTACATCGCGTTACGCGTATTTTGGTTGTTCTCATGTATTATATTAATTTGCAAATTTTTTGACAGAAATTATACGCCAAACGCTTTTTTTTAAGTTGAAGATTATTTTTTAGTTGTTTTTTTGCAAACATATTATAACTATTTTCAATTATTTTGAATGTATGTTTAAAAATAAATTTTATTTTAAAATATTTTATTTTGAACACTTAATCGTTGCAACATAAGGAAAAACAATTACAATATTTTTATACGAAGTAGCAAAATAATTTTTTGAGAAAAAAAAAAACATACAGTACTTTTCGCTTATAACTACCATGAAGAGACAGAAAATATTCTTCGTAATAAACGAATGTCGTTTTAAAAGAATGCTGTTAATTTTGAAAAATTAGTATAAAAATTGAACATAGTAGAATGTGCTAATTCTAGAATGGACACTTTGAACTCATTTGCTAGAATTTTATTTCATGCGTCAGCCTCAAGCCTATGTATACTGCTTTTTCTTCTAATGACTTTTTTTTTGTATTTTTGATGCGTTATTATGAGTTTTTTTATATTCAAAAATAAATACAAAAATACTAAATTAATCACCAAGTAACATTATAAGATACAAAAACAGAGTTCGTTATAAATGAAAACTTTTGTATAAATCAAATATATTGCTTTCATTTAGAACAGAATTTTTTTTTTGTCTTCGGAATTTTACAGAGATAAAGAAAAAAAAACACAAAACAAAAATTTAAAAAAAATTTAAATCTCCTTGTTCATTGAACATTTGAACTAAACAAAAAAAAAGAAAGACATAAGTCGCCGCCTATAATAGTTTCATCAAGCTGCGAGTTACAACCGAAAATGAATTACATTTACATAGAAAATCGGTGCATAATATTAGAGTCATAAGCCTCAATTTTTAACCGCGTGACCGGTAAATTCAAATTTACGTTAAATTAAAGACAGGTTTTCACCTGAAAAAATGCAATATTCTAAAACAAAAATATCATTGCAATACGAAAACAAAAAAAAAACCTTTCTTTTGGTTGTTGTTTCATTAAAATTGTTCTTATAGTTTACCCTGAAAAAGGATGTTTATATTTGTATGGGAAAAAAAAGCCGATTAAATATTATGATATCCACATATGCATATACAATTACAATTAATTCCATATATACTGCTATAGATATACTATATAGTATAGATACTATAAACAAAGACTTTTAATATAAACTGTATAAACGCACATAAAATATAATCTATTGAACACAAAGAATATTTCTCGTATTATTTACTGAAGTTGTATAAAAAATTCTTAAATGAGTACAATAGATTTTGGAATTTGTCTTTGATAAATTTACTATAACAGTTTCTGATCTCGTTTTCTTAATAGAAATAAAAAAATTGCTCGTTTTTAATTTTTGTTTAACTTTGTGTATTTTGAAAGTCTTTGCTATTGCGATACAATAGATTTCAAATTTTTAAACCCTACACCTACGAAATAGGAAAAGGGCATATTAACATTGGTATGGTGTTTGTAACCACCTAAAGGAAGCGGGCTATAAGGGAAAATTATATAAATTTGTGATCAGCGTGAACTCCTGACTCGATATAGCCATGTCAGTCCGTCCGTCATAGGCACGATAACTCAAAAACTAATGGAGCTATCTTCATGAAATTTTAACTGTAGGTTACTAGGACTTAAAGTACAGCGGGGATTGCATATGGGCGAAATCGGCCCATGGGTTTGGATTCTGGACCTTTTAATTGTTCTCAGTGCCAAGGAACATATAAAAAAAATAAGGATAAATCAACAACTAATGGCGTTACAATCATGAATTTTGTGATGTAGGTCACTAGTAATGAGGTTATGGCGGGGACTGAGTACGAAGGAGTTCGGACCATGTGATCGGATCCTAGAGTTTTTGATCGAATTTAGGCCAAAAAAGCATAATTCCGAAACCAATGAAGATAAAAGATCCTAGAAGCTTTTGATCGAATTTAAGTCAAACTAGTATAATTTCGAAACCAAAGAATATAGAATATTATATTTGGGGCACATGTGTTTCTTCTTATTTGTTTTGTGTACGTGAAATTTTGGATGAATTGGAATAGCGGCTTGCGTACCAACCTCACTACTCTCAAGACCTTAAAGCATAATATATTCGAAATTAATAAAGATAAAAAAATTAAATTTGATATACTATTTCCTATTTCCGTTCTTATTTAACACTTTTATATTTTTAAAAGACTAAGAGTTTCGGACCATTTGAAAGTGTTCGAATCAGGGCTGCCATTTGACGAGCTGCTAAAGTCTAAACATCGATTAGCACGTGAAGAAAAAGTTTGTAAAAGGACTTATACATCAAGATCTGTAATTAACACGCCTCGAACGGTCATATTTCAACAACTAATTAAACACTTCCACAACGGTTGGCGGGACTTGAAAATTAACGAATCAGAACTCATCTTCAAGAACTGCTGAATCAACTGATCAGCGGATCACACGACTTCAGGATTAACGAAGATTTTTTGAACTAAATTAAAACATTCAAATAAATATTTTTTGTGTACGCCCGTATCCATTTACGCATATGTAGATAGACATATTGACGTACTGCCGTAAAAAAATTGTACGTCGTATGTTTTTATTTAGATTAATTTTGGGCCCTATTAAATGAAAAGTTTATTCTACATTTTAAACATATGTTTTTTTTTATAATAAAAAAACTCTTTTTAGTTCTACTTTGACATAACGCCCGAATTTTATATAATGCATGCGTTCCTTTTACCAAATATTGTTGATGAAGAAGTTGTTTGTAAATGGAAAGCTAATTTTTGTTTTTCAGAAGTATATAATTGTCAGACTAATTATCCTACATAATATTTGACATTCTAAAACTATCTGTCATTTGTGAAGTTAATAATATTTTATATATTTAGATAATGAAAAAAAAGTGAAAAAATTAAGGTTTATTGCTGAAATGGAAGAGTTTAGTCCAATAAGCACTTATCAAATAAAAAATATGCTTAACCATAACCTATTCAAGAGAAAATTCATCTATTACGAAAAATTTATTTAAAGCTACCTGCCGAAAATTATTTAATTATCTACTCCTCTCATCTACTTTTTTTTAAGAGCTGGTGTGGTGTAGCTGACCGTAGGTGAGAGTAAAAAAGAGTAGTTTACTCCTCATATAGAAACGCAAGAAATAACATTTGTTTGTTTGAAGAAACTTACGAGTCATGACTCATGACCATACATAGAAAAAAATAAATACAGAAACTAGACAAATAGGTATAATATAAAGTAAACTAAAGAATTCAGAACCATTTTTTACATACATACATTTGTAGTAAAAATTTCAGATTTTATTATTGAAATACCTACTTGCCTATGTAGCTACTAAATTTAAAAATGGAATAAGGGGAGGAAAAATTTATCATAAAAATTTATCATTTATTATATAAAACTTCAGTTTTCTATATATAGGACAGCATTAACTCGAATTTTGGCTACTTGACTAAATATGTATATGTATTTGTTTAGAAAAATCCTCAAATTTTCAGAACATTCTATGTTAGAGCACCATTTTTATTTAGAATGTAAATCGCTTTTTTTGTGTAATAACTGAAAAAAAATATATTCTCTTTATAGCGCGTTAAGCTACGAATAAAATTCAAAAATACTTAACAACGTTGAAAAAATATAAATTTTTTTTTTTAACCAAATTCAAACACAAGAATTGTTGACAACATTGTTGCTATAAATTTTATTATGCATAGGAAAAAAAAATAAGTTTCGTGGAATATTAGTCTAAAATAAATTAACAAAACAGATTTTTTATGTAAATTAAAAAGTACAAAAAGCTCGAATTTCGAGCTCAGGGCGATACTAGTAATAAATAAAGCTATTTAACTTAAAAAAATAATATTCTTTTTTAAGTTCAAATAAAATTGAATGAATTTGAAAAAGTTCCGTACTATAGAAAAGCGCAAATTTAAAATTGAAGTTTATTAATTTCCGTAAGTACGTACTTATTGAAAACTAGCTGCTGGACCGTCACAGAATGACGGAGAGTGAACTGAAAGAAAAACTTTTTTTAATTACGAACAATTTCTAATTTCATTATATACATTATACATAATATATTGTATATCAATACCATTTTCATAAAATCGCCACCGTAATAAATACAAACAAAAACAAATGACTTATATTATTTCTTGTTGTATGTAAAAATTTTAAATTGAGTAAGTTATGTAGTCTACATTTTGTATGTTTCGATTTCGATAAACTGTTGGGGTTGTAGTTCAAATCCCTTCTTGGAGAAATTTTTTTAATTCCAATTAATATTTTTTTTTTTTAATTATGTACTTGTTATACTCTACACCTATAGAATAGGTAAAAGGGTATATTAACTTTGGTATGGTGTTTGTAACCACCTAAAGGAAGCGAGTTAGATATGGAAAAGTATATATTTGTGATCAGCGTGACCTCCTTAATCGATATAGCCATGCCCGTCCGTCCGTCCGTCCGTGGGCACGATAACTCAAAAAATAATGGAGCTATCTTGATGAAATTTTAACTGTAGGCTACTAGGACTGAAAGTACGGCGGGGATTGAAATCGGTTCATGGGTTCGGATTCTGCACCTTTTAGTCGATCAAAGGGGTAACGAACATATATAAAAAACGAGGAAGATTATAGTTGCCCTTGTCACATACCCGTACATAGCCACTAGGATGTATACAATTAAATAAACCGTTATTTAATATATATATTACAAAAAAAATTTAAAAAAGTAAAATAGTTAAAACAAGTAAAGAAACAGTCAGTCAGTGCAACCGACTTAGAAATACCCTACACCTATTTGGTTCAAATTAGTGACATATCCATAAGTCATTTTAACACCATAAAAGCTGTTATTAATTTGATTGTAAGACATAGCTAACCAAATTAACTTTATAATACTAAAAACATTTTCTAATTACTTTATCTATTCAAAAATATTACAAATTCTTACTAATTTATTTAATTAAAAATATTAAAAAACAAAAAAACTTGTTATAAATGAAAATATATTTATTCCAATTCAATAACAAAATGAAAAAATTCTAGTTATTAAATTTTGTGATAAAAAGCTAATCAAAGCATAATATATTTAATAACCCAAATTTTTCAAAATTGCAATTATTTTAAATGGCTAGTTAATATACCTAATAGAAAAGCTTATACGCAAAATATGCAATTAATGTATTTCTAAAATACAATTACAAATTTACACCTTTTCATATAATTCATTTAAATATAAAAATAAATTTTACATAAATGCAGCAAGTACCTTTGAACATAGCTGAACCACTACAATTAAGTCAAAATTTCGGGGACACATAGGAAATAGGAAATATATTCTTTGGCTTCGAAATTATACTCGTTCGGCCTCAAATCGATCAAAAGCTTCTAGAATCCGAACTCATTGACCAAACTCGACCAGAACCAATTCCAAAGGCACTTTCATTAATAGTAACCTAGAGTTTAAATTTCATCAAAATACCGGCATTATTTTTTGAGTTATGGTGTTTTTAAGATATATGTTTGTTAGCCCTTGAACTTTTCAAGGGTTCCAGAACCCGAAATTATGGTACGATTTCGCCCATATGCATTCTCGTCATACTTTCCATACTAGTTAACCCTTGCACACAATTGGAACGTTCTATCTTACTTTTAATTTACTAGTTTTATTAATTTCGATGATAAACTTTTACACATTGGGGGGTCTAAGGAAGGTACAAAATTAGAGGGACCCACAGGAAATAGTAAAGAACACCCATATGCCAAATTTGAAGCTTCTACATTTGTTTCAAGTTACTATCTTTATTAATTTCGCAAATATGCTTTAAGGTCCTTGGAACTGAGTGGCTGGTCCACACACACTACTCCAATTGGGCGCAAATTTCAAGGACACTAAGGAAATCGAAAGCGACATCCTGAAAACAAATTTGGAGGTTCTGTCTTTATTGGTTTCGGAATTATGCTAGTTTGTCCTAAATTCGATCAAAAAGTTCTAAGTTCCAAACCCATTGTCCAAACCTCACCGTACGCAATCGCCGCCGTAGTTTCATTACCAATAATCTACAGCACAAATTTCATGAAGATAGCGTCATTAGTTGTTGAGTTATCGTGATTAGTTATATATGTTCGTTAGCCCTGAAACCGATTAAAAGGTCCAGAATCCGAACCCTTGGGCTGATTTCGCCCTTATGCAGCCCACGCTTAACTTTAAGCACTAGTTAACGCTTTTACACAATTTGAACGTTCTATCTTAATTTTAAGTTACTATTTTCAATAATTTCGTTTATAACCTTTTAAAACTTAAGAGGGTCTAAGAGGGATACTGAACCACCACTCCAATTGATACCAAATTAGGGGGCACGCAAGGGATAGTAAAGAACACCCTTGTGCCACATTTGAAGCTTCTACATTTTTTTTAAGTTGTTATCTTTATTAATTTTAAAGATATGGTTTAAGGTCTTCGGAAATGTATGGCTGGTCCCCGACCCACTACTCGAATGAGGCCCAAATTTTAAAGACATTAAGGAAATAGGAAGGGACACCCTGATACAAAATTTGGAGGTTCTATCTTCTTTGGGTTCAGAATTATGCTCGTTTGGCCTAAATTTGATCATAAAGTTCTAGATTCCGAATCCATGGTTGAATCCCGAACTTACGCAATCCCCGAAGTATTTTCGTTACTAGTAACCTACAGCACAAATTTGATGAAGAAAGCGTCATTAGTTGTTGAGTTATTGTGATTTTTTATATATGATCGTTAGCCCTTCGATCGATTAAAAGGTCCAGAATCCGAACCCATGGGCCGATTTTACCCGTATGCAATCCCCACCGTACTTTCAGTCCTAGTAACCTCCAGTTAAAATTTCATCAAGATAGCTTCATTATTTTTTGAGTTATCGTGCCTAAGGACGGACATGGCTATATTAAGTTAGGAGGTCAAGCTGATCACAAATATATATACTTTTCCATATCTAGCTCGCTTCCTTTAGGTGGTTACAAACACCATACCAAAGTTAATATACCCTTTTACCTATTCTATAGGTGTAGGGTATAAAAATTTCAATCATCATCCCAAAATTTTTGCTTAAAAAAACTAAAAACATTACGAAAAAAAAAAAAAATTAAATTTAATTCATTTAATATATGTATGCACGGGTATAATCATGATAACTCAACAATTATTGACGCTATCTTCATCAAATTTATGTTGTAAGTTACTACTAATGAAACTACGGCTAGACCATGGGTACGGAACCTAGAATGTTTTGATCGAATTTTGGCCTAACGAGCATATTTCCGAAATCAATGAAGATAGAACCTCCAAATTTGGTATCAGGGAGTCGCTTTCGATTTATTTAGTGTCCTTGAAATTTGGGCCCAATTGGAGAAGTGGGTCGGGGACCAGCCACTTAGTTCCGAAGATCTTAAAGTATATTTTCGAAATTAATAAAGATAGTACCTTAAAACAAATGTAAAAGCTTCAAATTTGGCACATGGGTGTTCTGTACTATTTCCTTCGCGGCCCCTAATTTTGGATCAATTGAATTGGTGGTTGAGTACTTCGCGGAGGCCCCCCAAGGTTTGAAAGCTTATCATCGAAGTTAATTTGACGCTATTTTGATGAAATTTAATCTCTAGGGTACTAGTAATGAAAGTACCATGAGAATTGGTTGTGGTCGAATTTCAGCAATGACTTCGGATTGTTGAAGCTTTTGATCGATTTGAGGCCGAACGAGAATAATTTTGAAGCCAAAGAATATATTTCCTATTTCCTATGTGTCCCTGAAATTTAGACTTAATTGTAGTGGTGGTTCAGGTGCCTCCCAAGATATCCCAAAATTAAAAGCTTACCTTAGAAATTCATAAAGATGGAAACTTTAAATTTGATACACGAGGGTTCTTTGCTATTTCCGTTTTTATTTAACACTTTTATGTTTTTAAAAGGCTAAGAATTTTACCATAAAACATATTATGTATAATATTTTTTAAATTAAAAACAAACTATTTTTTTAATAAAGGATTACATTCCTTTTTTATACCCTACACCTATGAAATAGGAAAAGCGTATATTAACTTTGGTATGGTGTTTGTAACCGCCTAAAGCAAGTGTGCAAGATATGGAAAAGTATATATATTTGTGATCAGCGTGACCTCCTGAGTCGATATAGCCATGTCCGCCGTCCGTCCGTAGGCACGACAACTCAGAAATTAATGGAGTTCTCTTGATGAAATTTCAACTGTAGGTTACTAAGACTTAAAGTACGGCGGGGATTGCATATGGGCGAAATCCGAGTTCGGATTCTTTAATTTTTTCATCGAATTTAGGCCAAACTAGCTTGATTCCGAATTCAAAGAAGTTAGAACCTCCAAATTCAGTATCAGGGTGTCCCTTTCTATTCTCATAGTGTCCTCGAAAATTGGAACAAATTGAGATAGTGGGTCGGGGACCATCTACATAGTTTCGAAAACCTTAAAGCATATTTTCGAAAATAATAGAGATAGTAACTTCAAAAAAATATAGAAGCTTTAAATTTGGCACAAGGCTGTTCTTTACTATTTCCTACGTGCTCCCTTAATGTATGATCACTTGGAGTGGTGGTTCAGGTAACTCTCTTAGGCCTCAAAATGTTAAAGGCTTATCATCGAAATTAATAAAAATAGTTACTAAAAATTAATATAAAATGTTCCAATGGTGTTAACAAGGGTTAATTAGTATTCAGAGTATATGACTGGGATTGCATATAGGCGAAATCGTACAATGGTTTCGGGTTCAGGAACCTTTGAAAAGTTTAAAAGCTAACAAACGTATATCTTAAAAACACCAAAACTCAGAAACTAATTACGCTATTTTGATGAAATTTATATACCCCCACTACTCCCAAGACCTTTTAGCATAATATATTCGAAATTAATTAAGATAAAAAAACCTAATTTGATATACATATATACTATTTCTTATTTCTGTCCCTATTTAATACTTTTATATTTTTAAAAGACTAAGAGTTTTATTATTAAACATATTATGTATTATATTTTATAAATTAAAAACTAAATTTTTTTTAATTTTTATTATATCATATCTATATTTTATTGAATTATTACCATAGGTAATAGATAATTAAGAAATTGTGTACGATACTTAAGTTGTAAAATTTATTTTTGTATTAAAATTAGTTATATGAAACTGTTTAAAATTTATCATTGTATTTAACAAATACATTTATTGCATATTTTGATTATTAAATTTTGTGATAACAAGGTTATGAAAGCATTAATGGTTTTAACTAACATTAAAAGCCATGAAATTATATAAACTTTTATTTTAATATTTCTTTCGAATAACTTTGCGTTTAATTCTATAGAATATCAAAAAATAAGTAAATTAAGAGAATAAATTTATAAAATATTGAAAATTGAAATAATTAACCAAAGGAACTAAATCATTCAACAGTAAATGCTTTACAGCTTAAAATCCTGAAAAGGAGTAATTGCGTGTGTGTAAAATTTTATTGAATTGGATAAAAGTTTTAAAAATGTAATTTTGTAATTGCATTTTACGAATCGACTTATCTCAATTTAATTTGTTGTTTCTTATTTTAAATAGATAAAATTTCTTTTTTTTGAAAGAAAAATAAAAAAAGCAGGATATATCGTTCTGTTTTATATAAAATTTTGAAAAAAAGGTCAATTTAATTATGTTTTCTTTAAAAACTATATAAATATTTCGATATTTTTTTTTTATTTTTCTTACCATTATTCCAGTGCTCACAGCGATTCCTCTTCCACAATATGTGTTTGGAACTATATCCCCGAATCCAACACTAAGAAATGTGATAGCTATTAACCACATGGCGTTTAATAAATTTGCGTGTTCCTCATCGTGAAACCTGGAACATAACAATTATTTTCATTATTACAAATACTTTAACCCAAATAATTATAAAATAACGTTAGCATATTATTTAGAAAGCATATTTTTTAAGATATTGTAAAAATATAAACACAAGTGGATATTCATTTCACATATTAGTATTCTTTAACGTAAGACCGTTTTAACGAGGTAATGCTGACCCTCGCAATATTTACAATACTATTATATAAAAGAATACATTAATATTCTTTGACGTAAGACTGTTTTAACGAGGTTATGCTCTCTCTCGCAATATTTACATTAGTATTATATAAAAGAATATATTAGTATTCTTTGACGTAAGACTGTTTTAACGAGGTAATGCATACTCTCGCAATTTTTCTATTTCCGCAGACATTCTTCATTGATGTCAGTTGATATCCAGGCTCTTGTAAAAATAAAGATTCGAAAACAAAGTTTTATTTTGCTATATGTGCATTTTCCCTAATCGACCTTGGCCTTGAGAAACTAGTGATTAATTTTCGGAATTCTCGTCCCCGGGCGTTCGATAAGTCAATTCTAGAGTAAATTGCGGGACCACCTGGAGAAGCCAAAAAGCTATGTACCCCTAGCCTTCCCTACTCCCTGCACGCTCTTTTCTTTAGTTTGATTTAAATAGTTATTGGGAGGGATCATTAGCAGATCGAAAGATATGATTGCTGACCTCCTAATATGTAGTAGCAAAATATATTATCAATGATGTTGGAAAAAATATAAAAAAAAAACAGGTAAAGAAACAGTCAGTCGGTGCAACCGACTTAGAAATACCCTGTACCTAATTGGTTAAAATTTAATTTAAGAAGTTCATAAGTCATTTTAAAACAATAAAAGCTTTTATAAGTTTGATTGTAAGACATAGCTAACCAAATTAACTTTATAATACTAACACTTTCTAATTACTTTATCTATTAAAAAATATTACAAGTTCTTATTAATTTAAAAATATTAAAAAACAAAAAGACTTAGAATGAAAATACATTTATTCCAATTCAATTACAAAATTAAAAAAATTACAAATTATTAAATTTTGTGATAAAAAGCTAATCAAAACATTAATATATATATTTAATAATTCAAAATTGATATTGATATAATAAGTAATGCTTGAAAAATATTGCAAAAATACAGACAAATTGAGAACTTTTCATATAATTTTCATTTAGTTATAAAAATTAATTTTAAATACATGCAGCAAATACCTTTGAACATAACTTAAGCATCGTACACAAGGTCTTAATTATTTATTACCTCTTGAAATAATTTATTAAAATATATGATATAATAAAAATTAAAATAAAGAAATGTAATCGTTTATTAAAACAATATTTTTAGATTTCAATTTATAATATATAGTACATAATATTAGTACATAATATAGTCCATTTTATAGAGTCCATGTTAATAGGATTGAATCTGTCCAAAAGAAATTTCTTAGATTTGCTCTTCGTCATCTGCCCTGGAAAGATCCGTTCAATCTCCCTCCGTATGAGCATCGGCTAAATTTATTAAATCATAACACTCTTGAAAAACGTCGTGAGGTTGCTGATATAATATTTTTAACAGAATTACTCAAAGGCAACACTATTTCTAAGGAATTACTTGATAGGGTAGTTTTCTGTCCAGTTTTTAGATTAAGAACACATAACATGTTTTATCTTCAGTTTCACCGTACCAATTATGGTAAATACGAGCCTCTTAACAGAATGATGGCTTTATGCAATAAATATAAACACTGTATTAACCTTCAACTAACCAAATTAAGAAAGATTTATATTTGCATCGGTAAAATTTTGGGATTATCTTTAGTTTATTATTGATTTTTGTTTATTTTTTTTTTATTTTTCATATTCAATTTTATTCTTAAATTTGTTTAATAATTTTGTTTTTTGTTAAACCTTTAATTATTATTATAATGAATATTGTTAATGAATTTTGTTTCTTATTTTAATTGAATATTCTATTTTCCTTTTTTTTTCTTTTTTGCATGATTTTTTTTATAAAAATTTAGTTTTGCATTAATTAGTTTTGTAATATTTAATATCTTTTATTACACTTTGTTAGTTTTAAGTAAAAAATTTGTAACGTGTTTGAGTTAAGCATGAGTCAAATAAATAAATAAATAAATAAATAAATAATTATGTTTCTTAGCTTTTTAAAAATATAAAAGTGTTAAATAAGAATGAAAAATAGGAAAGAAGCTTCGTGTAGCATATTTTAAAGTTTCTATTTTCACGAATTTCGAAGATAAGCTTTTACATTTTAAGATTTCCTAGGAGTCACCCGAACTACTACTACAATTAATTCAAGTCTAAATTTCGGGGACACGCAGGAAAGGAAAAAACACCGTTATACCAAATTTAAATCTTCCATATTTATTTCAAGATACTATCTTTATTAATTTCGAACATATGCTTTAAGGTCTTGAGGTCTGGGGAGGGAGGGGGGTACTTTAACAACTATTCCAATTCATCCAAAATTTTACGGACACAATGCCAGTAGGAACGAATACTTGTGCCCCAAATTTTAAGGTTCTATCTTCTTTGGTTTCGATACTCGTTCAAAGCTTCTAGCTTCTAGAAAGCTTCTAGAATCAATTTATTTTCCGCTCTCGACCATGAACAATCGCCGCGATATTTCCATTACTAGTAAATCCTTGTATAAAATTGGAACCTTCTATATTAATTTAAGTTACTATTTTTATTAATTTCGATGATAAGCCTTTAAACTTTTATTAATTTCGATGATAAGCCTTTAAACTTTCATGAAAGTAGCGCCATTAGTTGTAGAGTAATCCTGATTTTATGTATATGTTCGTTAGCCCTCAAAACGATTAAAAAGTCCAGAATCCGAACTCGCCCATATTCAATTCCAACAGTTAAAATTTCATCAAGATAACTCCATTACGTTTCGAGTTATCGTACCTGCAGACGAAGGGAAGGACATGGCTATATCGACTCAGGAGGTCATGCTGATCACAAATATATATATATATTTTACCATATCTAGCTCACTTCCGTTAGGTGGTTCGAAATCCTATGCCAAAGTATAATACCCTTTTCCTATTTCATAGGTGTAGGGTATAACAAGTAAATAAACAGTTAGTCGGTGCAACCGACTTAGAACTATATATAAACTAAATTTGAGTTGGTTCAAATTTAATGAGAAGTCCACAGGTCACTTGAAAACCATTAAAGCTTTTATTAGTTTAATCTTAACTAAAATTAAATAGTTTATGTAAATAAAAATATTAAAAAAAAAAGACTTGAACTAAATGTTTTCAAAAAAAGCAACTACAACATTTTATATTTAAAACTTTTTATCCAATTCAATAAAATTTTACACACATTTTTTACTGTACACTTTACTGTTGAATGATTAAGAACCATTGATTAATTATTTCAACTTAATATAATTTTTAAATTTATTCTGTTAATTTACTTATTTTTAATGTTGTATATAATTCAATATTTAATATTTTTAAGTTGATATTCTAAAATTCTAAGAATTCTGGTTAGATATAATTTTTTAGATTTTTAGAAATCTATTGAGTTTTCCTTGACATATGAAGTGTTTCAGGTTACAGATATGGAAAAGATTAATTTCAGGTTGAAATATAGCGATTAGAATTGGTAAATTCTCAATTTTTTATATTTATGATAAGGAATTTTGAGCATTTATGTTATAAATAAGTATAACAATCATAATGCTGCTTTTATCTGTGTCTCTAATTTTCATGAAACTTAAAGTTGTTCGAAAGAAATATTAATTTGTGATAAACTAATATATAAAGGTGAAAATTTGTTTGTTTATCCAGGATTCACGTGAAAATCGATGGTCCGATTGTCACAAAATTTTGAAGGAATAATTCTGAGAGCCCGGTGGGTGACAAAGGCTACTTCACATTCTTATAAGTCAACGGGTTGCGGCTGCATTTAAGCGTTTTTAAGCATTTTCGTTTTTTGGATGTCGAGTCAAAACGGTTTGACCGATTGACTTGCAATTTTACACAACAGTTCCTTTTAGCAACCGGAATTAGTTGTATAAATTTAGTTGGAATGAGTTAACCAATTTCGTCCTGGCGAGCTTCCTAAAAAAATTGTGTTTCCTATTTGTGTCCAATTTTACAGGTTGATTTTGCAGTCTAAAAGAGAGACTGCAAAAAGTTTTAGTTAAGTTTGATTAGCACGTTTTCCACGACGACGTCATGAAGTTTTCTATAAATTTTATTTGCTTAAACGATTAAAAGAATTTTATTGAAAATTTTGTACTTGCATTTTATGTTTGTGCGTTTTGAACAAAGATTCAAGGAAATTTTCAAATTTTTGGTATGAACTCAAGTTAACCTTCATTCCAAAACCTCACTTAATTAATAAGACTTATTTTTTTCCTTAAATAGTCTCAAATAGTTAAAAGCTAAATGAGATAATATTAATAATAATAAAAATAAAGCTAATAAATAATCCGAATAAAAATATCTTTAAAAGTAAATAACATAACATTTTCCTTCTCTACATTTTTTCTTAAGTCTTTGTTTTTTATCAACTTCGCCTTTGTTGTTTTTTTAAAATAGATTTCAGTGTGAAATTGCAGTTTTCTTCAAATGAAATCTAAAAATCAACAAATTTAATTTCGCATATATTATCCTTAAAAACATAGTATTTTAAAACAGTTTTTCCAAGAAAGAAGCCTACATTTCTCTCATACAATCATAAAAAATCGAGGAAGAGCGTAGTACAACTTTCAGGTAAGTACTAAACAAAATATAAGTTGAAAAGCAGATTTTTAAACGTTTTCTAAACCATCGACTATATTTTATTCAAACGTTGGCAATTCAAGAAAACTACTATTGACATAGTATAATGACATAATGGCAAATTTAGTGTACCCTTTTGACCTATAGTCATTTTAATTCAGTTAATATTATTCGCCGGAAACCCACCATCCTTAACTCTATCGTCATCGAGCACCAAATTGTCAAGAAGCACTACGTATAGAAAAATTAGAGATAATCGTTCAAACTGTTTTGTAAACTGTTTTTTAAAGTTTTTGATTTTTCTGCTTAAGAGTAAAGTAACAAAAAATATGTAGAAATCTACTGTGCCGCAATGGCTTAACGAAACTCAACAAACATTTTCTAAAACTTTGACCAAATATGATTTCGCAAAATTGGACGTAATATCCTTCCAAAATAATTTTTTGGACAATCGTCGGGGCGGCATGAGTTAACAAATTCCAAATCTGTTAATAGAATGAGCTCCATTCTCAAAGAATAACAAATTGAAGGCAATCGGTTAATTCATTTCTAATTTATAGCAAAGTAACGAAAATACCTATAAAAAGCTGCTGTGCCGCAATGTGTTAATGGAACTCCATAAAAATTTTTTTGAGGCTTTCTTTTTAACCAAACCCGTACGTCGAAAAATTGACCAAAACTTGCTTTTTTACAATTTGCACGATCCCGGACAGTGCCGGGTAAATCTGCTAGTCTAATATTTCTAATATAGTATAAAGAAGAAAATTTGTTTGTTTGTTTGTTTATTTGTTTGTTTGCTTGTCCAGGATCCACGTGAAAACCACTGGTCCGATTGTCACAAAATTTTGAAGGAATAATTCTGAGAGCCCGGGGGTGGCATAGCCTAAGTCAGATTTATAAAAGTCAACAGGTTGCGGCTCCAGAGCCGTTTTAAGCTTTTTCGTTATTTTGACATCCAGTCAAAACGGTTTGACCGATTGACTTGAAATTTTGCATAAATGTCCCTCTTAGCAACCGGAATTAGTTGTATATACTTGGATAGATTGAATTAACCTATTTCGGCCTGGCGGGCTTCCGAAAACTTTTGTGTTTCTGATTTGTGTCTAATTTTACAGGGTGATTTTGCAGTCAAAAGAGAGGCTGGCACATTTTTTTGTTGAATTCGATTAACCAGTTTGGGCACGAGGGCGCAATGAAGCTTTTTCAATGTTTATGATGTCGAGTCAAAACGGTTTGATCGATTGACTTGAAATTTTGCACAAATATCCCTCTTAGCAACCGGAATTAGTTGTATAAATTTGGATGGAATGAATTGACCCATTTCGGTCAAGGGGGCTTCCAAAAATTTGTGTTCCCGATTTGTGTCCAATTTTACAGGTTGATTTTGCAGTCTAAAAGAGATGCTGCAAAAAGTTTTAGTTAAGTTCGATTAATCCGTTTTCCACGACGACGCCATGAAATTTTCTATTAATTTTAATTGCTTAAACGATTAAAATAATTTTATTGAAAATTTTGTACCAGCATTTTAATTATAAAAACCCACAGGGTTAATTTGGTTTTGACCTGTTTACGCGTTTAGAACAAAGATTCAATGAAATTTTCAAATTTTTGGTATTAACGCAAGTTAATCTTTACTTCAAAAGCTCATTTAATTAATAAGACTATTTTGTTCGCTCTCCTTAAATAGTCTAAAATAGTGCATAAGCTAAATGCGATAATATTAATAATGATAAAAATAAAGCTAATGAAGAATTCGAATAATAATATCTTTAAATTTAAATAACATAACATTTTCCTTCTCTACATTTTTTGGTTTTTGTTTTTTATCTTTTTTGCAGTTGTTGTTTTTATACCTATGAAATAGAAAAGGTTATATTAACTTTGGTATGGTGTTTGTAAGTATATATATTTGTGATCAGCGTGACCTCCTGCGTCAATATAGCCTTGTCCGTCCGTCTGTCCGTAGGTACCATAACTCAAAAACTAATTGAGCTATCTTGATGAAATTTTAACTGTAGGTTACTAGGACTTCAAGTACGGCGGGGATTACATATGGGCGAAATTACATATGGTCAATCGAACCTATGGGTTCGGATTCTGGACCTCTTAATTCTTCGAAGGGCCAAGGAACATATAAAAAAAATAAGGATAACTCAACAACTAATGGCGTAACAATCATAAATTTTATTATGTAAGTTACCAGTAATGAGATTATGGCGGGGACTGCGTACGAACGAGTTCGCACCATGGGTTCGGATCCTAGAAGTTTTTGATAAAATTTAGGTCAAACAAGCATAATTCCGAAACCATTCAAATGTGGTATCAGTGTGCCTCCATTGAAATTAATTTAAAAAAAATAGCTTAAATATAAGATAGAACGCTCCAATTGTGTACAAGGGATCAACTGTATTGAAAGAACGGCGCGGACTGCATATAGGCGAAATCCGACCATGGGTTCGGATCCTGGAACTTTTTCATCGAATTTAGGCCAAACTAGCATGATTCCGAATTCAAAGAAGTTAGAACATTAAAATTTTGTATCAGGGTGTCCCTTTCTATTCCCATAGTGTCCTCGAAAATTGGAAAAAATTGAAATAGTGGGTCGGGGATCATCCACATAGTTTCGAAGACCTTAAAGCATATTTTCGAAAATAATAGAGATAGTAACTTCAAAAAAATGTAGAAGCTTCAAATTCGGCACAAGGCTGTTCTTTACTATTTCCTACGTGTTCCCTTAATGTATGATCGCTTGGAGTGGTGGTTCCGGTAACTCTCTTAGGCCTCAAAAGGTTGAAAGGCTTATCATCGAAATTAATAAAAATAGTAACTAAAAATTAATATAGAATGTTCCAATTGTGTACAAAGGTTAATTAGTATTGAAAGTATGACTGGGACTGCATATAGGCGAAATCGTACAATGGTTTCGGGTTCAGGAACCTTTGAAAAGTTCAAAAGCTAACAAACGTATATCTTAAAAACACCAAAACTCAGAAACTAATTACGCTATTTTGATGAAATTTATATACCCCCACTACTCCCAAGACCTTTTAGCATAATATATTCGAAATTAATAAAGATAAAAAAATCAAATTTTGATATACATATATACTATTTCTTATTTCTGTCCCTATTTAACACTTTTATATTTTTAAAAGGCTAAGAGTTTTACTATTAAACATATTATGTATTATATTTTATAAATTAAAAACTAAATATTTTTTTAATTTTTATTTTATCATATCTATATTTTATTGAATTATTACCATAGGTAATAGATAATTAAGAAATTGTGTACGATACTTAAGTTGTAAAATTTATTTTTGTATTAAAATTAGTTATATGAAACTGTTCAAAATTTTTCATTGTATTTTAGAAATACATTTATTGCATATTTTGATTACTAAATTTTGTGCTTGTTATCACAATGAAAGCATTAATGGTTTTAACTAACATTAAAAACCATGAAATTATATAAACTTTTATATTTGTATTATTACAAATTAATATTTCTTTCAAATAACTTTGAGCTTAATTCTTTAGAATATTAAAAAATAAGTAAATTAAGAGAATAAATTTAATAAATATTAAAAATTGATATAATTAACCAAGGGTACTAAATCATTCAACAGTAAATGCTTTGCAGCTTAAAATCCTGAAAAGGAGTAATTGCGTGTGTGTAAAATTTTATTGAATTGGATAAAAGTTTTAAATATGTAATTTTGTAATTGCATTTTACGAATCGATTTATCTCAATTTAATTTGTTGTTTATTATTTTAAATAGATAAGTTAGTAAGAATTTTCAATATTTTTTAATTATTTTATGAATTAATTAGCAATTTTTTTGGTATTATAAGAAAAATTTGGTTAGCCATGTCTTACGATCAAACTAATAAAAGCTTTTATGATTTTAAAATTACTTATGGACTTCCCATTAAATTTGAACAAAATAGGTGTAGGGTATTTCTAAGTCGGTTGCACCGACTGACTGTTTCTTTACTTGTATAAAAATAGATTTTAGTGTAAAATTGCATTTCTTCAAATAAAATCTAAAAATCAAAAAATTCAATTGCGTATATGTTATGCGTAAATACATAGTCTTTTAAAATAGTTTTTCCAAAAAAGAAGCCTACATTTCTCTCATATAATCATAAAAAAAACGAGGAAGAGCGTAGTATAACTTTCAGGTAAGTACTTTAAAAAATTGGACGAAATTTACTTATAAAATTTTTTTTTCACCAATCTGCTTACTCTCACCAATCGCAAGGAAAAAATCTGTAAAAAGTGGCTGTGCCGCAATGGGATAACGGAACTCAAAAAACCTGTTGTTGAGACTTTGACCAAGCAATATTTCGCAAAATTGAACGTAATATCCTTCCAAAATTTTTTTTTGGAAAATTGTCGGGTGGAAAGAGTTAACAAATTCTAAGTCTGTTAATAGAGTGAACTCCATTAACAAAGAGGAACACATATACAAAATTTGAAGTCAATCGAATAAACAATTTCTAATTTATAGCAAAATAAAGAAAAAATCTATAAAAGCTGTTGGGCCACAATGGGTTAAAAGAACTCCACAAATATTTTTTTGAGGCTTTCTTTTTAACCAAAACAGTA
Organism: Dolichopus griseipennis; assembly: GCA_963082915.1. Taxonomy (NCBI): domain Eukaryota; kingdom Metazoa; phylum Arthropoda; class Insecta; order Diptera; family Dolichopodidae; genus Dolichopus; species Dolichopus griseipennis. The sequence continues at coordinate 249,131,546 of OY720441.1, read as the reverse complement.
TTTCGAAAAATTGACCGGGACTTGCTTTTTTACAATTTTTTACAATTTGTATTTACAATTTTTAAATTAGGGCATATTTTATATTGTTGGGAAGGCTATTAAAAATTTGTATACCATTAAACATGACGTGTTTTTTACCTCTTTCGCTCTGGATACTGCTAGCCGGTAATGTTCTGCACTTCTTGTGTTGTAATTATGAATTGGAGCTTTTGTTTGTAGCTTTAAGTTGGTTTTGATTAGGTCATTTGATAATTTTTAAATCTACTTACACGCTTCTAAAAATATTGTTTGTTCAACAGAAGGTAGGATGCTAATAGAATACAGTTGAGAAGTCGGATAATCATATGGTAATCTATATAAAATTTTTATAACTCTGTTTACAAGGATGCCTTCCACATCTGTTGAGGGTTGGTATTTTCACTCATTTGGTTGTTAAACTAATCTTCTTTTGCTTTTTTTGTTAATTTTTTAACATAATTTTTGATTCTTCTATACCGATCTTGTAATTCAGAGTTGTCTTTGTTTTTACGAAATTTAGAATATAGATTATTTCTCTTTTTTTAATAACTCGTATAAACGGTGAAATCCAGTGGTTTTGGTTTCTAATTCTAACTGTTCTGAATGAAGATGCCATAGCTTTACTTTCTTTTAAACAATCCGTGAGTTCATCGTATGAGTTACACATTTCAACTTTTTGCGCAACAATTCTGAAATACATTCCAGTTTTTTTTTTCTTTAGTTAATCCTGCCATTGGTTCAAGTTTAATGTCGCATTTATCAATATTTCAAAATTTTGTGGTCACATATGGGATTATCATATGATTTGATCAATGCTTTAAAGGTTTTAGAGTTGGTAACAGAATGATTGAGAATACTTCCATGATTATAATTAATTTGGCAGCTGCAATTGACGGTTTGACGAGTAATTCCGCAGATAGTAGTATCATTTAGAATATTAAAGTTGTATGAATCAATTATGTTAACATAAGTGCTCGTGATTTCATTACTTTGGAGTAAATCAATGTTTGTGTCACCCACAATTATGCAGTTCTTATTAAATGTTTTAAGAAGAATACCCAATGAATTTATATAATAATTTTTATTATTATCAGGAGCATTAAACATTTTAAAAATTTTCATGTTGGGTTGACAATTGAGTAATTGTACTCCGATTGTATTTAGTTTTTCATTAATTGTATTAAGTAGAGAAAGAGTTGTAAAAGAAAATCCGTTTTTTATATAAATGTGCGGTACCGCCTCCCCGATTTGTATCTTTCCATGAATGATTGGCTGAAAATTCGGAAATCTGCATAAATGGGATTTTAGATGAGTAAATCCATGAAGCCATATAAAAATTATATGGCGTACAGACAATATTCCAGAAACCTGGCAAAAAAGTTTTATTATCCCAATACATAAAAGGGGAAACAAAAAAGACTGCAATAATTATCGTGGAAAGTAAAAGAAACATTTACACGTTTGGAAACTGATGCTAGAAAAGTGGGACTGATAATAAATGAACCCAAAACAAAATACTTCGTAAAAAGCAAATCACATATACCAACGCAGATTTGAATATTAATGAATATAAGTTCGAAGGTGTTCATCAGTTTAAGTATCTCGGAGTTGTTTACAGTAAAAGTGAAGACACCGCTGTGGCAATACTAGAAAAAATACAAACTGCAAGTAGATGTTACTATACATATTCTAGACTTATGAAATCCAGGCTGTTATCGAGAAATACAAAGCTTAAATTATACAAAACATTAATCAGACCGGTTCTAACATACGGATGTGAAACATGGACGCTTAAAACTGCAGATTGAAGACAACTGGGAATATTTGAGCGTAAAATACTTCGAAAAATATATGGACCGGTTAGAAACGAAGATGGTACATACAGATCAAGAAATAATTTCGAGCTTGAACAATTGACTGAACATAGAACCATAATAAGATTCATAAAAGCGCAAAGGTAAAGATGGATAGGACATGTTATAAGAATGCCGGATAACAGAACAAAAAAAAGAGTGTTCCTCCACCAAATGCAGGGTGCTAGAGGTAGAGGGAGACCAAAAAAAAGATGGCTAGACGCTGTTGAAGATGGGTTAAGGAGTTTAGGAATAAGAAATTGGAAGAGAGTTGCACAAGATCGGGATGTATGGAAGAGAATTATAGCGGAAGCTCAGGTTCATCAAGGACTGTAAAGCTATAGAAGAAGAAGAAGAAGAAATCCATGAAGCATGAATAACAATGTCCGAAGAATGAATTTTAATCAATAAAATTAAATTGTCTAATTTATTTCTCATAATTCTAATGTTAACATATAGAATATTTATTGATTTAATTTTATTTATGTTATTCAAGGTATTAATCATTTAGAAATATAATTATTCCAATTTTCTCTAACTTTTTGAAGGTAATTTCTATATTTATTGTCTATGTGTATTCTGTATGACTTTAAATTTTTGTTAAGATATCAGATACCATCATAACATATATCACTTTGGTTGTAAAAGAAAAGTCTAACATTATGGTAAATTATATAGTCTCTTAACCGCCAGAGCACATAAATGTTGTCACCTTCTAATACTCCTTTACGAGTTAGTTTTACAATCGGGGGATGGAATGTAACAATTTTGTTTGTAAATTCGTGTTTAATTTGAGGTTTCAGTGTTTCGCCTTTTACCCAATTTGTATTTCAACTTGGAAAACCTTTAACAGTATTGGTGTTGTGAATATTATTTGTATTGTTATCGTTATTTATATTATTACTAGCAGATTTACACGGCGTTGCCCGGGATCGTGCAAATTACGATTATTCAAGAAAAAAATTTTTGTAAGTAAATTACATCCAATTTTTGAATGTAGGTAAAACTTCTTTGAATTAGGGGAATGATTAAAAAAATGTTTTGTCGAGTACTTTTAACCGATTGCGAAACAAAAAGCTTAAAAAACAGTTTGAACGATTATCGCTAATTTTTCTATACGTTTTTCTTCTGCTTCTTGACAATTTGGTGCTGCTTGAATTTTTATTGTTATTATTTAATAATTATGAAAAGTTTCAAGTGAAATTTGATAAATTTGTTGAAAAATGCCTAAAAACTTGTTTCAAAAAAATAATTTATTACATTTTAAAATTAACATGTACACCCTTCTTGTGTTAACTTTTTTCAATAACATCAACTTGAATTAAAACTCCATTGAGAGTTCAAAAGGGTATACTAAATTTGCCATTATGTCATTATACTAAGTAAATAGTAGTTTACTTGAACTGCCAGCGTTTGAATAAAATATAGGCGATGGTTTAGAAAAGGTTTAAAAATCTGCTTTTCAACTTATATTTTGTTTTGTTACTTAGCTGAAAGTTCTATTACGCTCTTCCTCGATTTTTTATGATTTTATGAGAGAAATGTAGGATTCTTTTTTGGAAAAACTGTTTTAAAATACTATGTATTTAAGCATAATATATACGAAATTGAATTTTGATTTTTAGATTTTATTTGAAGAAAACTGCAATTTTACACTTAAATCTATTTTTAAAAAACAACAACCGCACAGTAGATAAAAAATAAAAACTTACGAAAAAATGTAGAGAAGGAAAATGTTATATTATTTAAATTTAAAGATATTATTATTCGGATTCCTTATTAGCTTTATTTTTATTACTATTAATATTATCTCATTTAGCTTTTGCACTATTTAAGCCTATTTAAGGAGCACAAAAAAATTAGTCTTATTAATTACGTGAGGTTTTGGAATAAAGGTTAACTTGCGTTAATACTAAATATTAGAAAATTTCATTTAATCATTGTGCAAAACGCGTAAACAGGTCAAAACCAAATTAACCCTGTGGGTTTTTATATTTTTTTTTTTTTTCCTTTATTATTACACTCTAACTTAAAAAATAAACAAAAGCTATAATGATAAATTTAGAAAATTATTTTATCTTAAAACTAGTTTTCTTAAATTAATTTAATTTATAATAAAAATATAAGTAAATAATTAAAATTCAATTAATAAGTTTTTAGTTTAATATGACCATAGCCGAAGCCTTCCGATCTAATTGAGTTAAATTAAAATTTAAAAATTTAAAAATTCAAGAGAATTATTATTAATTTTAACCTTTTTCTTTTTTTCTTCATGGGTTCTTTGTCCTAGTCATTATTTTATTATTTTTTTTTTTTGTATTTTTCTTTTCTCTTCTTTTTGATTTTTTGATTTTTACATTAATAACACAAACTAATAAGTAGAAACTAATAATTTTTGTTTAGATAAAAATTTAAGAATTGAAGAACATAAGAACAGGGTGTAACAAAATAAAATAACGCATCTAGTTTCTAATTAAAACTTCAATAATTTTTTTTTTGAAAGTGTAAATATTTTCAATTTCTTTAATTTGATTTGGGAGATCATTATAAATTTTTAAACAGTTGTAAAAGCTATTCATATTTTGTTTGCCAGTTCTGAATAAAGATAGATAGAAGTTATATTTATTACGAGTGTTGTAATTGTGTATTTCAAAATTTCGCTGGATTATAAGGTTATGTTTGATTTTGTTGTTTATAATTTTGTACGGGAGCATATAACGCTCACGCTTGCAAATGTTTTCGAAGCTTAGATATTTCCTAGAATAAATTAGATTTGTTGGGTGCCGTATCGGTAGGTTATGTATAATTTTTATTGCTTTTTTTTAGAAGTATTTCAATTGTATTTAAGTAAATTTGTAATGCTGTACTCCAAATAGGATTAACATATATGACATTAGACAAGATATAAGAAGAATAAATAATATGGAGAGTATTTTTGTCAAAAATTTTTTGGAGTCTTCTTAGAATAAATACATATGGTGAAATTTTTTTCGCTAGAAAGTCAACATGCGCATCCCATTTTACTTTTGAGTCAATTACAAATCCCAGATAGTTGTAACTTCTAACAACTTCAATTTGGGTATTCTTAAATATAAATATAGGATCATTAAAGGGTTTGTTCTCAAATAAAATTATCTTAGTCTTCCCAATATTTATAAGCAATCTGTTTTTACATAGCCACTCGTCAATAGTTGCCAGATCATCCAGAATTGCATTTTTCAACTCTGCTTCACTATTGTTTGAGTACTTAAGAGCCGCATCGTCAGCAAAAAGCTCTAGTTCTCCATTAAGATTGAGATGCGCGATATCGTTGATATATAACTTGAACAGATCCGGCCCCAATATTGAACCTTGTGGTACACCCTTTTTTATTATTCCGTTCTGCTTAAAGTATCTCCATTACGTACGAATTGTAATCTTTTTGTTAAGTAAGATTCGAAAAATTTTAACTGAAATTCAGATAGGTTGAGCCATGATAACTTATGAAGTAAGATTGCATGGTCCACGCAATCAAATGCTTTTTGCAAATCAATAAAGAGACACCCAGTAATTCTACTTCCATCGATGCTTAATATGGTTACAAATTCATTCAATGAAAGACATGCTGTAGTTGTACTGGAGTTTTCTTCAAACCCATACTGCTCTGGATGTAAAATGTTGTTATTTTTTATAAAGTTGTTTAATCTCTTTTTAACTACTTTTTCAAACACTTTAGAGAATGAGCACAGTACTGAGATTGGCTTATAGTTCAAGGGGTTTGTCTTATCTCCGCTTTTATATATTGGCGAGACTGTGGCCTTTTTTAAACATTCCGGAAATATACTAGTTTGAAACGAAATATTTACAAACTTTACCAAGATTGGTGCTATTCTATCTACAAATTTCTTAAGAATTTTTATGGATATGCCGTCATGACCAGTTGCAGCACATGATTCCAAGGAATTTATGATCTCATTAATTTCTATTAAGTTTGTTGGGTTTAAGTTGAAATTTGAGTGATTATTCCAAGGGAATCCACTAAAATAGTTATGGTCTATATTTACGGTAGGTATATTAAGACCATCAGTCACGGTTAAAAACGTTTTGTTCATGATCTCAGCAATTTCCTGTGGTTCGAAGAAGTCTTTACTATTTTGTTTGACAACATTTAACGTACTTTTACAATTTTGCAGGTTTGCGTTGGTCATAACACTCTTATACACAGACCAAAGTTTTCTTGGGTTCGTCGGATCTTTTGAAATTTGTTCAGAGAAGAAAGTTGATTTTGCCTTTTAAATTAATATTTTAACTCTATCTCTGTGTATTTTATACAAGTTAGCGACACGTGCATTTTCAGGGTATTTTTTTTGTATTTATAATAAGAATCTTCGAAATAACTTTCATCATTTTGACAATTTCATCCGTGATCCAAGCATTTTTTTTTTTGAAATTCTTTAATGGAATAATGCGGGTATACTTTTTGATTAGTTGACTTAGAACTACAACAGTTTGGTCTAGAGTTTGGTGAGTACTTACATCGTAGTTCAGAACAATTTTTGAATTATTAATTATCTCTCTGATGGGTTTTAGATCTACACTCATAACTAACATCTCATGATCAGACAAATGAGTGTCTGTTACATGAAGATGGTATTGAAAGTTAACGGTATAAAGTGATCTATAACAGTTTTACACAATATTCCAATCCTCGTGGCAAATTCGGTAGTACACTTATTACAGATTACAAATCCATTGCTCAATAGTGTATGCCTATAGCTCTTAACATCCCTATTGTTTTCATCTAATAAATTTGAATTAAAGTCACCTACTATAAATGAACGTTTGTAAATAGACGTTAATTCATCCATTTTTTTATTGAAGTCATCAAATTTAGTTGAATGTGCCTTATAGCAAGCTATTATATTAATATTATGTTTAAGTAACTTTATTCCTAAAAAACTTGACTGAAAATATTCCTCTTCAAATAATAACGTGCTGCTGATTGAATTAGATACAAAAATTGCAACACCACCATACCCGTTTGCTCTATTTGCATAATATGCAGTAAACCCTGGCAAATTATAAAATTTGTTTTCTTCTTTTTTGAGTCAAATTAGCAAATTATAAAATTTGTTTTCTTCTTTTTTGAACCAAATTTCGGTAAACACAACAATGTGGAAATCACAATTATATGTAGCTATTAAAGATTCAATATCATATAGCTTTTTACGTAGATTTTGTATATTGAAGTAAATAATATTGAAATTTTTTAATTATATTGAAAGTTCTGTACTATGCTTAGCTCTCATCTCATTTTCAATATTAATTGTACCCTATATGTTTTATTATATAAAAAATATGTACAAAAAGTACAAAAATAAAACATGTGGTTTGAAATGAATATGAATACGTGAGATAGAAAGAGTTGGTTGCAGTGTTTCTATCATCAACCATATTTAAGTTTTCAGTAGTTTTAGGTTGTTTTTTTATTGTCTTGTGTTCTTTAGTTAAAAACATAAAAATTAAAATTAAATTAAAAAGTGTTCAGTACAGATCAAGAAATAATTTCGAGCTTGAACAATTGACTGAACATAGAACCATAATAAGATTCATAAAAGCGCAAAGGTAAAGATGGATAGGACATGTTATAAGAATGCCGGATAACAGAACAAAAAAAAGAGTGTTTCTCCACCAAATGCAGGGTGCTAGAGGTAGAAGCGGACCAAAAAAAAGATGGCTAGACGCTGTTGAAGATGACTTAAGGATTTTAGGAATAAGAAATTGGAAGAGAGTTGCACAAGATCGGGATGTATGGAAGAGAATTATAGCGGAAGCTCAGGTTCATCAAGGACTGTAAAGCTATAGAAGAAGAAGAAGAAGAAATCCATGAAGCATGAATAACAATGTCCGAAGAATGAATTTTAATCAATAAAATTAAATTGTCTAATTTATTTCTCATAATTCTAATGTTAACATATAGAATATTTATTGATTTAATTTTATTTATGTTATTCAAGGTATTAATCATTTAGAAATATAATTATTCCAATTTTCTCTAACTTTTTGAAGGTAATTTCTATATTTATTGTCTATGTGTATTCTGTATGACTTTAAATTTTTGTTAAGATATCAGATACCATCATAACATATATCACTTTGGTTGTAAAAGAAAAGTCTAACATTATGGTAAATTATATAGTCTCTTAACCGCCAGAGCACATAAATGTTGTCACCTTCTAATACTCCTTTACGAGTTAGTTTTACAATCGGGGGATCGAATGTAACAATTTTGTTTGCAAATTCGTGTTTAATTTGAGGTTTCAGTGTTTCGCCTTTCACCCAATTTGTATTACAACTTGGAAAACCTTTAACAGTATTGGTGTTGTGAATATTATTTGTATTGTTATCGTTATTTATATTATTACTAGCAGATTTACACGGCGTTGCCCGGGATCGTGCAAATTACGATTATTCAAGAAAAAAATGTTTGTAAGTAAATTACATCCAATTTTTGAATGAAGGTAAAACTTCTTTGAATTAGGGGAATGATTAAAAAAATGTTTTGTCGAGTACTTTTAACCGATTGCGAAACAAAAAGCTTAAAAAACAGTTTGAACGATTATCGCTAATTTTTCTATACGTTTTTCTTCTGCTTCTTGACAATTTGGTGCTGCTTGAATTTTTATTGTTATTTAATAATTATGAAAAGTTTCAAGTGAAATTTGATAAATTTGTTGAAAAATGCCTAAAAACTCGTTTTAAAAAAATAATTTATTACATTTTAAAATTAACATGTACACCCTTCTTGTGTTAACTTTTTTCAATAACATCAACTTGAATTAGAACTCCATTGAGAGGTCAAAAGGGTATACTAAATTTGCCATTATGTTATTATACTAAGTAAATAGTAGTTCACTTGAATTGCCAGCGTTTGAATAAAATATAGGCGATTGTTTAAAAAAGGTTTAAAAATCTGCTTTTCAACTTATATTTTGTTTTGTTACTTAGCTGAAAGTTCTATTACGCTCTTCCTCGATTTTTTATGATTTTATGAGAGAAATGTAGGCTTCTTTTTTGGAAAAACTGTTTTAAAATACTATGTATTTAAGCATAATATATACGAAATTGAATTTTGATTTTTAGATTTTATTTGAAGAAAACTGCAATTTTACACTTAAATCTATTTTTAAAAAACAACAACCGCACAGTAGATAAAAAATAAAAACTTACGAAAAAATGTAGAGAAGGAAAATGTTATATTATTTAAATTATTATTATTATTATAATTTATTTTTTTATATCATAAATGTTATAAAAAAATTTTGAACCTGTCCCTGCGGGTGTGGTTCTTTTTATTACAAAAATTCTATATATTTTTTAAATTTATCCTAATTTCCTATTTTTATAATCGATTGTATTTCTAATTTCTAATGATATTTATTTCGTTTAATGATTTTATTTTTTTTAAATATCTTCCCATATTCCATGTTTTTTGCATCCTTCTATGATTTTATTTATTTTGTCTCGTGTGTCCGCTTTAAGTACATCTGGGGTGACTATGTCTTTGGATTTTAGGCATTCATATATTATGTGATTGATGCTGAGTTTGATGTTGCAAGTGTTGCACATTGGTGGGTTTTCTTTTTTGTATATGTATTCTGTTAGTGAAAAAAATTACACGAATAAGGTTAGGAAGGGTCAAATCCTAACCTTATTCGTGTAATTTTTAGCCCTGTTAGTCTTGCCATTCCTTTCATAAGTGTTGTTTTGTTTATTTCTGGTTTGTGTAGTTTTAAAAAGCATGTCGAGTTCTGCCATATTTGTTGCTTATGGTTTTGGTAAACGATCGCAATCTTTTTCAGCACTTGTTGTGTATTTGAGTCGTGAGTGAATATTGTTGGACTCAACGTTGCGTTTTTGGCTTCTCTATCCGCATGCTCATTTTCTTGAATACCAACATGTCCTGGCACCCAAGCTATTTTTATTTTCTCTTTATATTTGATTAATTTGTTTCTTATATTTCTAAAGTTGTTTTCGTTGTTGCTTGAATTTGTTATTGCTTTGATTGTAGATAAACTATCAGTATATATTATATTTTTGCTGTTGTTTTTTATTGCAATGTCTATTGCTTTGCTTACAGCTATGGTTTCTGCTGAGCATACCGGGCTATCGAAATTTGTTTTTCTTATTGTGTTCAGCTTGTTGTTTATTATTATTGCGTATCCTGTACCATTTTCTGATTTTGAGGCGTCAGTGTATATTTGATTATATGTTTTGTGTTTTTGGGCTATTTCTTTGTGCAACTGTTGATATGTTTCATTTGTTATTGAGTTTTTTGGGTAGCTGTCGGAGTAATCTATTATGTTTTTTTTGTAGTTTATCCAATATGGCTAATCTTGGGTGTTTTCTATGGGGTAGTTTATTTCTATTTCTGTTTTTTTTGTTGTTTCCACTGCTTGTTCTATTGCCGTTAGGTATTTTGTATTTTGTTGGATGTTCATTTTTATTTTTCCGTGTATCAGGGTGTGGTGTGGGTGTTTTGGATTGTTGTATCCTTTTACAATTACCTTTGTTGCAAGCAGGTTCCGTCTTTCGTCTATAGATGGCCATCCACCCTCAACTTGTATAGCTTCGGATTTCGTATTATTTAGTGCTCCAAGAGCTATCTTTGCTGCTCTATTCAGAGCATCTTGTATTTTACTTTTGGCCGCGAAACCATATATCGAGATTCCATAATCTATTTTACCTATTTGGATTGACTTTGCAATTTGGTTTGCTATTTCTATAGGTGGGCCACAACTTTTAGAGCATATCATTTTTATGAGACTGTTGTTTTTGTTTACCGCTTTTATGATATTTTTGATGTGGTCATTATACTTAAGTTTTTTTCCTATCGTGATTCCTAGTAGCTTTATATTTTTTTGGTACCTTACGTTTTTTCCCGTTATTTTTATATGTTCAGATTTACATTTTTGTTTTTTGCAGAAGTGCAGTGCTTCAGTTTTATTTTCTGCTAATCTTCCTCCTGATATTTTTAGCCAGCTATTAATGGTTTTCATGGCTCTGGAGATGGTTTTGTTTCTTTGGTTTTGGGATCCTTTTGCTAATAGTATGATGTTGTCTGCGTAAATTTTATGTTCTAGGTTGACTATTTTCGCAAGCATCTCATTTAGTCCATTGATATATATATTGAAGAACTGCGTTGACAATGGAGATCCTTGTGGAATCCCTATATCGAGACTGTTTGTGTCTGAGTGCACACCTTCTACACTTATCGTATATTTTCTGTTGCGTAAGTAGTTTTGAACGTAGTTGACGATTTTATGTCCTGTTTGCCAGAGTTTTAATTGGTTGATTATTGTTCGACTGTTAATTTTATCAAACGCTTTTTCCAGGTCTAGGGACACTAGATCTATGTGTTTTTTTTTTCTTAAGTTTGTTCCTATACTATGATCTATTTCTTGCAGGGCTGTTATTGTACTTCTCAATCTTCTGAATCCATGTATTTGTTCACCAAGATTGTTTTCAGTGACCCAACATATTCGTTTAGCCACTATTCTCTCCAGTACTTTTGAGAGTACTGGGAGCAGTGAGATAAACCTGTATCCATTAAATTCCGAGTGATCTTTTTCTGGTTTCTTTAATGGTATAAGCTCTGCCATTTTCCACGCTTGTGGAATATGACCAGAACTGATGATTTTATTGTACAAGCTTAGAAGTCTCATCGTGAAACATTTCCCTGCTTTCTTGATCATGTTGTAAGTAATTCCATCCAGTCCTGGTGCTGTGCCTTTTTTATGGTTTAGAGCCGCTTTTAGTTCATCTATTGTTATTTTGTTGTTTGTGCATTGTTCGTTGTATTATATTGTGTGTTTTTTTCTGGAATTTGGTTAAGTTTGGTTCTATTGTTTTGTTCCTTATATTGTGTAGCAAAGTAGTTGGCAATTTTATGCTTGTTGTCTGTGTATGTGTCGTTGATCTTCAAAGTGATTTTTCTTCCTGGTTTATTTCTTTTTATTATTCTGCTTGCTTTTCTCCATGTATCGGAAACATTTTGGCCGTCAATCGAATTGGCAAATTTCTGCCAATTGTTTTTTTTTGCTGTTTTTATGGCTATTTTGAAATGCGGTTTGCTTTGTTTAATTTTATTTTGATATCCTGATTTTCAGGGGCATTTATGTTGATTTATACAATTTCTTTCTTTCCTTTTCGGCTATTTTAATCTCTTTGTTGTACCAATAGGGTTTGTTGTTATTGACTTTTTGGTATACCCTTGGAATAGAAATGTTTCCCGCTGTCCTCAAAATTTTCGTTAAAATAGCCGCTTCTTTGTTTATATTGTCAGTGCGGAGGTGTTTAATTAGTAGCTCTTCTACTTTTTTCTTGTATTTTTCCCAATCACCGCCTTCTTCTTTAAATCTTGCTCTTCTCTTAATAGGTTCGGTGCTGTTTCTTTGATTATTTGCTAGTTCAGTACTCACTACTATCGGCATATGGTCTGTTCCCCTGGGATTATAAACTGTTTCCCATGATGTAAATCTTGCTGTTCTTTGATCAGCTATTGTGATGTCAGGATAAGTTAATATTCCCCTGGTGTTTATTAGCGTGTAGCTGTAAGGACAGTTTAGTAGTGAGAGGTGTTGGTTATCGTATAACCATTTTTCTACGATGTTTCCTCTGACCGTTGTGGTGCTGTCACCCCATGTCATGCTGCGGGAATTAAAATCTCCCAGTATAAAACATGATTCGCTGTGTTGTTTAGTGATACTGTCCAGTTCTTTTCTTGTGAGTAATCTGTTGTGATCCATGTAGATGTTTGTTATTTGCGTTTGTTTCATACCTGGAATTCCGGCTTTAATGCTGATGGCGTCAAATGTTGTATTTATTTGTATTTCTTGAAATGTAATATCATTTCTTACTAGGAGGCTGACACCTCCAATGCGGTTGGCTGACATTTTGAAAATGCATTTATAATTCTTATATTTGTCTATTGAGTTTTCGGTTTTTATGTTGGTTTCTTGCAGAGCTGTTATAGCTGGTTTATGTTGGTGGATTAGTATGTCCAAGAATTCATTGTTGCTTCTGAAACCTTGAATGTTCCACTGTAAGATTATGTTTTCTTTAACCATTGTTTTATATATCGGACATATCAGATATGTCCGTTGAAGTATGCTCTGTTTTGTTTCTTACATTTTTTTCCTAATTTTTTTTTATTTTTTAGTTTTAATTTTGTGCCAGTTGTGTTTGTTTGTCTGATTTCTTCTGCTTCCATGTTTATATCTTCTTTTGTGTTGATTAATTTAATTTGTTTAATAATAATTTCTTTTTTTTCGAGTTTTTTATCTTTTTCGTTTATTTTTGCTTCATTTAAATTTTGTGGTTTTTCTATTATTTGTGCTTGGGTTTTGTTGAATTGTTTAGTTGCTTTAGGTTTTTCTATATCTTGTCTATTTTGGTTGTGTATGATTTTATTATATGTAGTTGTTTGGATTGCCGGTGTATCGTTTATAACTTTGATTGCCTCTTTTCGTGTTATTTTACGGTCTGTCTTAATTTTTTTAATTTCTTTTTCTCGCACGTATGTTGGGCAGTTTCTATTATTTGCTGCATGGTCTGTGTTAGATATTCCACAATTTATCGCAATCACAATTTATGCATTTATATATTTTGCAATTATTTGTATGTTTTTCCGCTTAATTTTTATTTATTTCTTCTGCGCAATTTACACATTTCGGGATGGTGGCTCTACAGTGTTTTGCTCTATGGTTCAATCGTTGACAGTTTGTACAGCGCATTGGTGCTTGATAGTACCTTCTTACTTGTAATAGCAAGAAACAGATTTTAACTTCTTTAGGAGGCTCGGTTGTGTCAAAGGTATAATTTATTCTTCCATTGTATCCTTCATTTTGGTTTTCTTCGGTTTTTCTGTTTTTGAAGCGATATATGCTCACAATGTTCGAGTTTTTAGCTTTTAATGCCGTTAAAATTTCTTCGTCTGTAAGTTGTATTAGATTTCTGGAATACACTGTACCTTGACTTTGATTTAAATGATTTAAGTACTCGATTTTTACATTTATTTCTCCGAGTTTGCTTGTTTTGATGTACTTTTCTGCAATTTGTATATTCGGAACTTCCAATATTACGTTACCGTCTCTGTTGTACTGGGCTTTGTATTGTTGACTTATTTGTTCTAATAGTTTTTCTACTACTATTATATTATAATTTCTCATGACTTTGTTTGTCTCTGCGGCTTTTATAATAATGAACTTTGGTTCCAATTTTTTAATGTTATTCTTAGGTAACGCTGGAAACTTGTATTGTTGATTAAATAAATCAAACCCAGTTTCTTCTTTTCTTCGTTTACCAGTCGGAATCACTGTGAAGTTACCTTCGCAGTCATTCTTCAGGCTACCGAAGGAGTTTTGACTCCCTACTGGAGTCCCCATATTTGAAAGAACCCCTCTCCTACTGGAATTGTACTATTTTCCCTGAAAATAGTAAAAATTCCGTGCCTTGATGTCGTATAGGCTGTAGTAAAGCGGTTCTCAATTATACTTGTCTTGATTATATTTAATAAATAAAAATAATAAGACTATTTTTATTTTAATTTTAAAAATTATGTTACTTGTTTTTTACTAATTTCGTGCAAATATTTTGCCCAAAAATGTTTTACGGGAAATTATATTATTTTATTTTTTGTATGTTCTTTTCAAAACTAATTTTTTGTATAATTGTTTTTAATTTTATTTATTTTTGTTTTTGCTCATGACCATGTGGTCTTTATAGCAATTGTTTTTATTGTTCACTATTTGTATTCCAAATATTACAATACATATAATTTACACACCCAAACCAATTCATTTGTATTTGTATTTTTTTGTTCTTTATAAAATTTAAGCGTCACTTCGCGAAACCGTTATTTTTTTTCTTCTTTGATATTAGAAAAATTTTAGATTTTAATTTCAATATTTAACAATTAAATTCAATATTTTATATTGAAATAATATTCAAATATTATAATTTATATTATAAATTTGTAATTTATTAAAAAATATTTATAAGAAATCAATTTATTAACAAGTAATTTTAATTGTAAAAAATTGAATGAAATTAATACGAACCGGCACCGATTAAATTAGTACAAAGACTCGTTATTTAAATTTAAAGATATTATTATTCGGATTCCTTATTAGCTTTATTTTTATTACTATTAATATTATCTCATTTAGCTTTTGAAATATTTAAGCCTATTTAAGGAGCACAAAAAAATTAGTCTTATTAATTACGTGAGGTTTTGGAATAAAGGTTAACTTGCGTTAATACTAAATATTAGAAAATTTCATTTAATCATTGTGCAAAACGCGTAAACAGGTCAAAACCAAATTAACCCTGTGGCTTTTTATAATTATAATTTTTTTTTTTTTCATTTATTATTACACCCTAACTTAAAAAATAAACAAAAGCTGTAATGATAAATTTAGAAAATTATTTTATCTTAAAACTAGTTTTCTTAAATTAATTTAATTTATAATAAAAATATAAGCAAATAATTAAAATTCAATTAGTAAGTTTTTAGTTTTATATGACCATAGCCGAAGCCTTCCGATCTAATTGAGTTAAATTAAAATTTAAAAATTCAAGCCAATTATTATTAATTTTAACCTTTTTCTTTTTTTCTTCATGGGTTCTTTGTCTTAGTCATTATTTTATTATTTTTTTTTTTTGTATTTTTCTTTTCTCTTCTTTTTGATTTTTTCATTTTTACATTAATAACACAAACTAATAAGTAAAAACTAATAATTTTTGTTTAGATAAAAATTTAAGAATTGAAGAACATAAGAACAGGGTGTAACAAAATAAAATAACGCATCTAGTTTCTAATTAAAATTTCAATAATTTTTTTTTTGAAAGTGTAAATATTTTCAATTTCTTTAATTTGATTTGGGAGATCATTATAAATTTTTAAACAGTTGTAAAGGCAATTCATATTTTGTTTGCCAGTTCTGAATAAAGATAGATAGAAGTTATATTTATTACTAGTGTTGTAATTGTGTATTTCAAAATTTCGCTGGATTATAAGGTTATGCTTGTTGTTTATAATTTTGTACGCGAGCATATAACGCTCACGCTTGCAAATGTTTTCGAAGCTTAGATATTTCCTAGAATAAATTAGATTTGTTGGGTGCCGTATCGGTAGGTTATGTATAATTTTTATTGCTTTTTTTAGAAGTATTTCAATTGTATTTAAGTAAATTTGTGGTGCTGTACTCCAAATAGGGTTAACATATATGACATTAGACAAGATATAAGAAGAATAAATAATATGGAGAGTATTTTTGTCAAAAATTTTTTGGAGTCTTCTTAGAATAAACACATACGGTGAAATTTTTTTCGCTTGAGAGTCAACATGCGCATCCCATTTTACTTTTGAGTCAATTACAAGTCCCAGATAGTTGTAACTTCTAACAACTTCAATTTGGGTATTCTTAAATATAAATATAGGATCATTAAAGGGTTTGTTCTCAAATAAAAGTATCTTAGTCTTCCCAATATTTATAAGCAATCTGTTTTTACATAGCCACTCGTCAATAGTTGCCAGATCATCCAGAATTGCATTTTTCAACTCTGCTTCACTATTGTTTGAGTACTTAAGAGCCGCATCGTCAGCAAAAAGCTCTAGTTCTCCATTAAGATTGAGATGCGCGATATCGTTGATATATAACTTGAACAGATCCGGCCCCAATATTGAACCTTGTGGTACACCCTTTTTTATTATTCCGTTCTGCTTAAAGTATCTCCATTACGTACGAATTGTAATCTTTTTGTTAAGTAAGATTCGAAAAATTTTAACTGAAATTCAGATAGGTTGAGCCATGATAACTTATGAAGTAAGATTGCATGGTCCACGCAATCAAATGCTTTTTGCAAATCAATAAAGAGACACCCAGTAATTCTACTTCCATCGATGCTTAATATGGTTACAAATTCATTCAATGAAAGACATGCTGTAGTTGTACTGGAGTTTTCTTCAAACCCATACTGCTCTGGATGTAAAATGTTGTTATTTTTTATAAAGTTGTTTAATCTCTTTTTAACTACTTTTTCAAACACTTTAGAGAATGAGCACAGTACTGAGATTGGCTTATAGTTCAAGGGGTTTGTCTTATCTCCACTTTTATATATTGGCGAGACTGTGGCCTTTTTTAAACATTCCGGAAATATACTAGTTTGAAACGAAATATTTACAAACTTTACCAAGATTGGTGCTATTCTATCTACAAATTTCTTAAGAATTTTTATGGATATGCCGTCATGACCAGTTGCAGCACATGATTCCAAGGAATTTATGATCTCATTAATTTCTATTAAGTTTGTTGGGTTTAAGTTGAAATTTGAGTGATTATTCCAAGGGAATCCACTAAAATAGTTATGGTCTATATTTACGGTAGGTATATTAAGACCATCAGTCACGGTTAAAAACGTTTTGTTCATGATCTCAGCAATTTCCTGTGGTTCGAAGAAGTCTTTACTATTTTGTTTGACAACATTTAACGTACTTTTACAATTTTGCAGGTTTGCGTTGGTCATAACACTCTTATACACAGACCAAAGTTTTCTTGGGTTCGTCGGATCTTTTGAAATTTGTTCAGAGAAGAAAGTTGATTTTGCCTTTTAAATTAATATTTTAACTCTATCTCTGTGTATTTTATACAAGTTAGCGACACGTGCATTTTCAGAGTATTTTTTTTGTATTTATAATAAGAATCTTCGAAATAACTTTCATCATTTTGACAATTTCATCCGTGATCCAAGCATTTTTTTTTTTGAAATTCTTTAATGGAATAATGCGGGTATACTTTTTGATTAGTTGACTTAGAACTACAACAGTTTGGTCTAGAGTTTGGTGAGTACTTACATCGTAGTTCAGAACAATTTTTGAATTATTAATTATCTCTCTGATGGGTTTTAGATCTACACTCATAACTAACATCTCATGATCAGACAAATGAGTGTCTGTTACATGAAGATGGTATTGAAAGTTAACGGTATAAAGTGATCTATAACAGTTTTACACAATATTCCAACCCTCGTGGCAAATTCGGTAGTGCACTTATTACAGATTACAAATCCATTGCTCAATAGTGTATGCCTATAGCTCCTAACATCCCTATTGTTTTTATCTAATAAATTTAAATTAAAGTCACCTACTATAAATGAACGTTTGTAAATAGACGTTAATTCATCCATTTTTTTATTGAAGTCATCAAATTTAGTTGAATGTGCCTTATAGCAAGCTATTATATTAATATTATGTTTAAGTAACTTTATTCCTAAAAAACTTGACTGAAAATATTCCTCTTCAAATAATAACGTGCTGCTGATTGAATTAGATGCAAAAATTGCAACACCACCATACCCGTTTGCTCTATTTGCATAATATGCAGTAAACCCTGGCAAATTATAAAATTTGTTTTCTTCTTTTTTGAGTCAAATTAGCAAATTATAAAATTTGTTTTCTTCTTTTTTGAGCCAAATTTCGGTAAACACAACAATGTGGAAATCGCAATTATATGTAGCTATTAAAGATTCAATATCATATAGCTTTCACGTAGATTTTGTATATTGAAGTAAATAATATTGAAATTTTTTTTATATATTCGTTATTTTTTTTTGTACTGACACTGTATTATGCTTAGCTCTCATCTCATTTTCAATATTAATCGTACCCATTATGTTTTATTATATAAAAAATATGTACAAAAAGTACAAAAATAAAACATGTGGTTTGAAATGAATATGAATACGTGAGATAGAAAGAGTTGGTTGCAGTGTTTCTATCATCAACCATATTTAAGTTTTCAGTAGTTTTAGGTTGTTTTTTTATTGTCTTGTGTTTTTTAGTTAAAAACATAAAAATTAAAATTAAATTAAAAAGTGTTAGAGTTAAGAAATAAATTTCAAATTTAAAATATAAGTTAACTAAAATATTGAAATTAAAATTATTTGTGTTTAAAATATTAATGTTATACAAATTATATGCAAGAAAAAACATTGGTGTTAGATATAATTGTGTTTTTGTTTCAATGGAAAAAGAATTTTTATTAATATAGTATATAAAATAATTAAGTTTAAAAGAAAAATTGTAAAAATATATATTAAATTAAATATTACTAACTAGCTGTTGGCCCGTCACAGAATGACGGAAGGTCAACTGAAAGAAAAACTTTTTCTAATTAAGAACTATTTTTAATTTCATTATGTACATTATGTTAAAACTATGTTAAATAAAATTCTAACCGTTACATTTTGTATAATGCGTATTATGCTTCGATTCTAGTAATAGATACACAAAAAATAAATAAATGACTCATATAATTTCTTGTTGTATCTTCAAAACTTGATGACGATTAGGTAGTCTACTTTTTGTATGTTTCGTATTTTATAAAATGTTAGGGCCATTAGTTCAAATCCCTTCTTGGTATAATTTTTTTTTTTAGTTTCAATTAATATTTTTTTTCATTTAAGTGCGCACTTGCTTAAATTAAATAAATTAATAAAAGATTTTAAATTTTTTTAAAGGTTTATTTTGTTTCAATAATGATCTATTTTTCCATCTATTAATGTTTTGTATATATATTTTTAATGTTGTTATACATTCTATATTGTTTCCTTTGTTTAGATTCAAATCAAAATACTTGTTTGAAGGCTAACGTTCTATAATGTATCTACTCAACATGCTAAATAATGTATCTATTTATTTGTACGTAAAATTGTTTTAAATAAATGTTGATTTTTGAATAGAGTTTTGCATTATCTAATGCAAATTATAAATTTTATTTGAAATTTTTTTAATATAACTAACCTAACTAAGTTTAAATAAAATTTATTTTGTTTGGTTTCTATGGTGCATTGAACTCAGGGTATTGTATATTCGAATCCACCTTCCCAACCGTTAGTCGTTACATAATTTTTTTCCAACTTTTTAAATATATAAATAATTAAAAGGTTATGAAGGAAGGGTTGAGGGATGGATAAGAGAGAGTTGAGAGCGAGATGAGGGGAAACTTTGAAATTACTTTAATACATTGCTTGGTTTACTTCCTTAAGCAAACCAAACAATGCATCGCGTAAATTGGGCTTTCGCCCTTATTTCAGATTTTCACTGAAAATTATTAAGACTTACTACACATATGTTCCTGTGAAGCATTGTCTTCTTAATTTTTATTTACTAAATGTCTTACTATTTATTTAAAATTTCCAGAAAATCTTCTGTGATTTTTAAAACTGAAATGAAATTATTCATAAACTAATAAATAAATTTTATTTCAAAAAACATTTTTTTTTTTTTATTAAAAATAAATAAAATATTTTTTGGCCTGCTTATGATAATTTATGATATTTTATTTTCTAAAATAAAACACATCAAACAAAACATTAATATTTTATTTTTTTATAATTGAACACATCCAACAAAACACATTTAATTGAATGCGCTTGTTACACCTCATTCTAGACAAATATATTAATAAATTAATAATAATAATAAATAATTGTAAGGTATATGATAAATAAAACTTGAAATTTCTTTTACAATTCGTTATTACGTTTTGTACTGACCTTGTACTGTTAGATTTAAGAAATAAATTTCAAATTTAAAATGTAAATTAGCTAAAATATTGAATTTAAAATTATTTGTGTTTAAAATATTAATTTTATACAAAATATATGTAAGAAAAATCAAAATTAAATTAAAAAGTGTTAGATTTGAGAAATAAATTTCAAATTTAAAATGTAAATGAGCTAAAATATTGAAATTAAAATTATTTGTGTTTAAAATATACCAATTATATGTAAGAAGAAACCTTAGTGTTAGATATAATTGTGTTTTTGTTTCAATGAAAAAAAAATTTTTTTTAATATGGTATATAAAAAAATAATTAAGTTTAAAAGAAAAAATTGTAAAAATATATATTAAATTAAATATTACTAATTGTAAAGTATATGAATGATATAATTGTGTTTTTGTGTCATTAATAAAAAATCTTACACTTGCTAATCCATTTCTACTAATCAAAGTAATATAATAAAATTTAGGTGAACATTTTCTGAATGTTATTGATATCATTATAAGAATATATTTTATAGACCTTACTTCCATCCTTTTGGCGAAGAAAAATCTGGCGCAAAGATATTGTAAGTTTTTGGATGTTTTAATGTTTTTTGCTGCTCTATAGAGATCAGCCTGAAATGGTGTAAGATGATGTAGAAACAAAATTTGCTTATTTGCCTCACCTATATTAAATTCATGCGAAAATAGTTGTTTAAAATTTTTTTTTACGTCCATAAACTCTTTTTTTTGATTCACCTAATTAAAATGCTGATACAAAATTTTCAATAAAATTCTTTTAATCGTTTAAGCAAATAAAATGTACAGAAAACTTTAAGGCGTCGTCTTGAAAAACGGGTTAATCGAACTTAATCCTAAAACTTTTTGCAGCCTCTCTTTTGGACTGCAAAATCAAATTGTAAAATTACTTTATTCCAACCAAATTTATACAACTAATGCCGGTTACTAAAAGGAAAATTTGTGCAAAATTTCAAGTCACTCGGTCAAACCGTTTTGCCTCGACATCCAAAAAACGAAAAAGCTTCAAACGGCTCTTGAGCCGCAACTCGTTGACTTATAAAAATGTGGCATAGTCTATATCACCCCCGGGCTCTCAGAACTATTCCTTTCAAATTTTGTGACAATCGGACCAGTGGTTTCACGTGAATCCTGGACAAACAAACAAACAAATTTTCTCCTTTATATATTAGACAAGCAGATTTACCCGGCGTTGCCGGGAGCGTGCAAATTGTAAAAAAAAAAAGTTTCAGCCAATTTTTTGAAGTACTACTTTGGTTGAAAAGCAAGCCTGAAAAAAATATTTATATGGAGTTCCGTTAACCCATTGTGGCCGAACAGCTTTTTATGTGTTTTTTCGTTACTTTTCTATAAATTAGAAATGCTTTAACCTATTGACTTCAAATTTTGTAAATGTGTTTCTCTTTGAGAATGGAGTTCACGCCCACAGACATGGTATTAGTTAAGCCATGCCGACCCGACGGTTGTTCAAAAAAAAATTTGGATTCTTTATTAGCTTTATTTTTATTATTATTAATTTTATCTCATTCAGCTTTTGCACTATTTGTGACTATTTAAGGAGAGCAAAAAAATTTATCTTAATAATTAAGTGAGCTTTTAGAATAAAGATTCACTTGCGTAATACCAAACACTTCATGGCGTTGTCGTGGAAAACGGGTTAATAAAACTTTTTGCAGCCCCTCTTTTAGACTGCAAAATCAACCTGTAAAATTGGACACAAATCGGTAACACAAAATTTTTGACTCGGCATCAAAAACATTGAAACAGCTTGATTGCGCTCTCAAAAACCTTAACAAAAACGGGTTAACCGATTTCAACAAAAATTTGTGTCAGCCTCTCTTTTCGACTGCAAAATCACCCTGTGAAATTGGACACAAATCGGAAACACAAAATTTTTGGAATCCCAACACGCCGAAATGAATTAATTTATTCGAAATAAATTTATGCAACTCATTCCATTCTCATTCAAAAAAACGAAAAAGCTTAAAACGGCTCTGGAGCCGCAACCTTTTGACTTTTAAAAATGTGACATAGTCTTTGTCATCCCCGGGCTCTCAGAATTATTCCTTTAAAATTTTGTGACACTCGGACCAGTTGTTTTCACGTGAATCCTGGACAAACAGACAAACAAATAAACAAACAAACAAATTTTCTTCTTTATATATTAGATAATTATAATATGAAAAGTTTCAAGTGAAATTTAATAAATTTGTTAAAAAATTGCTAGAATAATCCCTAAAAAACTCGTAATTTATTACATTTTAAAATTAACATGTACACCATTCTTGTGTTAACTTTTTTTAATAACATCAAGTTAAATTGAAACTCCATTGAGAGGTTAAAAGGGTATACTAAATTTGCCATTATGTCATTACATATTCTAAGTAAATAGTAGTTTACTTGAATTGCCAGCGTTTGAATAAAATATAGTCGATGGTTTAGAAAAGGTTTAAAAATCTGCTTTTCAACTTATATTTTGTTTTGTTACTTAGCTGAAAGTTCTATTACGCTCTTCCTCGATTTTTTATGATTTTATGAGAGAAATGTAGGTTTCTTTCTTGGAAAAACTGTTTTAAAATACTATGTATTCAAGCATAATATAAACGAACTTGAATTTTTGTTTTATTTTTAGATTTTATTTGAAAAAAACTGCAATTTTACACTGAAATCTTTTTTTAAAAAGCAACAACGGCAAAGTAGATAAAAAATAAAAACTTACGAAAAAATGTAGAGAAGGAAAATGTTACGTTATTTAAATTTAAATATATTATTATTCGGATTCTTTATTAGCTTTATTTTTATTATTATTAATATTATCTCATTTTGCTTTTGAACTATTTGAGACTATTTGAGAGCAAAATAATTAGTCTTATTAATTACGTGACCTTTTGGAATAAAGGTTAACTTGCGTTAATACCAAAAATTTGAAAATTTCATTGAATCTTTGTGCAAAACGCGTAAACAGGTCAAAACCAAATTAATCCTGTGGGTTTTTATAATTAAAATGCTGATACCAAATTTCAATAAAATTCTTTTAATCGTTTAAGCAAATAAAATGTATAGAAAACTTTATGGCGTCGTCGTGGACCTTAACTAAAACTTTTTGCAGCCTCTCTTTTGGACTGCAAAATTATTCTGTAAAGTTGGACACAGATCGGAAACACAATTTGTGTTTTGGTCCCGCAAGGGCGAAATGTGTTAATTTGTTCCAACCAAATTTATATAACTAATTCCAGTTGCTAAGAGGAACATTTGTGCATAATTTCAAGTCAATTGATCGAACCGTTTTGACTCGAAAAAACCTTGGTTTTTGCGTGAATCCTGGACAAACAAACAAACTAATTTTTATTATATATTAGTTAATTTTGTTGTTGTTGTTGTTGTTGTTGTTATTATTATTATTATTATTGTTGATATTTTTAGCATTTGTAATATAATTAATACTATTGTTGTTATTATTGTTATTATTATTATTAATATCAATGTTGTTATTTTTATTTACTGATTTTTTGTTTTTACTCCATATTTTTCACAGATATTTATTTAATATACTGTTGGTTTTAGTTCCAGGATTTGCTGAAGCGAATTCTACTTTTACCAATTTTTTGTTACTAAAATTTGAATGTAATAAATTTTTTGAATTTGTTGATGTTGAAATTTCATTTATTGAATCCGATGATGTTTTTGTTTCGGTAATCCCTAAACGGTCCTCTGAAATTCATTTGAATTAGACACTGTTTTTTTGTTAGTTTCATTAATATGAAGCTGTAATTACTAATAGCCGATTTTATTCTTAAACATGCTCAGTTTTCTAAGATAAAACGCACGAAATTTTGCTAAAAGTATCAGGGCACTCGTCAAGGTTAAGCTTAAGCCTATCATTTGCTACGATTCAATTAATACATTTAACTACTTTCTCCTTGTTACACTCACTACTTTTATGTTTTTGGAGGCAATTACAGCATGTTTCCTCATTTTCAAATAACATCGAATCATGGAAGCACTCTCAAGGCATCAAATACTTTACAACGTTCCCAACCAATTGAAATTTTTTCATTTTCAATGACTTTCGGAAATGATTTCCTTTTGAGTTATGTTACATTTTTGGTTACTCAATGGTTTAATAACCAAAGGTACTTTTTTTTCATTTTAGGTACATTATTTTTGCTTACATACATATTTTGTTTTACGATTTCGGAGAAGAACGAATTTGAACCTATTTTTGTTTAATTTAATTTACACTTATGTAGGTAGTTTGATCACTTAGTTCATAGCTTTTTGATAATGTATTGTTCATAGTAGCATTCAGTTTTTCACTTTCTGTTTTGAAGAAATCACTAATCTTAGAAAATTTTTTGAATTCTTTTTGTTGCACACTTTTTATACTTTCCAAGCGCTCGATATATCTGTCTTCAATAGCTTTTAGTAGTTGCATTTCTAATTGATTTTTTTTTCGTGCACTCTCAAATTAGTGCTTATATTCATTCAGAAAGTAATTACTTTTTTTCACTTCACATTCAATTTTATGTAGAACCATGTCTACATTATGTATATATAAAATACATTCATCACATATAAATTTAACATTTTTGTTTGAATCTAATTGAAGCCTGTTCTAGCCCTCGGCATTTAGACGGACAGTGAAAAATTTTCCCGCACACGCCGTCGCATCTAATGATGCCGTTTCTATTCTAATTTTTGAGCAATATTTCCGAAAATCAGCGATACCTATTCGTTATAGGAACAACTGTTTAAAATATTACTCAATATATGATTTTTATATTTTGTTTTTTATTTCTGCCGCGATTTAAAACACATCCGAACGCGTTGAGTGTTAATTAGTTTTTTCTTTTTTTTTGTTAAGTTCAATTAACCCATTTTCCACGACGACGCCATGAAGTTTTCTATACATTTTATTTGCTTAAACGATTAAATGAATTCTATTGAAAATTTTGTAGAACCATTTTAATTATAAAAGCCCACCGGGTTAATTTCGTTTTGACCTGTTTATGCTATTTTCACAAAGATTCAATGAAATTTTCAAATTTTTGATATAAGCGCAAGTTAACCTTTATTCCAAAAGCTCACTTAATTAATAAGACTATTTTTGTTCCTTAAATAGGAAATAGTTAAAAGCTAAATGAGATAATATTAATAATAATAAAAATAAAGCTAATAAGAAATCCGAATAAAAATATCTTTTAAATTAAATAACATAATTTTCCTCTCCTCATCGTAAGTCTTTGTTTTATATCAAATTCGCTGTTGTTGTTTTTTAAAAATAGATTTCAGTGTAAAATTGCGATTTTTTTTCTAATAAAATCTAAAAATCAAAAAATTCAATATATTATTCGTATATATTATGATTAAATACATAGTAACACATTTAAAACATTTTTTCCACAAAAGAAGTTTACATTTCTCTCATAAAATCTTATAAAAACGAGGAAGAGCGCAGTAAAACTTTCAGGTAAGTACAAAACAAAATATAAGTTGAAAAGCAGATTTTTAAATCTTTTCTAAATAATGTATTCTATTATTTTTTTCAATATTGTTCGAGCGATTTTTCAACAAATTTACCAAATTTCACTTGAAACTTTTCATAATTAATTTAGGAATTTTTAATTTATTAATTTACTTTTTTTTTGTTTTATATAATTAAACTCAAAATTATTCGAAAGAAATATTAATTTGTAATGGTATAAATATAAATGTTTATATAATTTGATGGTTTTTAATGTTAATTAAAACCATTAATGCTTTCCTTAACTTTTTTATCACAAAATTTAGTAATCAAAATATGTAATAAATGTATTTTTAAAATACAATTACAAATTTAGAACTTTTCATATAATTCATATAAATATAAAAATAAATTTTACAACTTAAGTATCATACACAATTTCTTAATTATATATTACCCATAGTAATAATTCAATAAAATATAGATATAATAAAAATTAAAAAAAAAAAAAAATTTCATCGTTTATTAAAAAAATATTTAATTTTTAATTTTTAATATGTAATAAATAAAATGTTTTATAGTAAAATTCTTAGCTTTTTAACAATATAAAAGTGTTAAATAAAAACGGAAATAGGAAATAGTTTCTATCTTTACTAATTTCGAACATATGCTTTTGGGTTTGGGAGTAGTTTGGGTTGTACGCGAACCGCTATTCCAATTCATCCAAAATTTCACGTACACAAAACAAATGAGAAGAAACACATGTGCCCCAAATATAACGTTATATCTTCTTTGGTTTCGAAATTATACTCGTTTGGCCTCAATTCGATTAAAAGCTTCTAGAATCCGAACTCATTGTCCAAACTCGACCGGAACCAATACCGAAAATTTTCATAAATAAATTTGATCAAAATAGCGTCATTAGTTTTTGAGTTATGGTGTTTTTAAGATATATAGTTGTTAGTCCTTGAACTTTTCAAAGGTTCCAGAACCCGAAACCATGGGTTTCAGACCATATGGGATCTCACCCATATGCAGTCCCCGTCATACGTTTAATACTAGTTAACCTTTGTACACAATCGGAACGTTTTATCTTAATTTAGATTCTATTTTTATTAATTTCGATAATAAGCTTTAAAACCTTGGCAGATCTAATAGAGTTACCTCAACCACCAATCCAATTGATCATAAATTAAGGGAACACGTAGGAAATAGTAAAGAACACCGTTGTTCCAAATTTGAAGTTTCTACATGTGTTTGAAGTTACTGCCATTATTATTTTCGAAAATATGGTTTAAGGTCTTCGAAACTATGTGGATGGTCCCCGACCCACTACTACAATTGATTCCAACATTCGAGGACATTAAGGGAATAGGAAGGGAAACCCTGGAACCAAATCTAAGATCTAGAATCCGAACACATGCCCCGATCACGACCGCACGCAATCCCCGCCATAGTCTCGTTACTAGTAACCTTCAGCACAAATTTCATGAAGATAGCGCCATTAGTTGTTGAGTTATCCTTATTTTTTTTATATGTTCGTTAGCCCATAGAATGATTAAAAGGTCCATAATCCAAACATATGGGCCGATTTCGTCCATATGCAATCCCCGCAGTGCGTTAAGTTCTAGTAACCTACAGTTCAAATTACATCAAGATAGCTCCATTATTTTTTGAGTTATCGTGCCTACGGACGGACATGGCTATATCGACTCAGCAGGTCACGCTGATCAAAAATATATGTACCTTTCCATATCAAGCTCACTTCCTTTAGGTGGTTACAAAAACCATACCAAAGTTAATATACCCTTTTCCTATTTCATAGTTGTAGAGTATAAAAAATAGACAAAATATATTTATTGAAAATAGAATAAAGAACATGATAACAACAAAAATTACAAAATTACATAAATCAGAAAACAGAAAATTATACAGAAACTAAAGAATTAGGTATTATAAAAAACTATGCCGGCCTTAGACAATTAAAGCAAAAAAATTTTGAAAATATCCTTTAACCAATAGTTCATGAAAACAACATTGAAAGACGATTCAAATTTTCAGATCAAAATAATACTACTCTGGACAATAATTCTTTGCATACTTCCAATAACATCATTAACAATGATAGTGGAAGAATTGAAATCTCAAATGGGATATGTCGAAATAAAGGTCCACGAAATAGAAATTGTGAGTAATTTTGACATAACCCTTAGTATTATGAACCCATCTGAAATTTATTGTAAGTCGATAATTTAGAAATAATAGCTTCT
This sequence comes from Dolichopus griseipennis, assembly GCA_963082915.1. NCBI lineage: Eukaryota > Metazoa > Arthropoda > Insecta > Diptera > Dolichopodidae > Dolichopus > Dolichopus griseipennis. The sequence goes on along the minus strand of OY720441.1, from coordinate 249,103,316 downwards.
TAAAAATTAGAAAGCAATAAAATATTTTCATTACAAAAGTTAGAAAACCTTAGGAATAAAATAAAAACAATAATTACTCTCATGTCTAAAAGAGGACTTATAAATTTTGTAGGCTCTGCAACTAAAAGGTTATTCGGAAATATCGATGACAAAGAGTGGCAAAGTGTTGAAAATCACCTAAAAATGATGGAAGAAAATAGTCATAACTTAATAGAAAAGGCTAACAAACAAATTAATTCAATAAAACATTAGAACTATCTAATTATCTCTAGTATCAGACCGTAAAGAAATTGTAGATAAATTAAATAACATTAAAAAAAACAGAAAATGAGATTATTGAACAAGTTGAACATATTCATGAAAACATTGCATCAGAAAGAAAAAATATACTTCATCAAAATATCTTAAGTAATGATGAAATTACTAGTTACGACATCGACATTAAAAAATTAATAAACATTAGATAAGGGAAGCTTAATTTTCCAATGATACTATTCATTTTACCAATAAAATCCCTACTAACAGGTCAATTTTTTATAAAAAGCAGCCTTATTCCGATTCCTAATTTAGAAAATCTGGAAATAAATCAAGACAATACTTATACAAATGAAGATAATGAATCTCTCAAAGAACTAAAAGTAAAAATTGTAATTTAATTAAAGTAAATAGAGAAGAAAAAATACATAGAATTAGACGATAATATTGCAATTTATATTGTAATTAAAAAAAATTTAAGTATATATTTTATTGTTAGTAAATCAGTGCAGAAAAATATATTAAGATTCACCCCACACAATGAAAGAATATGCGCTATGAGAGTTAAAGGAAAATTCAACAACATAACAATAATATCAGCATATGCGCCAACCGAAGAAGCGGATGACATAGCGAAGGAGGAATTTTATTTAAAACTAAGTGCGGTATGTGAAAAAGTACCCAACTACGATACGACAATTATACTAGGAGATTTCAATGCAAAAATAGGAAAAGAAGAAGAAACACAGAAAATAGCTGGCAAATATTCTCTACACGATGAAACCAGCGAAAATGGACATCTCCTTCTACAATTCGCAAATGAAAACGCCTTAAAAATCAAAAGTACATCATTTGAGAGGAAAAATATATATAAAGGTACATGAAAAATTCCAGGTTCGAATAGGACAAACCAGATAGACCATGTACTAATCTCATTAAGGTGGTCATCATCAATAATTGACATAAGAAGCTACAGAGGGGCAAACTGTGACAGTGATCACTATCTAGTCAAAGAATATCGAACGTTCCGAAAAGTAGAGGATTACGTAGAATTAAGTGGGATAGTGATAAATTAAGAAATGATGAGATAATTAAACTGTTTCAAAATGAGATAAGAAGTTGTATACCTGAAAATGATAGTAGGATTGAAGATATAAACATAGACGATGAGTAGAGAAGAATAGAAACTGCCATAACTGCAAGTGCAAGAAATACCATTGGTGAGAAACAACAACAAAGAGACTCCGAATGGTTTGATAATGAATGCAGAGAAGCCATAAACATTAAAAATGAAGCTCATAAAAAACTGCTACAAAGATGTACCAGATCAAACATGGAAAATTATAAAGAAAAACGAAAAATAGCTACAAAAATATGTAAACAAAAGAAAAGGGTATTCCTCAAAAATAAAATTTTAAAAATACAGGAGGAAAATAATTGCGGTAACGTTAAAAAATTCTATAACAACATCAATAGACAAACTAAGAGCTTCCAACCAAGATTAACATCATGCAAAGATAAAGAAGGTAACTTATTAAATGAAGAGCAAAAAATTATAGACAGATGGGCCGAATATTATAAAGAAACGCTAAATAAAACACATCAACAATGTCAAACAGAAAACAATATCATATACACAGCCGAATTCCTTGTAAATGAACCCACATTAAATGATGTCAAGAATGCCATAAAGAAATTGAAAAATAACAAAGCACCGGGGGAAGATTCGATAACATCTGAATTATTGTGTAACGGGGGGGAGTATCTACATAAAACGATACACAGATTAGTATGTGCAATATGGCTTAATGAAACAATACCAAAAAAATGGCGAACAAGTCTACTGAAGCCAATACATAAGAAGGGAGATAGATCGAATTGCAATAACTATAGGGGTATTATGTTACTAAATTCGGCGTACAAAATACTATCAAATATATTATATGAAAAAATTGAACCGTATGCTGAAGAAATACTTGGTGAATATCAATGCGGATTCCGTAAACAACGATCTACTATCGACCAAATATATTTACTAAAACAAAACATGGAGAAATGCTATGAATTTGGGCAAGATCTACATATTTTATTTATTGACTATAAGCAGGCCTTCGATAGCATAAATAGAAACAAAATAGCATATTCACTGATTCAATTAGGTGTGCCCCGCAAATTAGTAAATCTGACAATGCAAACTATGTGCAAATCGCGAGCAAAAGTTCTGATACAAAATACTGCTTCGGTGGAATTTGAGATAAAATCGGGAGTTCGGCAAAGCGACGCGCTGTCAGCGCTGCTGTTCAACATGGTCTTAGAGCAAGCAGTAGGCAAAATTGAGAAGGGTGGTAACATTTTCACAAAATCTTACCAAATTATAGCCTACGCTGATGATATTGCAATTGTAGCTAAGAACTATAGGACATTGGTAGAAATATTTGTGACATTAGAAGAAAGTACAAGAGAACTAGGTCTGGAAATTAACGAAAACAAAACAAAATATATGAGAATGTCCAATAGATCAAATCAGAGAAACCCGCAAAATATTACCATCAACGATTTTAATTTTGAAGGTGTCGCAAACTTTATTTATCTTAGTGTACTAATAAAAAATGACAACAGTATGCACTCATGCATACAAGAGAGAATAAACGCAGGAAACAGAAGCTATTATATTAATAAAAAACTATTGCAATCAAGAATCCTTACAAGGCAAATAAAACTTGTAATTTATAAAACAATAATAAAGCCAATAGTAACATATGGATGTGAATGCTGAACGCTTACACTGAAAGATGAAGAATAGCTACGTATATTTGAAAGAAAAATTATCCGAAAAATCTTTGGTCCAATAAGATTAGAAAACGGAGAATATCAAAGAAGAAGTAATGAAAACATCAATAACATAATTAATGGCGAAGATATTGTAAAGTTTGTAAAGGCACAGCGGCTACGATGGGCAGGGCATATAATAAGAATGAATGAAAATCGCCCTCAACAAAGAATTTTCAAAACCAGACCACTATACAGTAGAGCAAGAGGCAGGCCCAGAACCAGATGGAAAGATAACATCGAGAATGACTGCCGAAAAATGAGCGTGGAAAACTGGCAGAGTTCTGCGCAGGATCGATCTACCTGGAGGAGTATTACGAAGAAGGCTTTAGCTCACCCCGAGCTGTAACGCTAAATGAAGAAGAAGATATATTTTATTTTGTTTCGTAAGCAAAAAAAAATAAAACAAAAAAAAATAAATTTTTTATTAAAAAATTTAAATTTTTCAAGTTCAATTATTACATTTATTGTATGTTAATTAGCATTAAAAAAATGAAATTTAAATTAAAAAAAAACTAGTATTGAAGGTATGGCAGGGACTACATATGGACGCAATCGGAGCATGGTGGTATTTTGAACTTAGAAATACCCTTCACCTATTTGGTTCAAATTTAATGAGATATCCATAAGTCATTTTAAAACCATAAAAGCTTTTATTAGTTTGATCGTAAGACATAGCTAACCAAATTAACTTCATAATACTAAAAACATTTTCTAATTACTTTATGCATTCAAAAATATTAACAATTCTTACTAATTTTTCTATTTAAAAAAATTAAACAACAAATAAACTTGAGATAAATGGATTCGTAAAATGCAATAAAAATTACAAACTTTTTATCAAGTTTAATAAATATTTATACACATCCAGCGATTACATCTCTTCAGGATTTTTAGCTAAAGTGCATTTACTGTTGAATGATTTAGTATCCTTGATTAATTATTTCAATTTTAAATAATTTTTAAAATTATTCTTTTAATTTACTAATTTTTTAATGTTTTATATAATTAAACTCAAAGTTATTATAAAGAAATATTAATTTCTAATATATAAGTTCATATAATTTGATGGTTTTTAATGTTAGTTAAAATCATTAATGCTTTCATTAGCTTTTTATCACAAAATTTATTAATCAAAATATTCAAGAAGTATATTTCTAAAATACAGTAACAAATAAATTTTACAACTTAAGTATCGTACACAATTTCTCAATTATATATTACCTATGGAAATAACTCAATAAAACATAAATATGATATAATAAAAATTAAAAACAAAAAAAATGTCGCCTTTTATAGAAATATTTTTAAAGAAATATTTTGTTTTTAATTTCTAAAATATTATACATAGTATGTTTTATAGTAAGAGTCTTAACCTATTAAAAATATAAAAGTGTTAAATAAGAACGGAAATAGTATATCAAATTTGTTTTTTTTTTCTTTAAATGTTTCGAATTTATTACGATTTAAGGTCTTGGGAGTAGTGGGAGTGGTACGCAGGAAGGAATAAAGGTTTATTTCAATTCATCCAAAATTTCACGTACACAAAACAAATAAGAAGAAACATCTGTGTACCAAATATAAGGTTCCATCTTCTTTGGTTTTCAAATTATACTATTTTGACCTCAATTTGATCTAAAGCTTCTAGAATCCGAACGCGACCAGAACCAATTTCCATAGTACTTTCATTACTAGAATATAAATTTCATCGAAATAATTAGTTTCTGAATTATGATGTTTTTAAGATATGTTTGTAAGCAATTGAATTTTTCAAAGGTTGCAGAAGCTGAAACCATGGTACATTTTCGCCCATATGCAGTCCCCGTCATACTTTCAATACTGGTTAACCCTTGAACACAATTGGAACATTCTATATAAGTTACTATTTTATTTAATTTCGATGAGGTTTAAGAGAGTTACCTGAACCACGTCTCAAATTTATTATAAATAAGAAGAACACGTAGGAAATAGTAAAGAACACCCTTGCGCCAAATTTGAAGCTTCTACATTTGTTTGAACATACTAACTTTATTATTTTCGAAAACATGCTTTAAGGTCTTCAAAACTGTGTGAATGGTCCCCGATGCACAATTTCAATTGGTTCCAATTTTCGAGGACACTAAGGGAATAGAAAGGGACACCCAGATACCGAATTAAGGGGTTCTAACTTCTTTGGATTCGGAATTATGCTCGTTTGGCCTAAATTCGATGAAAAAGTTCCAGGATCCGAACCCATGGTCGAATTTCGCCTATATGCAGTCCGCTCCGTTCTTTTAATACTAGTGAACTCTTGTACAGCATATTTTGACGATTTATTAAATGAGCGTAACACCGATATATGTACCAATCAGGTTTTTCTTACGGCTGAACCGTATATTAACGAACCTACTTTAGGTGAAGTAGAAAAAGAAATTAATTTATTGAAAAACAATAAAACGCCCGGTAAAGATGGTATTGTATCAGAAATGATTAAAGGTGGGGGTGCGGGAATGGCCCGACGTATTCATCATTTAATATTAATGATATGGAGGCAGGAAAGGATGCCGGATGATTGGACAGTAGGCGTCATAGTGCCGATACACAAAAAGGGTGATAAAATGGTATGCAATAATTACAGGGGAATATCACTATTAAATAGCGTATACAAAATACTTTCTGGCATTTTATGCACAAAAATGGAATGCTATTATAAAGATATAATTGGCGAATATCAAAGCGGATTTGTAGCTGGTCGCTCTACAACTGATCAAATCTTTAGTCTCAGACAAATAATGGAAAAATGTAGAGAATTTTCCATCCCCACTCATCACATCTTTGTAGATTTTATGAAAGCGTACGACAGCATACAAAGAGGTCCCCTATGGAACGCAATGGTGGAACTGGGAATCCCAAAGAAACTGGTCAACCTGGCAAAAATGACCACTGAAAACAGTAAAAATTGTGTCCGCATTCAAGGTGACCTCTCTGAACCGTTCGAAACAAAAACAGGAGTGAGACAGGGAGATCGGCTAGCGCCAATGTTATTTAATCTGGCACTTGAAAAAATTATCCGTGCATCAGAGATTGAAACAAAACAAACACTTTGGTGTAAATCATCACAAATTCTAGGCTACGCTGATGACCTCGACCTGATAGGCAGAAACATAAATGTTTTAAAAGAAAACTTTATAAAATTACAAGAAAAAGCTGCCCAATTTGGTGTGAAAGTCAATGCAGAGAAAACAAAGTACCTTAAAACTCAAATAACAGCAAGAAATCAACCACATACACAAACAATTGCTGTGGGAGATATGGAATTTGAAAGTGTTAAAGATTTCAAATATTTAGGATCAGTAGTTGACATAGAAGGCTCAAATAATGCAGAAATAGACGAAAGACTGAACGAAAGATTAACTCTGGTATGGTGTTTGTAACCACCTAAAGGAAGCGAGCTAGATATGGAAAAGTATATATATTTGTGATCAGTGTGACCTCCTGAGTCGATATAGCCATGTCCGTCCGTCTGTCCATCCGTATGCACGATAACTCAAAAAATAATGGAGCTATCTTGATGAAATTTTAACTGGAGGTTACTAGGACTGAAAGTACGGCGGGGATTGCATATGGCCGAAACCGGCCCATGGGTTCGGATTCTGGACCTTTTAATCGATCGAAGGGATGACGATCATATATAAAAAATCACAATAACTCAACAACTAATGACGCTTTCTTCATCAAATTTGTGCTGTAGGTTACTAGTAACGAAAATACTTCGGGGATTGCGTAAGTTCGGGATTCAACCATGGGTTCGGAATCTAGAACTTTATGATCAAATTTAGGCCAAACGAGCATAATTCTGAACCCAAAGAAGATAGAACCTCCAAATTTTGTATCAGGGTGTGCCTTCCTATTTCCTTAATTTCTTTGAAATTTGGGCCCCATTGGAGTAGTGGGTCGGGGACCACCCATCCATTTCCGAAGACCTTAAAGCATATCTTTAAAATTAATAAAGATAACAACTTAAAAAAATGTAAAAGCTTCAAATTTGGCACAAGGGTGTTCTTAACTATCCCTTGCGTGTCCCCCTAATTTAGGATCAATTGGAGTGGTGGTACAGTATCTCTCTTAGACCTCTTAAATTTTAAAAGCTTAGAATAGAAATTATTAAAAATAGTAACTTAAAATTAAGATAGAACGTTCCAATTGTGTACAAGGGTTAAATAGTATTGAAAGTATGACGGGTACTGCATATGGGCGAAATCGTACCATAATTTTGGGTTCTGGAAACCTTAAAAAGTTCAAGGGCTAACAAACATATATCTTAAAAACACCATAACTCAAAAAATAATGCCGGTATTTTGATGAAATTTAAACTCTAGGTTACTAATAATGAAAGTACCATTGGAATTGGTTCTGGTCGAATTTGGTCAATGAGTTCGGATTCTAGAAGCTTTTGATCGATTTGAGGCCGAACGAGTATAAATTCGAAGCCAAAGAATATATTCCCTATTTCCTATGTGTCCCCGACATTTGGACTTAATTGTAGTGGTGCAGCTATGTTCAAAGGTACATGCTGCATTTATGTAAAATTTATTATACCCTACACCTATAGAATAGGTAAAGGGGTATATTAACTTTGGTATGGTGTTTGTAACCACCTAAAGGAAGCGAGCTAGATATGGAAAAGTATATATATTTGTGATCAGCGTAACCGCCTTAGTCGATATAGCCATGTCCGTCCGTCCGTCCGTCCGTCCGTCCGTCCGTAGGCACGATAACTCAAAAAATAATGGAGCTATCTTGATGAAATTTTAACTGTAGGTTACTAGGACTGAAAGTACGGCGGGGATTGCATATGGACGAAATCGGCCCATGGGTTCGGATTCTGGACCTTTTAATCGAATTTAGGCCAAACGAGCATAATTCCGAAACCAATGAAGATAGAACCTCCAAATTTAGTATCAGGATGTCACTTCCTATTTCCTAAGTGTCTTGTGAATTTGGGTCCCATTGGAGTAGTGGGTCAGGGACCAGCCACACATTTCCGAAGACCTTAAAGCATATCTTTAAAATTAAGAAAGATAACAACTTGAAAAAAGGTAGAAGCTTCCAATTTGCCACAAGGGTGTTCTTTACTATCTCTTGCGTGCTCCCCTAATTTGGGATCAATTGGAGTGGTGGTTCTGTACCCCTCTCTGACCTACCAAGTTTTAAAGGCTTATAATCGAAATGCCTAAAATTAGTTACTTAAAATTAGGATAGACTGTTCAAATTGTGTACAAGGGTTAACTAGTACTATAAGTACAGCGCGGACTGTATAAGGGCGAAATCAGCCCAACGGTTCGGATTCCGGACCTTTTAATCGGTGTCAGGGCTAACGAACATATATAAAAAAAGTCACGATAACTCAACAACTAATGAGGCTATCTTCATGAAATTTGTGCTGTAGGTTATTGGTAATGAAACTACGGCGGTGATCACGTACGGTGAGGATTGGACAATGGGTTCGGAACATAGAACTTTATGATCGAATTTAGGCCAAACGAGCATAATTCCGGAACCAATGGAGATAGAACCTCCAAATTTGGTATCAGGGTGTCCCTTCCTATTTCGTAAGTGTCCTTGAAATTTGGGTCCCATTGGAGTAGTGGGTCGGGGACCAGCCACTCAGTTCCGAGGACCTTAAAGCATATTTTCGAAATTAATAAAGATAGTAATTTGAAACAAGTGTAGAAGTTGCAAGTTTCGCATATGGGTGTTATTTACTATTTCCTGCTCGTCCCCATAATTTGGGATCAATTGAGGTGGTGGTTCAGTACTTCTCTTAAACCCCTTCAAGTTTTAAAAGCTTATCATCGAAATTAATAAAAATTATAACTTAAAATTAAGATAGAACCTCCAATTGTGTTGGATTAACTAGTATTGAAAGTACGTCGGGGACTACATATGGGTGAAATCGGAACACGGGTTCGGGTTCTGGAACTTTTGATCGTTTGTGTAAATTAAAATTTAATAGTGAGGTAAGTAATAATTTCCAAATAAAAAAATATATAATAGTATATAATATAATAATTCATATTATTACTAATTCGGTAATTATATAAATTCTTTTTTATGTTATTTTATGATTTGTATATATATATATATATATATATATAATATATTTTATATTTATCAAAATAAAAATAATAAAATAGATTTTCAATTTAATAAAAACGAGGAAGAGTGTGGTAGAGTAGACTGTGTCAACTCTGGGATACCCGTATGACCGTTTTATAAACATTATATCATTTATAAACATTAATTTCTTTTGACAAAATTTCAAACATAAAGCTTTATTATAGGTGTAGTGTAATGCTCATATAAAAGAAGAAGTTGTATGGCACCTACTCGAACCCTCTGCAGTAGACCAACCAAATTTTGCAGTAACTTTGGCCATTACACTAAACTATTTTTGGCAAAATTTCAGACACCTAACTTCAATAGGTATAGAGTAATGCTCATATAAAATAAGAAGTTGTATGGCAGCTACTCGAACCCTTTGAAGCAGACCCACCAAATTTTGCAGTAACTTTGGCCAATAAACTAAACTATTTTTGGCAAAATTTCAGACACCCAGCATTAATAGGTATAGAGTAATGCTCATATAAAACAGGAAGTTGTATGGCAGCTATTCGAACTCACTGGAACAGACCAACCAAATTTTGCAGAAACTTTGGCCATAAAACTAAACTACTTTTGCCAAAATTGCAGATACGTAGCTGTAATAGGTACAGAGAAATACTCATATAAAAAAAGAAGTTGTATGGCAGCCACCCGAACCCATGGACCAAAATGGCTGGATTTAAATAGCGATGACGGCTATCGCAAAAAAACGAATTTGCGAAAATTTCAAGATTCTAGCTCCTGTAGTTTTTGAGTTATCGTGCGGACGGACGGACGGACGGACGGACGGACGGACGGACGGACAGACGGAAGGACGGACGGACAGACGGACGGACGGACGGACGGACGGACATACATAGCTAAATCGATTTTTTTTTCGATTCTGATCCGATCCATACACTTGAGTCTATATCTACCCCCCCTCCTTCTCTGCGTCACAAACGTAATGGCAAATTTATTATACCCTTTGCCTATATAGTCATACGGGTATAAAAAATTTATTATTTTATAAAACTTTGCGAATGTACCTACCTAAATATTATACACCTCTATGCATTTATTAACTTATAATTATATATTTTGTATGTATTTAATTAATGAGAAGATGTATATATTACATTTACTTATAAAACAAAATTATTTAAAAAATTTTTTAAGTAAAATGTTTTTCTAAATTACAGTTATTATATTATATTTAATTTTTTTTATGTTTGAATTTGCTTTAAATTAAAGATCTAGCACATTTTATATAAATGAGGGTCTAGAACGGAGTGATAGTGTTCCTTTTATCAAATTTTAAACATTAGTCTCAGGTTCAAATCCTGATGGTTGTGAAAGACACATTTTAATTTTTTAATTTGTTTTTTTTTCATTTTAAATTATTTTTATACCCGTATGACTATATAGTCAAAGGGTATAATAAATTTGCCATTACGTTTGTGACGCAGAGAAGGAGGGGGGGTAGATATAGACTCAAGTGTATGGATCGGATCAGAATCGAAAAATAAATCGATTTAGCTATGTATGTCCGTCCGTCTGTCCGTCCGTCCGTCCGTCCGTCTGTCTGTCCGTCCGTCTGTCCGTCCGTCCGTCCGTCCGCACGATAACTCAAAAACTAAAAGAGCTAGGATCTTGAAATTTTCGCAAATTCGTTTTTTTGCAATAGCCGTCATCGCTATTTAAATCCAGCCATTTTGGTCCATGGGTTCGGGTAGCCGCCATACAACTTCTTTTTTTATATGAGCATTACTCTGTACCTATTACAGCTGCGTGTCTGAAATTTTGCCAAAAGTAGTTTAGTTTTATGGCCAAAGTTTCTGCGAAATTTGGTTGGTCTAGTGGAGTGGGTTCGAGTAGCTGCCATACAACTTCTTACTTTATATGAGCATTACTCTCCACCTAATGAAGCTGAGTGTCTAAAATTTTGCCAAAAACTGTTTAGTGTAATGGCCAAAGTTTCTGCAAAATTTGGTTGGTCTGCTGCAGAGGGTTCGAGTAGCTGCCATACAACTCCTTCTTTTATATGAGCATTACACTACACCTAACAAAGCTGGGTGTCTGAAATTTTGCTAAAAATAGTTTAGTGCAATGGCCAAAGTTACAGCAAAATTTGGTTGGTCTACGGTAGAGGGTTCGAGTAGCTGCCATACAACTCCTTCATTTATATAAGTATTCCACTACACTTAATAAAGCTGTATGTTTGAAAATTTTGTCAAAAGTAATTAACCGGATGATACAATGTATATGTTACGGTCATACGGGTATCCCAGAGTTGACACAGTCTACTCTACTACACTCTTCCTCGTTTTTTTTATAAATTTATATTTATAAATTTATTTTTTATGTTATTCTTTATTATACCCTACACCTATAGAATAGGTAAAAGGGTATATTAACTTTGGTATGGTGTTTGTAACCACCTAAAGGAAGCGAGCTAGATATGGAAAAGTATATATATTTGTGATCAGCGTGACCGCCTTAGTCGATATAGCCATGTCCGTCCGTCCGTCTGTCCGTCCGTCCGTAGGCACGATAACTCAAAAAATAATGGAGCTATCTTGATGAAATTTTAACTGTAGGTTACTAGGACTGAAAGTACGGCGGGGATTGCATATGGGCGAAATCGGCCCATGGGTTCGGATTCTGGACCTTTTAACCGATCGAATGGCTAACAATAACTCAACAACTAATGACGCTATCTTCATAAAATTTCTGCTGTAGGTTACTAGTAATGAAACTACCTCGAGGACTGCGTAAGTTCGGGATTGGATCATGCGTTCGGAACCTAGATTTTTTTGATCGAATTTAGGCCAAACAAGCATAATTCCGAAACTAATAAAGATAGAACCTCCAAATTTGGTATCAGAGTGTCGATTTCGATTTACTTAGTCTCCTTGAAATTTGAGCCCTATTGGAGTAGTGGGTGGGGACCAGCCACTCAGTTCCGAGGACCTTAAAGCATATTTTTGCAATTAATAAAGATAATAACTTGAAACAAAAGTAGAAGCTTCAAATTTAACACATGGATGTTCTTTACTATTTCCTGCGTGTCCCTTTAATTTTGGATCAATTGGAGTGGTGGTTCAGAACTTCTCTTAGACCCACCAATGTGTAAAAGCTTATCATCGAAATTAATAAAACTAGTAACTTAAAATTAAGATAACACGTTCCAATTGTGTACAAGAGTTAACTAGTATTGTAAGTATGACGGGGACTGCGTATGGGCGACTTCGTACCATGGTTCCGGCTTCTGAAACCCTTGCAAAGTTATTTCTAAGTCGGTTGCACCGACTGGCTGTTTCTTTACTTGTACACTATGGTTTTACGACCAAACTAATAACAGCTTTTATTGTTTTAAAATGACTTATGGACTTCCCATTAAATTTGAACCAAATAGGTGTAGGGTATTTCTAAATCGGTTTCACCGACTGACTGTTTCTTTACTTGTTTCTAAATAATATCGAATTCTTATCTTTTATATTTTGTGAAAGATTGTTGTACATATTTATGGATGTATTGTAAATTCGATCAAGTCCAAGTATATTTCTATCTGCTCAAATCTCAGCTGGTTATTTGTTCTTGCGCTATATTTGTGTATTTCATTGTTTTTCAGTAGAGTAGTATTTGACTTTATTTTGTTATTGTTTATATTATGTATGTAAACTACTTGCAATAAGTTTCTATCGTCTTTTAACTTTAGAATATTATAGTTTTTATGAATTTTATTTTTTGATGTTCTGGTGTCGTGCGAATACAAATTTTTGATAGCTTTATTTTGAATTTTTTGTAGTTTATTTAGATTTTTCAAGTAAGTATTTCCCATATTTCAATTCCATAAGTTCTTAGGATTGTCCTTACCATTTCTAAATTTCATTGAGTAATATATGTGGAAATGAGAAGGATTCTGCCAGTAGATTTAAGTAAGTTGGTAACAGCTAACATGTTGGTCAGTTTATTGGTACGCACGCACACATTTTCATTTTTTATAATTTTTAACTTCCTTCTCTCTTTTCGAAGAAACCGTGGCTATGGACGAAGTTAATTAAAAAGTGAAAAGTAAAATTTGTTAAAAGAATAATTTATAACTAAAAGAATTAATTAAAGTTATTATTAAAATACATAATTTGAATTAAACTAAAAGCATTATTTATAAAAGAGTCATTTACTTAAATATATCATTTTTATCATTACTTAAATAATCATTAATCATTAATTTTATTTTTTATATAAACTATAAAACTATTACTAATATTAATTGTTATATATTTCACATTTTAAAACATTTAAAACTAAAAGAACAATTGTGTTATTAATTCAAATACAAAGCCTATTTTAGAATCAAAGGGTAAAAACATATAAAATCATTTATAATTACAAACATTTTTACATGGGGGCTCAACCGGGATGGGTACTACCATCTCTTAATTCTAAAATAATACTTAATTTTTTTTTTAAAAACTATATATTTAACAAACAATTGAATAATAATAATTGAACTTAGTGGACTTAAAAAAAAATTAAAACGAAAAAAAAAAAAATTAAATTTTTTTTAAATATTGAATTCTAATTTACCGTGGAAGGAATTAAAATGGTTATAATAATTTTTTATTATGTGTTAGAACAATAAAAATACATTAAATAAAAAATTTCTTTTGTTTTAAAGAAAAATCTAAATTGAATAAAAAGTAGTACGGAAAGAAACGAAGTAAATACGAGTAGTAACTGTAAATAAATCAAATAAAAAAAAAAACATTTTAAAATTTTCTACAATCTTACAATATTTTTTTTATAAGTAATTATAACATCAATTTTGTGTGCAAAATCATTATATATAATATTTTTCCGCTTTTACAATTTAAAATTATAATATTATAAATATTAAAAGAAACTATATAAGACATCATAAAATATACAAGATTACAAATCAACATAAATAATAAAAAGTGTAATTTATGAAAAATAAAAACAATAAGTATTGCTTAATTTAAATTAAAAAAAAAAAATATTTTTACCTAAAAATAAATACGAACAATTTGTTTTTAATCAAGAGTTTTAATAACATAAAAAAAAAATTAATTTCCCTAAAACTTTATTCTATATTTTAAATATCGAAGTAAATATAATAAAACATCTGTCTCATATGATCAACTAGAAATATTTATTTTGGTAATAAAGTTTAATTTTTTTAAAATATTTAATAAAGAGGTAGTAAACAAGAAACCTGAATTAAAAAAAAATTAATCATAAGGCAAGTAACAAAATTAAATACAGTGGTGAAATAAGGCAAGTACCAAAAAAAAATTTAATAACAAATGCAGGGCTGAAATACACCTTCAATTTAATACTAATTTTAATACGAATTAAATTTTTATTTTATTTAATAATCTTATTTTATTTTATTTTTACAATTGGTTCAAGTACATAGGTACTCTAAATGAAAGAAGAAAAGAAATAAAAGAAGAAAAGAAGTAAAGAAAAAACGAAGAAGATAAAATATTATAAAATAAAATTTAATAAAAAAAAAAAAAAATAAAAAGAAAATAGTTTAATAAATAAAAATATTTGTTGTCTCTTTCTTAAAATATATATATTTTTTATTTATTAGCATTTATTAATTTTTCAACTAAAGTACTAAGGCCGATATTTAAAATTTTTCCAGCTTTAAGGTAAGCCTTATTTAAAAAAAAAAATTTTTTTTTCACAATTGGTTCAAGGCGCAGAACTCTGCAGAAAAGCGATTCAAGCATTGATTTTTCATCAACACATTTTAGTAATACGCGCACTAATAATCACGAGACCAAAATTAATTTTAGTGATGTCGAAAGCGTTATACGCAAATTTAATGGCGACGAAACAATCAGCATAAGCAAATGGATAGAGGAATTTGAGCAATACTCAGAAGTATTTCAGTGGAACGAACTACAAAAATTCCTATTCTGTAAAAGATGTTTATCGGGATCAGCGAAGTTGTAAATTGAATATGAAGCGAAACCATTAAATTACTATAGGTTACGAGCGCTGACGTACATGCACGATTACGCGAAAGAAGGAAAAGGAATGACGAATCATTTCGTGAGTATCTGTACTTTTTGGTTGATATCGCGAGAAGACTCTATCGTTACTTACCTAATTGACGGAATAAAAGACACACCCGCTAATAAAATGGTTCTGTATAGCTCTAAAAATATTTCGCAGTTAAAAGAAAATCTGCTAATATACGAAAAGGTTTGTACAATTGAAAATACAAGATCATCAGCTGATAAAAAAGGGTTTTCAAAATTTAAAACGGAAGTAAACTATTCCGGACACAACGTACCATAACGTACACGAGTTTCATAGTTGTACCCAGAAAGACAAAGGTCCAAAGTGTTTTGGGTGCAATAAATTTAGGCACAAGAGATCAAATTGTACAGAGAGACCTACTCCCAAAACAATAACTAATCTTGTTAACAGAACTCAACCTTCAAGCTCTGCACATATAATGCAAACGACGAAAACCCATATGAATATTAAAGTTACAATAAATAATATTATTGTTGACTCTCTTGTAGATACCAGCAGTGACATTTGTGTCTTAAAGGAGTACTATTTTAAATTGATCAATACGAATCATAATTCGAGCTGCTCTAAAATTATGATATATGGTCTAGGTTCAAATGTACTCAGACGAGGCTCATGTAAAACTAACATTTCAATCGATGATGATATTTATAAAAATATTGAAGTTCATGCCGTTAACGATTGTTACATGAAACCAGATATGATAATAGGAATGGACTTGTTGAGACAAGCAACTATAACCATAACTAATGAAGAAATCAAAATAAAGAAAACTGAATTTCAAACAATTGAAAGGGTCGACCAGAACAACAACAGTGGATCAGACTGTTTCTTAGCCCAGATTAAAGCTGACGAAGAAGTGAGGGAGTTCGAAGACATTCTCGGTTTGAACAGTCTAAAAAAGGATGATTTCACTGCAGTAGTAACGATGATCAAAAATTATGTTCCAAAAACTCCAAACCAGTCACCAATGCAAATGAAAATAGTGACTATTGACAATGAACCGGTCTACCGACCACCTCGAAGATTTCCCCCGCATGAAATGAAAGTAATCGAAGATCAAATTCAACAGTGGTTGGAAGATAGCATTATCAGGGAAAAACCATCTGATTACGCGAGTCAAATAGTATTGGTCAAGAAAAAGGATGCTTCCTATAGGTTGTGTGTGGACTACAGAGGCATAAATAAGAAAATCATCAAAGACAGATACCCGCTGCCAAATATCGAGGAACAAATTGTAAAGTTGCAACCATCAAAATTTTTTTCATCGCTAGATCTCGAAAATTGTTTTTTTCATGTATCTATCGAAAACGAGAGTAGAAAATTTACTTCTTTTGTATGCCATTGCAGACAGTACGAATTTAATAAAGTTCCATTTGGGTTATGTAACACACCAAGCGTTTTTCAAAAGTACATAAGCTTTGTCCTGAAAGATTTAATTTTACAAGGAATAGTTGTGGTTTATGTGGACGATATTATTATCCCATCAAATACAATCGAGGAAGGAATTGAACGACTAAAAATCGTACTTGAAGTACCTGCAAATAATGGACTAAGAATAAAATGGAAAAAGCAGAAACCCAAAGCACTTAGCAGAAACCCAATAGTAATGACTATTCAAGAGGGTAGCGATTTGTTATCCATGGCACAACGCAGTGACAAATTCCTGGGGACAATAATAGAGATCTTAAAAGAAAAATCGTACAAGGACTACTTAATGCATAATGGTATACTTTGTAAAAATTTCAATAATAAAATTTTGTTTGTCGTTGCTATGAAGAACCAAATTATTAAGGAAGTTCACGAAGAAGGACATTTTCACTTTAGGAAAATGAAAGAAACAATCGAGAAAGAATTTTACATCCCAGATTTGGAACAAAGGTTTAAGAAGCACATCGATAATTGTGTCCGAAAAGAAAACTGGTAAAACAGAAGGCCTTCTACAACCCATCCCAAAAGGTGAACGTGCATTCGATACATTCCACGCTGATCACCTAGGTCCGATGACAACAACGAAAAAAAATTACAAATATTTGTTATCAATTGTAGACGGATTTTCGAAATTCGTGTGGTTGTTCCCAACTAAAACACTTAACAGCGAAGAAGTTATCCAAAAATTTGAAGTATTAGTAGAAACCTTTGGGTATCCCGAAAGAATAATTGCCGATAAAAGAAGGGCTTTCATTGCAAACCTATTCCAAGACTACTGCGGAGAACGTGACATTAAGTTACATCTCATTACAGTTGGCCTGCCTCGTGGCAATGGACAGGTAGAAAGGATGCACTCTGAAGTCATAGGAGCCCTTACAAAACTATCGCTTGAAGATGAAGAAAAATGGTACACCTATGTGAAACCCAAACGGCAAATAATTAATTCAACTTTCCAGCATGCTATCAAAACAAAGCCGTTTAGGTTCCTAACTGGACGCGATATGAAAACACAACGAGAAATAAAAATTATGGAAACTATCGAAGATGAGTACATAAACGATTTCGAAGAAAGACGACAAGAACTTCGTGAAAAAGCAAAACAAGACATTGCTAAAATTCAGCAGGAAAATAAAACCCAGTTTGATAGAAAGAGGAAACCAGCAAAACAATATAAATTTGGGGACTTGGTAGCAATAGAAAAGACACAATTTAGCACAGGTCTGAAAATTAAACCCAAGTATTTAGGTCCATACCGCATAGTAGGACTTAAGAAATTCGATCGATATTAGGCTCAAAAGGAAGGAGAACATTATGGACCAAAAGTAACAGAAACTGCAGCTGATAAAATGAAAATGTGGTACACTTCGGATTTAGACGAACATTTATATGAAGACGTAACGTCGGACGAAGATGAAAACTAAATTTCTAAAAGACAACAAAATTTTTCAAAAGTAAAATAGATAACAAATATTCAGGGTCTCAACCGGGATGGATACTTGAATTGAGTGGGATTTAAAAAAAAATTAAAAAGAAAAAAAAAACAAATAAAATTTTTTTAAATATTGAATTCTAATTTACCGTGGAAGGAATTAAAATGGATATAAAATCCGAAAGTGCACCACATTTTCATTTTATGAGCTGCAGTTTCCGTTACTTTTGGTCCATAATGTTCTCCTTCTTTTTGAACCTTATATCGTTCGAACTCCGTTCCTCCTTCTTTCCTTTTAATTTCTCGAAGCTATATAGGCACATTTTTACAAAATTTGTTGAAAATGTGCTAAAAAATTAATGTTAGAAATAATTTTTAAACATTTTGATTTCTTTTTTTTTTCTATTTTTTTTAGGGCCTAAATTTGATCAAAAAGTTCTAGGATCCGAGTCCACATTATGATCTCGACCGTACGTAATCCTTGAAAAGATACTTGTAGTGCTTTCCTTGCTTAATTAATTTAGCTCCCATAAATAATGTTAGGTTATGTTGTTGTATATTTTTCCAGAAAGTTCTGATGATTTGCCTACTTGAAGCTTTGTTGTTAATACTCATATTGATCTCATTATTGTTAAGATTGTTGCTATCGTTACTCTCTTTTGTCGTTTGTTTGATCTTCTTTAGAAAATATTTCTCAATTTCACTCTCGCTTATATAAATAATTCTTTCTCTAAGTACTTTTCTTCCGCATTTATGTAATTTTTCTCACCTCTCTCCAATGACGGTAAAGCACTTATTTCAATTGTTGTTGCTGCATATAATTTAATCGTTTTTTGTAAGTTGTATATTTTAGCATGTAACTTATAATTGGCATGATGCCGTTCCTTAATTACATTTAAACATTTTCTATTTGAACTTCCTAACCTGTTGCGTTTTTGACAAATAATTTTCAGTGTGATTGTACTTTTTGTATATCAGAACTAGAAATTTCTTTTGAAAGATCGTGCTGGTCGGCAATTATTTTATTGTAGTTATTGTATTGATTATCACGTGTATTGTGTATTACAATATTGTTATATGTTGAAGGTGCTCTAGCATGTATATCAACAAGAGCAAACTTTTTTATAAAGTTGTGTTGACCAGCATTACTGTTGTTGTACACTGTTGTTTGCTAGGGATAGTGTTCCAACATTTGATGTATTTGAATACGTTACATTAGAATCAGACCTAAGTAATTAAATTCTTCTCATAAAACTGCACTTCACATACCTACAGCTGGTACTGCTGCTTTTAAAAAAATTTTACTCTGCTGTTTTTATATTTACATATCTGCAATAAAACATAACCTCACAATCTCCGCAACAAATTTTATTTATATCTTGTCGTTAATAAAACTTTAAAAAAAATATTAAATTGCAATCACTCCAATACATCTTAAATTCAGAATAACCCAGAACTCTAAAGTGACAATTTTATATATTTAAATCCTCAAATTAGGATATTAATATTGGAAATTTAAAAAAAATTTTAACCACTGTGTAAAAAAATAAACTAAAATAAAAAATAATATTTTTCCAATATATACTTTTATTAAAGTAGGAGGCTAGCTAAAACGTAAAAAATAAAAAATTTAAGGTATATCTTGGGAATTTGTTACAGTTTTAATATAAAAGTAAATTACTGGTATAAGAAACAGTTCTTTTAATGCTTGAAAACTTTTAAGCTTAAAATATTAAAACTTTTCTGTAACCAAAAATTGATAGTAGATCTTTTGCATTTAAAAGTGTTTTAATATAAAAGTTAATTGCTGATATGAGAGACAGTTCTTTTTTCTCGTAACCTTAAATATCAGAACTAGAAATTTCTTTTGAAAGATCGTGCTGGTCGGCAATTATTTTATTGTAGTTATTGTATTGATTATTGTATTGAATCATATTTTAAGATTTTAAAATGCTCACATCGAAAAGCTATGGTTTTACATTATCAGAGTGAAGTATCTCAGTTTTCTAAGTTACAAATTTTTAAAGAAACTATGCAAATAAATTAATTTCATTTGTAATTTTTCTATTATTTCTTTTGAAGTTAAAAAAAACAATACTATCTTCTAACGAGGATTGAACCCAGATCTTTTTAAAACCCGTAGCCACTTTCCTAATCTATACCATAATATTTTTATAAATTTATGATCAGATTTCTAATATTAATTAATCACTAAGTGAAAAATAGACTAAAAAACGAGGAAGAGTGTAGTAGAGTAGACTGTGTCAACTCTGGGATACTCTTATGACCGTTATATAAACATTATATCATTATTATTATAAACATTAATTACTTTGGCAAAATTTCAAACATACCAGCTTTATTATGTGTAGTGTAATAGTCATTTAAAAGAAAGAGTTGTATGACAGCTACTCGAACCCTCCGCAGTAGACCAACCAAAATTTTGCAGTAACTTTGGCCATTACACTAAACTATTTTTGGCAAAATTTCAGACACCCAACTTCAATAGGTATAGATTTATGCTAAAGTTTCTGAAAAATTTGGTTGGTCTACTGCAGTAGGTTCGAGTAGTTGCCATACAACTTCATATTTTATATGAGCTATATAGCTATATAAATCGATATGGCTGGATTTAAATAGCGATGACGACTATTGCAAAATAAAGAATTTGCGAAAATTTCAAGATCCTAGCTCCTTTATTTTTTGAGTTATCGTGCGGGCGGACGGACAGACGGACGGACATACATAGCTACACATATATGCATACACTTGACTCTATATCTACCCCCCTCCTTCTTTGCGTCACAAACGTAATGGCAAACTTATTATACCTTTTTTTATTATACCTTTTGACTATATATACGGGTATAAAAACATTATTCGATGTTGAAAATGTAAAATAAACTTTTCAATTATTAGAATGAAATCAAAACATACGACGTACAATTTTTATACGGCAGTAAGTCAATACGTCTGTTTACATATCCGTAAATCGATAAGCGCGTACGGTATTTAATTTATCGAAAAATATTTATTTGAATGTTTTAATTTAGTACCTACAAAAAATATTTTTAATTTCATATTAAAGGTATTTTGAATTAATTTAAATATAAGATATTTTTTTTAATAAATATTTTTTCAATAATATATCAATGTAATGTAATAACAAGTAAAGAAACAGTCAGTCGGTGCAACCGACTTAGAAATACCCTACACCTATTTGGTTCAAATTTAAGGACATATCCAGAAGTCATTTTAACACCATAGAAGCTGTTATTAATTTGATCGTAAGACATAGCTAACCAAATTAACTGTATAATACTAAAAACATTTTCTAATTACCCTATCTATTAAAAAATACTACAAATTCTTACTAATTTATCTATTTAAAAATATTAAAAAACAAACAAACTTGAAATAAATGAAAATATATTTATTCCAATTCAATTACAAAATGAAAAAATTCTAATTATTAAATTTTGTGGTACAAAGATAATCAAAGCATAATATATTTAATAATCCAAATTTTTAAAAATTGCAATTGAAGAGTGCAGGCAAATAACAATCAATGTCAATTTTTTTCGAAAATGCAATATGGGTATCATTGGAAAGGCAAAAATGAGATCTTTCGTTCTATCAACATTAAATAATGTAAAACCAAACGAGATCAAAGTTTTAGCCTGTTCAAAATTTCCTGTACAGGGAAAGAACAATCAATGTCACAGTTTTAATGGAAAAAACAATCAATGTCAGTTTTTTTTTAATATGGCAAATTTTGAATTGTTTTTATTGACTTGACTTGACTATTACAAATAAAAATGTTCTAACGGGAATTTAAAATAACATTTCCCGTTCGAGGCCATAGTTACATGGAATGTGACAAAAATATGGGATTAATAAAACAAAATCTTAAAATAGAATTGCCTGATGAATGGAACGATCATGTTAAATCTTCACGGGTCAAACCCTCGCCCTTTGTCATTATTAAAAGTAAACAAGATATTTTCAAAAACTGGGGCAGTTATTTGGAAAATAATCATTATAAAAAAAAATCTCCATTTGCAACGAGGCCAATTTCTGAAATCTACATAACAAAGGAACACAGTCGGACACTCCAATTAAGAAACACATATAACGGCCCATGGAATTCGTACATAATCAGATATAAAAATACTGGTAACAGTTCACAAAATTTAAAGCCTTCTTACACTAGCCTAATTCCACTTTCATCTGGAAAATATAATGATTTAATGGTACTTAAAGAATTTTGCAGAGACGAAGCGCAGCGGTTTTTTGAAGCACTGCCGCATTCGAATCAAGTTTCGGACACAGACGATAATAATTAAGCAAATCCATACGTTTTAACGTTATAAAAATTTAATAAATAAACTTAATGAATTACTTAATTTGAACTATTTATGTTTTTATTTTTTATTAAATTATTTTTTGTTTGATTATTTTTCCCTAAATTTTTAATATTTGATTGTTTTTTCGTACAAAACTGAATTTTTTTGAAACTAAGTTTTTTTTTTTGTAAATAAAATAAGAAAATATTAAATTATTTTAATTTTTTTGTATTGTATTTCTTTAAGAATAGGATAAACATTAATTATGAAGCTTGTTTACAGACACTTTCAGAACATTTTTATACGCAAGAAGTCTTTGAAAATATTAATTGAATTTTCTCAATTTCTAAAAAAAGTGACGTTGATTGTTATTTGCCTGCACTCTTCAATTATTTTAAATGGTTAGTTTATATACCTAATAGAAAAGCTTATAAACGCAAAATATGCAATAAATGTATTTTTAAAATACAATTAAAAATTTACACCTTTTCATATAATTCATTTAAATATAAAAATAAATTTTACATAAATGCAGCAAGTACCTTTGAACATAGCTGAACCACTACAATTAAGTCTAGATTTCGGAGACACATAGGACATAGGAAATATATTCTTTGGCTTCGAAATTAAACTCGACCACAACCAATTCCCATGGTACTTTCATTACTAGTAACCTACCGTTAAATTTCATCAAAATACCGGCATTATTTTTTGAGTTATGGTGTTTGTAAGATATGTGTTTGTTAGTCCTTGAACTTTTCAAGGGTTCCAGGACCCGAAATTATGGTTCGATTTCGCCCATATGCAGTCCCGTCATACTTTCAATACTAGTTAACCCTTGTACACAATTGGAACGCTCTATCTTAATTTTAAGTTACTAGTTTTATTAATTTCGATGATAAGCTTTTACACATTGGGGGGTCTAAGAGAGGTTCTGAACCACCACTCCAATTGATCCCAAATTAGGGGGGCACGGAAGAAATAGTAAAGAACACCCTTGTGGCAAATTGGAAGCTTCTACATTTGTTTCAAGTTACTATCTTTATTAATTTCGAAAATATGCTTTAAGGGCCTAAGAACTGAGTGGCTGGTCCCCGATCCACTACTCCAATGGGGCCCAAATTTCAAAGACACTTACGAAATAGGAAGGGACACCCTGATACCAAATTTGGAGGTTCTATCTTCATTGGTTTCGGAATTATGCTCGTTTGGCCTAAATTCGATCAAAAAGTTCTAAGTTCCGAACCCATTGTCCAATCCTCACCGTACGTAATCACCGCCGTAGTTTCGCTGCCAATAACCTACAGCACAAATTTCATGAAGATAGCCTCATTAGTTGTTGAGTTATCGTGATTTTTTATATATGTTCCTTAGCCCTGACATCGATTAAAAGGTCCGGAATCCGAACCGTTGGGCTGATTTCGCCCTTATATAGTCCGCGCTGTACTTATAGTACTAGTTAACCCTTGTACACAATTTGAACGGTCTATCCTAATTTTAAGTAACTATTTTTAGTAATTTCGGTTATAAGCCTTTAAAACTTGGGAGGTCTGAGAGGGGTACAGAACCACCACTCCAATTGATCCCAAATTAGGGGAACACGCAAGAGATAGTAAAGAACACCCTTGTGGCAAATTGGAAGCTTCTACATTTTTTCAAGTTGTTATCTTTATTAATTTTAAAGATATGCTTTAAGGTCTTCGGAAATGTGTGGCTGGTCCCCGACCCACTACTCCAATAGGACCTAAATTCACAAGACACTTAGGAAATAGGAAGGGACACCCTGATACTAAATTTGGAGGTTCTATCTTCATTGGTTTCGGAATTATGCTCGTTTGGCCTACATTCGATCAAAAAGTTCTAGGTTCCGAACCCATGGTCCAATCCCGACCTTACGCAATTCCCGAAGTAGTTTCATTACTAGTAACCTACAGCACAAATTTGATGAAGATAGCGTCATTAGTTGTTCAGTTATCGTGATTTTTTATATTTGTTCGTTAGCCCTGAAACCGATTAAAAGGTCCAGAATCCGAACCCATGGGCCGATTTCGCCCATATGCAATCCCCGCCGTACTTTCAGTCCTAGTAACCTACAGTTAAAATTTCATCAAGATAGCTCTATTATTTTTTGAGTTATCGTGCCTACGGACGGACGGACGGACGGACGGACGGACGGACATGGCTATATCGACTAAGGCGGTCACGCTGATCACAAATATATATACTTTTCCATATCTAGCTCGCTTCCTTTAGGTGGTTACAAACACCATACCAAAGTTAATATACCCCTTTACCTATTCTATAGGTGTAGGGTATAAAAAACCTTACATTTTTAGGTAAAATTTAATTCTTTGGCAAAAAGTGTAAAGTTTATTATAATTAAAATTGAACCGAGTTCGTTATAAATGAAAACTACTGTATAAACCAAATCGATTGCTTTCTTTTCGAACAGAACTCATTTTTTTTCCACTGGAATTTCAATTCTTGTTTACTTTTTTATGATAAAGAAAAAACAAAAACAAAACAAAAATTTTGAAAAAATTTAAAATTCCTTGTTTATTGAACATTAGTTTGATTGAGCTGCGAGTTACGTTAAAAATTAATTACATTTACATAGAAAGTCGGCGCATAATATTACAGTCATAAGCCTCAACTTTTAACCGCGTGACCGTTAAATTCAAATTTGCGTTAAATAAGAGATGGGTTTTCACCTGAAAAAACGCAATATTCTAAAAAAAATTATGATTGATACAAAAAAAGTGTTTCTTTTGGTTGTTGATTCATTAAACTTGGTCAAATAGTTTACCTTGAAGAGGGATGTTTATAATTGTATGGGAAAAAATAAGCCGATTAAATATTTTGATTTAGATATAATTATATTTAGATAATTTTAAATTATTAATTCTTATTTATGTTTTCTGATAATGTTATAAACCATTATCTTAACATAACGATAATTAATAGTGGTGATGAATATAATTTAAATTATTCTAATAAGTTTATTGTAGTGCACCAAAACATAAGAAGTCTAAGACAAAACTTTGATTTACTTGTGTCAAATCATGAATCATTTGTTTCGTTTCCAGATTTTATATTTAATTCAGAAATATGAATTTCTAATAGTGACCTTTGTTATTTTAAAAACAAGCGATGTTTATGTTGTTATTACAATCTTACAAGCTCAGATATTATAAAAATTAGTTGTGTTGTTGATAATACATTTTGTATGGTTATGTGTCTGTAAAGATTTCATGCACAGTATTAATATTTTTATAAATGAATTTTTTAAACAATTGGAAAATGAAAGGCCAAAAATCTTATTATTGTAGGAGATTTTAATTTAGAATTACTAAGAGAAAGTGAGAATGTTTCAAATTGCTTAGCGTCTTTAAGCAACACGCGAGAATATATTATAAAAAATTGAATTGTTATTTAAAATTTGAATTTGGAATGAAATTTTTATTGGTAATGATATTTCTAGAGCATATGACCTTTTGGCTAAAAATTTGAAGGATTATATTTCAATTTTGAGTGTGCCAATAATTATAAAAAAGATTAAAACCCTGGATTAAACGTTATTTGGTGAACAAAAATAATTTTAACAAGTAAAGAAACAGTCAGTCGAAGAAATACCCTACACCTATTTGGTTCAAATTTAATGGGAAGTTCATAAGTCATTTTAAAACCATAAAAGATTTTATTAATTTGTTCTTAAGACATGGCCAGCCAAATTAGCTTTATAGTACTATAAAATATTTTCTAATTACTTTATCTATTCAAAAATATTCCAAATTCTTACTAATTTATCTATTTAAAAATGTCAAAAACCAAAAAAATGTGAAATAAATGAAAATATATTTATTTCGACTCAATTACAAAAGTTAAAAAATTTGAATCATTAAATTTTGTGATAAAAAGCTAATCAAAGCATAATATATTTAATAATTCAAATTTTTCAAATCGATCAAAAGCTTCTATAATCCGAACTCATTAACCAAACTCGACCAGAACCAATTCTCATGATACTTTCAATACTAGTAACCTACAGTTTAAATTTCTTCAAAATAGCGGCATCATTTTTTGAGTTATGCTATTTTTAAGATATATGTTTGTTAGCCCTTGAACTTTTCAAAGGTTCCAGAACCCGAAACCATGGTTCGATTTCGCCCATATGCAGTCCGCGCTGTATTTTAAATACAAGTGAACCCTTGTACACAATTAGAACGTTCTATCTTAATTTTAAGTTACTATTTTAAATAATTTCGGTTATAAGCTTTTAAACCTTGGTAGGTCTAAGAGGGGTACTGAACCACCACTCCATTTGATCCTAATTTAGAGGGCCACACAAATAGTAAAGAACATCCTTGTGCCAAATTTGAAGCCTCTACATTTGTTTCAAGTTGCTATCTTTACTAATTTTATAGATATGCTTTAAGGTCTTCGGAAATGTGTGGCTGGTCACCGACCCACTACTCCAAAAATCAAGTACAAAAATCAAGTACAAAAATCAAGAACACTAAAGAAATAGGAATGGATACCTTGATACCAAATTTGGAGGTTCTATCTTCATTTGTTTCGGAATTATGCTCGTTTGCCCTAAATTCGATCAAAAAGTTCTAGGTTCCGAACCCATGGTCGAATCTCCCAGTATACTTATATGACCCTTACCGACCCAGGATACCTACTTTATTCTTTATTCTTAATGAAACAAAATGAAGACTATCATAAAAATTTTTATTCACAGCAAGTAGTAATACAAAATCTGTTAATGCAAAAAGTAGTAGAAAGCGTAAAATGCATTCCGAATTGTGTACAAAGGTTAACTATATATTTAATAATTCAAATTTTTCAAAATTGCAATTATTTTAAATTGTTAATTTATGTACCTATTAGAAAAGCTTATAAACGCAAAATATGCTATAAATATCTTTCTAAAGTACAATTACAATTTTAGAACTTTTTATATAATTCATTTAAATATAAAAATAAATTTTACATAAATGCAGCAAGTACCTTTGAATATAGCTTAAGTATTGTACACAATGTCTTAATTATATATCACCTTTGGTAATGATGCAATAAAATGTATGATATGATTAACATTAAAAAAAAGGAATTTAACCGTTTATTAAAAAAATATTTTATTTTTAATTTATAAAATATTATACAAAATATATTTTATGGTAAAATTCTTAGCCTAAAAATATAAAAGTGTTAAATATAAACGGAAATAGGAAAGAACCCTCGTGTATCAAATTTAAAGTTTCTATCTTCTTGAATTTCGAATATAAGATTTTTAGTTTTGGGATTTCTTAGGAGGCATCTGAACAAACACTACAGTTAAGTCTAAATTTCGGGGACACATAAGAAATAGGAAATATATTCTTTGGCTTCGAAATTATACTCGTTTGGTCTTAGATCGATCAAAAGCTTCTAGAATCCGAACTCAATATCCGAACTCGACCAGAACCAATTTCCATGGTACTTTCATTATTAGTAACCTAGAGTTTAAATTTCATCAAAAAAGGGGCATTTTTTTTTGAGTTATACTGCTTTTAAGAATTATGTTCGTCAGCCTTTGAACTTTTAAAGGTTCCAGAACCCGAAGCCATGGTACGATTTCGCCCATATGCAATCCCCGTCATACTTTCAATACTAGTTAACCCTTATACACAATTGGAACGTTCTATCTTAATTTGAAGTTAATATTTTTATGAATTTCGATGATGCTTTTAAACCTTGGGGGGTGTAAGAAGGGTTCTGAACCACCACTCTGATTGATCCAAAATTAGGAGAACGCACAGGAAATAGTAAAGAGCACACATGTACTAAATTTGAAACTTCTAAATTTGTTTGAAGTTACTATCTTTACTAATTTCGAAAATATGCTTTAAGGTCTTTGAAACTGTGTGGCTGGTCCCCAACCCACTACTCCAATTGGTGCTAAATTCCAAGGATACTAAGGAAATAGAAAGAGACACCCTGATGCCAAGTTTGGAGGTTCTATATCTAAGGAGGTCACGCTGATCACAAATATATATATTTTTCCATATCTAGCTCGCTTCCTTTAGGTGGTTACAAACACCATACCAAAGTTAATATACCCCTTTACCTATTCTATAGGTGTAGGGTATAAAAATAAGTTAGGTAAAAAATGTTCTAAACTAACACAAAAACATGGACTTAGGATCCAATATAAAAGAGTTTGCAATAAGGTAAAAAGGAAAGGTAAAATACAAAAAGATTATTTTTATAAAAATTAATTTAGTAAACATACAGGTAATCTAAAGGGGAATGGCAAGTAATCAATAATTCTCGCAAATTTGCTCTTACAATTGCCAGTGTACATCACCTCTTTTGTATGGGTGAGTTGTAAGAAAAAGTTTTTGGGTTTGAACAAATATCTGAATATCGGTTATGATAGATAATAAAATATTCTCTTAAAGATTAGAAAATTAATGATATTTGACATACTTCCTTACATTATTCATAAAAATGTTAACTTTGGTATTTTTCCTGATTTATTAAAATTCATTGTTGTTATTCCTTTGTTTAAAAAATTGAATAGGAAGAATATGAATAATTACAGACCAGTTTGTCTTCTTCTTTTGTAACTAAGGTTTTTGAAAAAATTATTAAGAACAGAATTTTAGCTTTTCTAAATAAAACAACTTTCATCAGTACTCACCAATTTGGTTTTAGAAGTAACTTATCTACAGAGAAAGCGTTGTTAAAATTTTGTTCTGAAATTGGATAAGAGTAAATATACTGCAGGTCTGTTTGTAGATATAAAAAAAGCTTTCGATATAGTTGACCGTAAGCTTTTGCTTGAAAAAATAGAAGGGGGGTTATGCTAAAATGGTTTACTAGATATTTAAGTCTTAAATGTATAAAAGTTAAAATAGGAGATAAACTGTCGATCAAAAAATATATCAGACAAGGAGCTGAGAGATCTCTACAGGGCTCTATTTTGGGACCTATTATATTTTTGATTTACATAGATGCTCTACTTATATTAAAATTTAAAACAATTTAACTGCCTTTAAAGACGATTTAGGATGTGCGTATGGATTAAAAACCTAGATTATCTTAATTTGGGAAATCAACTATGATTAAAACCTGCTGCGAAATTGGTTTGCGCTTCACAAATTAATAATTAGTGATAAAACTAAAATTAAGTTCTATAATCTGTCTTCACAAAATAAAACAAAAGTTCAAGTTAGGTCTCATGTCCCAGAATGTAAAAGATTTAAATTAAACTAAAAGTACTGTATGTGTAAAGATAGTCGTTTGTTTAATAGTCATGTAGTATGCAATAAATATTGTTTTGCTATATAAGTAGTTGAACATTTAAAGTCGTAAGGATAAAATGTAATAAAAATTTCATATACTTTTTCGTTATTTAAGGAAACAAATATTTTGTCGGTATGTCATATATATTGTTACAAAGTTCTAAAAATTTTTATACCCGTATGACTATATAGTCAAAGGGTATAATAAATTTTCCATTACGTTTGTGACGCAGAGAAGGAGGGGGGGGGGTAGATATAGACTCCAGTGTATGGATCGGATCAGAATCGAAAAATAAATCGATTTAGCGATGTATGTCCGTCCGTCCGTCCGTCATCACGATAACTCAAAAAAATAAAAGAGCTAGGATTACGAAATTTTCACAAATTCGTTTTTATGCAAAACCGGAATCGCTTTTTAAATCCAGCCATTTTGGTTCATGGGTTCGGGTAGCTGCCATACAACTTCTTTTTATGTATGAGTATTTCTCTGTACCTATTGCAGCTGTGTGTCTGAAATTTTGCCAAAAGTAGTTTAACTTTATGGCCAAAGTTTCTGCAAAATTTGGTTGGTCTACTACAGAGGGTTCGAGTAGCTGCCATACAACTCCTTCTTTTATATGAGCTTTACACTACACCTGTGACCTGATGAAGCTGGGTGTCTGAAATTTTGCAAAACATAGTTTAGTGTAATGGCCAAAGTTACTGCAAAGTTTGGTTGGTCTACTGCTGAGGGTTCGAGTAGCTGCCATACAACTCCTTCTTTTATATGAGCTTTACACTACACCTGATGAAGCTGGGTGTCTGAAATTTTGCAAAACATAGTTTAGTGTAATGGCCAAAGTTACTGCAAAGTTTGGTTGGTCTACTGCTGAGGATTCGAGTAGCTGCCATACAACTCCTTCTTTTATATGAGGATTACACTACAACAAATGAAGGTGGGTGTCTGAAATTTTGCCAAAAATAGTTTAGTGTAATGGCCAAAGTTAATGCAAAATTTGGTTGGTCTACTACAAAGGGTAACCTAATAAAGCTCAATATTTTAAATTTTGCCAAAAGTAATTAACCGCATGATATAATGTATATGTTACGGTCATGCGGGTATCCCAGAGTTGACACAGTCTACTCTAGATAAGGATACTGGACAAGTTGACGATTTGCATAATATAATAATTTGATTTGTTAAATACCCAAATTGAACATTAATATTTATTGAGATAATATTTTTTTATTCTTTTAAATGTTGTTAATTTTTGCTTTTAATTTTTATAATAGAAATTTTTTTTTAATTTTGATTTTTATAACCTACTGATTTTTAAATAGGAAAAGGTTATATTAACTTTGGTATGGTGTTTGTGATAACCTAAATATGGAAAAGTATATATATTTGCGATCAGCGTGACCTCCTGAGTCAATATAGCCATGTCCGTACGTCCGGCTGTTTAAATTACTAACCCTATGTAGAATTTGAAATAAATGGGATTAGGCTATTTTGAATGTTTTGTATGGTATTTGGTATTAATTTTTATAGCCTACACCTGTGAAATAGGAAAGGGTATATTAACTTTGTTATGGTGTTTGTAACCACCTAAATGAAACGAGCTAAATATGAAAAAGTATATATATTTGTAATCAACACGGCCTCCTGAATCGATATAGCCATGTCCGTTCGTCCGTCCGTAGGCACGATAACTCAAAAAATAATGGAGTTATCTTGATGAAATTTTAACTGTAGGTTACTAGAACTTAAAGTAAGACGGGGATTGCATATGGACGAAATCGGGCCATGTTCTAAGGGCTAACGAACATATGAAAAAAATCAGTATAATTCAAAAACAAATTTTGATAGCCATGAGACTATAGTCCTTGAAATTTAGGATAAACTGTAGTAGTGGATCGGGAACCATCCACACAATTCCGAAAACGTTATATCATATCTTCGAAAATATAAAAGATATTAACTTCAAACAAATGTAGAATCGTCAAATTTGGCACAAGGGTGTTCTTTAATTTTTCTTCGTGTTCCCCTAATTTATGATCAACTGGAGTCGTAGTTCAGGAACCTCTATTAGACCTTTCAAGGCTTAAAAGCTTATCATCGAAATCAATAAAAATAGTAACTTAAAATTAAGATAGAACGTTCCAATTGTCTACAAAAGTTAACTAGCATTGAAAGATTGGCGGGGACTACGTATGGGCAAAATCGGACAATGGTTTCTGATTTTAGGACCTTTAAAAAGTTAAAGGACTAACAAACAGATATCTAAAAAGCTCCATAACTCAACAACAGCTAGGTTATTAATAATAAGAGTACCGCGGAGATTGCATATGGTTAAGATCGGACAATGGGTTCGGATTCTGGAAGTTTTTGATTGCATTGAGGCATGACGGGTACAGTATTGAAACCAAAGAAAATAGAATCCTTGTGTGACCCCGAAATATAGACTTACTTGTAGTGGTGGTTCAGATGCGTCCTAAGAAATCCCATAACTATAAAGCTTATCTTCGAAATTCGTAAAGATAGAAACTTTAAATTTGATACACTTGGGTTCTTTCCTATTTCTGTTCTAATTTAACATATTTATATTTTTATAAGGCTAAGAATTTGACCATAAAACATATTTTTGCATTATATTTTATAAATAAAAAACAAAATATATTTTTAATAAAAGATTAAATTTCTTTTTTTTAATTTTTATTATATATTTTATTGAATTATTACCATAGGTAATAATATATAACTATGAAATTGTGTACGGTAGTTAAGGTGTGTTGCTGCATGTATGTAAAAATATTTTTCATATTCAAATGAATTATATGAAAAGTTCTAAATTTGTCATTGTGTTTAAGAAATACATTTATGGCATATTTTGCTTTTATAAGTTTTCCTAATAGGTACATAAACAAACAACTTAAAATAATTGCAATTTTAATAAATTTGAATTATTAAATATATTAATGCTTTGATTAGATTTTTATCACAAAATTTAATAATTTAAATTTAATAAATAAATATTTTGAATTGAAGCTATGTATTACGATCAAACTAATAAAAGCTTTTGTGGTTTTAAAATGACTTATAGACTTGTCATTAAATTTGAACCAAGTAGGTGTTGAATATTTCTAAGTCGGTTGGAACAAATGTCTGTTTCTTTACTTGGTTTATATAAGTTAAACGAAATTACCGTTTATAAAAATGAAAATTTAAAATAAAAGAAAAAAAAATTCTTTTTATTTAATATTTAACTTTATTCTTCTAGTTCTAGTTTAATAATATAATAAATTCTTATAATATTACCAGTATTTATACTTGGCAAAGTAGTTCAAATATTCAAAATTAATTTCATTTCCTTATTAAAAATCATAACTCAATTTCGAAATATGTTTTTTTAGTTAATTAGTTTACAATAAAATTTAATATTTCCATATTTCGAAATCTTGAAACAAAGAGATGTTTACTTTACAAAAATCTATAATTTAAAATAATTTAATTCAGTACAAATTATTACAAAGATAAGTAATTGCAAAGAAATGCTATTTTCATAAAAATCAATACAAAATAATTTATAACAAGAAATGCTTACTTTATAAAAGTAAACAAGGGATAAAAAAAAACCAAGGGTTTTTAAAAAAGCACATTTTCAAAATTATATTGTATTACATACTGAGTTTAACTTTGGAAATGCTAACTTACTTCTAACAGTAAATTTTTTATTTAAAAGTTGTTATAGCCCTTCAATGGGAAAGGTTGCCAAATTTCTCAAGAATCTAACTTCAACTTCCCCCCCCCCCCCTCCCCCTCATCATCTAATTTTTTAGACTCTAGGAATTAAATTGTGAATTACACAAAAATTTGGAATTTTACTTAGAATTTTATTATCTAAGCAAAAATGGGTAAAAAACATAAAAAAATGAGAGACACTTTCTTCAATTTAAGGAACCCCTTTTAAATTTAAGAAAAACCTTTAATATATGTTAAAATATAATGTTGGACCTTTAAATTTTGTATATTAATAAAAAAAAAAAATTGGACAGGTATTCAAGTTACAGGTGCTTAAAAATAGCATAATTTCAATTTTCGGGCCCTAATAGCTACTAAACATGGGGCTTGACAAAAAAAATTTGTTAATTGACTCCTACTATTTTTTTAGGATCTAACTTCTCCCAAAATTTCAAGACCCTAGCTTAAACCATTGAGAAAATATGTGGGGCCAAAAATTTTGCAAAAATTGAGTTTTATATAATGGTAAATTTTAGTACCGTATGGCAACCCTATACATTTAAACAACATCTTTTTGTAAAGCCTATAAAAGCAGCTCTCTAATACCGTTTTTCGATTGAAAATAAACCTAACAGAACTCTTGTTATATCAATTGAAATTTAGGGCTTTTTTGGAATTTTCAGGGGCTGTAACTTCGTCACCCTTCAAAATTAAGAAAAACCTTTGACACATGTTGA
Organism: Dolichopus griseipennis; assembly: GCA_963082915.1. Taxonomy (NCBI): domain Eukaryota; kingdom Metazoa; phylum Arthropoda; class Insecta; order Diptera; family Dolichopodidae; genus Dolichopus; species Dolichopus griseipennis. The sequence goes on along the minus strand of OY720441.1, from coordinate 249,069,075 downwards.
AACATAATTATAGAGCTTTGAATTTTGTCTATCATTAAAAAAAAATTTGGACAGGTATTCAAGTTACAGGTGTTTAAAAATAGCAAAATTTCAATTTTCGAGCCCTTATAGCTCCTAAATAGGGGGCTTGACAAAAAAATTTTGTTAACCGACTCCTACTAATTTCTAAGTATCTAACTTCTCCCAAAATTTCAAGACCCTAGCTTGAACGGTTCAGAAGATATATGTGGCCAAAAATTTTGCGAAAATTGAGTTTTGCGCAATGTTAAATTTTAGTACCGTATGGCAATCCTAAACATTTGCCTTGTAAAAATTTATAAAGTTTATGAAACCAGCTATCATTTGCCGTTTTCAGATTGAAAATATATGTAACAGAACTCTTGTTATAACAATTCAAATATAGGGCTTTTTCCAACTTTGGGGGGCTGTAGACCCGTAACGGGTGGGGCTACAGAAAAAAATTCTTCTACGAAATTATTTTTTTTGCAAAAACTACCCATGGTTAAAATTTCTTTTCTGTATTTCAAACGGTGTAAAAGTTTTTGTAAACATACGGACGGACGGACGGACGGACGGACGGACGGACAAAGTGAAGCTATATAGGCACATTTTTACAAAATTTTTTGAAAATGTGCTAAAAACTATATATCTATATATATAAAAGCGAAAATTTGTTTGTTTGTTTGTATGTAGCGAATGGACTCCTAAACTGCCCAGCCGATTTTCATGAAAATTTGTATATAGAGGTTTTGGGTACGGAAAGAAATCGTGGCCCAAAAAACGGACCGACAAGTTGGGGCTGTGGTGCAAGTATTTAAGCTTTTTTGTTCTAAAATGAAAACAGTTTGACCGATTAACTTCAAATTTAGTATTCGTGATGCTCTTTGAGAATTAAGTTGACACTATTAACAGTTTTGGAATTTGTTAACCCATGTCGGGCCGACGGTTGGTCAAAAAAAATGTTGGGTCTATTTGTTGTCCAATTTTACGCAGTTCACTTTTAGCTTAAAAGAAAGCCCCAAAAAAAATTTTGTTGAGTTCCATTAACCCATTGCGGCCCAACAGCTTTTTATAGGTTTTTTCAATACTTTACTCTAAATTAGAAACGGTATGACCAATTGAACGGTTTCTTGAACTTGTGTTCGATTCTCTTATCCTGTTTGTATTTAAACATGAATTTATCTGCATCCCCAAATCCGATATGCAGTTTACATTGACTGGAAAATCCAAAGGAGGATTCACCATATTACTATGATTACCTCTTGGGGAAATATATCCATTCGCATTTTGGTTCATGTTTGCATATTTTATACAGTTAGTGTTTTATGAGATATGGTTGATAACCCCATAAGCTCATGTCTGTAGGCACACCTGTCTTTTGGATGAACAGACACATCTCACACCCATTTATATAGCGAGTCGCTTGTTTCAAGGCAGACACCCGCTTGGAGCCGCCAATTCTTGGTGCAGACGCTCCTAAAGCAAGCCTATGTTTTTAATACATAAGACTCGGCCCTCCAAAATCTCGTTGGTTTGTCGATCCTAATTACTCCACCTGGGTTGGATACCAGATCTTCCGGTACGATTACTCGAGGCAACAGGGGGGACCAACGTGAAGGTGAGATTTGACTTGGTGTAGTAGAGGCTAGGCCAACGTACAAGGATACCCGTCAGCTGTAATCGCATACTACACCAATTGATCCTATAGAGCTACCCAAAAGAGACACTCCATAGAACACCCCCCAAGGCGTTAATGAGAGGTATGGCATTCAGTGGCGACTGGAAAAACATTTAAACCACTTAGATTATGCCACATAGATGTAGATTTCATGTGTGCCAAAATTTGAACAAGAAGTGGTCTGAACGAAATGTGCCAAAATTTGAACAAATATGGCAAACGGGCTGGTCTAAAAATAAATGCAGGTAAGACCAAAAGCATGCGTACAGATCACTCCACACATCAGCAAGTTCTACTAGAAGAAAGCCAAATTGAAGAAGTAGAGCAGTTAAATTATTTAGGAAGCATGGTGACATCAAATGGGGGAACAGAAGTTGATGTTGACAGCAGAATAAATAAAGCTAGAGCTGCTTTTGGAACTCTATCAAACATATGGCAGTCAAATAATATAGCACTGCGTACAAAACTAAAAATATTTGAAACAAACGTCAAATCAGAACATTTATACGGCTGTGAAACATGGAAGGTATCCGCCATTATCACCAAAAAGTTGCAGACGTATATAAACCGTTGTCTACGCCGAATCTTAAGGGTTCGTTGGCCGCAAATCATTACCAACACACACCTGTGGCAAAAAACGAATCAAAAGATGATTGAGGTCGAGATCCGAGAGAGAAAATGGCGATGGATCGGACATACCTTGAGGAAGCCAGAAGAAAACATTACAAGGCAAAGTTTTGAGTGGAATCCACAAAGCAGACGACGAGTGGGTAGACCAAGGAAAACATGGAGAATTACTGTTTTGAAAGAGGCAGAAGCGCAACGCAAAACGTGGTTACAGCTAAAAGAAATTGCTAAGGATCGTGAAAGGTGGAAAGGATTTGTTGACGCCCTATGCCCCACCAGGGGTTCTAGGATCCAGTAAGAAAGTAAGTAATGACCAATTGACTTCAAATTTTGTATACGTGATGCTCCTTGAGAATTGAGTTGACACTATTAACAGTTTTGGAATTTGTTAACCAATGTCGGGCCGACGGTTGGTCAAGAGAAATATTGGGTCCAAATTTTGTCCGATTTTACGAAACGCTGCTTTGGCTAAAAAGAAAGCCCCAAAAAAATTATTTATTTTTTATTTATTTTATTTATTCATTCATTTATTCATTCATTTTATTCTTTACACTTCTCATTACTTTCTTAAAACCTAATAACAAATTATATAAAATATAACATATATAGTTACATCAATAATTCAATAATAAAATTACAATAAATCGATAGTTCAATAATATAGTAAATGCAATATTAATTAAAAGAAAATTCAAAAAAACAAAAAAGTACTTAAATAGAATAGAAACTAAGTAAGAATAAAAAAAAAAAAAATAAATGATTAATGACATTTTGTATTTTAGATAAAATAGTTTTAAATGCCATATTATAATTCTTTAATTTGCACAAAATTCCTGAAAAATGGTGGGGTGTACCAATTAAGATATTAAAAATTAATAAGTATCAAAAGAAAGAAAATAAAAACAAAATATAACAAAATAAAAAACTTATTTGCTAAATAGAAGCTCAATCAAAACATTACATCAAGCAAATCTTCAACCTGATCAAAATTAAAATCAAATAACCAATGTTTCAGTGCTTTAATAAATTTGCTAAAAAATCGACATTTTCTTATGTACAAAGGTAATATGTTAAACAAGCGACATGCAAGAATACTATAAAATCTACGATAACACACAGTACGGAAAGTTGGAACATTCACATAGAACATATTATTAGTACGCAAGCGATAAGTACTTGAAAATCTATTATTTAAATATCCAGATCTGATAAAGAACATTTTTAACACTTTGTAATAATACAAATGACGAACGGGCAAAATTTTTGTTTCTTTGAAAAGATGAAAACTATGATGCAAACGTTGTTTTTTACATACTTTTCTTAACACATTCTTCTGTAAAATAAGTATTGGTTGTATCTTGTACCAATGAGCTCCTCCCCAGCATGTAATACCATATTGCAATTTGGATTGGAATAAGCCATAATAGAAAGTCATTAAAACTTCTGTAGAACATAATTCCTGTAAACGAAAAAAACTACATAGGGTGGAGCGAAAATAACTTTTTAGCAATTCTGTATGGGGAGCCCAGCTCATTTTATTGTCAATAGTAACACCTAAATATTTAAACTGTTCCACAATTTCTATGTTAAAACAATTAATACTACAAAAAAGGTTACTATTGAACGAACAAACAGAACTGCTACATGTACAATAATTAAAAGTTAATTTATGCCTTTCACATTCAGGGGCATGATATTTAACTTGCCCAACACAAGGTTTTTTAGGTGGAAGATTGAAAAACATAATTTTTGTTTTAATACTAATTACTAGCATATGATATGCGAACCAATTTCGTAGTATATTTAAATCATGGTTAACATCACAAAACAAATTTAGAGAACTGTCTGATCCATACACGCAACCAAGATCGTCCGCAAAAGCAATTGCCGTACACTTAAATTCTAAATCAAATATAGAATTAATATATATTAAAAAGAGAATTGGCCCCAGTACAGACCCCTGCGGTACCCCATTTTTTATGTACTTTGTATCCGACAGTTTACTTCCAATTTTCACTCTTTGGCATCGTGACTTCAAATAACTGGCAAACCAATCCAGCATAAAGCCCCTGAAACCAGCATTTTCAATTTTTTTAAGCAAAAGTTTATGATTGACCGTGTCAAAGGCTTTTGTAATATCTACGAACAGGCCAGCACTGTATTTACCTTTATCCAAATTTTCATACACTTTGGAGCAAAATTTTAATAACGCATCTTCTGTGGAAATGCCATTTCTAAAGCCAAATTGAGCCGGACTTAAAAATTTTGTCTTATTTAGAAAAGCTATAATCCTGGTTTTTACAATTTTCTCAAAAACCTTTGCTATTGAAGGGATAAGTGAAATTGGTCTGTAATTATTCAGATTCTTGCGTTCCCCTTTTTTGAATAAGGGAATTACGATTGCACACTTAAGGGCATCAGGAAACACACCTGAAAGAATTCTCCTGTTAAAAATATGCGCTAGAATATCACAGATCATTAAATGTATTTTTTTTAAGAAAATATTAGACAAACCATCATGCCCACAGGAATACGTATTTTTTAGTGTTTTTATTGCTTTAACTATTTCGAGAGAAGAAATTGGTTCAAAACCAAAACTAGTATTACTTCTATATTGTTCTAGAGAATTAAAAGTACAATTACAACTACAAGAGTTGGCTTGAGAAATCAAGTTTACAGTAACATCACTAAAATAATCATTAAATAAATTCGCAACTTCTAGTTCATCCTTATAAACATAATCATCTTTTTTCACTACAATAGTATTGCTTTTATTTTTTGGTTTACTTAAAATATTGTTAATCACCTGCCACTCACCTTTAAGATTACCTAAATTTTTTGCAAATTCATTCTTATAAAAATTATTCCTTTGTAACTTAATTTTCGTTTTTAAATTTTTGCTAATTTTTTTATATTTTTTCCGAAGATTATGACTATGTGGTGACCTACTGCATTTTTTACCTAACTTATTTTTTAAATTTATTTCATTTATTAACTTATTATTAATCCACGGTTTTAACCTCTTATATTTGCTGCGTAAAGTAAGAGTTGTGCTACAACTACATATATGTGCCTGCAAAATTTTACTAAAGATGGTATAAGCTTTGGAAATATCATTTTCTACCAGAACTTCTTCCCAAAACTCATACTGTAATCTTAAATTCAATTTTGCATAATCTATTTTCTTTAGTTTTTTGACATTACTGTTTTTATTATTTTTAACTTCAATCAATTTTTTAGTAATTAACCCTATCATACAGTGATCAGTGATATTCAGATCTAAATTAATTTTTTGAATCAATTCGAATCTAGATGATCGAACATAAAAATGGTCAATGCATTTACCCGAAGGTGGACGAGTTGTTTCGTTTATTATGGAAGTTAGCCCATGGGTTGCCAGCAATGTTAAAAGATTTGTTACATCATCATTTACCTTCAATAAATCTAGATTTATGTCACCTACCACGAAAAGATTTTTTGCATTTTCATTAAGTAACAAATTTGAGAATTCATTAAGGAATACACTAAAATGGTGTTTATGAAACCTATATATACATAAGGAGGTAAAATTAACGTCATTGACTGTACACGAAATTTTTAAAATATCAGCACTCTTAAGGTTATAGTTAACCACTACACACTCATAAACATTTTTTACAAAACAACCTACACCACCTGAAACATAATTACCATTTGTACATGCATAAAAGTCATACCCTGGAATGTGAAAATCCGAAATTTCATAATCATAAATCCATATTTCCGAGACAAATAAAAAATCTGGTAGTGATTTAAAACCTTCAAGTTCAGAAATAAGATGGTTGAAATTTTGCCTTAAGCTTCTAATGTTTTGATGGACTAAAACAAAATTATTCAAACAATTACTATTAAAATTTGCAACATTATCAATAGTAGGTAAGGTAAGGTCATTGTTAATAAGATCGTAATCGAAGCTAGAAATATCAAGTAACATTTTAAATATAAAAAATAAAATTAAAAAATCAAGAATTAATTTTTGATAAATCTTCGAATGAACTTATAACAATGGCCTTATCTCCCTCCACTTTTCTAAGGAATATTTTGCAATTATGATACCATAAAAACATAAAATTGTTTTGTTTTTTTAATTTTTTTGCTTCCATATATAAAGCTTTGGTATAATTTGTAAATGCTTCGTTTATGTAGATGCTGCTTTTTTTTTTTGTACCAAAAGTAGATGTGTTGAGTTTTTCTACATTCGAAGATTTTGCCTTAATAATTTTTTCCTTTGTATCATAAGAATTAAAATCCACACATAACACTTCTTTATTTTTCATTTTAGCATTTTTTAATGTTTTAACATAACAATTACTAATTTCATTCACATCAATGCTTAATTGCAAACAATCAGAAAAAACTTTCTCGGTTTTGATGAGTTCCGTTAACCCATTGCGGCCCAACAGCTTTTTATAGGTTTTTTCAATACTTTACTCTAAATTAGAAACGGTTCGACCAATTCTCTTCAAATTTTGTATACGTGCTCAGCAGTGAGAATTGAGTTGACACTATTAACAGACTTGGAATTGGTTAACCCATGCCGGCCCGACGATTGGCAAAAAAAAGATTTGGAAGCAAATTACGTCCAATTTTGCGCAATACCGCTTTGCCCAAAGAGAAAGTTAGTTGCCCAAAGAAAGTTCCATCAACCCATTGGAGCGCAGTGGATTTTTATTGATTTTTGTGTTACTTAACTATAAATCAGAAACGATTTGACCGGTTGACTTCAAATTTTATACGCGTGAAGCAACTTGAAAATGGAGTTGAGTCTGTTAACAGTCGGTCCTACGATTGGTCAAAAAAGATGTTTGGAAGTAAATTACGTATTTGGAAAGTGGTTTGTACTGCTTTGAATTACAGAAAGTTTCAAAAATTACTAGAATAATCCTTGAAAAATCGTTTTAAAAAAATTGCTTTCATACATTTTAAAATTTAAGGTAAACCGTGTGAAATTTTTGTGTTAACTTTTTGCAGTATCATCAACTTCAATTAAACCTCCGTTGAGAGGCGCAGCAACGCGCATCGGGTATTAGCTAGTATTTAATAAAAAATACATTAATATAACAACATAAACAAATACAAAATATAAACAAATAATTTTATTGAATAATATAACTCACAGATATAGAATACTATTAACTCAAATACAAAGTATTACGATATAAACAAAAATAGAATTTTATCTATTGAAAATCTAAGACGTTTTTAAATGTTATAAGGTCTTGTACTATCTCATGGATTAGTTGAATGTGAAATGCATTAAGATCAATTCAAGTACAATATATAATATTACTCCTCTGTTCTAAAATGTATAGACAGGCTTATTACAAAAATCAAAAAAAAAAATTTAAAAGTCTAAATATAATATAGTCAAAATTACGTAAGTCAAGATAACTTCGACATTGAAAAGTGACTTCTTATATTGAAACCAAATTTTTTTTTTCTACTATTTTTTTAACAGCTGAATGGAATAGAACTGATTAGAGGGTTGATTTTCAGTAGAAGGGCTGGGTTTCGAATCCCATAGTGAAAGTGAAAGAATTTTTATTGAACACCTCACGACATTAGAAATTAATAATCCTATATGAAAACAAATAATATAATCGAATTTTATAAATCACAGATTCAGGAATATTCCTTTGTAACTCAAATATATAAAGCTGTTTCTACCAGATGCGTAAAACTACTCAATCACTCACTGACCTCGTATCAAAAATATTAAGCACTTCTAGATGTGGAAGAGACTTGCGGTAAAAACCATTTGATAGAATTTGGCGTGTAACCATCCAGAAAATTCTGACGTTTAAACTTTTCGATTTCAAAGGAGTCTTTTTAGACCTTTATAAGTTATATGGGGATTTCATTAATAATACCCTAATGTCTTCATGTGGGGTTCCACTGATTCAGGTCGCCCTACTTGGGTGCTGAGATCGTTTATAAGCCTTTACTATAAATTTAAACAATTTTTTTTTGGGGATGATGGATCGCCCTTACCCCTTACTATAAAAGTCAGCGATATACTATAATGTGGGTATCATTAAAAAGATCTTTGCAAGCACGACAACTTTTGTTTGGGAGTGATTGTTCAAGATCGCTCTGTTTGGGCATGGAGACCGCTTTTATATATATATAAATATGTGAGCTATCATTGAAAAGGTATTAGTCAGCTTTATAACTTTTGTTTGGAGATAGTTTTAGGTCGCTCTGCTTGGGGGCTGAGATAGTTTTTAGGGCCTTACTATAAGTTTCCTGATCTAGGATAATAAAAAAAAAAAAAATATAGGGTCATTTATCTTTATACGTTCGTTTTTTATTTTTAATTTTTTTTTGTTTTGATATAAAAATGTTCCCTTAAGAAGAAAATAACTTAAGAAAATTAAATTCAAAAGGTTTTCTGCATTTGTTGGATATAATTTTTATAGGTTTTTAAAAAAGCACATTTTCAAAATTATATTGTATTACATACTGAGTTTAACTTTGGAAATATTTACTTGGAAATAGTTACTACTGACTTATAAAATTTACTGCTAACAGTAAATTTTTTATTTAAAAGTTGTTATAGCCCTTCAATGGGAAAGGTTGCCAAATTTCTCAAGAATCTAACTTCAACTTCCCCCCCCCCCCTCCCCCTCATCATCTAATTTTTTAGACTCTAGGAATTAAATTGTGAATTACACAAAAATTTGGAATTTTACTTAGAATTTTATTATCTAAGCTAAAATGGGTAAAACTGAGAGACACTTTCTTCAATTTAAGGAACCCCTTTTAAATATAAGAAAAACCTTTAATATATGTTAAAATATAATGTTGGACCTTTAAATTTTGTATATTAATAAAAAAAAAAATTGGACAGGTATTAAAGTTACAGGTGCTTAAAAATGGCATAATTCCAATTTTCGAGCCCTTATAGCTCCTAAACAGGGGGCTTGACAAAAAAATTTTGTTAACTGACTCGTACTATTTTTTTAGGATCTAACTTCTCCCAAAATTTCAAGATCCTAGCTTGAACCGTTTAGAAGATATGTGGGGCTAAAAATTTTGCAAAAATTGAGTTTTATATAATGGTGAATTTTAGTACCGTATGGCAACCCTATACATTTAAACAACATCTTTTTGTAAAGCCTATAAAAGCAGCTCTCTAATACCGTTTTTCGATTGAAAATAAACCTAACAGAACCCTTGTTATATCAATTTAAATATAGGGCTTTTTTGGAATTTTCAGGAGCTGTAACTTCGTCACCCTTCAAAATTAAGAAAAACCTTACACACATGTTGAAATATAATTATAGGGCTTTGAATTTTGTCTATCATTAAAAAAAAATTTGGACAGGTATTCAAGTTACAGGTGTTTAAAAATAGCAAAATTTCAATTTTCGAGCCCTTATAGCTCCTAAATAGGGGGCTTGACAAAAAAATTTTGTTAACCAACTCCTTCTAATTTCTAAGTATCTAACTTCTCCCAAAATTTCAAGACCCTAGTTTGAACGGTTCAGAAGATATATGTGGCCAAAAATTTTGCGCAAATTGAGTTTTGCGCAATGTTAAATTTTAGTACCGTATGGCAACCCTAAACATTTGCCTTGTAAAAATTTATAAAGTTTATGAAACCAGCTATCATTTGCCGTTTTCAGATTGAAAATATATGTAACAGAACTCTTGTTATAACAATTTAAATATAGGGCTTTTTCCAATTTTGGGGGGCTGTGGCCCCGTAACGGGTGGGGCTACAGAAAAAAATTCTTCTACGAAATTATTTTTTTTGCAAAAGCTACCCATGGTTAAAATTTCTTTTCTCTATTTCAAACGGTGTAAAAGTTTTTGTAAACATACGGACGGACGGACGGACGGACGGACAGAGTGAAGCTATATAGGCACATTTTTACAAAATTTTTTGAAAATATGCTAAAAATTACTTTTTGTCGTATTTTAGTACGGTTAAAAATTTAAATTCATAATAACAATATTAATATTGGAACGTAATAAAAATTATGTCATAAAATTATGCTTACTAAATACTAAGGGAAATACATTTATTTTATTTACATTTAATTTATATGATTGTTTACATTAATTTCTCAATGGGCAACATCGTAACATTTGGGCAACATAATTTATTATAAACTTTGTTGAAAAACATTGTTGTGGTAAAATAATTATAAACGTTGTTAACTCTTCCCCTCTTAAATTCGGATGTTCTCATTCGACTTTTTCATTGGTTTCAGATGAAATACAACGGTAGACTGATTCTGATCATTAATGCTTTTGTTCTCTGCTTGGTGACATCTTTAATTAATAATTAACTTGCTGCTTTGTTTAGTAAAAATTATTGCCAATGATAATAGTATTATTATAATAATTGTAGTAAAACTGTAGTTGATATATTGAACTTGTTGTCTGTCATCATCGATCGTTTTTATTGCTTTAGTATTGTTAATGTTAATCTCCTTTAATAGTTCTAAGGATAAATGTTCATGCAATTTATCAATGGTTGAGTTAGTCTGTAAAATAGCTGGTAGTGGTTTCACCTCGATAACTTCTTCTGATCTAAACGTTTGTTCACCTACTTCAATTGTTGAATTGTGAAATATTATTAAGAATGTTCCATTGATATTCTGTTTGTTGCCATCTATTGTAATTACCCCCTTATATTGGTTAAGTAATAAGGTACCTGTTGTTATTCCTCAACTGTTGGAATATGTTGATTGTTAGTAACATTGCACATTGAGTTTTCCCCTTTGAGCAAATTAGGTATACAATTTGAATTTATTAAATTTACAATATTATTCCCATTACATATAGTTAACAACAATTTAACATATACATATACTATATATATCTTACATATAGTTTAACAATTTTACATTCATTTACTATTCCAAAAATATTTTCTTGATTCATTAAAATTTTATTAAAATCAATTTGTGTTGCAATTTTATCTTTTTTTACTGGTTTAATTAAAATTACATCGAAATTAGCAGATTTAGTTATAGGTATTTCAACAATATAGAATAAGCAAGATCCGTTTGAGATAATTTTAATATTAGAAAAATTTAATGCTTCCTCTGATGTAGAGTATGGCATATTCTCTTTATTTAATAAGTCAGTAACAGATTTAATTTCAAGTTTAGAGAGTAAAAGTGAATTTATTATACCAACTTTTGCCCAGTGAACAGAATATTTAATATTTATAACCTCTTCTTTAATTAATTTTAATTTATATTGAATCTGAAGAATTGATTCATTATCAATAATGCTTTTATTTTTCAATTTTTCTAAAATTTTATTAGTAATGTTAGTTATCTCGTTTATTCTATCGGTATGGATTTTATTTATAATTATTTGTTCATTATTATTTTCCAATAACCCATTTGTTTTTCTTTTAATCATGACGAAATCAGAATGATCTGGGGTTCCAGCAATCCACTTCCAAATGGTTCCAAGAATGTTAATGGACCGTTTTTTCCGTTTAATTTCAAATTCATCTAGCAATTCCTGAGTTTGTTGACTTTCATGATTTAGATAACTGTATAAGGGATGTGATACATCAACGTGGTAAGTTATTATAGATTTTATGTCATCTAACGTTTCCTGTAATTTTCCTATCTCGATGATATGTATTAATCTGAATTTTCCTTCCTCTATTTTTGCATGTCCAATATTAATAGTAACTATCTGCGAATTTGTGTAATCCAATATGTGGACTTTTCCCATACACGCTGAAATTAAGTACCTAAAATATTAATTACGAATGTTAGATTTATGAACAACTTTATTAGATTTTGTTAAAATGGACGTATTCCTATTTTCCTTAACTATTTCCTTATCATATCTATGTGTAAGTTTAGATCCTAACCTTTTATTAAATTTTACATATACCACTTGTCCTATTTTATACTGTTTCATGTGTTTTCTTTTTTTCTTATGAAATTCCAAATCTTTAACATGTTTAGCTTTTAATTTTTCTATATTTTTGTTTTTATTTTTTTTTTTTTTTTATTAAATAAGTCTTTATTCTCCAAAAAAATATATAATAAATATAGTTAATTAATAAGTACAATAATATTCAATGAGAGAATAGTTAATGACATTTAAAAATTACAGAAATTTGTGTTCAATGCCATTTCATAATAAACTAAATACTTAAAAATATACTAATACGTTATTGTGGGGTTATTGTATTATATTATATATTATCATGAACTAAAAAATACATAATCCAAATTAAAAATAAAAGGTAAAAAAACTTTTATATAATATTATTTAATATCAATTAATTAATTAAGTGTAAACAGTAGAGAGAAAAAACAAAAAAAAAAAAAAAAAAAAAAAGCAAAGCTTATGATTTATAAAGCCAAAAAAATATAAGCAAAAGGAAAAGTACAAAACTAATTAAAATCGTGTAGAGAAGGAAGAAAATATGTAAGTAATATATCAATTTTAATGTGTTCATCATGATATAACATAAGGAGAAGGAATAAAAATAAAACAAAATTCAAAATGTTTCCATAAAGTGTGCACAAAACATGACAAAGTATCCCTAGGTAAAAACGAAAAAGAACATTTAAACCCTAACTTTTAATAAATCTTCGATTTCATTGTATTTGAATTCTAACAACCAAGCTTTAACCTTATTTAAGAATTTGTTTTGATTTCTTATATTTTTTATTGGTTCAGGAAGCTTGTTAAATAAACGGCAAGATACCACAGTATATGAGTTTCGGAAGTTTATTGTTCGGAAAGTAGGAACGTTAACTGAACTATCATTATTTCTCAGGTTATATCTAGTAGAAGATCTGCTCTTTAAGTAGCCTGCTCTATTATAAAATATTTTTAAGGCTTTGTAATAATATAAATGCCTAACGGGTAGAATTTTAGTTTCAGTAAACAATGAAAAGCTAGGATGTAATCGACTTTTTTTACATATTTTTCTTATTACGCACTTTTGAATAATAAGTATTGGCTTAATTTTATTTAGATATGCTCCCCCCCAACATGATATCCCATATTGAATTTTCGAATGGAATATTCCGTAGTAGAATTGTTTCATTAACTTTTTAGAACAAACTTGGCTCAAACGATAAAAATTTCGTAATGTAGTGCGCAGATATTTTTTTAATTCTAGAGTGTGTTTGGACCAATTCATACCACAATCTAGAGTAATACCCAAATATTTGAATTTTTTCACTATCTCGATATTAAAGCAGTTAGTGCTTCAGGCTTCGTTGTCACTAAAGGAAGGTACATTAACATTTGAGGTACACAAAGTATTAATTAATTTAAACTTTTTACACTCAGAAGAGTGATATAACATATTTAAATCATGAAGATTCTTGTGAGAAAGGTTAAAAAACATGATCTTGGTTTTGTTACTATTAATCAGTTTATGTTCCGTAAACCAATTTCTTAGTAAAAATAAATCATTATTAATAGCACTAACCATATCTAATGGAGAATCTGATGAGTATGTACACCCCAAATCATCAGCAAACGCTGTCAACTTACTATAGAAAGGCTGGCTAAATAACGAGTTTATATATATTAAGAACAGGATTGGACCCAAAACCGAACCCTGGGGTACCCCATGTTTTAATGCTTTAAGATGACTAAAGTGGTTTTCAACTAATACTTTTTGTCCAAAAAAGATCTAAACCAGTCAAGTATTGGTCCTCTGAATCCGATATTTAAAAGTTTTTTCAAAAGAATATTATGGTTTATCATGTCGAATGCTTTGGTAATGTCTACGAAGAGTCCTGCACAACATTTTTTCATATTTAAACCTTGTTGAACATTATAACAAAAATCCAGTAGAGCGTCCTCAGTAGATACTCCCTTTTTAAAACCGTACTGCCTAACATCAAAAAACTGGTTTTTATTTAAGAAATTTACTATTCTACTTTTCACAGCTTTCTCAAACACTTTAGAAAATGTGGATAATAACGAAATTGGTCTGTAATTGTTAACTTCCTTAGTACTTCCTTTTTTAAAGAGAGGTATTACCACAGCACATTTCAAATCTACCGGGAATACCCCCGACATAATACTATGATTAAAAATATATGACAACACATCCACAATGTTAAATGCAATTTTTTCAGAATATTACTAGATATACCATCTGAACCTCTAGAGTCAGAGTCAGCTAATGAATTAATGATTTTTAGTAATTCTAATGCAGTAATATTGTTAAAAAAGAAACTACTTCCAGAATATGTATCATTTATTAAATTTAAATTTTTGCAGCAGTTACATAATAAAGAGTATTCAGGTGGAATGGAATTTTCTGCTACTGAAGTAAAATAATCATTAAATTTGTTCGCTATTTCGGTTGAGTCAGTTATAGTCGAACTATCAGATAAAAAACTAGTTTTTATGTCTAGGCGAGGCGAATTATTTACTATATTATTAATTAAATTCCATTCTTTTTTTAGGTTCCCTTCACATTCAGAGAATTTGTTTTGATAATAGTTATCACGACAATTTGAAATATCTTTTTTTAATTTTCTACATAGATTTTTATATTGAAGTTTAATTCTGCTATTAGATGGATGTTTAGAACATTTAACTCTTAATTTATTTTTTAATTTAATTTTATTAAGTAAATTCTTATTCATCCAAATTTTTAAATATTTTTTCACCTTTTTTGGCTCTTTCATAGTATAACACTCATCTATATGACCAAGTAAAATTTTTATGAAATTCTTAAAAGCTGAAGACACATCAATATTATTATAAACATTTTCCCAAAATTCAAACTTTAATTTTTGATTAAGTTTTATAAAGTTAATTTCATTCTTGCCTGGTAAAGTGATATATTTTTGGCGCCGTGAAATAAAGCCATACGAAATAAAGCCATAAAATGACATTATGGCTTTATTTCGCATTCAAATGCGAAATAAAGCCATATCGCCAATTTTTTCGCGTATGGCTTTAATTCGCATTCAATTGCGAAATAAAGCCATATGGCTTTATTTCGCATTTAAAAATGTAATTTTATTTGTGAAAATAGAAGCAATTTAATTTTCCAAACTTTTTTATTTAAATAGTTAGGAAGGAGTTTTAGAGTTGGTTTCAAAAGCAGGGTTTTACGCTTTTTCCAGAATATTTATATATGTGTATATGTGGGATTCTCAATTAGGAGGGATTTTAGAGTTGGATTCAAAAGCAGAATTGCCGCTTTTTCCAGAATATTTATATATGTGTATATGTGGGATTGTTAGTTGGATTCAAAAGCAGGGCTTTACGCTTTTTCCAGAATATTTATATATATGTGTATATATGGGATTCTCAATTAGGAGGGATTTTGGAGTTGGATTCAAAAGCAGGATTGCCGCCTTTTCCAGAATATTTATATTTATTAATTAGGGTTGATTATTTTTTGTATGAAATAGCTATGTACGAAATCTCATACCATTCTTTTCATTATAGTGTTGGATTCAAAATCTAGTTTCAATAATTGAGTTAGCGCGGGTTCGGGGGCGGCAGCCCCCGTAATGAAAATATAATATTATTTAACATGTTTTATTACAGTGTATTAAAAAAAATTAGGAACTTATTAATTTTTATTTTCTTTTTACTTTGTTTACTATTAAACTAGAATTTGTATCAATTTTACTATATGGCTTTATTTCGTAAAATTTTAGAAAATGATATGGCTTTATTTCGCATTCAAATGCGAAATAAAGCCATACGCAAAAAAATTCTCGATATGGCTTTAATGTCATTTTATGGCTTTATTTCGTATGGCTTTATTTCGCGCCACCATATTTTTCTGGTTTTTGTTTATTAAATACATTTAATAACAGACCTGTCATATAATGGTCCAAATTTGCAGATCCATATTGACAATTTCACAACAATTTAGTGGTATTTTATTAAACCTACCTAAAATATGGTCTATACAAGTACCAGAATTAGGTCTTGTAATTTTATTTATAAAAGATGTTAAACCATATTCCGCTATAACTGTGAGATATGATTCCACATATTCACAACAATTTAAAAGGTCTAAATTAAAGTCACCTAACACTATAAGATTATTAGCTCTTACATCACTTAATAATTTAGAAAATTCTTCAAGAAATAACTGAACGTTTTGTCGATGAAATCTATAAATACACATAAAAGTGAATGGTTCACTTTTAATATTGCAACTAATTTTTATAATATCTGCTGATAAAAAGTTAAAATTTTCTACTATACAATCAAATTCATTCTTTACAAAAACACCTACACCGCCCGCTGAGTATTGATTATTAGTACAAGCAAAAAATTTAAAACCTGGTATTTCAAAATCATTTACCTCAAAATCGTAAATCCAAATTTCAGATATAAAAATAAAGTCAGGAATGTTTCCTAAGGCTTCAAGATTTGCAACAAAAACGTCAAAATTTTTTCTCAGACTCCTTATGTTTTGATGAACTACAAGAAAATTATTATTATTGCAATCTTCAACAAGATAATTTTTTAGAATCATAATAAAACAAAAACAAAAAAATATATTAGATAACTAACAAATATATTTTTTAAATATTTTGTAAGTCTTCAAATGATCTTATTATGAAGATTGCACTGTTTTCATCCTTTCTAATAAATATATTACAATTTTTATACCAAAGATATTTGTACTCCTTTTCTCCCTTCATCTTCTTGGCTTCCATAAATAAAGCTAGATTATAATTAGTTAAACTGTCGTTTATAAAAATTTTATTTATTTTATTGTTGTTGTATATATTTCTAAAAAGTTCTGTATTTAATTTTTTGTTGTTTTTTCTTTTTGCTGTCATAATTTTTTGTTTTGTAGCACTTTCTTTAAATTTTGCACAGATAGTTTGCCTAATTGCAGCTTTGTTGTTAATACTGCTATTGCTCTCATTATTGCTAAGATTGTTGTTGTTGTTTTTACTCTCTGCTGTCTTTTGTTTATTATTATATCTGGTTTTTTCAAACTCCTCTGGAGTCATATTTGTGGTTCTGCCAAAAAATAATTCAATAGGTCTTTTTCCTGTTGTAGAATGAAAAGTAATAGATAGATCCTCAAAATTACGATTTACTCCATCTGCCTTAAGACAGCGCATTATTTCTGTCAATGTTGAATGAAATCTTTCAACTTGCCCATTCACTTCACTTTTATAAGGTGGTGTTGTAAAAATTTTAATATTAAATTCGTTTTCCATCATACTTTTAATAGAAGCAGAATTTAATGTCTTCTCATTGTCAATGACAACCCATTCTGGTTTACCATAATAGAAAAGTATGTCTCTTAATGATAATCTTACATCCTTAATTGATCTACTTTTGATAATCCTAGCCTGAGCAAATTTCGTTAATTTATCCAAAGCCGTCAAAGCCAGTTTAGATTCAGTTGAAAATATGTCAATATGAACTGTATGTCCGGCATAATTGCGAATTGGAGTGCTTTCAATAATCTGATGATTCGGATGTCTATAATATTTATTTTCCTTGCATGTTGAACACTTACTTACGTATTCTTTTAACTTTCTTGTCATTTTTGGGAAATAATAGAGTTCTAGTATCCTTTGCATTCCTATGAGCTCTACGATGAACTTGTGCTATTATTTCATCCTGTTTATTTTCCTCTAAAATATCTTGAACTAATATTTCCGTAAACCTCATTTTGTATCTTTCAAAATGTTCACTGCAAATCTTTCCAACTTTTTGCTTAATCTGTCCATCAATCATTAATCCATTTATAAAATTTGGATTTGGATATTTTTTTAATATGTTGAATAAATCTATTTCTGTAAAATCTTTTTTTATAAATTTATGTCTATTATATGATTTAAATGGAGTTGAAAATTGATAATCTTCAATTTCATTAACTGTTAGTATAATTTGATTTCTAAATACATTAGTAGGTGTTTCAACAGTCTGTATCAAGCTATTACTAAAAATCGTATTATCTGTGTTATCCTCATGAGTAGTAATTGTGTTGTGGATTTCAGTTTCAGGAATTAACCTTGATATTGCGTCTACTACCGAATTATTTGTACCAGGTTTATATTTTAGTACATAATTGTATTCTTCTAAAATTGATTTCCATCTTTTCATCTTTGCGTTACTATTTTTTGTACTAAGAGCAAAAGTTAACGGTTGGTGGTCCGTGACTTTCCTTGATCCATAAAGAAAATTAGGTAAAGATGTAAGAGCCCATACAATTGCCAACATATCTTTTTCATTGGTGGCATACACTTCTTCCGTTTTCGTAAGAGTCCGTGATAAAAACATTATCGGCCTCCTGTCTTGTGATAATACTCCACCAATTGCATAATTTGATGCGTCGGTTGTTAATTCGAACGCCTTTGAAAAGTCAGGATGTGCTAATAATACCTCTTCGGATATTAAGCAATTCTTTATTCTTTCAAAGGTTTCGATAGCTTCTTCATTTAAATGTACTAAAACTTTCCTTGATTTATTTTTGGACACACGTCCATCTTCCCCTCTTAAAAGGGATGTCATTTTTGCATAATCGCAAATAAATCTTCTATAATACCTTGACATTCCTAAAAATTATCGTAAATCCTTTAATGTTTTTGGTATTGGTATATTGTAAACTGCTTCTACCTTTTTCCTATTAGTTTAATATCTTTTGAAGTGACAACAAATCCGAGAAATTCTACTTCGTCTTTCAAAAATTCACATTTATCCAGTTGAATTTTCATATTAGCTTTTCCAATGTTTTAAAAATTATTTCTAATTTCTCAAAGTGGTGTTTTTCATTTGTTCCAAATATGATTACATCGTCAATATAGACATAACATATTTTTCCTATGTATTCTCTTAAGATGTCATCCAAAGTTCTTTGAAATATCGCAGGAGCATTTTTAAGTCCAAAAGGTAATCTAGTAAATTCATATTTTCTATTGTTTACTGAGAAGGCAGTTTTCTCAATATCAGATTCTTTTAATGGTACTTGATGAAATCCGCTTTTCAAATCTATAACTGAAAAATATTATTCTGTCCTAAATTAGCCAATACTTCATTTACTTCCGATATTGAATATTTATCTGCAATTGTAATGGTATTTAGTTTCCTATAATCTATCACTATTCTAAATTTCCGTTTTCCAGATGCATCCTCTTTTTTCTGTACAATCCAAACTGGAGAGTTATAAGGAGATCTGGATGGCCTGATTATACCATCATGTAAAAGTTCTTTTATTTGTCTTTCTATTTCGTCCTTTAGGCACATAGGATATGGGTAAGATTTAGTGAATACTGGTTCATCTGTAATTATTCTGATTTCTCCTTTCACCACAGTTGTATAAGTTAGCTTCTCATTAGGTTCGGAGAATAAATTCAAGTGTCTTCCAACTAAAACCTCGAGTTTTTCTTTTTGTCCGTTACTTAAATGATCTGTTCTTATGTCGATGTTATTGACACTCTCTGAGATATGTTGTTTCAATGGAATATTATTGTTATTATCCAAATTAATAAAGTTTCCATTTGTATGGATAACCGCCTTGAGTTCCTTTAAGTTATCATTCCCTATGATTCCATCACATGTCACAAGTTCTGTTAATATAAAGAATTTTAATTTTTTTGTACTTGATCCAAAAATATTTATTAAGGCATGATGTGTTATTTCTACTTTTTCTCCTATTGTATTTGCATAAAATTTTTCCTTGTTTGGTATTGGATTTTTTATTAGTTTAGAATTAATGTAATTTTTGTTTGAGCCAGTATCTATTAAAAATTTTAATATTACACCATTCCCCGCCGTATGCTCAATATAAGGCAACGAGGAAGAATTTAATCTAAAAAAGGAGTATTATTGTGGTTTTTTTCTTCTTCAGTATTACTAGTACATTTAGTACAACATTGTTCTTTATCTTTTTTTCCACAAGCTTTGAATGGTTCGGAATATTGTATTTGTTGCATTTTATTCGCCGAATGAGCGTTTGATGGTGATGAACTTTTATATTGCGCATTCCTTATAAATGGTTTCTGGTAATTTATTTATTTATTTATATATTTATTTATTTATTTATAAACAGTCACCTACCACGAAAAATTAATTACATGATTGAGTGATTCAGCCTTTCCTTTTCAGGTGTGGTATAAAATATATATTTCTGGAAAAAGCGGCAATCCTGATTTAGAATCCAACTCTAAAATCAATCCTGATTCAGATTCTTGTGTATATATATGTTTATAAATATTCTGGAAAAAGCGCATAGTTCTGATTTTGTAGCCAATTCTAAGGTCCTTTCTAATTATACTTTTGCATACATATTTCAACAACAAAAATTTTAAAACGGTTGCCATCCCTCCTTATAAATTACTAAAACCAACTTAATATTGAATCAAATTCTAAAGTTCATTCTTACATTTTTAAATGCATATTTCAACTGAAAAACAAAAAGGCAAAATAAATTTATGATAAATAAAGTATGAAAATGTATTTTTTAATAAAATTGTTGTGTCAGTTTTTCATTTATGCTCTCTGGTGGGGCTGTTTGTCAACATATTCCATACTTATTATATACCGTTGGAAAGAGTGTCAACAGACCTTTATAACAGTATAATAAAAAATACAGGGTGTTTTTGAAAATTTCATACTTTATTTATTTATTTTTTTTTTATTTATTTATTGATTTATTATAAATTCATGATATTACAGTTATAAAATTACAATATACTAGACTTAGACAATAACTTAAAATTGGTATAAGAGTCTTAGCAATTATAATATATATATATATACAGTTATGGAGTATAAATACAAAAATTAAATATATATTTTTAGTATACCCTAATGTATATTTAACAATAAAATATTAATTTAGTTATAATTCTAACAATTTTTTTAATAAAGCCTGATCTTTTTTTAATAATATTTTCAATTTAAATGTGAAGCGACTTATATTACTGCAATTCTTTAAATTCTCCGGAAGATAGTTGTAAATTCTTATTGATGAGCAAAAATTACTGTTTCTAGCCAATTCAGTTCGAGTTTTTTCATGACATAGCTTTCCGATGTTTCTTGTGTTGTAATTGTGAATATTCCTTCTTCTTGGTAATAAAGTTTTACTTTTAGTAACACCATTTTCTATTTTATGTATAATTTTAGCCTTTTCTAATATTATTAATTCGTCTAAGTTAAGGAATCCCGTATTTTTGTATAGATCATCAGTTGGGGTACGCCAATTTAGTTTGTATAGTATCTTGATTGCTTTGTTTAATAATATTTTCATTTTCATTTTTAATGTATTTGAACAACACGACCATGTCGCCACATTGTATCGTATATGAGACATGATGTGTGCATGAAATAATAGTTTAGCTGATTTGTCATCTAATATTATTCTACTTCTTCTAATAGAACCTAGCAATGGCATTATCTTTTTTATAATGTAATTAACATGATCATTCCATGATAATTTGTCATCTATTATAATACCGAGATATTTATAAGTTTGTTCTCTTTTAATTTCTCTACTATCAATACAAATTTTTGGATTGATATCAGGCTTATTTAGACGTTTAAAAATCATGTACTTTGTTTTTTCAATGTTCATTGTTAATTTATTTCCATTTAACCATCTCATATATAATTTCAAATCATTATTAACCAATCTTTCTAATGTTTCCGCATTTTTTGCTGTATAGATAAGCAATGTATCATCAGCAAATATTTTATAATCAGCTTTAATGTTAGAAAATTGCATATTATGCACATACAAAAGATACAAGGTAGGTCCAAGAACTGAACCTTGTGGCACACCTATATTTATGGCACGCATATCCCATATCATACTTGTAGTGGTTTTTTTGAAAGCTCAAGAAAGTTTTTTTTTTTTTGTTATAAAATTGAAATTGCAATATCGGAAACAAGATGTTTATGAAAGACAATATCATGCCTTACAATATTGTGAAATATTGGTGCCAGTTTATTGTATTACAGGAAAAATATAACATTTTAATTAAAATGCTACAAAATCTTAGGAAAACTTTCTAATACATTTTTCGACCACTAGATGGCGCCATCGCCATTAATAATTTATATATTCGGCAACTGTGAGATATTTAGCACCGTTATGTGATGACGTCATCTTGATAGCTCGCAACCCCTTTCCGGAAGTATATCCGAAAATTACCACTTACAAATTAAAATCCAGAATACAGCACAGTGTATAATATTACAGTTATCGTGTAACAGAATGTACCTTATATTTATTTGAAGTGAAATGAAATGATTGCTGATAATTTGTAATTTGCCATTAAGATTTAATTCATTCATCATCTTTAACCATGCTTCATAATTTAAAATTAAAGCTTTCTGGTGGGTTTTAATGTTTTATCTAATTGTTAATTTCTGTTTCAAAATTTTGTTTAAAATATTTATTTTTCTTACAAAATAATAAAAATGATTGCGAATAATAAAATAATAAAATGATGATTAGACAGTATTAGTTTTAAGAAATCCAAATGACCTTAATATAGACATTATATAAATCATTAATTACTTTAGAAAAAATTTTAAATTTGCTAGACTTCGAGTTATGCATAAATGAAAATAAAAGTTTTATGGCAGCTCCTTAAACCTTTTTCACTGCACTTAAGATATTTTATTCAGATAATTGGTAATCAAAGTTAGCTAATAATAACAAAATTTCAGATACTCAACTTCATTATATTAAGTTATTCAAATATTAAAAAAACAAATTTATAGTAGCTACCCGCCACCCTAAAAAAAAAAAAAAATTTGGCCCGACCGCACCAAAAATTTTTTAGAAAAACCTAAAATCCAAAAATGAATAAATCAAAAAAAAATTGTTTCCCATATTTTATTGAATACGGATTTTAATTCCAAGCCTTTAGTTTTTTATCTTAGTTGCAAAAATATTTATACTAGTTCCAGCAGCTGCTACACTAAGATATCTCAGAAACCTCAAAATTTGCAGAAGAAGGTTATTGCGTTAGTTTACTTGTCTAATCTTAATTTTAACTTTGAAGGATAAATAGTTCTGAAAATAAGAAGGTAAGGTTCTAAAACTTGTATGGCTTCAAAAATTCAAGAAAATTAAGCCCTAACATTTTGAAACTTCATAGCCGAACATTTTGAAACTTCATAAATTTCCGTTTGTAATTTTCAACCTTCCAGTATTATGAGTTTTGAAGAAATTCATATTTCTTCAAAAATGTTGTATGGCATCTCCTCGAAAATTGAGTTTTAACATTTTGAAACTTCATAGAACTGCTTGTGTTATTATACAGGGTGTCCGAGTTATACAGGTTATTTCTCTACAGTAACCTGTTCAAAAGTTATTGATTTTTTTATGAAGAGTCTACTTAAATCTTTAATCCCTCATATCTCGAAAATGGTTCACAATAGACCCCCCTCCCCTCCAGTACAATTTTTTGTTTGTTTTAATGCCCCCAATCACTGGGTGCAGTGCGCGTACTTGAGTCCCGGACACCCTGTATAATTTTCGTTCTCCTAGTATATAGTTAGTTTTGAAGAAATTTATATTGGATGAATTAGTTTGTATGGCAGCTACCCGAAAACTTGGTTCCATTTTAACCAAAAACAATAGGTAACCTACAAATTGTTTAAAAATGACTTTTGGATTTTAAAATTTTATTCCTTTGATTTTTTAAATTATCGTAGGGACGGAAGGTCATGCAGTGCTGAATCTCCTTAGTTTTCGATGCCAATCCGATCCATACTTTTGTGTCTATATTTAGCATGTCTAGGTAGATTTCTATGAAACGAACAGCCATTTTAATATACCCGTAAACCTGTTGAACAAACTGACATGCTTTCAATATAGTAATGTCGGCTTCATTGGTCATCTACAGTCATTGCTTTTATTCGTTACAATAAAATATTGTATTTGACAATTTTATTCATAATTTAGTTTTAATACTACTCATTGCGCTACACACCTTTCCAAATTCCAAAACAAGTTATCCCAGTTGTTCACAATGGATTTTAATTTTATTAAAATATTTATCATTGTTGGACTAGACCAAAATAATATTAATAATTTAAAATTAGTTAACAATTGTTAATATGCCTTCAGTTAACAAAATGAATGAATAAAATATGTAACTAAATTATAAACAAGTGATGAAAAAACCAAGGGTGGGATTCTCAATTAGGAGGGATTTTAGAGTTGGATTCAAAAGCAGGATTGCCGCTTTTTCCAGAATATTTATATATGTGTATATCATATATGTGGGATTGTTAGTTGGATTCAAAAGCAGGGCTTTACGCTTTTTCCAGAATATTTATATATATGTGTATATGTGGGATTCTCAATTAGGAGGGATTTTGGAGTTGGATTCAAAAGCAGGATTGCCTTTTCCAGAATATTTATATTTATTAATTAGGGTTGATTATTTTTTGTATGAAATAGCTATGCCGAATTCTCATACCATTCTTTTTATTATAGTGTTGGATTCAAAATCTAGTTTCAATAAATGAGTTAGCGGGGGTTCGGGGGCGGCAGCCCTCGTAATGAAAATATAATATTATTTAACATGTTATATTACAGTGTATTAAAAAAAATTAGGAACTTATTGATTTTTTGAATGAATTAGGTATCCGAATTCTTATACCATTCTTTTCATTTTAGTGTTGGATTCAAAATCTAGCTTCAATAATTGAGTTAGCGGGGGGGTAAAGAAAATATAATATTATTTAACATGTATAACTGCACTTAATTATCAATTTCTATTTTTTTTTTACTTTGTTTACTATTAAACTAGAATTTGTATCAATTTTACTATATGGCTTTATTTCGTAAAATTTTAGAAAATGATATGGCTTTATTTCGCATTCAAATGCGAAATAAAGCCATACGCGAAAAAATTGGCGATATGGCTTTATTTCGCATTTGAATGCGAAATAAAGCCATAATGTCATTTTATGGCTTTATTTCGTATGGCTTTATTTCGCGCCACCGGTGTTTTTATACCCGTGCATACATATACGACATCGGATATATTAAAATTACTCCTCCGTTTGTAACGCATCGAAATATAAGAGCTAGATATAGTGTCAAGGGTACGTATCGAATCAGCATCGAAAAGTGAATCGATCTAGCTATGTGTCCGTCCGTCCGTCAGCACGATAACTCAAAAACTAAAAGGTCTAGAGTCTTGAAATTCACACCAAGTCATTTTTAGACAATTTCTAGGTTCCCTATTGTTTTTGGTTAAAATCGGACCAAGGCTTCGGGGAGCTGCCATACAACTTTTTTGCACCAATATGAATTTCTTCAAAACTATTTATACTACGGGGATGAAAATTACACACGGTTAGTTTTATAATGACTCCGGCACTTATATGAAGTTTCAAAATGTTAGGGCCCCATTTTCGGGGGGCTGCCATACAACTTCCTTGCACCAATATGAATTTCTTCAAAACTAAATATACTACGCGGATGAAAATTTCACACGGTTAGTTATATAATGAATCGAGCACTTACATGAAGTTTCAAAATGTTAGGGCCCCATTTTCGGGGACTGCCATACAACTTCCTTGCACCAATATGAATTTCTTCAAAACTAAATATACTACGCGGATGAAAATTACACACGGTTAGTTATATAATGAATCGAGCACTTATATGAAGTTTCAAAATGTTAGGGCCCCATTTTCGGGGGGCTGCCATACAAAGTTTTCGATTCAATAACTGTGAATCTAATAAAGCTACAAGGTTAAAATTAAAATTGGGCAGGTAAATTAATAGGGCAAGTTACTTGGCAAAGTTGGACATCACTCGGACCATCGGACTTTTAGGGTGGGCCAATTTTTATACCCGTGCATACATATATGAACATCGGGTATATTAAAATTACTCCTCCGTTTGTAACGCATTGAAATATAAGAGCTAGATATAGTGTCAAGGGTACGTATCGAATCAGCATCGAAAAGTGAATCGATCTAGCTATGTGTGTCCGTCCGTCCGTCCGTCCGTCCGTCCGTCAGCACGATAACTCAAAAACTATAAGAGCTAGAGTTCTGAAACTTTCACAAAGTAATTTTTAGACAATTTGTAGGTTCCCTATTGTTTTTGGTTAAAATCGGACCAAGACTTCGGGGAGCTGCCATACAACTTTTTTGCACCAATATGAATTTCTTCAAAAGTAATTATACTACGAGAATGAAAATTACACACGGTTAGTTTTATAATGACTCCGGCACTTATATGAAGTTTCAAAATGTTAGGGCTCCATTTTCGGGGGGCTGCCATACAACTTCTTTGCACCAATATGAATTTCTTCAAAACTAATTATACTACGAGGCTGAAAATTACACACTGTTAGTTATATAATGAATCGAGCACTTATATGAAGTTTCAAAATGTTAGGGCCCCATTTTCGGGGAGCTGCCATACAACTTTTTTGCACCAATATGAATTTCTTCAAAACTATTTATACTACGGGGATGAAATTTACACACGGTTAGTTTTATAATGACTCCGGCACTTATATGAATTTTCAAAATGTTAGGGCCCCATTTTCGGGGGACTGCCATACAACTTCCTTGCACCAATATGAATTTCTTCAAAACTATTTATACTACGCGGATGAAAATTACACACGGTTAGTTATATAATGAATCGAGCACTTATATGAAGTTTCAAAATGTTAGGGCCCCATTTTCGGGGGGCTGCCATACAACATCTTTGCACCAATATGAATTTCTTCAAAACTAATTATACTACGAGGCTGAAAATTACACACGGTTAGTTATATAATGAATCGAGCACTTATATGAAGTTTCAAAATTTTAGGGCCCCATTTTCGGGGGGCTGCCATACAAAGTTGTCGATTCAATAACTTTGAATCTAATGAAGCTACAAGGTTAAAATTAAAATTGGGCAGATAAATTAATAGGGCAAGTTACTTGGCAAAGTCGGACATCACTCGGACCTTCGGACTTTTAGGGTGGGCCAATTTTTTTTTTTTTTGTTTTTTTTTTTTTATTTGTTTTTTTTTTTTTTTAAGCTAAAGTTATGGGACAATGAATGAAAATTTTGTTTATTTTTTTTGTGATTATTTTTTTTTTGTTAATTTTTTTTTTTTTTTTAAGCTAAAGTTATGGGACAATAAATGAAAATTTTGTTTTTTGTTTTGTGTTTTTTTTTTTTTTTTTGTTAATTTTTTTTTTTTTTTTTACGTCAAAATTATGGGGTAATGAGTTAAAGTATAAGGGAAGTAAATTACGGTTTATTTTATACACCATAGTGGGTATGCACGGGTATCTAAAAGTTGACAAGGGCAACTATAATCTTCCTCGTTTTTTTTGTTTTTTTTTATTTTTTTTTAAGCTAAAGTTATGGGACAATGAATGAAAATTTTGTTGTTTTTTTTTTGTAATTTTTTTTTTTTTGTTAATTTTTTTTTTTTTTTTTTTAAGCTAAAGTTATGGGACAATGAAAGAAAATTTTGTTTTTTGTTTTGTGATTTTTTTTTTTTTTTGTTAATTTGTTTTTTTTTTTTTACGTCAAAATTATGGGGTAATGAGTTAAATGTATAAGGGAAGTAAATTACGGTTTATTTTATACACCATAGTGGGTATGCACGGGTATCTAAAAGTTGACAAGGGCAACTATAATCTTCCTCGTTTTTTTTATTTCTAAGCAAAAATTATAGGATAATGAGTTAAATTTTTTAGCTATTTTCGTTCTTTAAATTTTTTTTGTAATATATATAACAGCTTAGGGGAAATAAATAATGGTTTATTTCATTGTATACATTCATGAAAATAGCCTTTTTAATTGTTGAGTTATCCTGATTTTTAAGTTATATTCGTTAGCCTTTAGACCGATTAAAGGTTCCACATTCTGAACCCATCGGCCGATTTCAGTCATATGAAATCGTCGCCGAACTTTTAGTACTAGTAACCCACAATTAAAATTTCATGAAGATACCTCCATTAGTTTTTGAGTTATCGTATTTTTTGGATATATGTTCGTTAGCCCTTGAACCGATTCAAAGTTCCTATGCTAGTTAATAGTTAACCCTTGTATACAATTGGAAGTTCTTTCTTAATTTTAAGCTAATTTTAATACCCTACATCTATGAAATAGGAAAAGTGCATACTAACTTTGGTATACTGTTTGTAACCACCTAAAGGCAGTGAGCTAGATGTGGAAAAGTATATATATTTGTGGTCAGCGTGACCTCCTGAGTCGATATAGCCATATCCGTCCGTCCGTCCATTAGTCCGAAGGCACGATAACTCAAAAACCAATGGATTGCTAGGAGTTAAATTGCGGGATTGCATATGGGCAAAATCGGCCCATGAGTTCCGATTCTGGACCTTTTAATCGTTCTAAGGGCTAACGAAAATATAAAAGAAATAAGGATAACTCAACAACTAATGGCGCAACCTTCATGAAATTTGTGCTGTAGGTTACTAGTAATAGGAGTATGGTGGGGATTGCGTGCGGTCCAGATTAGACCTTGGGTTCGGATCCTAAAAGTTTTTGATCGAATTTAGGTCAAACAAGCATAATTCCTAAAACAATGAAGATAGAACCTTTAAATTTGCTATCAGAGTGACTCTTTTATATTTTTAAAAGGTTTAGATTTTACTATAAAACATATTATGTATTATATTTTATAAATTAAAAACAAAATATTTTTTTAATAAACGGCGAAATGTTTTTTTTTTTAATGTTTATTATATCATATCTATACTTTATTTAGGTGATATATAATTAAGAAATTGTGTACGATACTTAAGTTGAAAAATTCATTTTTATATTTAAATGAATTATATGAAATGTTCTAAAAAATTAATATATTTTTCGAATAACCTTGAGCTTAATTCTATAAAAGAAGTAATTGCTGCATGTGAGTAAAATTTTATTGAGTTGGATAAAAAGTTTTAAATATGTAATTTTGTAATTGCATTATACGAATCCATTTATTTCAAGTTTATTTGTTGTTTAATATTTTTAAATAGATAAATTAGTAAGAATTTTTAATATTTCTGAATTGATAAAATAATTAGAAAATGTTTTTAGTATTATAAAGTCAAGTTCGTTAGCTATATCTTACGTTCAAACTAATAAAAGCTGTGAGGTTTTAAAATGATTTATGGACTTCTCATTAAATTTGGATCAAATAGGTGTAGGGTATTTCTAAGGGACTGACTGTTTCATTACTTGTTTTCTAATTTTTTTAACCATATTATATAATTTATTTTAACAATTATTAACAACTTTTTGTTATTTCCAATACACACATTTATAAATCATTGTATTTAATATTATATATTTTAAAGTATTTTTATTATTTAATTAAATATTCTTAAGGTGCTTTGAGCAACATTACCTTTCACATTGTCGAAGTGTCCATGATGCTATTATCCAGAGTGATACCATAAAAACTAATAAAACCGTTCCAGGGCATATTGTCATCAAAGTTTTTAATACAAATCTTAAAATAAAAGACAACTAAACTTAATTACAAATAATAAAGCTTTAGTATATTATGAAAATTTAATTTTTGTTAAATTAAATCAAAATGGTAAAACTAAATAATATCAAGGCTATTTTATAAAATTTTAAACTGCAAAACTTTAATAACTCCCTAACTAAATATATATTTTTGATTAGGGTAACTTCCTGAGTCGATTTAGTCCTGTGGTTGCGTCAGTTAGTAGAGTGCACAATAATTCAAAAACCAGTGGAAATAACTTAATGAAACATTAACTGTAGGTAACTTGTACGCTGGGGATTGCATATGGGTGAGATGGGTCCATGGGCTCGAATTCTGGAACTTTTGATCTCTCTAAGGGCTGACGAATATATAGCAAAAATCAGATTAACTCCATAACTAATGATGCTATCTTGATGAAATTTGTACTGTAGGTTAATAGTAGTGAAACTACGGTGGGGGGTGTGTAGGTTCGAAATCGGATCAGAAATAAACAGTGTTCTGTTTTGTTTCCATTACCTTCCTAATATAGGAGATTTATGGGAGTCGTGGTACAGGTGCCTCCGATATCTTACAAAGATTTAGTAAGCTTATGTTCGAAATTAATAACGATAGGAACCTGAAATTTGGAACACGAGTGCTCTATTGTATTTACTAAGGAGTATAGGACTTTCACCAAGTTTATTTTAAAATAGGCTTCAGTTTCTTTAATCATACTATTCACTAAGCCGTTCACATAAAGGTTTTTAGATACAGGTAACGGGAAGTGTTCTGGCCTAGAACTTGGAGCTGTTTTCAAACTTCTTTGCAGTCAAATTATGACCGGTTGCCTGCAAATTGTGTATATGTATTACTGTTAGACAATGCAGTTCACTCTAGTAATAGACTTCACATTTGTTAACCCATATTTGCATGATGATCAATCTAAATAAATTTAACAAATCCAAAAAAATCTTAAAGTAACTTTTGATAATTTCCGTTCACTTGTCTGTTATATTAATTTATAATATATTAATTTATTAATTTTGTTCCTGGAAACAAAAAATCCTGGGCTAGAAGTTTTTTTTACGAAACATAAATAATGGACCGGGGTAATATTTAAACTTTTTTGTTGTAAAATGAAAACGATTTGATCGATTGAATTCAACTTTTCTATACATGATGCTCCTTGAGAATTGAGTTGCCAGATTTAACAGATTTGGAAGTTTTTAACTCATACCGGTCCGACGATTGTACAAAAAAATTTCGTCCAATTTTGCTCAAAGAGAAAATTCCAAAAAAAAATTTCCGTTGAGTTCCGTTTACCCATTACGGTATAGTAGTTTTTTACAGATTTTTTTGTTACTTTACTCTAAATTAGAAACGGTTTGACCAATTGACTTTAAATTTTGTGTGCCTGAAGCACCTTGAAATTGAAGTTGACCTTGTACCAGACTTGGTGTTTAGTAAGACAAATAGATTTTACTATTCGACAAAAAAAAAATTTTGTATATGAATTACATCCAATTAGGAAGTAAGTAATATTATTTTGAATTAGAGGAAAGTTTAAAAAAAACTATTTTTCGAGTTCTTTTAAACGATTGCGAACCAAAAACTTTGGAAAACAGTTTCTCAAACAGTTTGAACGATTATCTCTAATTTTTCTACACGCGGTTCTTCTTGACTTCTTAAAGAAAACAAATACTGATAGATGCAAAAAATGTACAACACAACGACAAAGGTAATTTTGTGAAGCTTCAACTGTATCTTCATTTCTACAAGAACAGATCTCTCATGTTGCTTCTTAACTACAAGCTACTAAACTTAACTACAAGCAATTTCGTTTATACTACAACAACAACAACCACAAAAAAGTTACCGGATAATATAGATGGCGGCATGACATTTGTCCCCTTGTCATTGTTCCCCAAGGGACTAATGACAAACTCAAATGTGCCATTAGTTCCCGGGGAGAAATGACACACCTTAGTGTGTCATAAGTCCCCGAAATATGTGACATTATTCCCCGGAAAAATTTTTTGTTTGGAATTATAACTAAATTGTAACAAAACAGATAATGTTGCCCTTTTCCAAAAAAAATTCACAAAGGGTTTTGTTTGGAATTATTACTAAATTGTAAGAAAAAAAAAGATTGTTGCCATCAACATTCAAAAGGGCAACATTATCTTTTGTGTTAGTCCCCATTTAAATTTCTTTATCAAAATCAAGAACATAATCAATTTATTTATTTAAATTTAATGCACCTGCTTCAATGATTACAAGGGTGAGAGGCAATAAACCTACGGCCCTTTTCCAGAAAATTTATTTATTAAAATAAATTAACGGCCTTTTTCCAGAAAATTTATTTATTAAAATAAATTAATAAATAAATTTTCTGGAAAAAGGCAATATACCTCCATTCAAAATGTTGTTATTGCGGGGTTGGGTACGAAATTCCAAAAAAAAAATCCATTTTCGAAATTCCATTTTCATAATTCCAAAAAAAAAAAATTCCAAAAAAAATAATTCCAAAAAAATCAATTCCTAAAGAAAAAATTCCAAAAATCAAAATTTAATGACAAACTATGATGTAATTATTTTTTACATGCATATTCAACAAATAAAAATTGTTGAACCCCCGCTAAACAAGTTATTGAAACCCTGATTTTGAATCCAACTCTAAAATCCCTCCTAATTCAGAATCTCACGTATACAAATATATAAATATTCTGGAAAAAGCGTATAATCCTGATTTTGTAACAAACTCTAAAATTCTTGCTCGCTAAAGCTATGGAAATATTTTTTTTGGAATTTTTTTTTTTGGAATTATGACACCATCCCGTTATTGCGTTTACTTAAATCAAAAATTTTAAACTTACTTAATAAATTTGAAATTTCGTTATGTTTCTATTGCAATTATCAAACAAAATTTTTAAATTATTCAGGAAATTCTGATTTGCGTATATTCAGTGTCATTAGTGACAACCTGATATGTCATTTTAGACAACCTGATATGTCATTTCTCCCCGGGAACTAATGGCACATTTGAGTGTGGGACCAATGACAAGGGGACAAATGTCATGCCACCAATATAGATATTAAATCGCTATATTCTCTCAATTTGGAAATGAAAGAGATGGTGACTGCAACAAACATCATCATTGAAATTATCAATCTTTTTTTTTCTTTATTTCATTCCCCATTTTCTTCTCTATATAATTTTTTGTTTTATATTAATATTTTTGTGGGTAGTAAAGTAGGTAACTAGGCGTGGGAAAATATTTATGCAAATTGGGTCAGTGACATGGGGCTTGTATAATTAGTTTCCGGAAATTCCAGATATAGTGCGTGAAAAAATTTTTATGTAAATAAGGCGTCATCAAACTGCAATGACTTGGCACTTGTACAGAATATGTATAATAATGATTATTTTTTTTTATTTCCATATTTTTTTATTCTAAATTCTTTGACAAAAAACTCTTGACCTTGGTTTTGCATCAAACGTTATTAGCAATATAATAATTCAATTTTATAATTTTCTGTAGAGCAACAGTTACATGTATCCGTTCCACATGACGAGTTGTCATCAGCCCAAGAACAAAGAACAAAATTAGTTCCGTGTATTGACGTAAATTTTTTTCTGGTGTTAAAAATTCTTTAATGTATTTATACATGTGAAAATATTACAGAGGAATATGATTTTAAAAACTCTTCCACTTCTTTCACCTCAATCTCATATTTTTGAAGAGCAAATTTAATTACCTTTCAATGACTTTTCAAACACGAACCGATAATGATATATTAATCATTCATTTACAATTATGGTTGCGGTACGATCTGGATATGGAAAAACAACATTTGTATCTAGTTTAATTAAAAATATTTACAGATTGATTTAGCCTAAAATTGAAACAATACAATGGTGTAACCCAGAAATTTTAGCAAATAAACAGTTATTTGAACTATTTACTAAAGGTTCACACCATAGTTCACACCATAGTTCACACCAATTTATCCATTGGGGAAATTCTCAAGAGATATTTCATTAAATTGTTAATATTTAGTGTTTTTAAAAAACCCTTGAGACAAATCACAAATTTTTCCTCCTGCTAGACAACTATATAAAGGCCGGACAATATAAAGGGTTTTGAGTATAAAATGATTCAACACTAAAACCACATGGCTATATTGTATTAGATTTAACACAGAACAGTAACGATTTGTTTCGTATTAGAACTAATATTTTTTATTAAAAGAATATTTTATATGCTTCTATGATACGGGTGATTTGAGCAACAACAACAACTGTCAAAAGTATGAAACGATTGAAGAAAAACCAACATTAATTACATTGCATTACTAGGAAAGTGCAACAAAAAGAAATTTTGTTTAAATATTCTTAAGTATTATGATGTTGATGTTATATAAACTATTGCTGAAATTGCAATCAATATATTAAATGGTAATAATAAAATATCACCAGCTCAAAGAGCAATATTAAAAATATATAAAAAACTATTATTAAGATTTTTAGCCTGTGCTAAGAAAAGTATAAAAACCAAAAGAAAAATACTAGTTCAACATAGCGGTTTTATACCAACTTTAATCTGAACTATATTATCTGGTGTAATAAGGAAATTGCTTAGTAAGAGCAATATTATATCATACCAAACATGGAAAGAGCTTAAATGAGATATTATTCCTCTCAATTAGGTGGAGGAATCAACGATATTGGACCTTTATTACAATTTTCTCTGGCTTTCCACAGAGGTCGTGGTTTTGGAAATATATTTGGAAGTTTAATTCGTTACTTAAAGCCAGCTCTTACATATGTTTTGGACTTAATTAAAACGAAGGCTGTGAGCACAAGTAAAAATATTTTGGATGATATTTGTATATCATAATATATACCGCAGCCTTAGCCATCCGATTTAATGATTTTTTCCATTATTAACAATTTTTAAATTATTATTTTAGTTTTGTTAGTAGTTATTTTTATACCCGTATGACTATATAGTCCAAGAGTATAATAAATTTGCCATTACGTTTGTGACGCAGAGAAGGAGGGGGGGGATAGATATAGACTCAAGTGTA
Organism: Dolichopus griseipennis; assembly: GCA_963082915.1. Taxonomy (NCBI): domain Eukaryota; kingdom Metazoa; phylum Arthropoda; class Insecta; order Diptera; family Dolichopodidae; genus Dolichopus; species Dolichopus griseipennis. The sequence continues at coordinate 249,034,239 of OY720441.1, read as the reverse complement.
TGGATCGGATCAGAATCGAAAAATAAATCGATTTAGCTATGTATGTCCGTCCGTCCGTCCATCATCACGATAACTCAAAAAGTAATGGAGCTAGGATTATGAAATTTTCACAAATTCGTTTTTATGCAAAAAACGGAATCGAGTTTTAAATTCAGCCATTTTGGTCCACGGGTTCGAGTACCTTCTATACAACTTCTAATTTTATATGAGGATTACTCTATACCTATTGAAGCTGTGTGTCTGAAATTTTGCCAAAAGTAGTTTAGTATAATGGCCAAAGTTACTGCAAAATTTGGTTGGTCTACTGCAGAGGGTTCGAGTAGCTGCCATACAACTCCTTCTTTTATATGAGCTTTACACTACACCTGATGAAGCTGGGTGTCTGAAATTTTGCAAAAAATAGCTTGGTGTAATGGCCAAGGTTACTGCAAAATTTGGTTGGTCTACTGCAAAGGGTTCGAGTAGCTGCCATACAACTCCTTCTTTTATATGAGCATTACTCTACACCTAATAAAGCTGAATGTTTGAAATTTTGCCAAAAGTAATTAACCGGATAATATAATGTATATGTTACGGTCATACGGGTATCCCAGATTTGACACAGTCTACTCTACTACACTCTTCCTCGTTTTAAATATTTTTTATTGTAATATTGTATCAAAATAAAATTTACATGCAATTTTTGGGGATGGGGTTTAACTAGTATCCGCGTAGGACCAAATGACTATATATAAAAGATAGCTGGTGTTGCCAGCTTTAAAACAATATATAGCTTTAATGGCGCATATTATCCTTTAAGGACGAAAAGGACATTTAAAAGTATCCTTGCTATTTTAGTCTATTTTACAAAAACCGTTATAACTAGCGATCTGTTGAATATATATGTATTCAATTTAAACTAATAATTAAGACGACGGTCTGGAGAATATTTAACCGTTTATTCGATGACGATAGGTGCTGCCGTTTTGGAGATATTGTAGTTCAAAGTTGAAAATTTTTGCAAAAAAAAAAATTAACATCCTTTCTCTAAAACTCATATTTTTAAAAATTTTGCAAGGAAACCCCATAAATATTTTTACATCGTTGGAAAGCTCTTATTTTTTGCTATAATTTGGGCACCATAAGGTATGTCTATATTAAAGCGTTTAAAAGATATAAGCATTTATGAAATAAAAAATTTTTTGTTTTGTAATTTTTTCTGTATAAAAAAAATGTTGATATGTTTTACAATTTTTTCAGCTGTACTTTTTAAATTAATTAAATAATTTTATTTTTGAAAAAAAAATTTTTATATGTTATAAATGTTTCCAGGTATAAAAAAATTCCAAAAAAAAAAACAATTCCAAAAAAAATAATTCCAAAAATCAAAATTTAATGACAAACTATTTTTTAAAAACAGTAATTTTTTACATGCATATTTCAACAAATAAAAATTTAAAAATAGTGGGGGCTGCCGCCCCAAACCCCCGCTAAACAAATTATTGAAACCCTGATTTTGCATCCAACTCTAAAATCCCTCCTAATTCAGAATCTCAATTACACAAATATATAAATATTCTGGAAAAAGCGTATAATACTGTAATTGTAGCTAACTATAAAATCTATCCTTATTATTTTTTACATGCATATTTCAACAAATAAAAATTTAAAAATACAAATAAAAATTCTTGCTCGCTAAGGCTATGGAAATATTTTTTGGCAAAATAAATTTATGATAAAAAAAGTATGAAAATGTATTTTTTAATGAAATTGTTGTGTCAGTTTTTCATTCATGTTTTCTGGTGGGGCTATTTGTCAACATATACCATACATACCGTTTGAAAGACTGTCAAAAGACCTTTCTAACAGTATAATAAAAAATACAGGGTGCTTTTGAAAATTTCATAGTTAAAGTGGTTTTTTTGAAAGTTTTAAATTTTTTTTTTTTTGTTTTAAATTTCCACTTGAAATTGCAATATCTCCAAAACGGCAACACCTATCGTCATCAAATAAACGTTTAAATATTCTCCAGACCTTTGATTGAATATATAGCTTTGATTGAATATATATATATTGAACAGATCGCTAGATATACCGTTTTTTGTAAAATAGACTAAAATAACAAGGATACTTTTAAATGTCCTTTTCGTCCTTAAAGGATAATATGCGCCATTAAAGCTATATATTTTTTGAAAGCTGGTAACACCGGCTATCTTTTATATTTAGGCATTTGGTCCTACGCGGATACTAGTTAAACCTTAGAATAGCCCAATTTTTTTACTTTCCTTAACAACTAAATATTTAATTTTTTCCTGAAATTTTTATAAAGTTTTATATGGTTTTATTTAAAGGTTTAATCCAATTTCATTTGATTTCATTATTATACTTATGTGTTATTTCTTATAATAAATTCTTAAATTTCTTCTTAAAAATGTGCGTATTACTGATATTTTCTAAATCAACTGGCAGTTCTTTAAAATTTTTTAGGCATTTATATAGACAGTTTTCATTTTGGCTCTTTGTGTTAAATAAAGTTAGATAGAATTTCATAAATCAATAAGAGCTAAAATCCAGGAAGATAATAGAGTACACCATATCAACTCTGGAATATCGTGACTGTATCAACTTTAGACACATCAATTGTGGAATAATACCCGGTTTAAGTAAATCACAGTTAAAATAATTTTAGAAATATTATAAATTTGCTGGCCCACATGCATAAAATGCAACCCGCCCTACAATAAAGATTTACTTATGTTTATGTAATATGTACATTAAAGTAATAATAACAATAGTTAGATAGAAGTTTGCCATTTAACCATTTTGCCATTTGAACGCTAAAATATACAACTCATACATACAAATATTACGTAAACTTAAGAATTCATCACAATATAACAAACAGAATCTTTTCTCATAGTTATATAAGAAAAAACGTCAAAACGCCGAAATGGTAGCAATAAATTGTAATCAGTGCAATATTAAATTAAATAATAAAAAAAACTAAGGCTTACAAAGTGAAGGCGAGTGTAAAAAATATTTCTGCAAAAGTTGTTCAAACTTGGGAGATGAAGATTTTTTTATTTGGTTAAGTTCCTAACAGATACAGAGAAAATCTGGCTCTGTCTTTCGTGTAAAGTAAAGAGTAATAAAAGAAAATCTTTTGAGCTTAACTTATCAAATCAACCACAAACTTCCAAAAATATTTCAATAAACCAGGAAAATGGGAAGATTAGTGAGATACTGCAGAAACTAAACCAAGGCTTAAAGATTCAAGTCACATTTGGAGAGGATTTAAAACAAATAAAAACTGAACTCGATAACTATAGCGAAGCTCTGGCTAACCTAATGGATGAAAACATCGCAATCAGAAGTGAAAATGAAACTCTCAGGCAAGACATCCGTCAGGCAAAAATCTCAATAGAGCAGATCAAGCAACACAAATATAGGAAAATTTCCGGAATTCCAGAAACTAAAAATAAAACCAAAGAGCATTTAAAACACTATATAAAAAAAATCACAAAGGAAATAGGAGTAGAAATTAGCGATAATATTAAAAACATTTATAGAGGAAAACAACACTTAAAAAGGTCAGGTGAGTCAAAAAAAAAAATATTCTAAAACTGAAAAACAAAGTAACGCAGGTACAGATTTTGACAACGAAAAGAAACAAAACTTTGTCATTAAATGAAATACTTAAAACGACAAATAATTCCACACCATTAAATGAACCTTCTTCCACTCAACCTTTGAACATATATATAAATGAGTGTTTAACTAAGTTTTTCTCAAATCTATTCAAAAAAACCTATGAGAATTAAAAAGGCAAAGGGTTGTTTAATTTCCGTGGGGGAAGTATGAAAAAATATTCGTCAGTAAAACAGAACAAAGTAAAATAAAACTAATTTTTATCAGAATCAGATCTAAATGATATATAACCTAGACTATAAAATCCATCCATACATACAAGTACTAAACAACCAGCTTAATAACAAAAATTATATTAATTTTGAACAAAATAATTCTATAAAAATAATGTGTGTTAATATCAGAAGTTTAAGGCATAAGATACACGAAATTGAACACATTTTAGATGCACAAACCACAAACATAGTGCTTGTTTTTACAGAAACTTGGATATCAAATGATGAAACTGATCAAATAAAAAGAAAAACTTACTCCAACATATTCTCATGCAGGAAAAACAGAATAGGTGGTGGAGTTGGTCTTTTTATTCATAATGAGTTGAAACATAATACGCAAGAGATCTACTGTGACGACTTTAATAGTCTAATTAATATTTCGCTAAAAATGAAAAATAAAATTTATAAAATTATTGCAATGTACAGACCACCAGATGAAAATAGTTACCTACTAGACAAATTTCACATGTTCTTGGAAAAGAGACTGGAAAGGTCAAAAAATAATACCTTAATTTTTGGTGATATTAATTTTGATACCAGAAACAAAACTGATATAAACGATCAAAAATACATAAGATTAGTAGAAAGAAATGGTTACCTTTTCTGCGATGATTCTCTAACACGCCCTGTTTCAGAAACCTATTCTTATTTAAGGCGAAATTCCAGGTCAGCTTAAGATAAACAAAATCATACCAATCTACAAAAACGTAGGTAAAACTGAAGGCATAAATAACTTCAGACGTATTTCTATAGGTACGATATTTAATAAAATCGTCGAAACTTACGTCAACAATTTACTATCTACATAAACAAACTGTCAAATAAGATACAATATGGCTTCAAAACGAACTTCAATACCAACGCAGCAATATTCGATGTAATGGCCAGTATTCAAGCTAATCTTGGATTGAGAAGAAAGGTTGAAATAGTATTTTTTGATCTTTCAAAGGCGTTCGATACAGTAGACAGGAATATTCCAATAAGAAAACTTTATGAATATGGCGTAAGTGGAACCGAACTAAAATGGTTTAAAAGCTATTTCAAAAATAAGAAACAATATGCGAGCCTAAACAACCTCAAAAGTGATCTAGAAAATAAAGATTATGGCGTAATACAAGGGAGTGCCCTAGGTCAAACATTGTTAAATTATTACATAAACAGCTTCTCCGAACTAAAGTTAACAGGGCAAGCATTCCTATATAGAGATGATCTTTTAATAGTATATGCTGAAAATAACTCCAATAACTTAGAAAACAACATTGACTTAGACCTAAAAAAAATATCCCAACATATGACTTGTTATAAATTAATTATTATTATTAGCAAAACGAAATATATGTATCTCATGTCAAAAGCAACTGAAATATTAAATATAAAGTTCAACAAACACGTTCTAAGCAAAACAAGCGAATACAAATATTTAGGTGTGATACTAGATTCTAATCTAAACTGGCATAACCAAATTGAGTCATAAATGAAAAAAGAGCAAAAAATAAAAGGTATATTTAGAAGAACATCATACAGAATACCACATAAGTGGAAAAAACCACTATTCTACAGTTTATTCCATAGTTATTTCGTCTATGCTATCGCTATTTGGGGTAATAATATAAGCAAAACCAAACTAAAAGTATTACAGAAAATTCAAAACAAAGGAATAAAAAAAGCTGTTCCGCTTACATCCTAGAAAGTCAACTTGAGAAATATACCAGACACATGACATACTAGTTTTAAAATTGAATACAGAAAAAGTAGCATGCATACAAATTTACCGAATGAGAAATGGAGCCATAAATACTAACACAAATCTAACAACTAGTAATGAAATACATCAATATAACATAAGATCAGCCGATCTGATACAAACCAATCGAACAATACCTGAAATGAGACATAACTCTATATACAACAATGCTATAAACGCATATAACAAGATCCCACAACATCTTAAAAATGCCGACAACAGATCTTTTAGGAAAGAAATACATAAATATTATTTAGAATTAATATAAGAACAAAATAATATAATATTGTTAAAAAAAAAAAAAAAAAAATAAATAAAAAATTATACAAATAATGCTTCATTGTTGATTTTAAGTTACACTTATAATATCATATTGAAAGTTTTTTCTTTCCTCTCTAATTATTATATAGTTAATATGGCTACAATTTTACATTTTAATTATGTTTACATTTTATCTTTTTACTTTTAACATATTCATTTATATATACTCTGTATGAGCAGAATTACTCTTTTTTGAGACTGAAATAAATAAATAATAAATAAATAAATAAAATAAAAATAATTAAGTATTACTTTGATTGCTTTTTTATGTAGTGTACTTATTATGTTTAAAATTGGTTTGGGTAGTTTTACTTCAGATTGGGTTGATATATGTCAAAATTTAATGAATATGTGCACAGTAAATTATGTACAGCATATCACTATTCAGGAATTTTTTCAGTCTTCGCGATATAAAAATGTATGGACTAATTTTATTACAAACATGGTCAATGTAATTTTTCCATCTAATACCATAATCCAAAAAAAGACCTGAGTAATTAAATATGTTAACAGTTTCAGTAGGAATACCATTCAAGTGGTATATTGGGTTATGGGAAATTTTTTTACTTAATAACGCAATTTTTTTTTTAATGTTAAGTTTTAGACGACGCTTTGTCAGCCACTCATTGGCCACTTCATTCTTTTCTGTGTATTTAATTACAACATCATCAGCGTGCAAAAGAGTAATGCCTTTTAAATTTTTGTGTGTTAAATCATTTACAAAAATCTTGAACAAATCTGGGCCAACAATGGAACCCTGGGGTACTCCTTTTATTTTTTCTTTTAAGGTGCTGTATGATTTGTTTATTCTAACTTTCTGTTTTCAGTTTGTTATATTTATTTTGAAATAGATAAGGTCTTTAACATTGAAATTTAACTTAATTAATTTATGTAGCAATATATTGTTATCAACGCAATCAAAACCTTTCTGAAGATTTAGAAAGACACAGACAACATAATTTCTTTGATATATATTATTCGAAGTCAAATGTGTTAAGTTTGAACATGCCACTGTGGTGCCGAATTCTTCTCAAAGCCGTATTGATCCTCATGCAGCACACTATTATTAGAAATAAAATAAGTTATTTTTTTTTTATAATTATTTGGAAGATTTTCAAAAAGGCACCGAAATGGGTCTACAATTCTACTTATCAGTTTTAAATCCATTTTTAGCACATTTTCAAAAAAATTTTGTAAAAATGGGCCTACATAGTTTCACTCTGTCCGTCCGTCCGTCCGTCCGTCTGTCCGTCCGTCTGTCTGTCCGTCTGTCTGTCCGTTTGTCTGTCCGTATGTTTACAAAAACTTTTACATCGTTTGAAATATAGAAAAGAAATTTTAACCACGTGTAGGTACTACAAAAAAAATAATTTCGTAGAAGAATTTTTTTCTGTAGCCCCACCTGTTAGGGAACTGCAGCCCCCCAAAGTTGGGAAACTCCCTATATTCAAATTGTTATAACAGGAGTTCTGTTAGATATATTTTCAATCTGAAAACGGAAAAAGATAGCTGGTTTTATAAACTTTATAAATTTTTAAAAATAAATATTTACCGTATGGTTGCCACACGGTACTAAAATTTACCATTATGCAAAACTCATTTTTTGCAAAATTTTTGGCCACACATATCTTCTAAACGGGCCAAGCTAGGGTTTAGAAATTTTAGGAGTAGTTAGCTCCTCTGAAATAAGTAGAAGTCGGTTAACAAATTTTTTTTGTCACGTCCCCTGTTTTGCAGCTATAAGGGCTCGAAAATTGAAATTTTGCTATTTTTAAACACCTGTAACTTGAATATTTGTCCAAATTTTTTTTTAGTAATATACAAAATTCAAAGCTCTATAATTATATTTCAACATGTGTCAAAGGTTTTTCTTAATTTTGAAGGATGACGAAGCTACAGCCCCTGCAAATTCCAAAAAAAGCCCTATATTTAAATTGATATAACAAGAGTTCTGATAGGTTTATTTTAATCGAAAAAAGGTTGAAGAGAACTCTTTTTATAGACTTTACAAAAATATTTCGCTTAAATGTTTAGGGTTGCCATACGGTACTAAAATTTACCCCTGTGCAAAACTCAATTTTTGCAAAATTTTTGGCCCCATGTATCTTTTAAACGGTTCAAGCTAGGGTCTTGAAATTTTGGGAGAAGTTAGATCCTCAGAAATTAGTAGGAGTCGGTTAACAAAAGTTTTTTGTCAAGCTCCATGTTCAGGAGCTATAAGGGCTCCAAAATTGAAATTTAGCTATTTTTAAACACCTGTAACTTGAATACCTGTTTAAATATTTTACTTGATATACAAAATTTAAAGGTCTAACATTATATTTTAACATATGTTAAAGGTTTTTCTTAAATTTAAAAGGGGTTCTTTAAATTGAAGAAAGTGTCTCTCAGTTTCAACCATTTTTGCCTAAATAGTAAAATTCTAAGAAAAATTCCAAATTTTGGTGGAATTCACAATTTAATTCCTAGAACCTAAAAAAGTTTGGGGGAAGGGGAGTAGTGAGCATTATATCCTTGAGAAATTTGGCAACCTTCCCCATAGAGGGGCTACTAGAACTTAAAAATTTACTGTTTTTATAGGTGAGCAGTAAATTAGTCACCAACGTATATATTTTCTAAATTAAACGTTAATATTGAAGCTTCAACATTATATTCCGATAAAATACTTAGTATGAAACACTATATTATTTTGAAAATGTGCTTTTTTAAAAACCCTTGGTTTTTTTTCATCACTTGTTATGTATTGAAGTCACGACTTTTAATGCTGCAGGGAAGTTTGATTTTTGAAATGAAAAGTTAATAAATCTCACAAGTTTTGGAACTAATTTTCCGGCATACTTTTTTATTAATTTTGTTTAAATAAATTTATATCCAGTTGTAGCATATGATTTTAAATTACTTATGGCTAAAAAACCTCTTCAGCAGAGGTTGAATGTAATTCGAATCAATTGGGAATGTTTTTAGAAAATTGATTTAATTACTTGTAGTCAATAGGAGCATTTGTTATCTCCAATTCACTAGTGACATTTACAAAATATTCATTCATATGCTCGACAATCTCCTTCTCATTAGAAATACATTCATTATTGTTAATATTTAGAACCTTGATAAAATTTTCACAATGAGATGGTATCTTATTAAACATAATTTTTTTACATGTATTCCATAATTTTTTACTATGAGTAGGATCCTGAATTAGTAGTTCGTGCACATATTATCGTTGTTTTGCTTGATGAATTAGAGTTTTAACTTTTTTCTGGTACTTTTTAAATAACCTAGATAAGTATTCATCATTCGGGTACTTCCTTTTATACTTATGAAAAGAGTCCCTAATAAAATATTAAAAAAGATACAATTAAAATATCTAAAGATCTCGTCATTCATCCATGCTTTCTTAAACCCTTTTTTAGTGCTAATTTGAATAATTTTGAATTTTTTTGGATTTCATTACTTAATTCAGATACTAAATATCAAAATTGTTAATTTGATCAAGCCTAATCCAAATATTGTTAACATCAATCGAATTTTAATTTAAAATTGTTTCATAATATTTATTATTTTGCAAAAGTGGTTTGGAGTTAATGCTAATAAATTTTAATTGGTGATCCAAAAAAACCGAGTCAAGGATCTGCAAAGAATACTGATGTGTTATTAGGTCAGTTACAAAATGATATAATATAGTTTTACTAATTGGGCCAATCCTTGTCGCGTATTTTTCTGGCAGTTTATTATACAAGAAGTAACCATTACTTAACAATGTATTTCCGTATTGTTTAACATCAATGATATGCTGATTTAATACGTTATATTAAAATCACCCAGTACATATTATGAATTTTTATGTTTGACATGAATTTCATTCAATTTAAGTAAAAATTCATTATTATTTGCGTTTGGTGATCTGTAGATTTCTATTATATTAACATTTTGCTTTGATAATTTGACAATTAAAAAATTCGTTTTTGAAAATTCCCCATCAAAAGCTAAAATACTAGACAGATTTTTAGATACATAAATCGTTACACCACCGTAGGGTTCCTGTCGGTTAGAGAAATAACAATATTCGGGAAGGCTAAACAATATGTTTTCTGATTCCTTCAACCAAATTTCTGTTAAGACTATTATGTGAATTGGATATTTATAAGAGTTTATTAAAGATTCTAAATCTGACAATTTATGCCTTAAACTACAAAAATTTAAATATAAAATATTAAAAATGTTCTTATATAAGCTAGTTGTGTAGTTTTTTAACGATTGTAAACAAAGTATAGTTTTTTTTTAACGATTTTTCTAAATATTTGTAAATACCTATTATAAGTATACTAGCAGATTTACCCGGCGTTGTCCAGGAACGTGGAAATTGTAAAAAAGCAAGTTTCAGGCAATTTTTTGAAGTACAACATTAGTTAAGAAGAAAGCCTCAAAAAATATTTGTGCAGTTCCGTTAACCCATTGTGGCCCAAGAGCTTTTTATAGGTTTTTTCGTTATTTTGCTATAAATTAGAAACAGTGTAACCGATTGACTTCAAATTTAGTATATGTGTTCCTCTTTCAGAATGGAGTTCACTCTATTAACAGACTTAAAATTTGTTTACCCATACCGATCCGATGATTGTTCAAAAAGAAATTTGTAAGTAAATTACGTCCAATTTTTGAAATTAGGTAAAACTTCTTTGAATTAGGGGAATGTTTAAAAAAATGTTTTGTCGAGTTCTTTTACCCGATTGCAAAACAAAAACTTAAAAAAACAGTTTGAACGATTATCTCCAATCTTTCTATACGTGGTGCTTCTTGACAATTTGGTGCTCGTTGACGATAGAGTTGAAGATGGTGGGTTTCCGGCAAATAATGTAAACTAATTAAAATTTTTTTTCTTATTATTATTTTATGATTATGAAAACTTTCAAGTGTAATTTGATAATTTTGTTGCAAAATTGCAAGAATATTTCTAAAAAAAGCGTTTTAAAAAAATTTCTTTATTACATTTTAAAATTATGTACACAATGTGCAATTTTTGTGTTAACTTTTTTCAATAACATCAACCTGAATTAAAACTCCATCACGTGGAGGAACAAAGAGCGCCGGGTAATAGGTTGTTTTCATATAAGTATTATTATACCCGTTTGACTATAGGTCAAAAGGGTATACTAAATTTGCTATTATGTCATTATACTATGTCAATAGTAGTTTACATGATTTGCCAACGTTTGAATAAAATATAGTCGATGGTTTAGAAGAGGTTTAAAAGTCTGCTTTTTAACTTAGATTTTCTTTTTTAATTGCATGAAAGCTCTACTACGCTCTTCCTCGTTTTTTAGCACATTTTCAAAAAATTTTCTAAAAATGTGCCTATATAGTTTCACTCTGTCCGTCCTTATATCCGAATGTTTACAATAACTTTTACATCGTCTGAAATAGAGAAAAGAATTTTCACCCACGGGTAGGCATTGCAAAAAAAGTAATTCTAAGGAAGAACTTTTTTCTGTAGCCCCAACCGTTCCGGAGCTACAGCCCCCCAAAGTTGGAAAAAGTCCTAATTTTAAATTGTTATAACAACAGTTCTGTTAGGTGTATTTTCAATCTAAAAACGGTACAAGAGATCTGATTTTATAGGCTTCACAAAAATATGTCGATTAAATGTATAGAGTTGCCATACGGTACTAAAATTTACCATTATGAAAAACTCAATTTTTGCAAAATTTTCGGCCCCACAAATCTTTTAAACGCATCAAGCTAGGATTTTGCAATTTTAAAAAATTAGTGGGTAGTGGGGGTCCATCAAAAAATTTTTTTTGTCAAGCCCCCAGTTTAGGAGCTATAAGGACTCGAAAATTGAAATTTTTCTATTTTTAAACACCTGTAACTTGAATAACTGTTCAAATTTTTTTTACAAATGTACAAAATTTGACGCTTCAGCATTATATTTCAGCATATGTAAAAGGATTTTCTTAAATTAGAAAGAGTTTCTTTAAATTGAAGAAATTGTCTCGTAAATTTAACCATTTATGCTTAGATAATAAAATTCTAGGCAAAACTCCAAATTTTGGTGGAGTTCAACAATTGATTTCCTAGAAATTAAAAAAAATGGAAAAGTGGAGATAGGAAGGGGTGGGCAGATACATCATAATTTTGCTAATAAAAAATTTTGGAAACTTCCCTTTTGAAGGACTACTAGGTCTTCAAAATTAAAACTTTTATGTTTTTATAAAACAGTAACTTATTCACCAGTGCATGTTTTTCCAAAATTAAACGTTAACATTGAAGCTCCAACATTACATTTCGCACTTTTTAATAGGTTTTCTTGAGTGCATTGGGATTATATTCTGAGTATTGATTAAAAACCCAAATTAACCCTGTGGGTTTTTATAATTAAAATGCTGTAACAAAATTTTCAATAAAATTCTTTTAATCGTTTAAACACAAAAACTTAAATTGTATAAATGAAACAAGTGATGAAAAAAACCGAGTGTTTTTAAAAAGCACATTTTCAAAATTATATAGCGTTTCTAACTGACTATTTCATCATTTATTTTTATATAAATATATTTAAAAATAAATGATATTATAATTTAGTTATTTCATCAATTTATTAATTATGAATAATAGCGAAATAAAAGTTTAAATTTTAAAGACCTAATAGCCATTCAATTGGGAAAATTCCCAAATTTTTGTTAAGCAAACCTATGATGATTTTTAAGGATCTGCCTTATCCCCTCCTGTCACCATTTTTCCATTTTTTTTTGGTTACAGGAAACCAATTGTGGACTCCACCAATATTTGGAATTTTACCTAGAATTTTATTATCTAAGCAAGAATGTTTAAAACTAAGAGACAATTTTTTCAATTTAAAGAACCCCTTTAAAATTTAAGAAAAACGTTCAACATATGTTGAAATATAATGCTGCAGCTTTAAATCTTGTATATTTGTAAAAAAAATTTTTAACACGTATTCAAATTACAGGTGTTTAAAAATAGCAAAATTTCAATTTTCGAGCCATAATTGCTCCTAAACAGGTGACGTGACAAAAAATTTGTTAACCGACTCCTACTATTTTCTGACGATCTAATTTCTCCCAAAATTTCAAGACCCTACCTTTAACCGTTTAAAAGATATATGGGTTCAAAGATTTTTCAAAAATGGAGTTTAGCATAATGGTAAATTTTCGTACCATTTTAGCGATGTCTACTTGTGAAGCCTATAAAAGCAGCTTTCTTCAACCGTTTTTTGATTGAACATAAGCCTAACAGAACTCTTCTTATATCAATTTAAATATAGGGCCTTTTTAGAATTTGCGGGAGCTGTAGCTTCGTCACCCTTCAAAATTAAGAAAAACCTTTGACACATGATGAAATATAATTATAGAACTTTAAATTTTATATATCAGTAAAAAAAATTTGAACAGGTATTCAAGTTCCAGGTGTTGAAAAATAGCAAAATTTCAATTTTCGAGCCCTTACAGCTCCTAAACAGGGAGCTTGACAAAAATATATTGTTAACCGACTACGTATTTCTGAGGATCTAACTCCTTCCAAAATTTCAAGACGTTAGCTTGAGCCGTTTAGTAGATAAGTGGGGTCGAAAATTTTAAAAAAATTGAGTTTTGGATATTGGCAAAGTTTAGTACCGTATGACAACCCTAAACATTTGCCTTTTAAAAATTTAAAAAGTTTATATAACCAGTTATCTTCTGCCGTTTTTAGATTGAAAATGCACTTAACAGAACTCTTGTTATAACAATTTAAATATAGGGCTTTTTTCAACATTGGGGGGCTGTAGCTCCGTAACGGTTGGGGCTACAGAAAAAAGTTATTATATGAAATTATTTTTTTTGCAATATCTACCCATAGTTTTTTATTTTCTTTCTATTTCTTCTTTCTATTTTAAAAGGTGTAAAAGTTTTTGTAAGTAATACGGACATACGGACGGACAGAGTGAAACTATATAGGCACATTTTTACAAAATCTTTTGAAAATGTGCTAAAAATAAAATCCTAATATAATATATATAATATATAATATTCTATTTATATGTAATATATAATTATATAATATATCTTTATATATTATATTTAGTTGTTTTTATTGTTCACTAAAAATTTAATTTAAGAAATATAAAATTTTAACTTAATTTATAAGCTTAATTATTTTGTTTATATGTTGTATATAACTAATTGTTAAAATTTTGTTAATTTTGATTTAAAATATAAATAAATAAATATTATTTTATGTAAGCAAATGTTCAAATGATTTTGCACCTGAAACATGTTATAAAAGCAGTTTAAAATGGAAAAGTTAGACACTTAATAGCAACTGTATACAATAAAATTGTATACCGTGAAACACTTTACCATTTGCACGCATTCTTTCCGCCTATATTTCATTTTGTTCACTCCGCACATACCTTTCGAAACTTCATTAGAGTTTGGAATGCAATAAATTATTAGCAGAAAGATCTTCTTGGTTCAACTGAAAAAATTATAGTTTTGTACATTGATGATTATTTAAGATGTGCTCTTCATTTATTTCTTTAAGGAAAACCAAATAGCGATCAGGATGCAATATGATTCAATAACAAAATGGAAATCAAGTCCCATTATTTTATGCGTTTGTTAATGCATTCATATTCAAATATATTGCAAGTAGCTTCTGATGAACTAATATATTTATGCCATTTAAGAATGGATAAATTTCGTAATACCAAATCAACATTTCCAACATTTTCATTCCCTCTAAAAAAGCGTAGAGTAGAGGGTCCTGTTACCAGCCTCTTAAATATTTTTTGAGATGTAAATCCTTATAAATAAGTTATTTAACATGATACAAAAGAAAAGTCAGAAGCAAATAGAACTTGAAAAGTGTGTAGATTGTTAGTATAAAAGTTATTTTAGCAAAGTAATTTTAACCTATTCTCAGCTTCCGCCTTTTAAGGTACATTAGCCAATCCTTTATTACATGCAATTTTAATTTGGTGAAACTTGAGAAAATATGTAGAAGAAAATAAAGTTTCAGACCCTTCAGACATTGTTTACTAACCCACTCAGCTGAAGAAATGCAGACCACTTTCAATAAACTAGCAGAAAAAGCTGGGAAAATAGGCTTGAAAATAAACATAAACAATAGTCATAACAATAACCCAATAGAAGAGGTAGCAGAATTTGAATAGTTGGAAAGCATAATAACAAAAGATGGTGGTGCAAACAGTGACATAGAACACAGAACACGTGGAACTAAAATAAGAATCTTCCAGGCATGTGTCAAATCCATACTGCTATATGGAAGCGAAACATGGCTTGTATGAAGAAATAACATACAAAAATTACAAGTCTTCATGAATAAATGTCTAAGAATAATATGTCGCATATTCTGACCTAGGCGAATAATGAATGAAAAACTCTGGGTAATGACAAAACAAGAGTCGATATGGGTCCAAATTAGAAAAAAGAAGTGGCAGTGGACTGGTCACATTCAAGGCGGCCAACCACATCAGTAGCACGCCAAGCCTTAGGTTGGAACCCACAGAGTAGGAGAAATGTGGGAAGACTACCTGCAGGAGATCAGTCCAGAGAGAATGTAACCTATCCGGAAAAACATGGTTCGAGTTAAAGAGGTTAGTGCTAAACAGAGACAGTTGGAGAGGCTATGTGGAAGCCCTATGTTCCCTAGGGGAATAATAAGGAAAAAAAAAAAGACAGTCAAGGGTATAATAAATTTTCCACGGTACCTATGACGGTCAAAGGGTATAATAAATTTTACATTTGTTTACGACATTACGTTTGTGACGCAGAGAAGGAGGAGGAGTAGATATAGACTCAAGTGTATAGATCGAATCAGAACCGAAAAATAAATCGATTTAGCAATGTATGTCCGCCCGTCTACGCACGATAACTGAAAAAAATAAAGAAGCTGGGATTTTGAAATTTTCACAAATTCGTTTTTCAATACACACTATACCTGATGAAGCTAGTTGTCTGAAATTTTGCCAAAAAAAGTTTAGTGTAAATGCCAAAATTTGCAAAATTTGGTTGGTCTTCTGCAGAGGGTTCGAGTAGCTGCCATAGAACTCCTCTTTTATATGAGCATTACAGAACACCTAATAAAGCTGTATGTTTGTAATTTTGGCAAAAGTAATCAACTGGATGATATAATGTTTATATAACGGTCATACGGGTATCCCAGAGTTGGCACAGTCTACTCTATTACACTCTTCCTCGTTTTTTTTTTATGATTGTTCTAATTTTCTTGTGTTGTTTTGTTTTAGAAAAGATTTTTTAGTATTTATTATTTATGCTTTGCAAGCATTTTAATATATGTAAGAACAAAACAATTTGACAGCGAGATTTTTTTTAATAGACTATTTATATTTTGAATTTTACAAATAGATAACGTGCTAAGTTCCGCACTTAGGTACACAGTATAAAATTTAAAATGCATTTGTTTAATTGTTAATTAAAATTTTTTGATTCGATATTTCAAATTTTGTATGCTTTTGAAAAAAAACATATCGAGAGAATAACAAAAAAAAGAGCAAATTAAAAAATGATAAAATGTGCAAAGAAATTTATAGAACGTGGGTACATAAAATATTAAACTAGAAATATTAATATGAAAATATAAAGAACGAAAAGAATAAAGTTAATATAAGTAGGAAGCCAAATCATACAAAACGGTTCCGAAATATTTTTTTTACAGGTATATTTTTTCTAAGTTTTAATTTTTAGTACAATAAGAAAAATATGTTCTATACGTATGGTCCTGAGGTTCGTGAGACAAACAAATGTAATTATAAAAGAAACGTTTGTTTGGTAAAACTAAAAATAGCTTTATTAAAATAAAAATATTTCGATGTTTAAAATGTTGAATAAAATTTTTAATTTTTAAGAAACAAATTATTTAAATACCTTGATTTCTTATTTGTATTAAGAAAGATAATTTTATAAATTTTATTAAAACATACTTTGTTTGTGTTACAAATTTAATTAAAACCACTGAACCACATAACATTATTTCAAAAGTCAAGTCCGCCTTTTTTATTTAAAAAAAAAATCACAACAGTATGTAGCAGTTGTGCAAAAAAATATTAGTAACAAAGATGTCACAAAAAAATTTGTTTATTTAAAAAATAAACACCAAAAAATATGTAAAAAAAAATTATATTGCCTTCTATTCGTCTCGAACATAATATTTCTCAAAATTCTAACTCAATTTTTTTTTGGAAAAACAAAACAACAACGAACAACAAAAACAATAACAAAATACACAAAAAAAAAGTCAAGAAATAGCCAGTCGTGCAACCGACTTAGAAATACCCTACACCTATTTGGTTCAAATTTAACGAGATATCCATAAGTCATTTTAAAACCATAAAAGCTGCTATTAATTGGATCGTAAGACATAGCTAACCAAATTAACTTTGTAATACAAAAACATTTTCTAATTACACTATCTATTAAAAAATATTACAAATTCTTACTAATTTATCTATTTAAAAATATTACAATACAAAAAAACTTGAAATAAATGAAAATATATTCATTCTAAATCAATTACAAAATGAAAAAATTCTAATTATTGAATTTTGTGATAAAAAGCTAATCAAAGCATATTATGTTTAATAATCCAAATTTTTCAAAATTGCAATTATTTTAAATGGTTAGTTTATATACCTAATAGAAAAGCTTATAAACACAAAATATGCAATAAATGTATTTCTAAAATACAATTACAACTTTAGACCTTTTCACATAATTCATTTAAATATCAAAATAAATTTTATATAAATGCAGCAAGTACCTTTGACCATAGCTGAACCATAGCTGAACCACTACAATTAAGTCTAAATTTCGGGGACACATAGGAAATAGGCCGTTCGGCCTCAAATCGATCAAAAGCTTCTAGAATCCGAACTCATTGACCAAAATCGACCAGAACTAATTCCCATGGTACTTTCATTACTAGTAACCGAGAGTTTAAATTTCATCAAAATAGCGGGATTATTTTTTGAATTATAGTGTTTTTAAGATATATTTTTGTTAGCCCTTGAACTTTTCACTAACTATGGTACGATTTCGCCCAAATGCAGTCCCCGTCATACTTTTAACACTTGTTAACCCTTGTACACAATTGGAACGTTCTATCTTAATTTTAAGTTACTATTTTTATTAATTTCGATGATAAGCTTTTAAACCTTGGGGAGTCTAAGAGGGGCACTGAACCACCAATCTGATTGATCTGAAATTAGAGCAACCGCACAGGAAATTGTAAAGAGCACGCATGTGCCAAATCCATGGTCCTCAACCCACTACTCCAATTGGTACCAAATTTCAAGGACACTAAGGAAAAAGAAAGAAACACCCTGATAGCAAATTTGGAGGTTCTTTCTTCATTGGTTTCGGAATTATGCTCGTTTGGCCTGAAAAGGTGCAAAATCCGAACCCTTGGGCTGATTTCGACCATATGCAGTTCGTGCTGTACTCTAAATAACAGTTAACCCTTGCACACAAGTGGAAGGTTATATATTAATTTTAAGTTACTATTTCTAGTAATTTCGTTTATAAGATTTTAAACCTTCGGAGGTCTAAGAAGGGTACTGAACCACCACTCCAATCGATCCCAAATTGGGGACACACACAAGAGATAAAAAATAACACACTTCTGCCAAATTTGGGCTTCTACATTTTTTCAAGCTGCTATCTATATTAATTTTAAAGATATGCTTCAAGGTTTTCAGAAATGTGAGCCTGGTCCCCGACCCACTACTCCAATGAAGCCCAAATTTCGAGGAAACTAAAAAAAAGAAAGAGACACCCTGATACCAAATTTGGAGGTTCTATCTTCATTGGTTTCGAAATTATGCTCGTTTGGCGTAAATTCGATCAAATAGTGCTAAGTAGTTTTATTACCTGTATAGAGCTATCTTGTTGAAATTTCAACTGTAAGTTACTCGGACTGAAAGAACGGCGAGGATTGCATATGGGCGAAATCGGCCCATGGGTTCTGATTCTGGACCTTTTAATCGGTCTAAGGGCTAACGAGCATATATAAAAAATCACGATAACTCACCAACTAATGACGCTGTCTTCATTAAATTTGTGTTATAGGGTACTGGTAATGAAACTACTGTGGTGATTTCGTATGGTGGGTAATGTTCAATGGGTTCGGAACCTAGAACTTTTTGATCGAATTTAGGCCAAACTGGCATAATTCCGAAACCAATAAAAATAGAACCTCCAAATTTGGTATCAGGGTGTCCCTTCCTATTTCCTTAGTGTCCTTGTAATTTGGGCCCCATTGGAGTAGTGGGTCGGGGACCAGCCACACATTTCTGAAGACCTTAAAGCATATCTTTAAAATTAATAAAGATAGCAACTTGAAAATATGTAGAAGCTTCAAAATTGGCACGAGTTTGTTCTTTACTATTTCTTGTGTGTCTCCCTAATTTGGGATCTAATGGAACGGTGGTTCAGTTACACTTTTCGACCTCCAAGGGTTTAAAAGCTTATAATCGAAATAACTAAAAATGGTAAGTTGAAATTAATATAGAACGTTCCACTTGTGTACAAGGGTTAATTAGTATTTAAAGTACAGCGCGCACTGCATATGGACGAAATCGGCCCAAGGGTTCGGATTCTGGACCTTTTAATCGTTTCTAAGGGCTAACGAACATATATAATAAATCACGATAACTCAACAACTAATGACGCTATCTTTATAAAATTTGTGTTGTAGGGTACAGGTAATAAAACTACGGTGGTGATTGCGTACTGAGGGGAATGGACAATGCGTTCGAAATATATAACTTTTTGATCGAATTTAGGCCAAACTGGCATAATTCCGAAACCAATCAAGATAGAACCTCTAACTTTTGTGTCAGGGTGTCTCTTTCTATTTCCTAAGCGTCCTTGAAATTTGGTACCAATTGGAGTAGTCGTTTGTGGACCCGCCACACAGTTCCGAAGACCTTAAAGCATATTTTCAAAATTAATAAAGATAGTAACTTCAAACTAATTTAGAAGTTTCAAATTTGGCACATGGGTGCTCTTTACAATTTCCTGTTCGGTTCCTCTAATTTTAGATCAATCAGAGTGGTGGTTTAAAACCCCTCTTAGACTCTCCAAGGTTTAAAAGCTTATCATCGAAATTAATAAACTTAAAATTAGTAACTTAAAATTAAGGTAGAACGTTCCGATTGTGTACAAGAGTTAATTGGTATTGAAAGTATGACGGACGAGGAAGATTATAGTTGCCCTTGTCAACTTTTAGATACCCGTGCATACCCACTAACCGTTATTTATTTTCCCTATGCTATTATAAATATTACAAAAAAAATATAAGAAAGTAAAATAGTTAAAAAAAAATTTAACTTATTATCCCATAATTTTTAATTAACTTATTATCCCATAAAAAAAAAAAAAAATAGCCACCCTAAAAGTTGGTCCGAGTGTTGTCCAACTTCGCCAACTAACTTGTCCTATTACTTTATCTCCCCAGTTTTGATTTTAACCTCGTAGCTTCATTAGATTCACAGTTATCGAATTGATTACTTTGTATGGCAGCTGCCCGAAAACGGGTCCGTAACATTTTGAAACTTCATATACGTGCTCGATTCATTATATAACTAACTGTGTGTAATTTTTATCCTCGTAGTATAATCAGTTTCCAAGAAATTCATATTGGTGCAAAGAAGTTGTATAGCAGCCCCCCGAAAATGGGGCCGTAACATTTTGAAACTTCATATAAATGCTCGATCCATTATATAACTAACAGTGTGTAATTTTCATCCTCGTAGTATAATCAGTTTCTAAGAAATTCATATTGGTGCAAAGAAGTTGTGTGGCAGCTCCCCAAAACTTTGATCTGGTCTTAAACAAAAAGAATAGGGAACCTCAAAAATGTCCAAAAAATGTTTTGTGTGATTTTCAAAACTCTTGCTTTAATTTTTCAATTCTATCTCTTATAATTAATTTTTAATTCACCAATATATTAAACCATTGATTAAGAATTATATATAGATAAACATTTTCATGTTAAAAATTTGTATGAAACTTTTTTCGCATATTTTTTAAAATTCTCTAAAAATCGTTGGCACGAAGATAAAATGTATTGTAACTATTTCTATTTTATAGTATACCCTTTATTTTTATTCTCTACATACATGTAACATGATTCAAGAATATGAATACTATACACTAAAGAAAAGAAAACAAGTAAAGAAACAGTCAGTCGGTGCAACCGACTTAGAAATACCCTACACCTATTTGGTTCAAATTTAAGGACATATCCAGAAGTCATTTTAACACCATAGAAGCTGTTATTAATTTGATCGTAAGACATAGCTAACCAAATTAACTGTATAATACTAAAAACATTTTCTAATTACCCTATCTATTAAAAAATACTACAAATTCTTACTAATTTATCTATTTAAAAATATTAAAAAACAAACAAACTTGAAATAAATGAAAATATATTTATTCCAATTCAATTACAAAATGAAAAAATTCTAATTATTAAATTTTGTGGTACAAAGATAATCAAAGCATAATATATTTAATAATCCAAATTTTTAAAAATTGCAATTATTTTAAATGGTTAGTTTATATACCTAATAGAAAAGCTTATAAACGCAAAATATGCAATAAATGTATTTTTAAAATACAATTAAAAATTTACACCTTTTCATATAATTCATTTAAATATAAAAATAAATTTTACATAAATGCAGCAAGTACCTTTGAACATAGCTGAACCACTACAATTAAGTCTAGATTTCGGAGACACATAGGACATAGGAAATATATTCTTTGGCTTCGAAATTAAACTCGACCACAACCAATTCCCATGGTACTTTCATTACTAGTAACCTACCGTTAAATTTCATCAAAATACCGGCATTATTTTTTGAGTTATGGTGTTTGTAAGATATGTGTTTGTTAGTCCTTGAACTTTTCAAGGGTTCCAGGACCCGAAATTATGGTTCGATTTCGCCCATATGCAGTCCCGTCATACTTTCAATACTAGTTAACCCTTGTACACAATTGGAACGCTCTATCTTAATTTTAAGTTACTAGTTTTATTAATTTCGATGATAAGCTTTTACACATTGGGGGGTCTAAGAGAGGTTCTGAACCACCACTCCAATTGATCCCAAATTAGGGGGGCACGGAAGAAATAGTAAAGAACACCCTTGTGGCAAATTGGAAGCTTCTACATTTGTTTCAAGTTACTATCTTTATTAATTTCGAAAATATGCTTTAAGGGCCTAAGAACTGAGTGGCTGGTCCCCGATCCACTACTCCAATGGGGCCCAAATTTCAAAGACACTTACGAAATAGGAAGGGACACCCTGATACCAAATTTGGAGGTTCTATCTTCATTGGTTTCGGAATTATGCTCGTTTGGCCTAAATTCGATCAAAAAGTTCTAAGTTCCGAACCCATTGTCCAATCCTCACCGTACGTAATCACCGCCGTAGTTTCGCTGCCAATAACCTACAGCACAAATTTCATGAAGATAGCCTCATTAGTTGTTGAGTTATCGTGATTTTTTATATATGTTCCTTAGCCCTGACATCGATTAAAAGGTCCGGAATCCGAACCGTTGGGCTGATTTCGCCCTTATATAGTCCGCGCTGTACTTATAGTACTAGTTAACCCTTGTACACAATTTGAACGGTCTATCCTAATTTTAAGTAACTATTTTTAGTAATTTCGGTTATAAGCCTTTAAAACTTGGGAGGTCTGAGAGGGGTACAGAACCACCACTCCAATTGATCCCAAATTAGGGGAACACGCAAGAGATAGTAAAGAACACCCTTGTGGCAAATTGGAAGCTTCTACATTTTTTCAAGTTGTTATCTTTATTAATTTTAAAGATATGCTTTAAGGTCTTCGGAAATGTGTGGCTGGTCCCCGACCCACTACTCCAATAGGACCCAAATTCACAAGACACTTAGGAAATAGGAAGGGACACCCTGATACTAAATTTGGAGGTTCTATCTTCATTGGTTTCGGAATTATGCTCGTTTGGCCTACATTCGATCAAAAAGTTCTAGGTTCCGAACCCATGGTCCAATCCCGACCTTACGCAATTCCCGAAGTAGTTTCATTACTAGTAACCTACAGCACAAATTTGATGAAGATAGCGTCATTAGTTGTTCAGTTATCGTGATTTTTTATATTTGTTCGTTAGCCCTGAAACCGATTAAAAGGTTCAGAATCCGAACCCATGGGCCGATTTCGCCCATATGCAATCCCCGCCGTACTTTCAGTCCTAGTAACCTACAGTTAAAATTTCATCAAGATAGCTCTATTATTTTTTGAGTTATCGTGCCTACGGACGGACGGACGGACGGACGGACGGACGGACGGACATGGCTATATCGACTAAGGCGGTCACGCTGATCACAAATATATATACTTTTCCATATCTAGCTCGCTTCCTTTAGGTGGTTACAAACACCATACCAAAGTTAATATACCCCTTTACCTATTCTATAGGTGTAGGGTATAAAAATCGAATAAGAAAAAAAACGAGGAAGTGTGTAGTAGAGTAGATTGTGTCAACTCTGGGATACCCGTATGACCGTAGTATAAACATTATAATATCATTCGATTAATTACTTTTGGCAAAATTTCAAACACACAGCTTTATTAAGTGTAGTGTAATGCTCATATAAAAGAAGGAGTTGTATGGCACTTACTAGAACCCTTTGCAGTAGACCAACCAAATTTTCCAGTAACTTTGGCCATTACACTTAACTACTTTTGGCAAAATTTCAGATACCCAGCTTTAATAAGTACAGAGTAATGCTCATATAAAACAAGAAGTTATATGGCAACTACCCGAGCCCGTTGTGCAAACTGTCTGAATTTCAATGGCGATGACGGTTTTTTTTAAAAATCCGATTTGTTGAAGTTCCAGAATCCTAGCTCCTTTAATTTTTGAGTTATCGTAATTACGGATGGACAGACGCACGGACATACATAATTAAATCGATTTATTTTTCAATTCTGATCCGATCCATACACTTGAGTATATATTTACCCCCCCTACTTCTCTGCGTCATAAACGTAATGGCAAATTTAGTATACCCTTTTGACAAATAGTCATCTAGTATAAACAATGATTTTTTCATTCATAAATTCATAGTTCATTTTTTCGAATTGATTTCGTTTTTTCTAAAATTATTTAATTTTGTATGTACTTGCGTACATACCTATATAGATATGTATGCATATAAAGGTTCTAAAATAATTATTTTAAAATCTAACTTTATAGATCTCAATAACAAATAACTTTATGAATATTTGAAGGTGACCAAATATTTTATTTTCAATTTCTTATGAGGTTTAAATTGTAACGGGAAACTTTTTGTTTTGATTATTATTGATTATTATTATTATATATCAATTGTAATTTTGTTTTAACTGAAAATTTCTAAATTATCTAAATTTTCAAAATCTTATTTATTATGGCATTGATAACAAAAAAGTATAAAAAATACTTAACCTGAATGGTGAGGTGGTGCGGAAAAAAGAAAATAACTTCTTATAAGTAGGTATTAAAATAAATAAATTCAGAGAAAAACGAGGAAGATTATAGTTGCCCTTGTCAACTTTTAGATACCCGTGCATACCCACTATGGTGTATAAAATAAACCGTAATTTACTTCCCTTATACATTTAACTCATTACCCCATAATTTTGACGTAAAAAAAAAAAAACAAAATAACAAAAAAAAAAAAAAAATCACAAAACAAAAAACAAAATTTTCATTCATTGTCCCATAACTTTAGCTTAAAAAAAAAAAAAAAAAAAAATAAAAAAAAAAAAAAACAAAAAAAAAAAAAATTGGCCCACCCTAAAAGTCCGAAGGTCCGAGTGATGTCCAACTTTGCCAAGTAACTTGCCCTATTAATTTATCTGCCCAATTTTAATTTTAACCTTGTAGCTTCATTAGATTCAAAGTTATTGAATCGAAAACTTTGTATGGCAGCCCCCCGAAAATGGGGCCCTAACATTTTGAAACTTCATATAAGTGCTCGATTTATTATATAACTAACCGTGTGTAATTTTCAGCCTCGTAGTATAATTAGTTTTGAAGAAATTCATATTGGTGCAAAGAAGTTGTATGGCAGCCCCCCGAAAATGGGGCCCTAACATTTTGAAACTTCATATAAGTGCTCGATTCATTATATAACTAACCGTGTGTAATTTTCATCCGCGTAGTATAAATAGTTTTGAAGAAATTCATATTGGTGCAAAAAAGTTGTATGGCAGCTCCCCGAAAATGGGGCCCTAACATTTTGAAACTTCATATAAGTGCCGGAGTCATTATAAAACTGACCGTGTGTAATTTGCATCCCCGTAGTATAAATAGTTTTGAAGAAATTCATATTGGTGCAAAAAAGTTGTATGGCAGCTCCCCGAAAATGGGGCCCTAACATTTTGAAACTTCATATAAGTGCCGGAGTCATTATAAAACTGACCGTGTGTAATTTTCATCCCCGTAGTATAAATAGTTTTGAAGAAATTCATATTGGTGCAAAAAAGTTGTATGGCAGCTCCCCGAAAATGGGGCCCTAACATTTTGAAACTTCATATAAGTGTTCGATTCATTATATAACTAACCGTGTGTAATTTTCAGCCTCGTAGTATAATTAGTTTTGAAGAAATTCATATTGGTGCAAAGAAGTTGTATGGCAGCCCCCCGAAAATGGGGCCCTAACATTTTGAAACTTCATATAAGTGCCGGAGTCATTATAAAACTAACCGTGTGTAATTTTCATTCTCGTAGTAAAATTACTTTTGAAGAAATTCATATTGGTGCAAAAAAGTTGTATGGCAGCTCCCCGAAGACTTGGTCCGATTTTAACCAAAAACAATAGGGAACCTAGAAATTGTCTAAAAATCACTTTGTGAAAGTTTCAGAACTCTAGCTCTTATAGTTTTTGAGTTATCGTGCTGACGGACGGACGGACGGACGGACACACATAGCTAGATCGATTCACTTTTCGATGCTGATTCGATACGTACCCTTGACACTATATCTAGCTCTTATATTTCGATGCGTTACAAACGGAGGAGTAATTTTAATATACCCGATGTTCATATATGTATGCACGGGTATAATTATATACCTAATAAATCATAAAACAAGTAAAGAAACAGTCAGTCGGTGCAACCGACTTAGAAATACCCTACACCTATTTGGTTCAAATTTAAGGACATATCCATAAGTCATTTTAACACCATAGAAGCTGTTATTAATTTGATCGTAAGACATAGCTAACCAAATTAACTGTATAATACTAAAAACATTTTCTAATTACCCTATCTATTAAAAAATACTACAAATTCTTACTAATTTATCTATTTAAAAATATTAAAAAACAAACAAACTTGAAATAAATGAAAATATATTTATTCCAATTCAATTACAAAATGAAAAAATTCCAATTATTAAATTTTGTGATAAAAAGATAATCAAAGCATTATATATTTAATAATCCAAATTTTTAAAAATTGCAATTATTTTAAATGGTTAGTTTATATACCTAATAGAAAATATATTCTTTGGCTTCGAAATTAAACTCGACCACAACCAATTCCCATGGTACTTTCATTACTAGTAACCTACTGTTAAATTTCATCTAAATACCGGCATTATTTTTTGAGTTATGGTGTTTTTAAGATATATGTTTGTTAGTCCTTGAACTTTTCAAGGGTTCCAGGACCCGAAATTATGGTACGATTTCGCCCATATGCAGTCCCGTCATACTTTCAATACTAGTTAACCCTTGTACACAATTGGAACGCTCTATCTTAATTTTAAGTTACTAGTTTTATTAATTTCGATGATAAGCTTTTACACATTGGGGGGTCTAAGAGAGGTTCTGAACCACCACTCCAATTGATCCCAAATTAGGGGGGCACGCAAGAAATAGTAAAGAACACCCTTGTGGCAAATTGGAAGCTTCTACATTTGTTTCAAGTAACTATCTTTATTAATTTCGAAAATATGCTTTAAGGGCCTAAGAACTGAGTGGCTGGTCCCCGATCCACTACTCCAATGAGGCCCAAATTTCAAAGACACTTACGAAATAGGAAGGGACACCCTGATACCAAATTTGGAGCTTCTATCTTCATTGGTTTCGGAATTATGCTCGTTTGGCCTAAATTCGATCAAAAAGTTCTAAGTTCCGAACCCATTGTCCAATCCTCACTGTACGTAATCACCGCCGTAGTTTCGCTGCCAATAACCTACAGCACAAATTTCATGAAGATAGCCTCATTAGTTGTTGAGTTATCGTGATTTTTTATATATGTTCCTTAGCCCTGACATCGATTAAAAGGTCCGGAATCCGAACCGTTGGGCTGATTTCGCCCTTATATAGTCCGCGCTATACTTATAGTACTAGTTAACCCTTGTACACAATTTGAAAGGTCTATCCTAATTTTAAGTAACTATTTTTAGTAATTTCGATTATAAGCCTTTAAAACTTGGGAGGTCTGAGAGGGGTACAGAACAACCACTCCAATTGATCCCAAATTAGGGGAACACGCAAGAGATAGTAAAGAACACCCTTGTGGCAAATTGGAAGCTTCTACATTTTTTCAAGTTGTTATCTTTATTAATTTTAAAGATATGCTTTAAGGTCTTCGGAAATGTGTGGCTGGTCTCCGACCCACTACTCCAATGGGACCCAAATTCACAAGACACTTAGGAAATAGGAAGGGACACCCTGATACTAAATTTGGAGGTTCTATCTTCATTGGTTTCGGAATTATGCTCGTTTGGCCTAAATTCGATCAAAATGTTCTAGGTTCCGAACCCATGGTCCAATCCCGACCTTACGCAATTCCCGAAGTATTTTCACTACTAGTAACCTACAGCACAAATTTGATGAAGATAGCGTCCTTAGTTGTTGAGTTATCGTGATTTTTTATATTTGTTCGTTAGCCCTGAAACCGATTAAAAGGTCCAGAATCCGAACCCATGGGCCGATTTCGCCCATATGCAATCCCCGCCGTACTTTCAGTCCTAGTAACCTACAGTTAAAATTTCATCAAGATAGCTCCATTATTTTTTGAGTTATCGTGCCTACGGACGGACGGACGGACGGACGGACGGACGGACATGGCTATATCGACTAAGGCGGTCACGCTGATCACAAATATATATACTTTTCCATATCTAGCTCGCTTCCTTTAGGTGGTTACAAACACCATACCAAAGTTAATATACCCTTTTACCTATTCTATAGGTGTAGGGTATAACAAGTAAAGAAACAGTCAGTCGGTGCAACCGACTTAGAAATACCCTACACCTATTTGGTTCAAATTTAAGGACATATCCAGAAGTCATTTTAACACCATAGAAGCTGTTATTAATTTGATCGTAAGACATAGCTAACCAAATTAACTGTATAATACTAAAAACATTTTCTAATTACCCTATCTATTAAAAAATACTACAAATTCTTACTAATTTATCTATTTAAAAATATTAAAAAACAAACAAACTTGAAATAAATGAAAATATATTTATTCCAATTCAATTACAAAATGAAAAAATTCTAATTATTAAATTTTGTGGTACAAAGATAATCAAAGCATAATATATTTAATAATCCAAATTTTTAAAAATTGCAATTATTTTAAATGGTTAGTTTATATACCTAATAGAAAAGCTTATAAACGCAAAATATGCAATAAATGTATTTTTAAAATACAATTAAAAATTTACACCTTTTCATATAATTCATTTAAATATAAAAATAAATTTTACATAAATGCAGCAAGTACCTTTGAACATAGCTGAACCACTACAATTAAGTCTAGATTTCGGAGACACATAGGACATAGGAAATATATTCTTTGGCTTCGAAATTAAACTCGACCACAACCAATTCCCATGGTACTTTCATTACTAGTAACCTACCGTTAAATTTCATCAAAATACCGGCATTATTTTTTGAGTTATGGTGTTTGTAAGATATGTGTTTGTTAGTCCTTGAACTTTTCAAGGGTTCCAGGACCCGAAATTATGGTTCGATTTCGCCCATATGCAGTCCCGTCATACTTTCAATACTAGTTAACCCTTGTACACAATTGGAACGCTCTATCTTAATTTTAAGTTACTAGTTTTATTAATTTCGATGATAAGCTTTTACACATTGGGGGGTCTAAGAGAGGTTCTGAACCACCACTCCAATTGATCCCAAATTAGGGGGGCACGGAAGAAATAGTAAAGAACACCCTTGTGGCAAATTGGAAGCTTCTACATTTGTTTCAAGCTACTATCTTTATTAATTTCGAAAATATGCTTTAAGGGCCTAAGAACTGAGTGGCTGGTCCCCGATCCACTACTCCAATGGGGCCCAAATTTCAAAGACACTTACGAAATAGGAAGGGACACCCTGATACCAAATTTGGAGGTTCTATCTTCATTGGTTTCGGAATTATGCTCGTTTGGCCTAAATTCGATCAAAAAGTTCTAAGTTCCGAACCCATTGTCCAATCCTCACCGTACGTAATCACCGCCGTAGTTTCGCTGCCAATAACCTACAGCACAAATTTCATGAAGATAGCCTCATTAGTTGTTGAGTTATCGTGATTTTTTATATATGTTCCTTAGCCCTGACATCGATTAAAAGGTCCGGAATCCGAACCGTTGGGCTGATTTCGCCCTTATATAGTCCGCGCTGTACTTATAGTACTAGTTAACCCTTGTACACAATTTGAACGGTCTATCCTAATTTTAAGTAACTATTTTTAGTAATTTTGGTTATAAGCCTTTAAAACTTGGGAGGTCTGAGAGGGGTACAGAACCACCACTCCAATTGATCCCAAATTAGGGGAACACGCAAGAGATAGTAAAGAACACCCTTGTGGCAAATTGGAAGCTTCTACATTTTTTCAAGTTGTTATCTTTATTAATTTTAAAGATATGCTTTAAGGTCTTCGGAAATGTGTGGCTGGTCCCCGACCCACTACTCCAATAGGACCCAAATTCACAAGACACTTAGGAAATAGGAAGGGACACCCTGATACTAAATTTGGAGGTTCTATCTTCATTGGTTTCGGAATTATGCTCGTTTGGCCTACATTCGATCAAAAAGTTCTAGGTTCCGAACCCATGGTCCAATCCCGACCTTACGCAATTCCCGAAGTAGTTTCATTACTAGTAACCTACAGCACAAATTTGATGAAGATAGCGTCATTAGTTGTTCAGTTATCGTGATTTTTTATATTTGTTCGTTAGCCCTGAAACCGATTAAAAGGTTCAGAATCCGAACCCATGGGCCGATTTCGCCCATATGCAATCCCCGCCGTACTTTCAGTCCTAGTAACCTACAGTTAAAATTTCATCAAGATAGCTCTATTATTTTTTGAGTTATCGTGCCTACGGACGGACGGACGGACGGACGGACGGACGGACGGACGGACGGACGGACGGACATGGCTATATCGACTAAGGCGGTCACGCTGATCACAAATATATATACTTTTCCATATCTAGCTCGCTTCCTTTAGGTGGTTACAAACACCATACCAAAGTTAATATACCCCTTTACCTATTCTATAGGTGTAGGGTATAATGAAAAAATTCTAATTGTTAAATTTTGTGATAAAAAGATAATCACAGCATAATATATTTAATAATCCAAATTTTTAAAAATTGCAATTATTTTAAATGGTTAGTTTATATACCTAATAGAAAAGCTTATAAACGCAAAATATGCAATAAATGTACTTCTAAAATACAATTACAAATTTTTAACTTTTCATATAATTCATTTAAATATTCAAATAAATTTTACATAAATGCAGCAAGTACCTTTGAACATAGCTGAACCACTACAATTTAGTCTAGATTTCGGAGACACATAGGACATAGGAAATATATTCTTTGGCTTTGAAATTAAACTCGACCAGAACCAATTCGCATGGTACTTTCATTACTAGTAACCTAGAGTTTAAATTTCATCAAAATACCGGCATTATTTTTTGAGTTATGGTGTTTTTAAGATATATGTTTTTTAGTCCTTGAACTTGTCAAGGGTTCCAGAACCCGAAACCATGGTACGATTTCGCCGATATGCAGTCCCGTAATACTTTCAATACTAGTTAACCCTTGTATACAATTGGAACGTTCTAGCTTAATTTTAAGTTACTAGTTTTATTAATTTCGATGATAAGCTTTTACACATTTGGGGGTCTAAGAGATGTCCTGAACCATCACTCCAAATGATCCCAAATTAGGGGGGCACGGAAGAAATAGTAAAGAACACCCTGGGCCAAATTTGAAGCTTCTACATTTGTTTCAAGTTACTATTTTTATTAATTTCGAAAATATGCTTTAAGGTCCTCGGATCTGAGTGGCTGGTCCCCGACCCACTAGTCCAATGGGGCTCAAATTTCAAAGCCACTTACGCAATAGGAAGGGACACCCTGATACCAAATTTGGAGGTTATATCTTGATTGGTTTCGGAATTACGCTAGTTTGGCCTAAATTCGATCAAAAAGTTCTCAGTTCCGAACCCATTGTCCAATCCTCACCGTACGTAATCACCGCCGTAGTTTCATCACCAATAACCTACAGTACAAATTTCATGAAGATAGACTCATTAGTTGTTGAGTTATCGTGATTTTTAATATATGTTCGTTATCCCTGACACCGACTAAAAGGTCCAGAATCCGAACCCATGGGTGATTTCGCCCTTATACAGCCCGCGCTTTACTTATAGTACTAGTTAAGTTGTACACAATTTGAACGGTCTATCTTAATTTTAAGTAAATATTTATAGTAATTTCGATTATAAGCTTTTAAAACTTGGGAGGTCTGAGAGGGGTACTGATCCACCTCTCCAATTGATCCCAAATTAAGGGAACACGCAAGAGATAGTAAAGAACACCCTTGTGGCAAATTGGAAGCTTCTACATTTTTTCAAGTTGTTATCTTTATTAATTTTAAAGATATGCTTTAAGGTCTTCGGAAATGTGTGGCTGGTCCCCGACCCACTACTCCAATGAGGCCCAAATTCCCAAGACACTTCGGAAATGGGAAGGAACACCCTGATACCAAATTTGGAGGTTCCATCTTCATTGGTTTCGTAATTATGCTCGTTTGGCCTAAATTCGATCAAAAAGTTCTAGGTTCCGAACCCATGGTCCAATCCCGACCTTACGCAATCCCCGAAGTAGTTTCATTACTAGTAACCTACAGTACAAATTTGATGAAGATAGCGTCATTAGTTGTTTAGTTATCGTGATTTTTTTTATATGTTTGTTAGCCCTTCGATCGATTAAAAGGTCCAAAATCCGAACCCATCGGCCGATTTCGCCCATATGCAATCCCCGCCGTACTTTCAGTCTTAGTAATCTACAGTTAAAATTTCATCAAGATAGCTCCATTATTTTTTGAGTTATCGTGCCTACGGACGGACGGACGGACGGACGGACGGACGGACGGACGGACGGACGGACGGACGGACGGACTGACGGACGGACGGACGGACATGGCTATATCAACTAAGGCGGTCACGCTGATCACAAATATATATACTTTTCCATATCTAGCTCGCTTCCTTTAGGTGGTTACAAACACCATACCAAAGTTAATATACCCCTTTACCTATTCTATAGGTGTAGGGTATAAAAAAATGACATCAATATGTTATTGAAATCTATAAATTTAGATTTTAAAATAATTATTTTAGAACATTTTATGCATAATACGATTTTGAAAATTTAGATAATTTAGAAATTTTCAGTTAAAACAAAATTACAATTGATCTCAATTCAACAAAAACCTCTAAAGATTAAAGAATTTAGAAATAGAAATTTGAATACATACATACATCTATACATAAACACTTTATAAAATTTCATAGATTCCATTCACAACTATGCACTTTGCGAGTTTTAGAAAAATTTATTTATTTAAACAAAAATGAAAAAATCAAAACAAAAAGTTTCCCGTTACAATTTAAACCTCATAAGAAATTGAAAATAAAATATTTGGTCACCTTCAAATATTCATAAAGGTTATTTGTTATTGAGATCTATTAAGTTAGATTTTAAAATAATTATTTTAGAACCTTTATTTGCATACATATCTACATAGGTATGTAGATATGTATGACTCCTTTGTTAACCGACTCCTACTAATTTCTGAGTATCTAACTTCTCCCAAAATTTCAAGACCCTAGCTTGAACCGTTCAGAAGATATGTGTGGCCAAAAATTTTGCGAAAATTGAGTTTTGCGTAATGTTAAATTTTAGTACCGTATGGCAACCCTAAACATTTGCCTTGTAAAAATTTATAAAGCTTATGAAACCAGCTATCATTTTCCGTTTTCAGATTGAAAATATATGTAACAGAACTCTTGTTATAACAATTTAAATATAGGGCTTTTTCCAACTTTGGGGGGCTGTAGCCCCGTAACAGGTGGGGCTACAGAAAAAAATTCTTCTACGAAATTATTTTTTTTGCAGAAACTACCCATGGTTAAAATTTCTTTTCTCTATTTCAAACGGTGTAAAAGTTTTTGTAAACATACGGACAGACGGACGGACGGACGGACGGACGGACGGACGGACGGACGGACGGACAGAGTGAAGCTATATAGGCCCATTTTTACAAAATTTTTTGAAAATGTGCTAAAAATGAACTATGAATTTATGAATGAAAAAATCATTGTTTATACTAGATGACTATTTGTCAAAAGGGTATACTAAATTTGCCATTACGTTTATGACGCAGAGAAGTAGGGGGGGGTAAATATATACTCAAGTATATGGATCGGATCAGAATTGAAAAATAAATCGATTTAATTATGTATTTCCGTGCGTCTGTCCATCCGTAATTACGATAACTCAAAAATTAAAGGAGCTAGGATTCTGGAACTTCAACAAATCGGATTTTTAAAAAAAACCGTCATCGCCATTGAAATTCAGACAGTTTGCACAACGGGCTCGGGTAGTTGCCATATAACTTCTTGTTTTATATGAGCATTACTCTGTACTTATTAAAGCTGGGTATCTGAAATTTTGCCAAAAGTAGTTAAGTGTAATGGCCAAAGTTACTGGAAAATTTGGTTGGTCTACTGCAAAGGGTTCTAGTAAGTGCCATACAACTCCTTCTTTTATATGAGCATTACACTACACTTAATAAAACTGTGTGTTTGAAATTTTGCCAAAAGTAATTAATCGAATGATATTATAATGTTTATACTACGGTCATACGGGTATCCCAGAGTTGACACA
Organism: Dolichopus griseipennis; assembly: GCA_963082915.1. NCBI lineage: Eukaryota > Metazoa > Arthropoda > Insecta > Diptera > Dolichopodidae > Dolichopus > Dolichopus griseipennis. The sequence continues at coordinate 249,000,001 of OY720441.1, read as the reverse complement.
ATCTACTCTACTACACACTTCCTCGTTTTTTTTCTTATTCGATTTTTTTCTTTTCTTTAGTGTATAGTATTCATATTCTTGAATCATGTTACATGTATGTAGAGAATAAAAATAAAGGGTATACTATAAAATAGAAATAGTTACAATACATTTATCTTCGTGCCAACGATTTTCAGAGAATTTTAAAAAATATGCGAAAAAAGTTTCATACAAATTTTTAACATGAAAATGTTTGTCTATATATAATTCTTAATCAATGATTAAACTTAAGCAAAATCAACTTCATATGATCATATTCATATAATAATCATCATATCCACAATCTATCAATCTATCAATATCAATAAGCCATTTACTTCTATATCTTAAATAAACTACGCATCATTTAAATCATATGAAATTCTAACTCGAAATCGTTATCTACATAAAAAACAAAAAAACAAAAAAACAAAATTCATACAATTTCATGTTAAATAGAAGATGCATAGCAAAATTTAAAATTTTTGTATGAAAATGTTGGAGTTGAAAAAGTTAGTTGTTCAAGAGCTACCCGAAGTTTTGATCCGATCTTAACCAAAAAAAATAGGGAACCTAGAAATTGATTGAAAAATATTTTGTGAAAATTTCAAAACTGTAGCTCTTTTAGTTTTTGAGTTATCGTACTGACACACAGACGGACGGACGGACGGACGGGCAGACACACATAGCTAGATCGACTCATTTTTCGATTCTGAGCCGATACGTACCCTTGACACTATATCTAGCTCGTCTAGATCGATGCGTTACAAACGGAGGAGCAAATCTCATATACCCGATGTCATATATGTATGCACGGGTATAAACAGCATAACGCAAAAAATAATGCCGCTAGTTTGATGAAATTTAAACTCTAGGTTAATATTAATGAAAGTACCATGGGAATTGGTTCTGGTCGAGTTCGAACAATGAGTTCGGATTCTAGAAGCTTTTGATCGATATGAGGCCAAACGAGTATAATTTCAAAGCCAAAGAATATATTTCCTATTTCCTATGTGTCCCCGAAATTTAGAATTAATTGTAGTCGGGGTTCAGGTGCCTCCTAAGAAATCCCAAAATTACAAAGCTTATCTTCGAAATTCATGAAGATAGAAACTTTAAATTTGATACAAGAGGGTTCTTTCTTATTTTCGTTTTTATACCCGTGCATACATATATGACATAGGGTATATTAAAATTGCTCCTCCGTTTGTAACGCATAGATCTGGATGAGCTAGATATAGTGTCAAGGGTACGTATCGGCTCAGAATCGAAAAATTAGTCGATCTAGTTATGTGTGTCTGTCCGTCCTTCCGTCCGTCCGTGTGTCAGCACGATAACTCAAAAAATAAAAGGGCTAGAGTCTTAAAATTCACACAAAGTCATTTTTAAACAATTTCTAGGTTCCCCATTGTTTTTGTTTAAAATCGGACTAAGGCTTCGGGAAACTGCCATACAACTTTTCGCACCAATATGAATTTCTTCAAAACTAATTATACTACGGGGATGAAAATTACACACGGTTAGTTTTATAATAACTCCGGCCCTTATATGAAGTTTCAAAATGTTAGGGCTCGATTTTCGGGGGGCTGCCATACAAATTCTTTGCACCAATATGAATTTCTTCAAAACTAATTATACTACGGGGATGAAAATTACACACGGTTAGTTATATAATGAATCGAGCACTTATATGAAGTTTCAAAATGTAAGGGCTCCATTTTCGGGGGGCTGCCATACAACTTCTTTGGATCAATATGAATTTTTTCAAAACTAATTATACTACGCAGATGAAAATTACACACGGTTAGTTATATAATGAATCGAGCACTTATATGAAGTTTCAAAATGTTAGGGTCCCATTTTGGGGGGCTGCCATACAAAGTTTTCGATTCAATAACTGTGATTCTAAGGAAGCTACAAGGTTAAAATTAAAATTGGGCAGGTAAAGTTATAGGGCAAGTTACTTGGCAAAGTTGCACATCCCGCGGACCATCGGACTTTTAGGGTGGGCCAAATTTTTTTTTTTTTGTTTTTTTTTTTTTTAGCTAAAGTTATGGGACAATGAATGAAAATTTTGTTAATTTTTTTTTTGTTGTTAATTTTCTGTTTTGGTGTTAATTTTTTTTTTTGTTAATTTTTTTTTTTTTTTTTTTTTTAAGCTAAAGTTCTGGGACAATGAATGAAAATTTTGTTTTTTGTTTGTAATTTATTTTTTTTTTTTTTTGTACTTCAAAATAATGGGGTAATGAGTTAAATGTATAAGGGAAGTAAATTATGGTTTGTTTTATACACCATAGTGGGTATGCACGGGTATCTAAAAGTTGACAATGGCAACTATAATCTTCCTCGTTATTTAACACTTTTATATTTTTAAAATGCTAAGAATTTTACAAAAAAACATATTTAGTATAATATTTTATAAATTAAACACCATAGTGATATATAATTAAGACATCGTGTACAATACTTAAGCTATATTCAAAGGTACTTACTGCATTTATGTAAAATTTATTGTTATATTTAAATGATTTAAATGAACTATATGAAAAGTTCTAAATTTGTAATTATATTTTAGAAATACATTTATTGCATATTTTGCGTTTATAAGCTTCTATAATAGGTACATAAACTATCAATTTAAAATAACTGCAATTCTGAAAAATTTTAATTATTAAATATATTATGCTTGGATTAGCTTATCATCACAAAATTTAATAGTTAAATTTTTTGAATTTTTAGTAATTTTAGTAATTGAATTTTAATAAATATATTTTCATTTATTTCCAGTTTTTTTATTTTTTAATATTTTTAAATAGATAAATTAGTAAGAACTTGTAAATAAATTAGAAAAGTAATTAGAAAATGATTTTAGTATTATAAAGTTAATTTGGTTAGCTATGTCTTACGATCAAACTAACAGCTTTTATGCTTCTATTTCACTTATTTTCTTGTAAATTGTAACAAAAAAAAAAGAAACATTTTAAAAAGATTTTAGTCTCCTTGTTCACTGAGCATTTGAACTAAATAATAATAAAAGAGGGTTAACAGTCGGTACCTATAATAGTTTGATTGAGCTGCGAATCAGAACCGAAAATTAGAATCAGAAGCCGCAACTTTCAACAGAGTGACCGTTAAATTTAAATTTACGTCAAACTAATGCCGGATTTTCACCTGAAAAAACGCTATATTCAAACATTATTGTAATATGAAAACAAAAAAAAACTTTCTTTTGGTTGTTGTTTCATTAAAATTGGCCAAATAGTTTGCCCAAAAAAAGGGATGTTTATATTTTTATGAGAAAAAAATAAGCCGCTTAAATATTATGATATTCTTAGCATCTATGTTCGCATTTATTTTTGTTGTCACTTTGAAAAATGCTTCAGTAGCATTTTCAAGTTTGGACGACAATCCTGAAATTACTATATTGCTTTTGTTATTGTTTTTATTTTCGTCGTCCAAAGTAGCTTCTAAGGTGAGCCGTAAACGCATAATCTTCATTTTTATTCTCATTTTTATTTTCGTTTTACGTATCTGGATCATCACCCTTTTCTATTACCATTGTTTCCTCAAGTGTACTTGAACATGTGTGGTATCTCCAGGTGGCATTCCTTGATTTTACTGCTTCAAAAAGTTCATCACTAACCTTTAGTTTTTTTGCAAGAAGTGCTTACAATTTGCAAAGCACTGTAGACCTTTTGATTTTTTGTTAGTAACGTTGTTTTAACAAACAGAGCAAAGCTTTGGTTCTGGCATAAGGATAGCTAATTCTATTTTTTTATTTTTTATTTTTTTTTAAAAAAGAATTTTTTATTATTTATTTTAGTGTTTTTTTTTTTTGTTTTTAATATATTTCTGTTTATTTTATATATTTTTAGGTTAACTAGCCACTGGAGAGAAAAAAATTTTTTTTTTCGCTCGCAAATGTTTTTATTTATATAATGGTTTTATTTTATTATTTTGATTAGTTATTTTATTTATTAACAACTAGCAGATTTACCCGGCATTGCCCAGAATTTTTCAAAATTTAAATTTATATTTTATAATCTATGTATTTATAAAGCAAAAATTATTTATTATTTTTAAAGCGTATAGGCTCCAAACTTGCCCAGTCAATTATCATCAAAATTTGTATATAAAGGTTTTAGAGTACGGATAGTATTCTAGACTTAAAGTTGCCACAGTTTTCAAACTTCTTCGTAAAATGAAGTAGGTTTGACCTATTGCCTGCAAATTTTAGAAAAGTGTTGCTGTTAGACCTTGCAGTTCACTCTTTAATAGACTTGATATTTGTTAACCAATATTGCGATAATAATGAATCTAAAAAAATTTCGAAAATCCACAAATATTTTTAAAACACTTTTGTCGATTTCCTTTAATTTATTCCGGCAAAATTTACATATTGTTTTTTTGCTTTCAATTAAAAACCCTTTAAAAGGCGCAGAAACGCTCATTATCTAATTTAAACGTAAGTATTATTTTACCTCTATGACTGTAGCTCAAAAGGTTATACTAAATTTGCCTTTACGTTTGTGGAGCAGAGAAAAAAGGGAGTCGATATAGATCAAAAGTTTTTATCAAATCAGAATCGAAAAGTGAATCAATCTTGCTATATATGTTATTTCATCCGCACAATAACTCAAAAAAAATAATAGATTCAAAATACGATACGATTTCGATTCTGATTCAAAATACACTTTAGTGTCCTCAACCCACTACTACAATGAGGCCCGAATTTCAAGGACACTACTTTGGAGGTTCTAACATCATTGGTTTCGAAATTATGCTCGTTTGGCGTAAATTCAATTAAATAGTTCTAAGTTCCGAACCCATTGTACACTACCGACCGTACGAAATCACCGCCGTATTTTCATTACCAGTACCCTACAACACAAATTTTATGAAGACAGTGTCATTAGTTGTTGAGTTATCGTGATTTTTTACATATGTGCGTTAGCCCTTAGACCGATTAAAGGTCCAGAATCCGAACCCATGGGCTGATTTCGCCGATTTCCAATCCCCGCCGTTCTTCCAATCCTAGTAACCTACAGTTAAAATTTCAACAAGATAGCTCCATTATTTTTTGAGTTATAGTGCATACGGACCGACGGATGGACGGACATGGCTATGTCAACTCAGGAGGTCACGCTGATCACAAATATATATACTTTTCCACATCTAGCTCGCTTCCTTTAGGTGGTTAAAAACCCGATACTAAAGTTAATATACCCTTTACCTATTCTATAGGTGTAGGGTATAAAAATTGTACATATTGCCTTCTCGAACATTATTTTTTCATTAGAATTTTGTTTTATTCTAATTCAGTTATTTTTTTGTAAATTGTAATAAAAAATAAACAAACATTTTAAAAAGATTTTTATCTCCTTGTTCATTGAGCATTTGAACAAAATAATAATAAAAGAGGGATAACAGTTCATACCTATAATAGTTTGTTTGAGCTGCGAATCAGAACCGAAAATAAATAATATTTACGGGAAGACGGCGCATTATATTAGAATCAGAAGCCGCAACTTTGAACAGAGTGACTGTTAAATTTAAATTTACGTTAAACTAATGACGGGTTTTCACCTGAAAAAACGCTATGTTCAAACATTGTTGTAATATGAAAACAAAAAAAAAACTTTCTTTTGGTTGTTCTTTCATTAAATTGGCCAAATAGTTTGCCCTAAAAAGGGATGTTTATATATGTACGTGAAAAATTAAGCCGCTTATATATTATGATATTCTTAGGATCTATGTTCGCATTTATTTTTGTTGTCACTTTGAAAAATTCTTCAGTAGGATTTTCAAGTTTGGACGACAATCCTGAAATTACTATATTGCTTTTGTTATTGTTTTTATTTTCGTCGTCCATAGTAGCTTCTAAGATGTTTAATTTTTGCTCAAGAATACTTGATTTGTCTTCCACATGTATTATTTGTTGACATTATTTGGCATTTTCCTTAATGATATTACTAATTTTGTTTTGCTGTTTCATTCATATGCAAATGTAAATTAATTTGTAAAAATGTGCAAATGTAAAAATTATTAATTTTTTTTAATTTAGGAACTATGCCATTTTTGTAATGTAATATATGTACAATCAAAAAAAAGAAGCTGAGCCGTAAATACATAATCTTCATTTTTATTCTCATTTTTATTTTCTTTTTACGTATCAGGAGCGTTACCCTTCTCTATTACCATTGCTTCATCAAATGTACTTGAACATGTGTGGTATCTCCAGGTGGAATTCCTTGATTTTACTGTTTCAAAAAGTTCATCACTAACCTTTAGTTTGTTTGGAAGAAGCGCCTACAATCTGCAAAGCTGTAGACCTTTTGATTTTTTGTTAGTAACGTTGTTTTAACAAACAGAGCAAAGCTTTGGTTCTGGTATAAGGATTGCTAATTTAATTTTTTTATTTTTTATTTTTTTTTAAAAAAGAATTTTTTATTATTTATTTTAGTTTTTTTTTTTTTTTTGTTTTTAATATTTTTGTGTTTATTATACAATACACCTCTAGAATAGGTAAAGGGGTATATTAACTTTGGTATGGTGTTTGTAACCACCTAAAGGAAGCGAGCTAGATATTGAAAAGCATATATATTTGTGATCAGCGTGACCGACTGAGTCGATATAGCCATGTCCGTCCGTCCGTCCGTAGGCACGATAACTCAAAAAATTATTGAGCTATCTTGATGAAATTTTATCTGTAGTTTACTAGGACTGAAAGTACGGCGGGGATTGCATATGGGCGAAATCGGCCTATGGGTTCGGATTCTGTACCTTTTAATCGATCGAAGGGCTAACGAACATATATAAAAAATGACGATAACTCAACAACTAATGAGGCTATCTTCATGAAATTTGTGCTGTAGGATATTGGTAATGAAACTACGGCGGTGATTACGTACGGTGAGGATTGGACAATGGGTTCGGAACTTAGAACTTTTGGATCGAATTTAGGCCAAATTAGCATAATTCCGAAACCAATAAAGATAGAATCTCCAAGTTTGGTATCAGACTGTCTCTTCCTATTTCCAAAGTGTCTTCGTAATTTGGGCCCGCCCCTCAGTTCCGAGGACCTTAAAGCAAATTTTCGAAATTAATAAAGATAGTAACTTGAAACAAATGTAGAAGCTTCAAATTTGCCACATGGGTGTTCTTTACTATTTCGAGCGTGCCCCCTAATTTGGGATCAATTGGAGTGGTGGTTCAGTACCTCTCTTAGACCTCCCAATGTGTAAAACTTATCATCGAAATTAATAAAACTAGTAACTTAAAATTAAGATAGAACGTTCCAATTGTGTACAAGGGTTAACTAGTATTAAAAGTATGACGGGACTGCATGTGGGCGAAATCGTACCATGGTTTTGGGTTCTGGAACCCTTGAAAAGTTCAAGGACTAACAAACATATATCTTAAAAACACCATAACTCAAAAAATAATGCCGGTATTTTTATGAAATTTAAATTCTACGTTACTAGTAATGAAAGTACCATGCGAATTGGTTGTGGTCGAGTTTTATTTCGAAGCCAAAGAATATATTTCCTATGTCCTATGTGTCTCCGAAATCTAGACTTAATTGTAGTGGTTCAGCTATGTGCAAAGGTACTTGCTGAATTTATGTAAAATTTATTTTTATATTTAAATGAATTATATGTAAAGGTCTAAATTTGTAATTGTATTTTAGAAATACATTTATTGCATATTTTGCATTTACAAGCTTTTCTATTAGGTATATAAACTAACCATTTAAAATAATTGCAATTTTTAGAAATTTGGATTATTAAATATATTATGCTTTGATTATCTTTTTATCACAAAATTTAATAATTAGAATTTTTTCATTTTATAATTGAATTGGAATAAATATATATTCATTTATTTCAAGTTTTTTTGTTTTTTAATATTTTTAAATAGATAAATTAGTAATAATTTGTAATATTTTTTAATAGATAGTGTAATTAGAAAATGTTTTTAGTATTATAAAGTTAATTTGGTTAACTATGTCTTACGATCAAATTAATAAAAGCTTTTATGGTGTTAAAATGACTTAAGGATATGTCCTTAAATTAGAACCAAATAGGTGTAGGGTATTTCTAAGTCGGTTGCACCGACTGACTGTTTCCTTACTTGTTTTATATATTTTTAGGTTAACTAGCCACTGGAGAGAAAAAAATATTTTTTTTCCCTCGCAAATGTTTTTATTTAGATAATGGTTTTATTTTATTATTTTGATTAGTTATTTTATTTATTAACAACTAGCAGATTTACCCGGCATTGCCCTAAATTTTAAATTAATCTATGTATTTATAAAGCAAAAATTATTTTTTGTTTTTAAAGCGCATCCAAACTTGCTCATTCAATTATCATAAAAATTTGTATATAAAGGTTTTAGAGTACGGGGAGTATTCTAGACTTAAAGTTGGAACAGTTTTCAAACTTCTTCGTAAAATGAAGTAGGTTTGTCCGATTGCCTGCAAATTTTATAGAACTGTTGCTGTTAGACAATGCAGTTCATTCTTTAATAGACTTGATATTTGTTAACTAATATTGCGATAATGATGAATCTAAAAAAATTTCGAAAATCCACAAATATTTTTAAAACACTTTTGTCGATTGCCTTTAAATTATTCCGTCAAAATTTACAAATTGTTTTTTTTGCTTTTTAATTAAAAACCCTTTAAAAGGCGCAGAAATGCTCAACAGGGTATTATATAATTTACACGTAAGTATAATTTTACCTCTATGACTGTAGGTCAAAATGTTATACTAAATTTGCCATTACGTTTGTGGAGCAGAGAAAAAAGGGAGTAGATATAGACTCAAAGGTATTTATCAAATCAGAATCGGAAAGTGAATCAATCTTGCTATGTTTGTTATTTCATCCTCACGATAACTCAAAAAAAAATATAGAGTTAGAATTCTCAAATCCGTTTTAATGAAAGAGCCGTCATTGTTATTGCAATCCAATTAATTAGGTCCACGGATTAACATTTCTACTGCAGTAGTATCGAGTAATTACCTTACAACTTCTTTATTTGTACGAGCATTACTCTATATCTAATTAAGCAAGGTATCTGAAGTTTACCTAAAAATATTTTAGCTTTATTGCCAAAGTTTTTACAAAAATTAATTGGGGTAGTGCAGTGCGTTCGGCTTGCTGCCATAAAACGTGTTGTTTTATATGAGCATTACCATAATAAAAAATAGTAGTTAACTTGAATGGTCAACGGCTGTATAAAATATAGGTTTAAAGAGCTGCTTTTCAACTTATATTTTGTTTTGTGCTTAACTGAAAGTTCTACTACACCATTCCTTGTTCTTTATGATTTTTCGAAGGAAATATAAGCTTTTTTTTAAAAAAAAAGGTTTTAAAATACTATGTATTTAAGGTTAATATATACGAAATCGAACTTTTTAATTTTTAGATTTTATTAGAAATACGAAAAAGAGGGTAGTAGAGTAGACTGTGGCAACTCTGAGATACCCATATGACCGTAATATAAACATTATATCATCCGGTTAATTACTTTTGGCAAAGTTTCAAACATACAGCTTTATTAAATGTAGTGTAATGCTCATATAAAAAACGGAGTTGTATGGCAAGTCCTCGAACCAAATTTTGCAGTATTTTTAGTCTTTACACTAAACAATTTTTGGCAGAATTTCAGACACCCAGTTTCATTAGGCATAGCGTTATAGGCTTTTTAATATAGGCTTTTTTTTAAAAAAAAGGTTTTAAAATACTATGTATTTAAGGTTAATATATACGAAATCGAACTTTTTAATTTTTAGATTTTATTAGAAATACGAAAAAGAGGGTAGTAGAGTAGACTGTGGCAACTCTGAGATACCCATATGACCGTAATATAAACATTATATCATCCGGTTAATTACTTTTGGCAAAGTTTCAAACATACAGCTTTATTAAATGTAGTGTAATGCTCATATAAAAAAATGGAGTTGTTAGGCAAGTCCTCGAACCCATGGATCAAAATAGCTGGGTTTCAATATCGGTAGCGGCTATTGCATAAAAACGAATTTGTGAAAATTTCAAAATCGTAGCTTCTTCATTTTTTGGGTTATCGTGGTGACGGACGGACAAATAGACATACATAGCTAAATCGATTTATTTTTCGATTCTGATTCGATCCATACACTTGAGTTTATATCTACCCCTATATCTATTGGAAGCCCGCCAGGCCACAATGGGTTAATTCATTTCAACCAATTTACAATCAATTCCGGTTGCTAATAGGAAAATTTGTGCAAAATTTCAAGTCAATCGATCAAACCGTTTTGACACGACATCAAAAACTTTGAAAAGCTTCATTGCATCCTCGTGCTCAAACGGGTTAACCGAACTTCACAAAAATTCGGTCAGTCTCTCTTTTCGACTGCAAAATCACTCTGTAAAATTGGACACAAAACGGAAACACAAAAAAATATTTGCCAGCTCGCCAGACCGAAATAATTTAATTTATTCCAACTAAATTTATACAAATAATTCCGGTTGCTAAGAGAAACATTTTTTTCGTTATGCTACTACAAATTAGAAATGGTTTAACCGATTGACTTCAAATTTTGTATATGTGTTCCTCTTTTAGAATGGAGCTCACTCTATTAACGGACTTGGAATTTGGTAACTCTTGCCGGCTGACAATTGTCCAAAATAAAATTTGGAAGGATATTACGTCCAATATTGCGAAATGTAGCTTGGTTAAAGTTTGAAAAACAGGTTTGTTGAGTTCCGTTAACTCTTGCGCTACAGAAGCTTTTTACAGGTTTTACAGATTTTTGCGTTACTTTACTCTTAAACAGAAACGGTTTGACCAATTGACTTTCAATTTTGTAGGCATGTGAAATTTTTATTTTAACTTTTTTCGATAGCATCAACTTAAATTAAAACTCCATTGAGTGACGGGGCAACGTGCGCCGGGTAATATCTAGCTTACATATAAGTATTATTATACCCGTTTGACAATAGTACTTTACTTGAATTGCCAACGTTTTAATTAAATAAAGTCGTTGGTTTAGAAAACGTTTAAGAATCTGCTTTTCAACGACTTATAAAAATATGGCATATGCTATATCACGCCCCAGGCTCTCAAAGTTATTCCTTTAAAATTTTGTGACAATCGGACCAGCGGTTTTCACGTGAATCCTGAACAAAAAAACAAACAAATTTTCTTCTTTATGTATTACATTATTTCATTAAATTTAAATTACTACAAAATATATTTTCAATTTTTATTTTCAAAATTTTTTTATAGTATGTGAAAACAGCAAATAGCATGTGAAAACAGCAAAAGAAAACCTATAATATATCCAATTTATATGCTTGTTTTTATATGCTATTTTCTTTTTTTTCGTTTGTGCAAGAATATTTTCTTTTTTTTAAATAAAAAAAATATGCTTTTTGTGCAAATGCAAAATTTTTAAATACTTTAGATAATTTGGTAAAAAAATTTTTTCAATTTTTTTGGAATTAGAAAAATGCGCGTCTTTATTTTTTGATATATATGACATAAAATCCTATATAACATATAAGTTATATATAACACTAGCAGATTTACCCGGCGTTGCCCGGAAACGTGCAAATTGCAAAAAAGCAAGTTTCGTCTAATTTTTCGAAGTACTGCTTTGGTTAAAAGAAAGTCTCAAAAAAATATTTGTGGAGTTCCGTTAACCCGTTACGCCCCAACAGCTTTTTATAGGTTTTTTCGTTACTTTGCTATAAGTTAGAAATGGTTTGACCGATTGACTTCATATTTTGTATATGTGCACTTCCTTGAGAATGGAATTCACTCCATTAACAGACTTGGAATTTGTTAAACCTTTTCGTCCGACAATTATTCCAAAAAAAATTTAGGAAGGATATATCGTCTAATTTTGCGGAATATTGCTTGATCAAATTTTTAAAAAGCGGTTTGTTGTGCTCTGTTAACCCATTGTGGCACAGCAGCTTTTTACAGATTTTTTCATTACTTTACTCTTAAGCAGAAACAGTTTGACCACTTGAATGTAAATTTCATATGCATAAATGTATATACTTTTCATTCCTACGACTATTCAAAAAAAAAATTTTTGTAAGTTAATTACGTTCAATTTTTGAAAGTAGGTAAAAGTTCTTTCTATTAGGGGTATGTTTAAAAAAATTTTTTGTCGAGTTCTTTTAACCTATTGCGAAACAAAATTTTAACGATTATCTCTAATTTTTCTATACGTTTTTCTTCTGCTTCTTGACAATTTGGTGCTCCTTGAATTATTATTGTTATTATTTAATAATTATGAAAAGCTTAAAGTGAAACTGATAAATATGTTGAAAAATTGCTATAAATTGCGATAATTAAAAAAAAATCTTTTTAGAAAAATTGCTTTACCTCATCTTAAAATTAACATGTACACCATTCTTGTGTTAACTTTTTTCAATAACATCAACTTAAATCAAAATTGCATTGACAGGTCAAAAGGATATACTAAATTTGCCATTATGTCATTATACTAAGTAAATAGTAGTTTACTTGATTTGCCAGCGTTTGAATAAAATATAGCCGATGGTTTAGAAAGGTTTAAAAATCTGCTTTTCAACTTATATTTTGTTTTGTACTTACCTGAAAGTTCTACTACGCTCTTCCTCGTTTGTTTATGACTTTATGAGAGATATGTAGGCTTCTTTCTTGGAAAAACTGTTTTAAAATACTGTGTATTTAAGCATAATATATACGAAATTGAATTTTTTGATTTTTAGATTTCATTTGAAGAAAACTGCAATTTCACACTGAAATCTATTTTTAAAAAACAAAAACTGCAAAGCTCATAAAAAACAAAGACTTACGAAAACGTGTAGAGAAGGAAAATGTTACGTTATTTAAATTTAAATATATTATTATTCGGATTCTTTATTAGCTTTATTTTTATTATTATTAATATTATCTCATTTAGCTTTTGTACTATTTGAGACTATTTAAGGAAAAAAAATTAGTCTTATTAATTAATAAACTTTTCGAATAAAGGTTAACTTGCGTTCATACCAAAAAAATTTGAAAATTTCATTGAATCTTTGTTCAAAACGCGCAAACAAGTCAAAACCAATTTAACCTTGTGGGTTTTAATTAAAATACTGGTACAAAATTTTCAATAAAATTCTTTTAATCGTTTAAGCAAATAAAATTTATAGAAAACTTCATGGCGTCGTCGTGGAAAATGGGTTAATCGAACTTAACTAAAACTTTTTGCAGGCTCTCTTTTAGACTGCAAAATCAACATGTAAAAATGGTCACAAATCGAAAACACAAAATTTTTAAAAATTCCGCCAGGCCGAAATGGGTTAATTTATTTCAACCAAATTTATACAACTAATTTCGGTTGCTAAGAGGAACATTTGTGCAAAATTTCAAGTCAATTGTTCAAACGGTTTTGACTCGACATCAAAAACATTGAAAAAGCTTCTTTGCGCCCTCGTGCCCAAACGGGTTGACCGAACTGTACAAAAATTTGTGCCAGACTCTATTTTCGACTGCGAAACCCCCTTGTAAAATTGGACACAAATCGGTAACACAAAATTTTTTGGAAGCCCGCCAGGCCGAAATTGGTTAAATTATTCCAACTAAATTTACACAGTTAATTCCGGTTGCTAAGATGAACATTTGTGCAAAACTTGAAGTCAATCGGTCAAGCCGCTTTGACTCGACATCCAAAAAACGAAAAAGCTTAAGACGGCTCTGGAGCCGCAACCTGTTGACTTATAAAAATGTGACATAACCTATGTCAACCCCCGGGCTCCCAGAATTATTCCTCTAAAGTGTTGTGACAATCGGACCAGTAGTTTTCACGTGAATCCTGGACAAAGAAATAAACAAACAAACAAACAAATTTTCTCCTTTATATATTAGATATATGACATTTAAAGTCAAAACGGCGAAAAGAAAGATAAAACCTCTGTTATATTCAATTAAATATGGAGTGTATGAAATCTGAACTTGATCGTTTTGCAGTGTTACAAGTTCAAACAAGTATATTACGATCAGAAGAGGTTACATACAATCCTTTAGCTTCTTTAGAGGTGTCACCGTCAACTATTGAATTAATTTCGCTTGGAAATGGAGATACATATTATGGAAATTAACTTACACCTACATTAAATTTAAAACTCCAATATTAAAAAACGGTCGATCAACTTGGAGTGCAAATGATAAGGTAGGAACTGGAGCAAAATAATTAATTTAATAATTCTGGTTCTAAATCAAGGCAAAAATTATACAACAACTCTACAATTGTAGAATTAATGGGAAAATTACATGTAGATCTCTCCAAATTACTACTAAATAACGTTGACATTCGAATTGCTTTGGCATTAGAAAAACAAGATTTATTTATTTTCTTTAACGATAACGATGAAAGCTATTTAAAAATTCTCGAAGCTACATTATACATGAAAAATTTAATAGTTAACCCTAGCATATTAACAGAAAACATTTACAATTACAGCTAAAACATCCAAAATTGGATAATATATTTATAGGGCAAATACCAAAAGCTCTTGTATTTTGTATGGTTAATAATAAAAATTTTAATGGTAAAAGATCAAAAAATCCATACCATCAATTATATGTGAATGAAGTGCATATCAAACTCTGCAACTGAAACAATTTTATCAAATAACCATTGGAACTCTCGTGCATATTTAACACTATTTAGCAGAACAGTTATTTATCATTTTGATAAAGGGCATCAAATATTAGAAATACTATTTTCAAAAGGATATACAATACTAGCTTTTGATTTATCAGCAGATGGTTCTGGAACTGATACATGTCAAAGTTTATTAAACCAGGGAGTAGTAAGGATTGAAGCAAGACTCAGCTCTCCATTAATTTCAACATTAACTTGTATTATGTTTGCAGAATTCGATACCAATATCGAAATTGATAAAAATCGTAACGTCTACGTAAACATATAAAAGGAAGATTAGTTGAACATCTCTAATCATTTGAAAATGGCATGTGTTCTAGTAGATTTATCGTTCTGTACGGACGAAAACAATACAATATATGTGAAAAATCTTACTTTAGATAGAATAAAAGAAAAATTTAAAACCTTTGTAAGGGAATGAAAGTATGAATTTCCGACCAGAGATTTAAAAAGAACAGACATTGAGAATTAGTCTTTTGGAACAACTAATAATTTAATAAACCTGCTTGAAAATCTTGATATAGTCCTAACAAATGGTTAACTTAAAGCTAAATTTCTGAAAACATAATTAAGAGGAAATACTTGTCTAATTGATATATCTCGTTTACAAAATAATGAATACACTTCAAATAACGGAAGTATTGAAACGTAATAAAAAAAAAACACAGACACTTCTGCTGAAAAAGGAACACATTGTCTTGCAATTTTTGTTCCCGATCAAGGCTTTTAGAAATATTTTGATTCGTTTGGAAATTCACAACCCCACAATGAGATTGTGAAATTTCTACAAAGTCAATCAAAATGTTTTATTTTCAACTATAAGCGTTTACAAAGTGACTTTACATCAGTATGTGGACAATATTGTTGTGTATATTTATGGATGCGATGTAATGGCAAGAGCATCAAAAAATTTATTAATTTACTCAATGCACCATCCCCACTTAAAAACGATAAAAAAAGTTAAAAAATTGTTTTAAACAATATTTGAACAAAAAGGAACATTTAAATATCGGGATCAACAATCAAATCTTACACACCCAATTTCTTGAATAATTCAATAAGTGATTCTCCCCAATTTAAAACGATAAAAAGTAAAAGCACTGTTTTAAACCATATAAAAACGGAAATCAGCAGTGAATAGTTTAGTTTATAATGGAACAGGAGTCTTGGCCAGTCAGAACAGCATAAATAGCAGGATTAACAGATGAAAAATTTTCTCACTCAGAACTTTTTCTTGCATCCACTTTTTTTTTTTTTTTTTTTTTTTTTTTACGAGAGAATGGAACGCTCGAAAGCCACCCATTGAAACTTTGCGGTATTTCGTTGGGTAGTGTGCGATTTTAACGCACCAAAACCACACCCTTTTTGAACCAAACTTTAGGAAGGAACCTGTGATACAAATGTACAGTTTGGTTACAGGGATGGGATATGAAAGGATTTTAGGATTGTCGGAGGATATTTGGGAATTTTGGATTATGGTGGATGGGGAAAATTTGGAGGGATATTTAGGAGAAAGATGTTAATATTCTTCTTAAATTTATTTAAGTCGTACACATACGAATTACCAACTTTAGGGAACACATTGGACGGAATGTGGTTCCATAAACTCGACATGCGCATAACAAACGAATTTCCATAAGCCGTGTTTCGCCATCTTAACAATTCGACGCAGTAGGGATGAGCATCTGTTGCACTCCTTGTTTCACGTTGGAAAACTTTGAGTGGAGGCATTAATTGTTTTATTTCTTTAGAACAGGTGTTCGTCCCCACTAGGTATCTATAAAACAGGGTAAGTGACCAGACTGTGCGCCGATGGCTAAGTGGAGTGAGCGTTGAGGTAACACTGGGATCATTTATAAGACGAATAGCTCTGTTTTGCACTTTATCAAGATATCCCAGCGCTGATTGGGGTGCACCAGCCCAGATATGTGCATTATACTCCATTTTTGGTCTAATATATGTTTTATAGATATTGAGGAGATCTAATGGAGAGAAGAAAGTTTTACAGCGATACAAAAAACCCAAACACTTAGCTGCATCTTTAGCTATACCAAAAATGTGATTCGACCAAGTCAATTTCTGGTTTAACTCGATGCCCAAAATATTTAAATCTGTTGAGTGCTGCAAAACTTCTCCCTGAAAAATCAAGTTGGGAATGGAAGTTGCTATTTTTCGCGAGATGAGACAGCATTGGGTTTTCTTCGTGTTGAATTGAACACGATTATTTTCACCCCATTTGTGAATTTTTGCTAAATCGTTATTTAGCTCACTGACAGTGAAATTTTTTGCTGTTGTATTAACCTGATGATTAATGTTACAGCGGCTATGGAATTCATAGGAAGCTACAAGGGTGCTGTCATCTGCGAAACTGTGAATTGGATTGGAAGTTAAAGATAGAAGATCATTAATGAATATTAAGAAGAGGGTGGGAGAAAGAACAGAACCTTGAGGGACACCAGCGTTCAGTTCAAATTTGTCAGATGATAAACCATCGACCAGAACTCGAATCGTACGATTCGAAAGGAAATCTCCAATCCATTTGAGAAAGACTCTACCTAACCCTATAGCTCTGCATTTTGCTAACAAAGCAGCATGCCATACACGGTCGAAAGCTTTAGAAATATCCAGCGCTACCACATCAGATTCACCAGAGTGGTGAAGACTGATATTGAGCTTTTCACAAAGATAAGTCATGAGATCACCTGTTGAACGACGGGCTCTGAACCCGTATTGTCGATCATGAAGCAAACCTTTATGATCCAGATATTTCAAAAGCTTTTGGTTTATAATTTTTTCCATTACTTTGGAAAGGACCGAAGTTATAGCTATAGGGCGGTAGTTAGAGGGATCGCTTTTGTTACCTTTTTTTGGAATTGGAAAAACGTGCGCAATCTTCCATTGGGCAGGATGAATACCCGAAGTAAAGGATAAATAGAAGAGGTTGCGTAGACTTACTATTTGAATAAAAAACAAACGATAAAAATACAATTAACATTTTTTTTTTTTTTTATTTTATTTATTTATTTAATGTTAAAAATTTACTTAGTGATATACATATGTTTTTACATTTTTTTTTTCCTTTAACATTTATTTTTTTTTTTTTTCTAACTGTGATATAAACAAAACTTATAGTTTTGGTATAAAACATCGCTATTCAACAAAACAATATAACAAAACAATACCATTCAACAAAGTAAATTATTTAAAATTAAATATATTTACATATATACATATATACATATATAATTATATAACTACAAATATAACATCTTACACAGATATGTGCTACGAGCGTTGAAAAATTTCGCTCCTGCGTTATACTATCCACAAATGAAGGGTTATTCTTTAATCAATGCTTCAGTTTTTTGATAAATATATGCAAATTTGAACTTCTTTTTAACTCCAACGGCAGTTTATTATAAATTCTTATTGATGACGAGAGACAACTATTTTGTGATAACTCTATTCTTGATTTGGCATCTTTTAAATTGTTTAACCTTTTTGTACTGTAATTATGAATATTGTTTCTTCTAGTAATTATGATGTTATTTTTGTATACTCCTTTTTCTATTTTAAAAGTTAGCCTAGATATTTCCAAAACAATGAGTTCGGGTAACTTCAGATATCCCGTGCGTTTAAAAATTTCATTTGTTGGGGTAAGCCAGTCGTACTTATGTAAGCATTTAATGGCTTTGTTTATTAGAACACTAATTTTATATTTCAACCATAATGAACAGCTGGACCAGTTACATAAATTGTGTCTGATGTGCGAAATAATATCAGAATAACATAACTTAATTGCAGTTCTTTTACTCAATAGAATTCCACATCTTTTGAAGGCGCTATTTTTTTTATTAATTTATTAATATGCTCTTCCCACTTCAGTTTTTCATCAATTACAACTCCAAGGTATTTATATGCAGGAACTTTTTCAATTTTAGTCTTATTATATACTTTTAAATTAACTTGTCTGTGTCTATGGCTTTATTTTTCATTCTGTCAGTTAGTGATACATTTATATTAGAAATCTGATCATAGATTTATAAAAATTGTATGGTTCAGTGGTTAGCAAAGTGGCTTCGGGTATAAATAGATCTGAGTTCAATCCTCCTTAAAAGATAAAAATTTTTTTTGTTTTTTTTTTTTAAAATTACAAAATAAATTAATTTATTTGGATAGTTTCTTTAAAAATTTGTAACTTTTAAAATAAAATATGTACTTTACTTTGATAATATAAAACCATAGACCAAATAATTATATAGACGATCAATTTCATATAAAAAAATTTTAGGGTTATTTTTAAGTCAGTTCGTACATTTTTGGTTCTTTAACTTAAAATTTATACAAGTAGGAACTTATATTAAAAAAAAATTTAGCTTCTTTGCAAATATCACATTGGTTAATTACTATTTGAACTAATTCTAATAATTTAGGGTAGTAGATTTTTTTTTTTAATTTGTTTATATGTTTCCTGTACACCTAAATGTATGCTTTCTCTAACAGGATAAAAAGATATTTGTTTTATTGCTTCTGTTTCCGTTCCTACTTCTTGCGCTCTTAAAGAGCATTTAATAAATTTTATTTGTTGGATATCTTAATACATTTCTCTGATTTTTTCTTGTACTACGTTATAACGAGTGTCAGGTAATTCTGAATATATCCCTATTGTTCCTTTTGATTTAAATTTATTAAATATTTCTCCTAACCTATTAATATCATACTCTGCTATATATAAGATTTTTCTACCTAAAATTGTTTTTTCATCTTTTATTTTATTATAAGTTAATATTATTTGTGTTTTGTATTTATTAACTATTTCTTCCTTAATAGGAATATGGTTTAATAACTCTTCTTCTGTGGAATGTATTGTAGCCATTGTGACATCTTCTACCCTTTCTTCCAAGATATTTATTTCTTTTCCCGTGGTTTTATTTGAGCGAATTTTCTAAGTTTTTGTATTGTTTCAATTTCTGACCAAACTGAACTGATAGGTAATTTTTTCTTTGTTTTTTGTTATCCTTGAAAGGAATTTGCTTTTATTTTGCGTAAGATATTTGTTTGAACTATAGTCTATAACGTTTGTTTCTTTTCTCGCATTACTTTCTATATTATATAATAAATCTAATTTAGACTCTTGTTCCTCTTCCTTCTATCTGACTTCTATTTGCTCAATTCTACTAAGAAAATCAGCTACTTTATTTTCTTTCCCTTTTAAATATTCAATTTCAAATGTATATTTGCTTAGCTTTAATAACCATCTCTGATGTCTTGGAGATAAATCTTTACCCTTATATTTTGCATGTAAATATTTTATTGGGTGATGGTCCGTTAATATTTTAAATTTATTTCCATATAAATATGGTCTATAATAATTGACAGACCACATTATTGCTAAAAATTGTCCGTGGCTGAATAATTCTTTTCGTGACTATTCAAAGTTTTTGATGCGAAACATATGGGATGTCCTGCTTGAGACAGTACAGCTCCCATAGCGTAATTTGATGCGTCTGTAGTAAGAGTAAACGGTTTTTCGAAGTCTGGATACTTAAGTATGGGGTGAGTCATAATAAGTGTTTTTAATTTTTCAAATGCATCAATATAATTTGGATCTTTAATATTAATTTTTACATCTTTTTTTAATATTTGGTTATGGGTTGAGCAACTTTCGCGTAATTCTTAGCAAATTTTCTATAGTACCCTGTTAGTCCTAAAAAACTTTTTATTTGTTTTGGTATTCTTGGAAGTTCTATTTTTTGTATTACTTTAACTTTATCTGGATTTTGTTTGATTCCCTCTTCTGCTAATACGTGTCCAAAAAACTCTGTTTCTTTTGTAAAATACTGAGCTCTCCCTAATTTGTCTAACAATGAGTCAATATTTGGAAGTGGGTATCATCTATTGTTACTTCATTTAATCTTCTATAGTCTATTACGATTCGAAATTTTTTTCTTGCCCGAATTATCGTTTTTCTTTGGCACAACTATTAAAGGACTGGAATATCTAGATTTACTTTTTCTTATTATTCCCTGTTCTTCCATTTCTTTTATCTGTCTTCTAACTTCGGTCTCATGTTGAGGTGGATAACTATACAATTTTGAATTTATTTGTAGGTCTGTGTTCGTTTTAATTTCTGTTGTACTTGTTAGCGTATCCCCTTCTTTAAAAAATATTTTGCTAAATTTACTTACAATTTTTTCATTTTCTTTTCGTTCTTCTAGAATTAGATGTTTTAAATTTAACTGTTTTAGTACGTCATTTCCTACTGGTTCTAATGTACAGATTTGATCACTTAAATAAAGTTTATTAATGATTTTAATATTTTCTTCATTCAGATTTAAAATTCCTGCTTCTAAATTAATTTTTCCTTTTAACCCTGATAATAGGTCGTTTCCTATTATAAATTGATAATTTATATTTGGTAAATTCTTTTTTTTTTCCATTTAATTAAGGCATCTAGTGGAGCGTTCAACTCTTTAGGAGACGGAGTATGCACTTCATAGTTAATGGAATCTTTTCCGTTTATTGTTGAACATTGAACTGGTTGTATTTTTATTTCTCTAAAACCTAATATTCTATCATCTATTATACTCAATGTAGATCCAGTGTCTACCAAAGCAAACAATTTTCTGTTTTCTATTATTATATGTATTATTGGTAAGACTTCCGAGGCTAGTTCATAAAAAACACTACATCATTTGAATGTTCTGTTTGTCTAAACTCTTCCTGTCTTTGCCTATTATAATCCTGTTTATGGCGATATTGGCCCGGATTGTTAATAGGGTTTCCTGATGGTATTAATTCTCTTGGTTTGATTGTATATTTGCTATATCCATTGGTTCTTCCCGACCCTTCCTAACATAACTCTGTTGTTGGCGATATTGGCCTGAGTTACTATGATGTTTAAATTGACCTGATCCTAAATTACTTCTTCTAAAACTACCTGAATTGCCTCTTTTATAGTTTTTTGTATTTTCTTTTCTAAAATAATTATTTTTATTAGATTGATAGCTACTAATATAGTTATTATCCTTAAAATTCTGTTGAAAATTATGGCGATTTTGGCCCGAATTATCATTAGGATACCTTTTATTAATATTACTATTTTTGTTATTATTATTATTCTTTCCTTTGTGATTATTATTATAATTATTAAAATTTCGATTACTTTTATATTCTTCCCTAATACAAGTATTTTCGTATCGTCTCTGTCTCATTATTGTTATTATATTACCTAAATCTCTTTCACTATATATTTTATCTAGTGAAATACCCTGAGTCGTTTCTTTTACTGTATTTACTAACAAACTATCAACATTTCCTAAATCTATGAAATTTTGATCGTTATAATAAACTTGAATTTCGTCCGATTTATATTTAATGTCTTGAAGTATAATTACCAATTCACTTACCGAATTTGCTCTTATGTTTGAAATCATTTTATAAATTTCTGACCGCTCTGCATCTTGCCGATATCTCATTTTTAATATTATTTTTATCGCTTCCCAGTTTGATGGATCTGGAACGTTTATGACACAATTTTTCGCTTCACCTTGAATTTTTTCGAAATATATTGCTCGGGTCATTACTTCTTTCGATTCATCATCTCCTACGGTTGATAACTGGTACTCTACGTTTCTGATAAATGCATTAATACTAACATCACCTTTTCCTGTAAATGTTGGGATGTACTGAACCATTTTATTTATTGTATGATCTGCTACTGGTGCTGGTGGTACTTGTTGTTGGTTCATCTGCATATTCCTAATTTGTTCTGTTACGGCTTGAATTTGCTGGTGTTGATGTTGAATGAACTCTGCTGCTTGAATTTGTTCAGCCATTATTTTTCTATTTTCGTCGAACTTATGAATTTTATTCATATACTACTTTTTATTTTTAATTAAGTTTGTTTCTGCGAGAAAAAAAATTTGTAATATATATTTTTTCTCTTCGTTTACCACATTTCTTAAAAACCGTAACTGATTAAATTAAGCTTCGTTTCTGCTAAATTTTTATTTCTACGTCACCACTTTTCCTTAATCTTTTTAATGTTTTTACTGTTTCTACGGGTATTGTTAGAACTCTTCGTTGTCTACTTTAATATCACTATAAATATTTCGTTTTATATCAGTGTTAACAATTTATTTTATATAATTGTTATTTACCAATCACGATTCGTTTCACTGGATAATCCGTTTTAAAATTATCCTACCGACTGCGCCAAACTTGTATTTGTATTAACTCTTATCTACTAAATGTTTATTACTAAATGATAAATACTTTTTTAAAATCTGTATTAATTTCGAATATATGCTTTAAGGTTTTGGGAGTAGTGAGGGTGGTACACAAACAGTAATTCTAACTCATCCAAAATTTCACGCATGCAAAACAAATAAGAAGAAACACCTGTATCCCAAATATAAGGCTTGATCTTCTTGCTTTCAAATTATACTCGTTTGACCTCAATTCAATCAAAAGCTCCTAGAATCCGAACTCATTGTCCAAACTCGACCAAAACCAATTCCAATGGTACTTTCATTACTTTTTTTTTTTTTTTTTTTTTTTTTTTTTTTTTTTTTTTTTTTTTTTTTTTTTTGTCCTTATTACTCCTCTTGGGAGCATAGGATATCTCCGTCATAGGATATAGGCATCTCCATCTACTTTTTTCTTATCCGAGGCTCTGCCTTGTGTTTTCGAATCGTTTTTTCCTTTTTTTCAATTAAGTAAATGATTGGTCTACTGTAATCTATCTACAAGGTGTCGCTTCTTAATTTTTTTCTCTAGTGTCATCTATCGGTCAAGTAGAGAAACCGTGTCATCATTTTAGGTGCGTACTGCCATTGTAATTGCATATGACAGTTGCAATTACATTGTCGTTCAATTACACATAGGTTATTGTTTATTCAGTATTAATTATTAGATTATAGAGTATAGCTGGAAACACGATTATAGGTATATTTTTATATTATTTGTTACTAATTATTTATTATTATATTTTTAGGTATAGAATTATTATATTATAATTTATTATATATTAATTTTTATTATAATTATTAATTTTACTGGATATGGTATCTCCCACCAGGATTCGAACCCGGGACTGCCACAGTGTTTAGATTGCAAGGTTGCGCTCTAACCACCTAGGCTAAGGAGGAGATGACTAGCAACCTAGAATGTAAATTTAATCAAAATAGCGTCATTAGTTTTTGAGTTAAAGTGTTTATACCCGTATGACTATTAGGCCAAAGGGTATAATAAATATGCCATTACGTTTGTGACGCAGAGAAATAGGGGGGGTAGATGTAGATTCAAGTGTATGGATCGGATCAGAATCAAAGAATAAATCGATTTAGCTAGGTATGTCCGTCCGCACGATAACTCAAACAAATCGGAAACACAAAGTTTTTTGGAAGCCCGCCACGCCGGAATGGGTTACTTCATTCTAAATAAATTTCTACAACTAATTCCGGTTGCTAAGCGGAACATTTGTGCAAAAAACCGTTTTGACTAGACACCAAAAAAACGAAAAAGCTTAAAACGGCTCTGGAGCCGAAATATTTTGACATATAAAAATGTGACGTAGGCTACGTCACCCTCTGGGCTCCCAGAATTATTCCTCTAAAATTTTGTGAGCATGGGTCTAGGGGTTTTCACGTGAATCCGGGACAAACAAACAAACAAATTTTTTTCTTTATATATTAGATTAATAAATTGATGAAATAATTAAATTATTATATTATCATTAATTTTTTTATATATTTTTATAAAAATAAATGATAAAAAACCCTGTGTACTCAGTAAGAAACCCTTTTAATAGTTTGAAAACGTGCTTTTTAAAACCCTTTCATCACTTGTTTATTTCTTTTTTATTTCGTCAGCTAAATAAAGCCCTTTCTCTATCCGAATGAAAACATTAATTTTTGTTGAACAAAGTGCAAAAATTAGTGTATGATTTATTAGAAGAACAGGATGCAACAAATTGCAAGATGGATGTATATTGAATTTGATTAGACCATTAATATCTTCAATATTAACTTTAGTACATACTTCATATCACATCAAAATTTCAGGATGTCCTACTGGAAACATTCCATATTTGCACTTATATCGATATAACGAGCAAATATCTATAAATATAATTTTTTCATTGTTCTTTGATTTATAATACATATAGGAGTTTCCATCTCGGCGACCATTAAAAGCATCCCGCAGATTTACAGGAATATTTTGGAAGCTGTGATAGTGCTTTAGGGATAATTGAATGAATCCAAAAATTTTATGTTATTTAGCTGCATTTGCATAATTTTTGTACCTCTCATTATTAATTTTGCGTTTTATTACTCTTATGATGTAATTTATTTAAAATAAATTGATTCTCAAAACTTTGACCATTGAGCTATTACAACTATTTGCTTAAACTTTTTGGACGCTTCAAAAATGTGATTAATTAAATTCAAAACAAGTAAAGAAACAGTCAGTCGGTGCAACCGACTTAGAAATACCCTACACCTATTTGGTTCAAATTTAAGGACATATCCAGAAGTCATTTTAACACCATAGAAGCTGTTATTAATTTGATCGTAAGACATAGGTGACTTCAATGCTAAAATAGGATCAGACAATCAAGGTATAGAAGATACAATAGGGACACATGGCTGCGGAGTTAGAAACAATAACGGAGAGAGACTCATAGATATATGCCAGACATTCCAATTAATTATCGGCGGCTCGTTATTCCCCCATAAAGACATACATAAGTATACATGGACCTCACCAAACGGTCAAACGAAAAACCAAATTGACCATATATGTATCAGCAGAAAATGGAGAAACACACTGCAAGATGTCAGAAACAAGAGAGGTGCAAATATAGGAAGCGACCACGAATTAATAACCGGAGATGTAAGAATATGGCAGAAATACAAAAGAAGATCCAGAAGAAACATAAGAAGAAAGATAAACCTCCAAGAACTCCGTAACACTGTAATAAGAAATAACATCGCAGAAACAATACGCCAAACCCTCCCAATAGACCAACCACACACATGGGACCACATTGTCGAGACCCTCAAAAACACAGCAGAAGAACACCTAGGGACAATTCAGCCGCAAAGACAGATATGGATTTCCAATAACACCTGGAATCTAATAACACAAAGAAATAACCTAAAACAGCAATTGAATACCAATAACGCTATAAGACAACAATACAATAATATAGCTAAACAAGTCAAAAGTGCTGCAAGAAGAGATAAAAGAACATACTTTAACGATCTCGCAAATAAGGCTGAAACGGCTGCCATACACAACAACACAAGAGAGCTACATAAAATCGTAAACCAGCTCACTGGCAGAAGAAACAACAAAAATCACCCAATCAAGGATCAAAATGGTGAACTAATAGCATGTCCCGAAGAACAAACCCGAATATGGAGACAACACTTCGCAGAAACCAGTAATAACAACGACCCCAACATAGAAGAAACAAGACCAGAAAATCGCACAAATAATAACAATTACAACATCAGAATAAATAAACCATCCAAAGCAGAGATCAAAGAGGCAATAAGAAAGCTAAAAATAAACAAAGCAACAGGCGAAGATGGGCTCCCAGCAGAAATTATAAAAATAGATCCAGAAACATCAGCCGAGCTTTTAGAACCTCACATCACAACAGCATGGGATGAGGGCAGACTACCGGTCACATGGAAAAATGGAATAATCATCAAACTTCCAAAGAAAGGTGATCTGACCAAGTGCGACAACTGGAGAGGCATAACAGTGCTAAACACAATCTACAAAATTATGGCAACAATAATACAAACAAGGCTGCAAGAGAAACTTGAGAACCAAATAAGAGATGAACAAGCAGGTTTTCGTCCCCATAGAAGTTGCATAGACCAGGTTAATACGCTCAGAATCATCGTTGAACAGTCAATAGAATGGCGAGCCCCATTATACCTGGTTTTCATCGATTTCAAGAAAGCGTTTGATTGTATAAGCAGAAAAGCCATATGGAAAGCACTTAGAAACCGAAATGTGCCGGAAAAAATAATAGAAATAATACAGAACATGTATGAAGAGACACAACTCTCAGTACTCCACAATGGTAATACCAGCGAACCATTCATCACCAACATAGGAGTAAAACAGGGTTGTCCACTGTCACCAATCCTCTTCACAGTAGTGCTAGATGACATAATGAAAGAGATTAGTACCAAAAGAACTGGATTAACATGGAATCTCTTCAGGCAATTAGAAGATCTGGACTATGCCGATGACATCTGCCTGCTATCACACACAATAAATAATATGCAAGCTAAAATAGACCATCTAGCAACATTAGCTCGAAGTGTGGGCCTGGAAATAAATATCGAAAAGACGAAAGCGATGGCCATTAACATCAACAACCCACGCCGTCCGGTGATAAACAACACACCAATCGACTATGTAGATAATTTCCACTACCTAGGCTGCATCATAAATAACAGCGGTAACATAAACGCCGACATCGAAAGCAGGATCAAAAAGGCCAGGGCAATGTTCGGTCGCCTGCAGCCAGTATGGAAAAGCGCACAAATGTCCAGGGGGACAAAATTAAGGATATTTGGAACCTGCGTAAAGACCACCTTAACATATGGTAGTGAAACCTGGTTAGTTACAAACAACATCACACAGAAACTACAGGTCTTCATCAACAAATGTCTAAGGATAATATGCAGAATATACTGGCCGAACATAATAAGTAACCAGGACCTATGGAAACTTGCCAAAGCAGAACCAATTGGGCAAGAGATCAAAAGGAAGAAGTGGAAATGGATAGGGCACACACTGAGAAACCGCAAGATAGCATAGCAAGGGAAGCACTAGAATGGAACCCACAAGGTACCCGAAGACGAGGCCGCCCTAATAACACCTGGAGGCGAACGATTTCGGAAGAGCTACATTCAATTGAGAAAACATGGGAGGAAGCAAAGATAACTGCTCCGAATAGAGTCAGGTGGAGATGCCTAGTAGACATCCTATGCTCCCAAGAGGAGTAATAAGGAAAAAAAAAAAAAAAAAAAAAAAAAAGACATAGCTAACCAAATTAACTGTATAATACTAAAAACATTTTCTAATTACCCTATCTATTAAAAAATACTACAAATTCTTACTAATTTATCTATTTAAAAATATTAAAAAACAAACAAACTTGAAATAAATGAAAATATATTTATTCCAATTCAATTACAAAATGAAAAAATTCTAATTATTAAATTTTGTGGTACAAAGATAATCAAAGCATAATATATTTAATAATCCAAATTTTTAAAAATTGCAATTATTTTAAATGGTTAGTTTATATACCTAATAGAAAAGCTTATAAACGCAAAATATGCAATAAATGTATTTTTAAAATACAATTAAAAATTTACACCTTTTCATATAATTCATTTAAATATAAAAATAAATTTTACATAAATGCAGCAAGTACCTTTGAACATAGCTGAACCACTACAATTAAGTCTAGATTTCGGAGACACATAGGACATAGGAAATATATTCTTTGGCTTCGAAATTAAACTCGACCACAACCAATTCCCATGGTACTTTCATTACTAGTAACCTACCGTTAAATTTCATCAAAATACCGGCATTATTTTTTGAGTTATGGTGTTTGTAAGATATGTGTTTGTTAGTCCTTGAACTTTTCAAGGGTTCCAGGACCCGAAATTATGGTTCGATTTCGCCCATATGCAGTCCCGTCATACTTTCAATACTAGTTAACCCTTGTACACAATTGGAACGCTCTATCTTAATTTTAAGTTACTAGTTTTATTAATTTCGATGATAAGCTTTTACACATTGGGGGGTCTAAGAGAGGTTCTGAACCACCACTCCAATTGATCCCAAATTAGGGGGGCACGGAAGAAATAGTAAAGAACACCCTTGTGGCAAATTGGAAGCTTCTACATTTGTTTCAAGTTACTATCTTTATTAATTTCGAAAATATGCTTTAAGGGCCTAAGAACTGAGTGGCTGGTCCCCGATCCACTACTCCAATGGGGCCCAAATTTCAAAGACACTTACGAAATAGGAAGGGACACCCTGATACCAAATTTGGAGGTTCTATCTTCATTGGTTTCGGAATTATGCTCGTTTGGCCTAAATTCGATCAAAAAGTTCTAAGTTCCGAACCCATTGTCCAATCCTCACCGTACGTAATCACCGCCGTAGTTTCGCTGCCAATAACCTACAGCACAAATTTCATGAAGATAGCCTCATTAGTTGTTGAGTTATCGTGATTTTTTATATATGTTCCTTAGCCCTGACATCGATTAAAAGGTCCGGAATCCGAACCGTTGGGCTGATTTCGCCCTTATATAGTCCGCGCTGTACTTATAGTACTAGTTAACCCTTGTACACAATTTGAACGGTCTATCCTAATTTTAAGTAACTATTTTTAGTAATTTCGGTTATAAGCCTTTAAAACTTGGGAGGTCTGAGAGGGGTACAGAACCACCACTCCAATTGATCCCAAATTAGGGGAACACGCAAGAGATAGTAAAGAACACCCTTGTGGCAAATTGGAAGCTTCTACATTTTTTCAAGTTGTTATCTTTATTAATTTTAAAGATATGCTTTAAGGTCTTCGGAAATGTGTGGCTGGTCCCCGACCCACTACTCCAATAGGACCCAAATTCACAAGACACTTAGGAAATAGGAAGGGACACCCTGATACTAAATTTGGAGGTTCTATCTTCATTGGTTTCGGAATTATGCTCGTTTGGCCTACATTCGATCAAAAAGTTCTAGGTTCCGAACCCATGGTCCAATCCCGACCTTACGCAATTCCCGAAGTAGTTTCATTACTAGTAACCTACAGCACAAATTTGATGAAGATAGCGTCATTAGTTGTTCAGTTATCGTGATTTTTTATATTTGTTCGTTAGCCCTGAAACCGATTAAAAGGTCCAGAATCCGAACCCATGGGCCGATTTCGCCCATATGCAATCCCCGCCGTACTTTCAGTCCTAGTAACCTACAGTTAAAATTTCATCAAGATAGCTCTATTATTTTTTGAGTTATCGTGCCTACGGACGGACGGACGGACGGACGGACGGACGGACGGACGGACGGACATGGCTATATCGACTAAGGCGGTCACGCTGATCACAAATATATATACTTTTCCATATCTAGCTCGCTTCCTTTAGGTGGTTACAAACACCATACCAAAGTTAATATACCCCTTTACCTATTCTATAGGTGTAGGGTATAATGAAAAAATTCTAATTGTTAAATTTTGTGATAAAAAGATAATCACAGCATAATATATTTAATAATCCAAATTTTTAAAAATTGCAATTATTTTAAATGGTTAGTTTATATACCTAATAGAAAAGCTTATAAACGCAAAATATGCAATAAATGTACTTCTAAAATACAATTACAAATTTTTAACTTTTCATATAATTCATTTAAATATTCAAATAAATTTTACATAAATGCAGCAAGTACCTT
This sequence comes from Dolichopus griseipennis, assembly GCA_963082915.1. Taxonomy (NCBI): domain Eukaryota; kingdom Metazoa; phylum Arthropoda; class Insecta; order Diptera; family Dolichopodidae; genus Dolichopus; species Dolichopus griseipennis. The sequence goes on along the minus strand of OY720441.1, from coordinate 248,969,782 downwards.
TGAACATAGCTGAACCACTACAATTTAGTCTAGATTTCGGAGACACATAGGACATAGGAAATATATTCTTTGGCTTTGAAATTAAACTCGACCAGAACCAATTCGCATGGTACTTTCATTACTAGTAACCTAGAGTTTAAATTTCATCAAAATACCGGCATTATTTTTTGAGTTATGGTGTTTTTAAGATATATGTTTTTTAGTCCTTGAACTTGTCAAGGGTTCCAGAACCCGAAACCATGGTACGATTTCGCCGATATGCAGTCCCGTAATACTTTCAATACTAGTTAACCCTTGTATACAATTGGAACGTTCTAGCTTAATTTTAAGTTACTAGTTTTATTAATTTCGATGATAAGCTTTTACACATTTGGGGGTCTAAGAGATGTCCTGAACCATCACTCCAAATGATCCCAAATTAGGGGGGCACGGAAGAAATAGTAAAGAACACCCTGGGCCAAATTTGAAGCTTCTACATTTGTTTCAAGTTACTATTTTTATTAATTTCGAAAATATGCTTTAAGGTCCTCGGATCTGAGTGGCTGGTCCCCGACCCACTAGTCCAATGGGGCTCAAATTTCAAAGCCACTTACGCAATAGGAAGGGACACCCTGATACCAAATTTGGAGGTTATATCTTCATTGGTTTCGGAATTACGCTAGTTTGGCCTAAATTCGATCAAAAAGTTCTCAGTTCCGAACCCATTGTCCAATCCTCACCGTACGTAATCACCGCCGTAGTTTCATCACCAATAACCTACAGTACAAATTTCATGAAGATAGACTCATTAGTTGTTGAGTTATCGTGATTTTTAATATATGTTCGTTATCCCTGACACCGACTAAAAGGTCCAGAATCCGAACCCATGGGTGATTTCGCCCTTATACAGCCCGCGCTTTACTTATAGTACTAGTTAAGTTGTACACAATTTGAACGGTCTATCTTAATTTTAAGTAAATATTTATAGTAATTTCGATTATAAGCTTTTAAAACTTGGGAGGTCTGAGAGGGGTACTGATCCACCTCTCCAATTGATCCCAAATTAAGGGAACACGCAAGAGATAGTAAAGAACACCCTTGTGGCAAATTGGAAGCTTCTACATTTTTTCAAGTTGTTATCTTTATTAATTTTAAAGATATGCTTTAAGGTCTTCGGAAATGTGTGGCTGGTCCCCGACCCACTACTCCAATGAGGCCCAAATTCCCAAGACACTTCGGAAATGGGAAGGAACACCCTGATACCAAATTTGGAGGTTCCATCTTCATTGGTTTCGTAATTATGCTCGTTTGGCCTAAATTCGATCAAAAAGTTCTAGGTTCCGAACCCATGGTCCAATCCCGACCTTACGCAATCCCCGAAGTAGTTTCATTACTAGTAACCTACAGTACAAATTTGATGAAGATAGCGTCATTAGTTGTTTAGTTATCGTGATTTTTTATATATGTTTGTTAGCCCTTCGATCGATTAAAAGGTCCAAAATCCGAACCCATCGGCCGATTTCGCCCATATGCAATCCCCGCCGTACTTTCAGTCTTAGTAATCTACAGTTAAAATTTCATCAAGATAGCTCCATTATTTTTTGAGTTATCGTGCCTACGGACGGACGGACGGACGGACGGACGGACGGACTGACGGACGGACGGACGGACATGGCTATATCAACTAAGGCGGTCACGCTGATCACAAATATATATACTTTTCCATATCTAGCTCGCTTCCTTTAGGTGGTTACAAACACCATACCAAAGTTAATATACCCCTTTACCTATTCTATAGGTGTAGGGTATAAAAATATTAAAAAACAAACAAACTTGAAATAAATGAAAATATATTTATTCCAAATCAATTACAAAATGAAAAAATTCTAATTATTAAATTTTGTGATAAAAAGATAATCAAAGCATAATATATCCAAATTTTTAAAAATTGCAATTATTTTAAATGGTTAGTTTATATACCTAATAGAAAAGCTTATAAACGCAAAATATGCAATAAATGTATTTCTAAAATACAATTACAAATTTACACCTTTTCATATAATTCATTTAAATATAAAAATAAATTTTACATAAATGCAGCAAGTACCTTTGAACATAGCTGAACCAATACAATTAAGTCTAGATTTCGGAGACACATAGGGCATAGGAAATTTATTCTTTGGCTTCGAAATTAAACTCGACCACAACCAATTCCCATGGTACTTTCATTACTAGTAACCTAGTGTTAAATTTCATCAAAATACCGGCATTATTTTTTTGAGTTATGGTATTTTTAAGATATATGTTTGGTAGTCCTTGAACTTTTCAAGGGTTCCAGAAAACGAAACCATGGTACGATTTCGCCCATATGCAGTCCCGTCAAATTTTCAATACTAGTTAACCCTTGTACACAATTGGAATGTTCTAGCTTAATTTTAAGTTACTAGTTTTATTAATTTCGATGATAAGCTTTTACACATTGGGGGGGTCTAAGAGAGGTTCTGAACCACCACTCCAATTGATCCCAAATTAGGGGAACACGCAAGAAATAGTAAAGAACACCCTAGGCCAAATTTGAAGCTTCTACATTTGTTTCAAGTTACTATCTTTATTAATTTCGAAAATATGCTTTAAGGTCCTTGGAACTGAGTGGCTGGTCCCCGACCCACTACTCCAATGGGGTCCAAATTTCAAAGACACTTACGAAATAGGAAGTGACACTCTGATACCAAATTTCGAGGTTCTATCTTTATTGGTTTCGGAATTATGCTCGTTTGGCCTAAATTCGATCAAAAAGTTCTAAGTTCCGAACACATTGTCCAATCCTCACCGTACGTAATCACCGCCGTAGTTTCATTACCAATACACTACACAACAAATTTCATGAAGATAGCCTCATTAGTTGTTGAGTTATCGTGATTTTTTATATATGTTCGTTAGCCCTGACACCGACTAAAAGGTCCGGAATCCGAACCGTTGGGCAGATTTCGCCCTTATATAGTCCGCGCTGTACTTATAGTACTAGTTAACCCTTGTACACAATTTGAACGGTCTATCTTAATTTTAAGTAACTATTTTTAGCAATTTCGGTTATAAGTCTTTAAAACTTGGGAGGTCTGAGAGGGGTACAGAACCACCACTCCAATTGATCCCAAATTAGGGGAACACGCAAGAGATAGTAAAGAACACCCTTGTGGAAAAATGGAAGCTTCTACATTTTTTCAAGTTGTTATCTTTATTAATTTTAAAGATATGCTTAAACTTACTTACTTAGGTGGCGCTGCAGACCATGAAGGTCCTGGGCCTGACGTAGCGTTCCTCTCCACCTCGTTCGGTCCCGAGCAGATTCTCTCCAGTTGGAGATTTGGAGCCTTCTGATGTCTGTCGAAATCTCGTCTCTCCAACGAAGGAAGGACCTCTGCGACGTGTTCCCTCTGGCCTGCCTTCGAGTATCTTTTTAGCTGGAGCATTGTTGTCCATTCTCTCAACGTGACCTAGCCATTGCAGCCTTTTGATGTTTATTTTTTTAACTAGGTCTACGTCACCGTACAGCTGATAGATTTCGGCATTCTATCTTCTTCTCCAGATTTTCTGAAGATTGTTCCTTCGGTGTTGACACCAGAGCGGCGGCGTATAATCTGTTCGAGCACTAAATTGAAGAAGTCGCACGACAGTGCATCACCTTGACGGAAGCCGGTGCATGTGCGAAAGAGCTCCGACATATTTCCTCCAATAGCAACTGCACATTTAATGTTCTCCAATGTTACTTGGCAAAGTCGGATAAGCTTGGATGGTATGCTATATTCCGACATTGCAATGTACAGTTCCCGGCGATAGATACTGTCGTAGGCTGCCTTAAAATCGATAAAAAGATGGTGTGTATCGATTTGAAATTCATGGGTCTTCTCCAGGATTTGCCTCAATGCGAAGATTTGGTCGATGGTAGACTTACCAGGACGGAAACCACATTGGTAGTTGCCTATGATGTTATTGCAATGTGGTTTTAGTCGTTCGCATATTACGTTGGAAAGGATCTTGTACGCGACATTCAATAGAGATATTCCTCTATAGTTGGCACATGACATGGCATCGCCGTTTTTGTGGATGGGGAAGTAGTTTTATTACTAGTAACCTACAGCACAAATTTGACGAAGATAGCGTCATTAGTTGTTGAGTTATCGTGATTTTTTATATTTGTTCGTTAGCCCTGAAACCGATTAAAAGGTCCAGAATCCGAACCCATGGGCCGATTTCACCCATATGCAATCCCCGCCGTACTTTCAGTCCTAGTAACCTACAGTTAAAATTTCATCAAGATAGCTCCATTATTTTTTGAGTTATCGTGCCTACGGACGGACGAACGGACGAACATGGCTATATCGACTCAGGCGGTCACGCTGATCACAATTATATATACTTTTCTATATCTAGCTCGCTTCCTTTAGGTGGTTACAAACACCATACCAAAGTTAATATACCCCTTTACCTATTCTATAGGTGTTGGGTACAATAACATCTGAATCAAAAACATTTGTTCTAAACCCACATTTAGAACAAAAAAAATAAAATTTGTCCGCAATTAAACTATGACATCTTGTAGAAATAACATATACGTTTGCTTCGTGCAATGCTACGTCCTCATTATGCTTCTGGTGGAATGTTTTCTTTTGCATTGTCTCTAAGTCGTAAAACAAAAATAGAAAATAATTAGTTTTGCTTGACGTCTGTCTACATTAATTTAAAAAAAATGGTTTCTTTCTACCATTTTGTTTCAATTCTTCTAAATTTATATTTGTTTTTTGCATTAACTCCTATGTAAAATGTTTTTGCATTTTTCTTGTGTCCTTACGAATTTGATTAAATACAATAAATAAAATGCAAACTTTATTTAGCTAAAATTGCTTTTTTTGCCATTGTACTTCTTTTATTTTTTTGTTTTTCACATTAAAGTTATAGTGTATATATACTCTTACAACTTACTTTTTATATGCATTATTAATTACACATACTTTTCCGTCAAGTTAATATTGCTTACCTACTTTATGGGTAATTTTGCATACCACAATGTAGTTAACAATATGTATTAAACAATTACCTACAGTTACTAATTAGGAAATGTATTGGCTACATATCAGGGAATGCATTTCTAAGACAAGAAATTTTATTCACATCGATTGTTTGTTAATTAAAATTTTAATTTGCATTATACAAAGTAATTTAAAACAATATTCTGATCGTCCTTGAAATTCCAATCTCATATTATTAGGATTGACTTAAATATAAAATTGATATAACATTATGAATGAACTGGAAACACCCCAATTGAACAATTATCTACATATAATTTATTCTTGCAATAACTTTGTAATACATAGTCAATTGAAAAGTTATCATATCAATTTTTAATTACATATGGACAACATATAGTCAAAGGGTATAATAAATTTGCCATTACGTTTGTGACGCAGAGAAGGAGGGGGGAAGATATAGACTCAAGTGTATGGATCGGATCAGAATCGAAAAAAAAATCGATTTTGCTATGTATGTCCGTCCGTCCGCACGATAACTCAAAAACTAAAGGAGTTAGGTTCTTGAAATTTTCGCAAATTCGTTTTTTTTGCAATAGCCGTCATCGCTATTTAAACCCAGCCATTTTGGTCCATGGGTTCGGGTGGCTGCCATACAACTTCTTTTTTTATATGAGTATTTCTCTGTACCTATTACAGCTACGTATCTAAAATTTTGCCAAAAGTAGTTTAATTTTATGGCCAAAGTTTCTGCAAAATTTGGTTGGTCTGTTGCAGTGAGTTCGAGTAGCTGCCATACAACTCCTTCTTTTATATGAGCATTACTCTATACCTATTAAAGCTGGGTGTCTGAAATTTTGCCAAAAATAGTTTATTGTAATGGTAAAAGTTACTGCAAAATTTGGTTGGTCTAGTGCAAAGGGTTCGAGCAGCTGCCATACAACTTCTTATTTTATATGAGCATTACTCTATACCTATTGAAGTTAGGTGTCTGAAATTTTGCCAAAAATAGTTTAGTGTAACGGCCAAAGTTACTTCAGAATTTGGTTGGTCTACTGCAGAGGGTTCGACTAGCTGCCATACAACTCCTTCTTTTGTATCAGAATTATATTTTACCTAATAAAGCTGATATGTTTGAAATTTTGCCAAAAGTAATTAATGTTTATAATAATAATGATATAATGTTTATATAACGGTCATACGGGTATCCCAGAGTTGACACAGTCTACTCTACTACACTCTTCCTCGTTTTTACTAATTCTTTATTAAATTTTTTTCGTAATACAAGGGAATTTAAGACAACATAATAAATCTTGTTCTATATTAAATTTTAATTTGCATTATACATAGTAGTTTTAAACATAACATAACAAATTATTTTTCAAATAAACAACAATTAATTACTAAATGCATAGTATAATAAAGGATATAAATATTTTTTAACTGTAAAAGACATCGAAAATATGCTTAAGCTGAAAGTTTTAAGTTTTTTCGAAATATGCTTAAGCTGAGCCAATTAAAACTACAAATGCTAATAACGTTTTATTTGGCGTGCAAAACATTTTCAAAGGTGCTGGAACACTCCTAAAAATATTCAATTTGATCAAGGTTACAAACACACCGTAAAAGTTTTATATTAAAAAATAAAATAAATTTTTGCATATTGTATTTAAATATTCTATGTTATTATATATGCAAAGAAAATACTAACACCTGCTATTCAAAAAAGCTTTTTCCGGAAACTAATTGAACAAGCGGCAAGTCATTGCACTTGGATGACGCCTCATTTACACAAAAGTGCCAGGTCATTGACCTAATTTGCATAATTATTTTCCCACGGCCAGGTACCAACTTTGCTACTTTCGTGCTTGACATAATGTCAAAGTTAGATAAGAGCTTTAATTTTAATGTGGTGAATCAGAATCTTAGAAGTTTGAGGGAAATTTTATTCCTTTGTTAATTTGAATTCCTTGTCGACCTGGCCGGATATTATATTTTTAAGTGAAATTTGGATATACAACGTTGAAGTTGAGGACTATTTCATTCCAAATTATGTTTTTTTGTCTAATCGTAATTCTTCTTATGTGTCAAATGGTGTTGCTGTATATTGTAGAAATAACATAAAAAATCAATTTTTTAATTAAAGTTTATCAAGTGCACTTGTAATAAAAATTTTGTGTATTAAACAAGCTTTATTTGTGTATATAGATTTCATAGGTTTAGTATTAACATAAAAATTTTCTGGCTTTTATTGCTGAGATATTGCTGGCTTTTTATTATTAATGTCCTCTTTTGGACTGGAACCTACTCGCTTAGTTTCAAGAACTTGTTAAGACCAATAATTTTTAAAATTTATGAGAATTAATACCGTTACTTGGGATAGAGAAATTTGTGATTTAGATTTTTCTGATCATTGCATGGTTAGCTTATTTATAAAACTGGGGACTCTTCAGCTTCCAGAAATATTACTAATTTTGTAACAAAAAAAAAAATTGATTTTGATTTACTGCGAAGAAAATTAATTTTGAAAAACTTGCCTAATATTTACTCTTCTAAGAATCCCTCAGACGCTTATTTAAAATTTTGTGATCAGTTCAAAATGCATTTGGAAAGCTGTTATACTGTCTTGCTAAAAAAAAGTAAAAAATTGTTGCTTAAAGCCATGGATGACTAATACCCTCTTAAATTAAATTAGAAAAGGAAATGAAGCCCAATTGGACGTTAAAAATTTACCAAGAAATGTGTAAAAATACGAGTATTAAAGTAAAAATTAAATCTTACAAAGAAAATTTTTATTGTCATTAACTAATTGAAGCAACAGGTAATAATAAAACTGAATGAAATTAGTTAATTCTATTCTCAACAACGACAATAATGGTATTTCAAATATTTCGTTAGAAATAAATGGTAATCTGCCTAATGATCCTCTGAAGATTGCAAATAATTTCAATTCATTTTTCAGTAGTATTTTTAATATATTATTAATGCAAATATAGCTTGTTTAAAGATCAGTTCTTTAGATATATGGGATGGCAATTTTTCTAGTATTAGTATTTTCTTTGTGCTTTATTTTTAATCTAAGTATCTACGAGTATAAAGGTGTGTTTCCTGAGGACCTAAAAATAGCTGAAATTATAGTTCTGTTCAAGAGAGGCAATTCGTATAATCCGAAAAAATTACAGGCCAATTGCATTACATTATCCTATTTCTAAAATATTTGACCAATTAAAAGGTCTAGAATCGAAAGGTCCTATTCTCTACGTGTAGGGTATAACAAAGGTCCAGAATTTTTAGAAAAAAAGCAGTTTTTTTTCAGTTGTTATCAGTTTAGTTTCAGAAAAGGCAGATCCACAGCAAACGCATTGCTGAAATTCTGTAATAAAATCTATAACAGCCTAAATTTCAAAAGTTTTACTTTTGCTTTGTTTATTGACATGTCATCATATATATGAAGCATTAGATACAATGAAATCAAAAGTTGCTTTTAGAGAAGTTTTATAATGCAGGTTTCAGAGTTTTTATGTATGATTGGTTCAAATCTTTTCTGAGCAACAGGGAACAGAAGGTTAAAATTCATGGAATACTAAGTTCTATTTCTGAACTTAGATCTGGTGTTCCGCAAGGTAATGTTTTGGGGCCAATTATTTTTCTTATATCTATATATCAACTCTTTGTTTTTGCAAAATTTTACAGGTAAACCCACGGCATTTGCGGATGACACTTGTTATACCCTACACGTAGAGAATAGGTAATGGGGTATATTAACTTTGGCATGGTGCTTGTAACCACCTAAAGGAAGCGAGTATATATATTTGTGAACAGCGTGACCTTCTGAGTCGATATAGCCATGTCCATCCGTCCGTCCGTAGGCACGATAACTCAAAAAATAATTTAGCTATCTTATTAAAATTTTAACTGTAGGTTACTAGGACTGAAAGAACGGCGGAAACGGAAATTTCACGGATTGGAAATGGGAGAAATCGACAAATGGGTTCGGATTCTAGACCTTTTAATCGGTCTAAGGGCTAACGAACATATATAAAAAATCACGATAACTCAACAACTAATGACGCTATCTTCACAAAATTTGTGTTGTAGGGTACTGGTAATGAAACTACGGCGGTGATTTCGTACGGTGGGTAATGTACAATGGGTTCGGAACTTAGAACTATTTGATCGAATTTACGCCAAACGAGCATAATTTCAAAACCAATGAAGATAGAACCTCCAAATTTGGTATCATGGTGTCTCTTTCTTTTTCTTTAGTGTCCTTGAAATTTGGGCCGCATTGGTGAAGTGGGTCGCGGACCAGCCACACATTTCTGAAGACCTTGAAGCAAATCTTTCAAATTAATAAAGATAGCAGCTTGAAAAAATGCAGAAGCTCAAATTTGGCACAAGGGTGTTCTTTACTATCTCTTGTGTGTCCCCCTAATTTGGGATCAATTGGAGTTCAGTACCCCTCTTAGACCTCCCAAGGTTTAAAAGCTTATAAATGAAATTACTAAAAATAGTAACTTAAACTTAATATATAACGTTCCACTTGTGTACAAGGGTTAACTGGTATTTAAAGTACAGCACGGACTGCATATGGGTGAAATCACCCGAAGGGTTCGGATTCTGGACCTTTTAATTGGTCTAAGGGCTAACGAACATATATAAAAAATCACGGTAACTCAACAACTAATGACGCTATCGTCATAAAATTTGTGTTGTAGGGTACTGGTAATGAAACTACGGCGGTGATTGCGTACGGTGGGTAATATACAATGGTTCGGAACTTAGAATTTTTTGATCGAATTTAGGCCAAACGAGCTTATTTCCGAAACCAATGAAGAAAGAACCTCCAAATTTGGTATCAGGGCGTCATTTCCCTTTTCCTTTGATATTTGGGACCAATTGGAGTAGTGGGTTGAGGACCAGCCACACAGTTCCGAAGAACTTAAAGCATATTTTCAAAATTATAAATATAGTAACTTCAAACAAATTCAGAAGTTTCAAATTTGGTACATGGGTGCTCTTTACTATTTCCTGCGTGTTCCCCTAATTTAGAATCAGTCAGAGTAGTGTTTCAGTACCCATCTTAGACCCCTTAAGGTTTAAAAGCTTATCATCGAAATTAATAAAAATAGTAACTTAATATTAAGATAGAACGTTCCAATTGGTACAAGGGTTAACCAGTATTGAAAGTATGACGGGGACTGCATATGAGTGAAATCGTACCATGGTTTCGGGTTCTGGAACTTTTGAAATGTTCAAGGGCTAACAAACATATAACTTAAAAACACCATAACTCAAAAAATAATGCCGCTATTTTGATGAAATTTAAACTCTAGGTTACTAGTAATGAAAGAACCATGGGAATTAGTTCTGGTCGAGTTTGGTCAATGTGTTCGGATTCTAGAAGCTTTTGATTGATTTGCGGCCGAACGCGTATAATTTCGAAGCCAAAAAATATATTTCCTATTTCCTATGTGTCCCCGAAATTTAGACTTAATTGTAGTGGTTCAGCTATGTTCAAAGGTACTTGCTGCATTTATGTAAAATTTATTTTTATATTTGAATGAATTATATGAAAAGGTCTAAATTTGTAATTGTATTTTAGAAATACATTTATTGTATATTTTGCGTTTATAAGCTTTTCTATTATGTTTATAAACTAACCATTTAAAATAATCGCAATTTTGAAAAATTTGGATTATATATTATGCTTTGATTAGCTTTTTAACACAAAATTTAATAATTTGAATTTTTCCATTTTGCAATTGATTTGGAATAAATGTATTTTCATTTATCTCAAGTTTTTTTGTATTGTAATATTTTTAAATAGATAAATTAGTAAGAATTTGTAATATTTTTTAATAGATAGTGTAATTAGAAATTGTTTTCAGTATTATAAAGTTAATTTGGTTCGCTATGTCTTACGATCAAATTAATAACAGCTTTTATGGTGTTAAAATCACTTATGGATATCTCATTAAATTTTAACCAAATAGGTGTAGGGTATTTCTAAGTCGGTTGCACCGACTGACTGTTTCTTTACTTGTTTTACATATTCCAATTTTAGCATGCCTTTTATCTGATTTAAATTATGTTTTGGAATTAATTCGCAAATGTTTTATTTATCATAAATTAGTAATAAGTCCCAAAACAAAATATATGATTTTTAGCTTGTCTAATAATTCTACAGTTGCCTGTAATCTTTATTATCACTCTTCTGTGTGTAAAAGGTTTTTACTTAATTTTTTTAATTGGAATAATAATTCATTTTGTTTTCCATCGCTTAATTCTTGTGATAAACTGTACTTTAAAATTGATAATGTTACTAATTTTAAGTATTTAGGTTTATTATTTGATAAAAATCTAAATTGCTCTGAGCATTTAAATTACCTGAAGAGCCATTTCAATTAAATTATTAGATACATGTTTCACTTAAGTTATTGCTGCTCTTTAAGAATTTTGAAATTGTTCTATTACGTTACGGCTTATTCAATTCGAAACTTGAAAATGTACATATTTATTCATCCTTTATTAACTGCTCAAGAGCACATTATTATAATCATGCTTGAAAAGAACAGACTTACTGCCATGTTCCCACTTTTATAACTTCTTAATATTCTACCTGTTAGGCAATTTTTTTAAAGATCGGGCTACTTGAAACAACGTATTGTGGTTAACTATAACTTAAGAATTAATTGTAGAGATCTAGTTGTTGTTTTAAGAGCCCGCACTTTTTAGTGCTCTGTGCACTATTTCGTTTGCCTTGTTCTTTTCACTACTTATTTGTTTTAATAAAGTTGCGTTATAATTAAATCTGCATTTTTAGTTTCTTAATAATTTGTTTCTGTTTCTTAATTTTAGCCGTCCGCACGATAACTCAAAAACTAAAGGAGCTAAAATCTTGAAATTTTCGCAAATTCGTTTTCTTGCAATAGGCGTTATCGCTATTTAAATCCAGCCATTTTGGTCCATGGGTTCGGGTCCATGGGATGTCTGAAATTTCGCCAAAAGTAGTTTAGTTTTATGGCCAAAGTTTCTGCAAAATTTGGTTGGTCTACTGCAGAGGGTTCGAGTAGCTGGCACACAACTTCTTATTTTATATGAACATTAATCTATACCTATTGAAGCTGGGTGTCTGAAATTTTGCTAAAAATAGTTAAGTGTAATGGCCAAAGTTTCTGCAAAATTTGGTTGGTCTACTGCAGAGGGTTCGAGTAGCTGCCATACAACTCCTTCTTTTATATGAGGATTACACTACACCAAATGAAGCTGGGTGTCTGAAATTTTGCCAAAAATAGCTTGGTGTAATGGCCAAGGTTACTGCAAAATTTGGTTGGTCTACTGCAAAGGGTTCGAGTAGCTGCCATACAACTCCTTCTTTTATATGAGCATTACACTACAATTAATAAAGCTATATGTTTGAAATTTCGCCAAAAGTAATTAACCGGATGATATATATGTTACGGACATACGGGTATCCCAGAGTTGACACAGTCTACTCTAATACACTCTTCCTCGTTATTATTAATATTAGAAATTTGCATTTTTACTCAAACTCAATTTGCATCTCAACAATATTTTTTTCAGTCTCACTTTTGGACTGCAAAATCACCCTGCAAAATTGAAAACAAATATGATACAAACATTTTTGGTGAGCCAACTTTTTACAATAAATTCCGTTAGTTAAGAGGATCATTTGCAAAATTTCAAGTCAATTGGTAAAACTGTTCCGGCTAGACAACGAAGAAATTGGGTTAAAAGCCTGGAAGCCCACGAGGCGAGTAGTAATAATAGCACTTTGGCTTGGGTATTCTGAACCAGAAAGAGATAGCAATACTTATGCAAATTAGGTGCAATGACTGGCGCTTGTATAATTCTATTCCGCAAAAGCTTTTTGTAAATAATATAAGTCAGGTCAACTAGATAATGTATACAATAATTAAGTGGAATGATTTGTTTTACATTGATCTAGAACAGGTGGTGTTGTACTATAATTACACAGTCAATGTTAATAATATGCAAGAATGTAGTTTTTAATAAAAAGCTTTTACGGTGTGTTTATAATTAATAAGCATGGAAATTCTTAGTCAGAAAATAGATACCAATTATTTATGCAAATTACGTGCATTGACTGGTGGCGCTTATATAATAATTTATTTCCTGAAAAAAGCTTTTTGTAAACAATATAGGTCAGGTCAACTCGTTATGTATAGAATAAGAAATTGAAATGATTTGTTTTATATTGCTCTAAAACCGGTGGTGTTGTACTATAATTACACAGTCTATGTTAATAATATGCAAGAATGTTGTTTTTTAATAAATAGATTTTAAGGTGTGTTTAGAAATAATGTCAACTTTAAGGTCAACTAGATAATATAATATAATGTATAACAAGTAAGTGCAATGAACTAAAACAGGTGTTGTATAAACTTGGATAAACTAGATAATTGTAAATAAGAATAAAATGGTTTTCACTTAAACCCGTTAGTGTTATTGCAGTTGCCATTTACGAGATAAATCAAATGCAAATATAATTAAAAAATGTAAAAAAATTTTTGTTATGTTATTGTAAACTACTATGTATAACGTAAACAATTTAATTAACAATTGTAAAATTAAAAACAAGTAAATTAATTTTTTATATCATATCAATTAATATAATTGATATATAATTGCAAAAATTTTTTTAATTAGAACAAGATTTATTATATTCTTGCAAATTACTTTGTAACATCTTAATTTGTACTACGTAATTATTAACTACTATGTATAATGTAAGCAATTTAACAAAGAATTTTAAAACTACAAACAATAATTAATTGTAATTAAAATTAATTGTAAAATTAACTTAACTTAATTGTTATATCATATCAACTACTGTAATTGAAATATAATTAAAAAAATTTGAATTAGAAAAAGATTTATAACATTCTTGCAAATTACTAAGTAACATCTTAATTTGAAGTACCTACTTTTCTATTACTATGTATAATGTAAGCAATTTAATAAAGAATTTTAAATCTACAAACAATAATTAATTGTAATTAACTTAACTTAATTTTTTAAAATCATATCAACTAATGTAATTGAAATATAATTGAAAAAATTTGAATTACAAAAAGATTTATAACATTCATGCAAATTACTTAGTAACATCTTAATTTGCAGTACGTAATTTTCAACTACTATGTATAATGTAAGCAATTTAATAAAGAATTTTAAATCTAGAAACAATAATTAATTGTAATTTACTTAACTTAATTTTTTTAAATCATGTCAACTAATGTAATTGAAATATAATTGAAAAAATTTGAATTACAAAAAGATTTATAACATTTTTGCAAATTACTTAGTAATTACTTCAACTACTATGTATAATGTAAGCAATTTAATAAAGAACTAGTATCGCCCTGTGCTCGAGTTTCGAGCTTTTGTGCTTTTAAATTTACATAAAAAATCCGTTTTGTGTAATTTATAATAGACTAATATGACGCGAAACTTATTTTTTTTCCCTATACATAATAAAATTTATGGCAACAATGTTGTCAACAATTCTTGCGTTTGAAATTTGCTTAAAAAAAAAAATTTATAATTTTTTCAATTATAAAAACGTTTTTAAGTATTTTGAATTTTATTCCTGTTATTACACAAAAAAGGCGATTTACATTCTAAATATAAATAGTGTTCTAATATATAATGTTTTGAAAATTTGATGATTTTTCTAAACATATACATATGTATACATATTTACTGAAGTCAAGTAGCCAAAATTCGAGTTAATGCTGCCCTACATATAGAAAACTGTACTTTTTTCTAAAGATTTTAGTACGATTTGGATTATTATGTATGTATTCTGTATCCAAATTAAAAAGCTTATTCATTCTGGCATCATATTGAAGCTGACAGAAGTACAAAATAATAGTTAAGTTGACAGAAGTCGAAATTTTTTTTAAAATCACATTTTTAAGAATTATAACATATTTACAAATATATATAAAAAAAAAAACTGATCAATTAAAAAATTGATAAATTTTTCCTCGCCTTATTCCATTTTTAAATTTAGTAGCTACTTAGGCAAATAAGCACTACATTTCAATATTAAAATCTGAAATTTTAACTACAAATATATGTACATATACAAAAAATGGTTCTGAATTCTTTAGTTTACTTTATATTATACCTATTTGTCTAGTTTATTTATTTTTTCTATATATGATCATGAGTTATGACTCATAAGTTTCTTCAAACAAACAAATGTTATTACTTGCGTTCCTATATGAGGAGTAAACTACTCTTTTTTACTCTCACCTACTGCCAGCTACACCACACCGCCTCTTGAAAAAGAGTAGATGAAAGGAGTAGATAATTAAATTTTCGGCAGATAGCTTTAAATAAATTTTTAGAATAGATGATTTTTCTCTTGTATAGGTTTTGTTAAATCATATTTTTTATTTGATTACCAATAAGCACTTAACTCTCCCATTTTAGATAGTCTTTATATATTTCAGCAATAAACCTTAATTTTTTCACTTATTTTTATATTAATAACTTTACAAATGACAGATAGTTTTAAAATGTCAAATATTATGTAGGATAGTTAATCTGACAATTATATACTCCTGAAACAAAAATTAGCTTTCCATTTACAAACCACTTCTACCTACTCTTCATCAACAATTTTTAGTAAAGGAACGCAAGTATTATATAAAATTCGTGCGTTATTTCAAAGTAAAACTAAAAAGAGTTTTTTTATTATAAAAAAAACATATGTTTAAAATGTAGAATAAATTTTTCATTTAATAGTACGTCAATATGTCTATCTACATATCCGTAAATCAATAAGCGCGTACACACAAAAATATTTATTTGAATTTTTTAATTTAGTAAAAAAATTTTATAATTTCATTTGAATTTTTTTCAATACATATACCTAAGATATTTTTGAAAACATAATCTTAGAAATATAAGAAAAACCAAAAACAATATTTTTATACATTAGTCAATTTGCAAATTTTAAAAATCCGAGTTATAGTAAATCGCGTTACGCCTATTTTGGTTGCTCTTATGTAATTTCTTGTATGTACCTATTTATTTGTAAATTTTTTGACAGAAATTATACGCCGTAAATTATACTGAACGGAGTTCGTTATAAATGAAAATTACTGTATAAACAAAATGTATTGCTTTCATTTCGAACAGAACTCATTTTTTTTCACTGGAATTTTAGAGAGATAAAGAAAAAAAAACAAAAACAAAAAATTTAAAAAAAATTTAAATCTCCTTGTTCATTGAATATTTGAACTAAACAAAAAAAAGAAAGATATACATAAGTCGGCGCCTATAATCTTTTGATTTAGATTTAGCTGCGAGTTACAACCGAAAATGAATTACATTTACACAGAAAGTCAGTGCATAATATTAGAGTCATAAGCCTCAACTTTTAACCGCGTGACCGTTAAATTCAAAATTACGTTAAATTAAAGACAGGTTTTCACCTGAAAAAACGCAGTATTCTTAAAAAAAAATATCATTGTCCTATGAAAACAAAAAAAACCTTTCATTTGGTTGTTGTTTCATTTAAATTGCTCAAATAGTTTACCCAGAAAAAGGATGCTTATATTTGTATGGGAAAAAATAAGCCAATTAAATATTATGATTTAAAAACTAGAAACAATAATTAATTGTGATTAAAATTAATTTTAAAATTAACTTAACTTAATTGTTATATCAAATCAACTAATGTAATTGAAATATAATTGAAAAAATTTTAATTAGAAATAGATTTATTACATTCTTGCAAATTACTTAGTATTTGCAAAATTTGATTTAATAGAAAGCAGTTTACAAAAACGTAAAATATTTTGTTTTGTATTAAATTTTTTTAATATTAGATATTTACATTTGATTTATCTCGTAAATGGATATTGCAGTTATACTAACGAATTGACCGTGAAAACTATTTAGTTCTTATTTACAATTATCTAGTTCATCCAAATTTATACATAACCTGATTTAGTTCATTGCAAGATTTATTATAGTCGCAATACAAATAAAAATCAGCACGCAAATGGCAAAAAAACAAATATTAGAAAAATATTTGGAGAGGTCCTCCAAATTTTTAATAACGGAAGATAAAAACCAACATTCAAAAAAGTTTGTAGTCATGTCGCGAAAAATAACTTTTAAAATAAGAAAGGCTCCAAATGAAGATTATATATTGGCATATACTAAGTGTAAACTTATTCTGGCAACACACTCTTTTCTTGTCTTTATACTAACTAAACTTACTATCATTCATTGTGAAATACATAGACATACATTATTCTAACGGTCAACTCATGCTTCATATTTGTTTTTTTTGGCACAGCGTCTTAGTAAATTGAACGGAACGAACGTGTCTAATTTTTAATAAAGAACGTGAACGGATGAATAGCAATAATATTAATAAGTAATATAATTACTAACTCTTAATATTTTATATAAATTATAATAATATAATTTATAATCATTTTCTAATAATAACATTACAATAACTTTTTCAACATATTAAATAAATATTACTTTTTCTTAACATTAAAACAAATGGTTGTTGTGTTTTTATTAATAAGTAACAATTCAGAAGTGGGATTCATAAAAGTCCATAAATATAATCTGTAAATTAAAAAGTAAAAAAAAAAAGGAAAATTTTTTTTATTCTTTTGTGTATTAAAAAAAAAAAAACAGAAAAAAAACACGCACGTTTAAGGTTTTGTCTGGTTTTTTTTTATTATTCGGTTTGTACAAAAATTGACACACACAAAAAAAGGTGCATGTAATGAAAAATAGTTTTTGCATTTGTGTTGTAAAATTTTTTTTTTTTGGTCAAAAAGGATATATATATATACATATTTTGCATCAGTACATGGTGATTAACCACAAAATTTATTTACATATATATTATATCGGTTTCGGTAATAAATATTTGTTATTTGGTAGTGGTGCGCCATAAAAATAAAAAAAAAATAATAAAGATGAATGCTACTAGTACTAATGGTGTCGTAACCCCAAATTTTGAAAATATGACAATTAAAGCTTTAAAAGCGAAATTAAAAGAATATTCGTTACCGAGTTCGGGAAATAAAAAGCCATTAATAGAACGTTTAAATTACCATATGGAACGTCTTCATGATTGTATAGCTGATGAAATTGATAGTGATAATTCAGAAGTAGTTGAACAAAATATTGAACGACATGTAAACGATGATGGTAGTAGTGTGAGTATCAGCAAACAGGTAAATTCAAATAAAATTAATTTTAGTTTAAAAAAAGTGATGGAAATTCTACCTGAATTTAATCCGAACGACGAAAAATGTTTGACATCTGAAGAATGGTATAAAAGGATATCAAAATTAAAATTATTTTATAAAATATCTGATGAATTAATTTTGATATCTGTCGGACCAAAACTAAAAGGTGCTAGACTGTGGTACGATAAAATGGATGATTTTTGTATAACGTGGGTTGCATTTTTAAATCAATTTAAACGAAAATATATGTCGGTAATGAATGAAGCTGATATTCATATGGGAATGGTAGCTCGAAAACGGAAAAATGGTGAAACGTTACTTGAATATTTTGATGAAATGTCTCGTTTAGGTTTGAGAGGACGATTACAGGATAATGCTATTATCAAATATTTTATCATCGGTATGAGAGATGAGGATTTACAACTATCATTCCAAAGTCAACTTATTGAAACTCTTCAAGAGCTAAAAGATAGAATTATATGGTGTATAAGTTTACGAAAGTCAACTCAAAAAGAATACAGGCCGAGACATTTTAATCAATTTCAAAGAAAGGAACCACAGTTAAATAATGCACTTACCGAAAATACCAATAAAAATTTAAATAATTTTAATAATTTTAATAAAAATTTTAATAGTAATAAAATTTCTAGTACCAATCTGGACATTTCGCTAAAGACTGCCCTCTACCAACAAGACGACCTCGGTGTTCAAAATGTGGTAAAGTACATAGAAAGGGTGAACCATCAGAATGTCCTGGTGACATTAAAGTTGGAATTTTAAATTGTAAAAAATTACCAACTATTTATCATAAAGTAGTAAAAATCGATGAATACGAATTAATTGGTCAAATTGATTCGGGAAGTCCTCTTACTTTTATTAAAAAAGAATATGCTGACCAATTATTGAACGAAAAGATATCTTGTGAAATGGAAATAACCGGTTTCCTCGGGGGGAAATATATTTCAAATAAAAAAATTAATGTTAATATTTGTATCGATACCATTAATGTTGATGCTACCATTTATATAGTAGATAATGATTTTGTACCTGAGCCACTATTAGTTGGCAGAGACATAATAGATTTACATGACATTAGGATGATAAAAGAGAACGGAACGTTGGTTTTGGAACGTATATTTAAACCAAATGTTATTGAACGTAAAAATGAACGAGAACCAATTATTGAAAGTGAAATACAATATGGCTCACAACTGAACGATAATGAACGAAATTCATTATTAGATTTTTTGAACGAATTTAAATTTCTTTTTCCAAATGATTTGAAAGATATCGGTTTAACTAATGAAACGGAAATGTTAATTAAATTAAATACAGAAAAACCTATTAAACAGAAACCATATCGTGTACCGTACGCAAAAAAGGAACGTATTAATGAAATTGTGGAAAAAGATATTATTATACCATCGAAATCTAATTATTCAAGTCCTGAAAATAAATTTCATAGCTATGACCTTGAAACTTTAGCCATTGTCGAATCATTGCAACGCTTCAAATATTATTTACTTGGAAAGACATTTAAGGTTGTGACTGATTGCGCATCTCTTAAGACAACCATGGAAAAAAAAGAAATAATACCTAGAATTGCGAGATGGTGGTTGCGGTTGCAGGAATTTGATTTTGTTTTGGAACAGGGGCTGTTAACGATGCAATTACAAGATGCAAATTTGACAGAAATATTTAGAAAACTTAAAGCTGAACCTGTAGATAAACATATAAAAAAAGAATATTGTATTGAAAATGGACGACTGTTTAAAAAAATTGATGATATAAAACGATGGATATTTAAGTCTGGATAAAACGTTACAAAAGATCCAAAAGTGGTATCGGTTTCCAAAAATGCGTGGTTACGTTTCAAAATATATTAAATCATGCATCGAGTGTTGCTATCACAAAAACCAGGGGGTAAATTGGAAGGTGAAATGCATTATGATGATATTTAACCTATTCCCTTCAAAATTATGCATATTGACCATTTAGGACCATATCCACGTAGTCATGGTAATTTGTACGTAATCGGTATATCTGATCCGTTCAGTAAATTTGTATCGTTCAAAGCTGTAAAAACTACAAATGCACCTGCAGTATTAAAACATCTAGATGAATTCTTTAGCTGTGTTGGAACACCAGCACGCATAATTTCCGATAGAGGTTCTGCTTTTACGTCAAAAGCATTTGAAATTTTCTGTAATGATCAAGCAATACAACACATAAAAATTGCTGTACGAACGCCACGGGCCAATGGTCAAATTGAACGAGTAAATAGAACGTTATCTGATACCATATCAACTAGCGCTGTAAATGAAGGAAAATGGGATGAATCTTTGAAAAATATTCAATGGTCACTTAATTCAATGACATCATCGACAACTGGGAGAAGTCCACATGAAATTATATTCGATTTCAAACCACGCGACATCCTGCAAAATAAAATTATTTTACCCCTACATGATGAAATACATGATAAGACCGAAACATTGTCTGAAATAAGAAATGAAGTTGCTAAAAATATTAATACTAAACGTGAATCCTGGAAGGAGAGATTCGATAAAAGACATCGTAAACCAACAACATACCAAGTTGAGGATCTTGTAGTCGATGATAATGAACCTGGTAGTACTGGATATTCAAAGAAACTTCAAGCTAAGTTTAAAGGACCTTATATTGTAACAAAAGTTTTAGGTAAAGACAGATATTTAGTTGAAGATATACCAGGCGCTGAAAGAAAAAGTCGAAATTATGTTGGTCTATTCTCTTCGGATAATATGAAATTGTGGTGTTGTTTAACACCTGATGATGATGACGAAGATGGTGAAAACATTGATGCTGATGAGGATCGACCTGAAATCGCGGACGATTTGTTTGTCAGGACAGCCAAGCTGTAAACTTATTCTGGCAACACACTCTTTTCTTGTCTTCATACTAACTAAACTTACTATCATTCATTGTGAAATACATAGACATACATTATTCTAACGGTCAACTCATGCTTCATATTTGTTTTTTTTGGCACAGCGTCTTAGTAAATTGAACGGAACGAACGTGTCTAATTTTTAATAAAGAACGTGAACGGAAGAATAGCAATAATATTAATTAGTAATATAATTACTAACTCTTAATATTTTATATAAATTGTAATAATATAATTTATAATCATTTTCTAATAATAACATTATAATAACTTTTTCAACATATTAAATAAATATTACTTTTTCTTAACATTAAAACAAATGGTTGTTGTGTTTTTATTAATTATTAAAGAACATTTTCAGTGTTAAGAAAATCAAATAAGTAACTTAGGGAAGCCATTAATCAAATTATAATATATTCGGTTAAAAACGTTGAACCGAATGATTTAATTGGATTTGTATTTTTTACTGATAACTTTCAACAGAGAACTCCAGGTTGGATGAATTTTAAGCCTGCAAGTTCAGTAAAATTCGAAGACATTTGAGAGCTAATCAGCAAAATTTTCCAAAGCAATTCGGAGGGCCTGAATACCAATTCATTTCAATTAACGACTACAACTGTGTGATTACCTTCTGGAAATGGACGAAAGAGGAATTATTTCACTTTTAATGAAGAGAGTTTAAAAAGAAAAGGTATTGTTGTCATTAAAAATAGTGATCATCTTTGCTTGCCCCGAGCTATTGTAGTAAGGGATGGCATTGTTGTCATTAAAAATCGTGATAATCTTTGCTTACCCCGAGCTATTGCATTTATGATGGGGACATTAATTATAAAAAAATTCGCCAATATTATTATTTCGCTGACAGCGGTTTTTTGTATTAACCATTACTGTGAAACATGTAATGTAGGCTATGCTAATTATCATAATTGTGAAGGTATCTGTATTTGCTGTCAACAGTCTCCTGCATGTAATAATATACCGAAAACTATTTCATGCAATATCTGCAAAAGATCATTTCGAGGTGAAAAATGTTTTGGGAATCATAAAACAACTACTACATGCCAAAAAGTCCACAAATGTTTAGTTTGCCTTAAAACATATTTTAAAAAGAATGATTCATCACATTAATGCGATCCTGTTTTCAGTAAAAGTTGTAACAAAAATGTAGAAAAAAATCATTTTTGTTACATTAATGTGGATAAGCGCAAGCCAAAAATTAATGATTTTGTGTTTTTTTTTTACGATCTAGAAACAATGCAAGAAAATACGTTAGGTCAAAACAAAAATGAAGATATTAAATTACACGAACCAAATTTCTGTGTTCTTAGCTTAAGATGTCATCATTGTATAAAAGAAGAGAAGTTAAGTTTTTGTTCTAAATGTTGCTTTAGAACAACAATTTTTGACAAAAATGTAATCTCAAATTTAGTTGATTACATTTTTAAAATGGCTGAAAAATTTAAGCAAGTAGTTGTAAAACAAAATGTTTTTGACAAAAATGTAATCTCAAATTTAGTTGATTACATTTTTAAAATGGCTGAAAAATTTAAGCAAGTTGTTGTAATAGCTCATAATGGCCAAAGTTTTGATCACCAGTTTATTTTAAATGAATTGCTTCGTAAGAGTGAAATAGTGCCAAACTTCATAATGAGAGGTACAAAAATTATTCAGATGAAGATAAGGAATATAAAGTTTTTAGATTCATTAAATGATCTTGCAATGCCATTATAACAACTTCCTAAAGCTTTCGATTTGTCAACTGATGTAAAAAAGGGTTATTTTCCTCATTTGTTTAATACATCCGAAAATATAAATTATGTTGGAGCAATACCCTCTATGCACTGTTATAGTCCTGATACAATGACAGAAGAAAATCGAAAAATGTTTATTAAATGGTATGAACAAAATAAAAATACCGAGTTCAATATGAAACGTGATTTGATCGAGTATTGCAAAAATGATGTACACATTTTAACGGAAGCCTGCATCAAATTTAGAAAACTTCTATTAGAAGAAAATAAGGTGTGCTCTTTTACTGAGGCTACAACCATCCAATGCAGACATCCAATCAAAAATTGCACTTCAATGGTTAATTTGGGAAGAGGATCAACGAAAGATTACTATTCAACATGCAGCAAGACAAAAAGAAGCAATTACAAAAATATAAAAGTAGATGGTTTTT
Organism: Dolichopus griseipennis; assembly: GCA_963082915.1. Taxonomy (NCBI): domain Eukaryota; kingdom Metazoa; phylum Arthropoda; class Insecta; order Diptera; family Dolichopodidae; genus Dolichopus; species Dolichopus griseipennis. The sequence continues at coordinate 248,946,379 of OY720441.1, read as the reverse complement.
GTTCACAAACAAAACAAGTTTTTCAATTCCACGGGTGCTATTTTCATGGTCATCCAAAATGTTTTCCATATAAGAGGAATGAATCAATACAAGGAAACAAATTTGATACTCTTGATATCAGATTTGAAAATACCATAACAAGAACAGAACGATTAAAATCATTTGGATATGAAGTGATTGAAATGTGGGAATGTGATTTTATATCAATATTTAGAAATATTGATAGAAAAAGAAAATGAAATGTCATATCTTATAAATCACCCATTTTTAAAAACCGTTCCTTTGGAACCGCGAGATGCTTTTTATGGAGGTAGAACTGGGAATACTTTTATGTGTTACAAAGCGAAAGAAAATGAGAAAATAAAATACATAGATATTTGTTCATTATATCCGTAAGTCTGCAAATATGGGAAGTTTCCAGTAGGACATCCTGAAGTTTTACTGGATCATGAAATATGTTTTAAAGTTAATTTAGAAAATATTAATGGTTTAATAAAATATGATATTCTCCCAACAACTGATTTGATTCACCCTGTTCTTCCAATAAAACAATATAACACATTGATGTTTACGCTTTGTTCCACTTGCAGCCTTCAAACATATCAAGATGAATGTCATCATTCTGAAAAAGAAAGAACTCTTACAGGAACTTGGGTTATAGACGAAGTTGTAAAAGCTATAAAAACAGGGTATAATATAATCTAATTTCAAAAAATTTGTAGTTATCTGGTACAACAATACAATAAAAACAGCTGCGAACCTATATTATTTACAGATATGATGGACAATGGGTTAATGGAACTTAACAAAATTGTTTTTGGGGCTTTCTTTAAAGCCAAAGCAGAATTCCGTAAAACCGGACAAAATTTGGACCCAAAATTTTTTTTGACCACCCGTCGGCCCGACATGGGTTAACAAATTCCAAAACTGTTAATAGCGTCTACTCAATTCTCAAAGAGCATCACGTATACAAAATTTGAAGTCAATCGGTCAAACCGTTTCGAATTTGGAGTAAAGTATTGAAAAAACCTATAAAAAGCTGTTGGGCCGCAATGGGTTAATGGAACTCACCAAAATTTTTTTTGGGGTTTGCTTTTAAGCCAAAGCTGAATTTCATAAAATCGGACAAAATTTGGACCCAAAATTTTTTTTGACCACCCGTCGGCCCGACATGGGTTAACAAATTCCAAAACTGTTAATAGCGTCTACTCAATTCTCAAAGAGCATCACGTATACAAAATTTGAAGTCAATCGGTCAAACCGTTTTCATTTTAGAACAAAGAAGTTTAAATACTTGCACCACAGCCCCAACTTGGCGGTCCGTTAGAGCAAAATTTTTGGGCCACGATTTCCTTCCGTACCCAAAAACCCCTATATACAAATTTTCATGAAAATCGGCTGGGGAGTTTAGGAGTCTATTCGCTACAAACAAACAAACATACAAACAAACAAACAAACAAATAAACAAACTTTCATTTTTATATATATAGATTCACGCTTTCTTTATCGTTCAACAAAACCATTTCCTTAATTTTTCTAAATTAATTAATTTTGAATTATTATAATCCAATTTAATTCCTTTTACTTTACAAACTATCAGATCACTTTGTTTGTCAGAAGAAAATGTCTTATATGCATAATTTTTTGGTCCACCGCTAACGAATTCTTTTATATAGCTGTCGACCCATATGACTCTAGCTCATTAGTCATATCTCCGATAAAATTTCCTAAAGCAGGTTCGTATTCACCTTCTATTATTCATACGATTTTAAATTAGCTTGTGCAGTTGTATAACTTGCAATACATACGTTAACTGTACGCAATGAATCTAACTCATCATGTACGCCATGAACCTAACTCATCACTCGTCATATTTCCAGTTAACTAAAACGGTTTCAGAATTGATAATTATTATGTGCAATACATCTTTGCTCGGATTTGTCAAAATAGAATAAAAAGTAGCTGGATTTTTTATTATTTGCGTTTTTGTCTGGTTTTCTCGTTGTCCAAATTTTCCCCAAACAAAATTCAATACAAGCTTACTATATGATCTTTTTCCAGGATTTTTGCAAATGTTTTCTGTATCTAGCTTAATATTTTCTTGTTGAAAAAATTGATCTAAATAACTTTGTTTTAATTCTTCTGTGTTACAATCTTTAGGCCATCCTGAAGCTTCTTATTTAGTTTTAAGAAATTTGTCCATCATATATTGGAATTTATTAACCCATGCCGGGCCGACGGGTGGTCAAAAAAAAATTTGGGTTCAAATTTTGTCCGATTTTATGAAATTCTGCTTTGGCTAAAAAGAAAACCCACAAAAAAATTTTATTGACTTGCATTAACCCATTAGGGCCCAACAGCTTTTTATAGGTTTTTTCAATACCTAACTCTAAATTAAAAACGGTTTGACCGATTTTCTTCAAATTTTGTATACGTGCTCCCCTGTGAGAATTGAGTTGACACTATTAACAGATGTGGAATTTGTTAACCCATGTCGGCCCGACGGTTGGTCAAAATAATTTTGGAAGATAATATTGTCAAAATTTGCGAAGTACTGCTTTGACTAAAAAGAAAGCCTCAAAAAATGTTGTTGAGTGATTTGGAAGCAAATTACGTCCATTTTTGCGTAATACTGCTTTGCCCAAAGAGAAAGTGTAGTTCCGTTAACCCAGTGGGGCACAGTGGCTTTTAATAGATTTTTGCGTTACTTAACTCTAAATTAGAAACGATTTGACCGGTTTTCCTCAAATTTTATATGTGTGAAACAACTTGAAAATAGAGTTGAGTCTGCTAACAGTCGGTCCTACGATTTTTCAAAAAAAATTTTTTGGAAGTAAATTACGTCAAAATTTGGAAAGTAGTTTGTACTGCTTTGAATTACAGAAAGTTTCAAAAATTACTAGAACAATCCTAGAAAAATGGTTTTAAAAAGATTGCTTTCATTCATTTTAAAATTTACATGTGTAAACCGAGTGTAATTTTTGTGTTAACTTTTTGCAGTAACATCAACTTCAATTAAACCTCCATTGAGAGGCGCAGCAACGCGCACCGGGTATTAGCTAGTATTTTATACAAACATTTTAGATGAACAAATGATCATAGAATAATTCAGTACCTGAATCAAAAATACCGTTTGGATTTAAAAATACCGTCTGTACCGTTTGGATTTAAAAAGAAAAAATAAAGTTTTTTAAAAAGAAATTTATTAAATGTTTAATTATTTTTTTTAATTATACAAAAGCAAAACAAAATTTTTATTTTGCCTGAAAAAACTGGTTCTTTCCATCAGCGCCTTTGTTTTTTCCTAGCCATTTGCAATTTTTCCTTAATTCATCTATAGTCACATCCCTCTTTAAGCATGGACAATAAAAAATTATTTTATCTATTTCCATTCGACAACATAAATACTTATAATAATTGAACTGAAACTGCCCAGAGTTTACCCAGCCTGCTAATGCCACTTATTTTAACATTGGTGGGTTCATGTTGATTTTTACTTCTGAATTAAAACATTTTCAAGCATGTATTTTTATATTAATAGTAGCTTACTAAACAAAGAAATTCATTTTAAAAGTAAAAAAATAATAAATTAATTATTGTTGTTACAATGTTTTATTTAATAGATGTAATATATGGGTGTTCTAGGAAACAATGTTAATAGAATTATTTAAAATTGTCCTAGTAGAAAATTTATTTTAAAAAAGTATAAAAGAAAAGGTAAAAATTTTTATTTTCGTCAGTTGAGTTCTATACAGTTGCTTTAACAGTTCTAACAATAAAAAACCATTGTAAAAAAATGGTAAGTAGTTTTTAAAAAATTCCATAATAAATTATTTATATTTTTAATTATTTTTTTATTCTATTTTAACTTAGGCAATCTTCGACAGCCTTATTGCATTGGGAAAAGGAGACCAGGAACAATATAAATCAATAGTAGAAAAAAACTTTGAGTATGAAGTAAAGGAATGGAAATTCCTTAATACCAGAAAAGCTCAGAGAGTGGTTCTCTGCACTGTTAAAAATGAATGGGGGAATCGCCTACTATAACATTTTTTATGCCGGAGCGATTCTCCACAAAAATTACATCTGAAGATGACTTAAAGGAGCTGAATAGCTGCTTATTTCATCTTAAATTTTTGGGACGCGACCTAAATAAATGGAATATGGCTCTGTTTGAGCTAATTCCTATTAAGAGTTAAGAATCTTAAATAAAAATTATGTAAATAAAAAAAATTAAAATAAAAATATTTAAAAAATCAACATTTTCGTTTTTATTTAAAATTTTTTTAGCTTTTTATTTCATTTTTTTTTTTTCTTTACAGATATGTATACCTTTTACCTTTTACCTTACATAGATAATACTTAGAATTATAAATAGAAAAAAAGTTAAAATAAAACAATTTTAGAAATTAAACTACTTTGTTTTTTATTTAAATTTTTTATATTCTTATTTTAAATTTTTTTACTTTACAGATATTATTTAGGTATCTCATAGCAGAGAAGACTTTCCGTCACCACTACTGTGGTCTCTGACAGAGGTCTGGGGCTTTCTACTACACCCACTATTATTAACTATGGCGACAGAGGTCTAGGGCTTTCTACTACCCTCACTATTGTTGACTCTGAAAGCAGAGGTCTGGGGCTTTCTACTACCTCCACTATTGTTGGCTCTGGTGGCATAGGTTTGGGACATTCTGGGACTACTTCTTTTGACTCTGCTGTCTGCGGTGCACTCGACTTGTCAGCTTGGTTGCACGGTAACTTGTCCAAGTCAATTGGTATAAATAGCTCCAACTCTGTCTCTAATTCGAAAACTGTACATTTTCCAATTAAGTATTCAAAAGGTTCAATTGAATACTGTTTAGACATGACGTAATATTTCTTAATGAAATTATTAGAGAATATTGATTAATTTTTATACTAAATTGATGTTGCATTAAAAATAGCTTTTCAAAATTGTTGTACTTTTTTTTTATTATTATTTTTTTTTTGTTTGAGAATATTAAAAATTATATTTTGTATTTGCATACAACATATAAACAGAATATTTGAATATTTATTAAAATGAATAAGCATAACAGAATAAAATTGTTAAAGATGTTTTGTTTTTTTTTTACTCATGTGATGTAAAAGAAGTAATCTTTTAAAAAAGGAAATGATTTGAAAAGGGGTGAAATACTGATATTAATGAATCTACATAGCCTACAAAAGTTAATTATTTTAGAAAAAATGTATGTTCATCAGTCAGCCTTCTATTTGTAATATTTAATTTTTCTTTTATTTTTTAAAAAAAATGTACAATATGTGCACTTCCCCACTAAAGTTCTTGTTGGAATCAGGTATAAATAAAAGACTGATAGTCTATATTAATATAGTAGAAGACAAAATGAGCAGTAGAAAGGCAGTAGTTGATCTACAATTTATTTGCGGAAATAATAAGCAATATTTGTTGAAGGAATTTGCTATGGTAGCTGAAGGTTCACTGGTACCAATGCTTTTCATATTTAAAGCACCGTATTCCTTCGAGGAATTAAATAGTGATGTCAAACAACAAAATTAATTTAATAAAAAACGAGGAAGAGTGTAGTAGAGTAGACTGTGTCAACTCTAGGATACCCGTATGACCGTTATATAAACATTATATCATTATTAATATAAACATTAATTACTTTTGGCAAAATTTCAAACATACTAGCTTTATTAGGTGAAATATAATGCTCATATAAAAGAACCCAAGTAACAAAATATATCTCATAAGACTCTAGAAGAATTCTTTAAGAGTTAATTTTGAGAGTATTGCTCTCATAGTTTACTCTTGAAGAATTCTTCTAGAGTCTTATGAGATCATTATAAGAGTTAAAGGGCGCAGTTATGAGAGTTAATTAACACTCATAACAAGAGTTTAGCTTTCATTGTAACAGTTATATAAGTATAAAACGCTCATAAGAACACTACTATGAGAGTATTAAAATACATTCATACAATACTCATAAGAGTGTATAATAAGTATTGGTAGAAAGAGAAACCAACATATTATAATATAATATAAATGTATCCGTATTGTTTTTTAGGATTATTTTTGGTGGCGATTAAATAAAGTAACTTTTTAATTATATGTATGTGTATAATATCATAAAGAAGTATATTAGATTAAATATGAACATATAATTTGTTGGAAACTAAAATAACTTTTTCGTCAATAATATAAGCCAAAATACTACGGGCATTGAAATTTTATTAATAAAAGTAGGCATTTTACCTCGAAAAAAAACAACGCGCGCCAAAAATAATTAAAATTTAAATAAACCCTTTTAAGGCTTATTATCCTATTTCTACCTATGTTTATGTAACAATTCGAGTAAATTTCTGTAAAACTGAATATAAAATACAATAAATTATTTCTTAAATTGAATTGAAGCTATCATTTTATGTTGTAAATTATTTATATTTAATAATTTTTACAAGAAATATTTTTTCATATTTTTTAATTCAAAAAAATTACTTAGTGATATAAGGGTTAAGATTGAGAACAATAAAGAAAGTCTGAATAATATGGCCGCTATTTGATAAGATTAGTTATTGATCTCCTTATAAGAGTAAAACTCTTCATATGAGAATAATCAAATAAAGTGCAAAATTTTTCACATTTATGATTTGTCCGTTTATTAAAATTCTGAACATAATTTAATAATATTATAAATATGTAACATTATTATTGTTATTATTATTAATAGCATTAGCTGGCAAGGTTACTAATATTTAATATAAATACCTATTATTATAATTTTAAAAACTTATTAGTTTATAAAATATATTTAACCAGGTCACAAAATTCATAATTTTGTATTTTGGATAATTATTATTACCGTCTTCATCAAAAATATGAATAAGTTTTTAAGTTTTGAATAAAATTCAAAAATCTAAAAATTATTTTTAATTCATGCTTTGTTATAAAAATTAAAAGATAATCCTATTTTTAAACGAAATTAAAAAAAAACAGTAAACTAATGTAATATACATATTTCGTGTTTTAAGCATTAAATAACTTTAGAAGTATAATTTAGAAATAGTATAGGTAGTCTATTATGATTTTTGTATAAATTCTAATAAATTTAAAAACACACAGAGTTTTCGCATCTTCTAGCCGGCTATATGTATTCAAAAGTCTGGATGTCACTTTAGAATTTAGATAACACCATATCTATATAATATAATTAATTATCTATTAAAAAGTTAATTGAAATAAAAATATCATTAAAAATATTTTTTATTGACATTACCTAACAGTGTCTTATAGCCTACATATTATACTTCTTTATATTTGCAAGAAATTAAATAAACCAATATGAAATTTCTTCTCTAAATTTCAACTCTTTAAATAATTTTTATTAAAAATACTTATTTTATAAATGAAGTATCATCAATGAAATATATTAAAAAAAATATTATTGTTGAATTTTTATTTGTTCTAATTTCCAAGTATTTCGACAAAACGTATTGTTTGATAATTTTTTTCAGTGTCAAAATATATTATTTTTTTTTCAGAAAATTCTAATTTTTTTTTTATATCTAAACAAACAAGTTTCAGGTATGCCAAAATTTATACTACGTTTATACCACATGAAACTTATTAAATTAGTATAACATATAGCTGTTCAATATTTATTTATTTCCCCTATGCTATTATAAATATTACAAAAAAAATATAAGAAAGTAAAATAGTTAAAAAAAAATTTAACTTATTATCCCATAACTTTTGATTAACTTATTATTTTTTTACTTAAATTTTTTACTTATTTATTTACTTAAAAATCTTTGTGTTCTTTTTTGCTTATCTTAAATAAACTACGCATCATTTAAATCATGAAATCGTAACTCAAAATCGTTACAAAAAAAAAAAACAAAAAAAAAATTCATATAAAATCATGTTTTGCAGTAAAGTTGATGTTTAGAGTTGGCGAAGACAACTCTTTCTTTGTAGTTTTATATATACATAAACAAAAAAAAAATGCATGTTTTATGAAATCAGTCTTTTTACTTAAATGAGAATATTGATCTTGTTACAAGTATAAATCAGCCTTTTTTCTCTTTGTGAGAATTTTGATCTTGTTACAAGAGTATTGATCTTCTTATGAGATTAATTTGAAATTTAATTCATATTTCATAAACTAAATTAATGTTTTTACTCTTATTATGAGAACATTGATCTTGTTACAAGTATAAATCAGTCTTTTTACTTTTAAGAGAATATTGCTCTTCCTACAAGTATAAAACAGTCTTTTTACTCTTATTATGAGAATATTGATCTTGTTACAAGAGTATTGATCTCTGACTTTTTTTTATTTAGTTACTTATAATAACATTTAAGCTCTCTGTAAAAGAAAAACATTTTAGCTCTCTGTAAAAAAAATTAAATGCAAAAGAAAAATAAAATAATAAATAGAGACTTTGAAAAATAATTCACACTTTTATTTTGACTTTTAACATATTTTAACTTTTATTTTAACTTTTAATTAACTTTTAAAATTTATAATAACATTGTCGGGCTCTGTTGAATTATGAAAAGGAAGTGATTCTTCGATATTTTCATCTGAGTGGTTCTTTGTAATATTAATACTATTAGGTTCTAAAGTAGAGTCCTCAAATGAAACTACCTCTGATTGACCATATGTAGTACTTCTTTTAATAGCTAGTTCACTTTGGTTCACATGTATGGGCGCTTTCAATTTATTATATATTTTCTGCACTTTTTTACGAAAAATACCAGATCTCTTGAACTTTCTCCAATTAAATTTATTCATTTTGTCAAATTAAACTTATTTTTGTCCTTACACTCTAACAACAATGTTATTATAATGTGTTATTTAAGTTAGACTCTCACAAAGGAATTCTTATAAGAGCACAATTCTACAAGAGTTAAAATCTCATAAAAAAGACTTTATGAGAATAGAAATTTTCTTACTTTTAATGGAGATATATGAAAATAGTTTTACTATGAGAGTAAAAGAATTTTTAACACTAGAAGTGTTGATATCTCATAACAAGAACACTTTAAGAGTTAATTTAACTCTTGTTATAAGAATATGTTATGAGAGCTTCCAAGTGTGTTATGAGAGCCTTATGAGATCTTTTTCAAATTTTCTAGAGTATTACTCTTGGCAAATGTTACTTGGGAAGGAGTTGTATGGCAGCTACTCGAACCCTCTGCGCTAGACCAACCAAATTTTGCAGTAACTTTGGCCATTACACTAAACTATTTTTGGCAAAATTTCAGACACCCAACTTCAATAGGTATAGAGTAATGCTCATATAAAAGAAGGAGTTGTATGGCAGCTACTCGAACTCACGGCAACAGACCAACCAAATTTTGCAGAAACTTTGGCCATAAAACTAAACTACTTTTGCCAAAATGTCAGACACGTAGCTGTAATAGGTACAGAGAAATACTCATATAAACGAGGAAAATTATAGTTGCCCTTGTCAACTTTTAGATATCCGTGCATACCCACAATGGTGTATAAAATAAACCGTAATTTACTTCCCTTATACATTTAACTCATTACCCCATAATTTTGACATAAAAAAAAAAAATTAACAAAAAAAAAAAAAAATCACAAAACAAAAAACAAAATTTTCATTTATTGCCCCATAACTTTAGCTTAAAAAAAAAAAAAAAAAATTAACAAAAAAAAAAAAAAAAATCACAAAAAATAAAAAACAAAATTTGAGTTATCGTGCTTTCATTCATTGTCCCATAACTTTAGTTTAAAAAAAAAAATAAAAAAAAAATAAAAAAAACAAAAACAAAAAAAAAAAAAATTGGCCCACCCTAAAAGTCCGAGTGATGTCCAACTTTGCCAAGTAACTTGCCCTATTAATTTACCTGCCCAATTTTAATTTTAATCTTGTAGCTTCATTAGATTCACAGTTATTGAATCGAAAACTTTGTATGGCAGCCCCACGAAAATGAGGCCCTAACATTTTGAAACTTCATATAAGTGCTCGATTCATTATATAACTAACCGTGTGTAATTTTCAGCCTCGTAGTATAATTAGTTTTGAAGAAATTCATATGGTGCAAAGAAGTTGTACGGCAGCCCCTCGTAAATGGGGCCCTAACATTTTGAAACTTCATATAAGAGCTCGATTCATTATATAACTAACCGTGTGTAATTTTCATCTGCGTAGTATAATTAGTTTTGAAGAAATTCATATTGGTGCAAGGAAGTTGTATGGCAGCCCCCCGAAAATGGAGCCCTAACATTTTGAAACTTCATATAAGTGCCGGAGTCATTATAAAACTAAACGTGTGTAATTTTCATCCCCGTAGTATAAATAGTTTTTAAGAAATTCATATTGGTGCAAAAAAGTTGTATGGAGGCTCCCCGAAGCCTTGGTCCGATTTTAACCTAAAACAATAGGGAACCTAGAAATTGTCTAAAAATGACTTTGTGTGAATTTCAAGACTCTAGCCCTTTTAGTTTTTGAGTTATCGTGCTGACACACGGACGGACGGACGGACGGACGGACAGACACACATAGCTAGATCGACTAATTTTTCGATTCTGAGCCGATACGTACCCTTGACACTATATCTAGCTCGTCTAGATCGATGCGTTACAAACGGAGGAGCAAATTTAATATACCCGATGTCATATATGTATGCACGGGTATAAAAAAGAAGTTGTATGGCAGCCACCCGAACCCATGGACCAAAATGGCTGGATTTAAATATAGATAACGGTTATTGCAAAAAAATGAATTTGCGAAAATTTCAAGATCCTAGCTCCTTTAGTTTTTGAGTTATCGTGCGGACGGACGGACGGACATACATAGCTAAATCATTTTTTTTTTCGATTCTGATCCGATCCATACACTTGAGTCTATATCTACCCCCCCTCTTTCTCTGCGTCACAAACGTAATGGCAAATTTATTATACCCTTTGACTATATAGTCATACGGGTATAATAAATTAATGGCCTTGGCTGGTATGATGGATTTATTGAATATTTAGAAATTAAAAATAACTTACCGGAATATTTAAATTCATTCGATGTCGTTTACGTAAAAGGGTACCAGAAAAAGATATTTTTAGATAAATTTGTTTCAAATTCAGTAGAAGTTAACAATTTAGATAATAAAATCCCACCTCCACAAAAACTAAGGAATTTATATATTTATAAGGAATTAATTATATATGTATTTAATAAAAGAAAATAGTTTGTTTTAAAAAATGTTTTTATACCCTACACCTATAGAATAGGTAAAGGGGTATATTAACTTTGGTATGGTGTTTGTAACCACCTAAAGGAAGCGAGCTAGATATGGAAAAGTATATATATTTGTGATCAGCGTGACCGCCTTAGTTGATATAGCCATGTCCGTCCGTCCGTCCGTCAGTCCGTCCGTCCGTCCGTCCGTCCGTCCGTCCGTCCGTCCGTCCGTCCGTCCGTCCGTAGGCACGATAACTCAAAAAATAATGGAGCTATCTTGATGAAATTTTAACTGTAGATTACTAAGACTGAAAGTACGGCGGGGATTGCATATGGGCGAAATCGGCCGATGGGTTCGGATTTTGGACCTTTTAATCGATCGAAGGGCTAACAAACATATATAAAAAATCACGATAACTAAACAACTAATGACGCTATCTTCATCAAATTTGTACTGTAGGTTACTAGTAATGAAACTACTTCGGGGATTGCGTAAGGTCGGGATTGGACCATGGGTTCGGAACCTAGAACTTTTTGATCGAATTTAGGCCAAACGAGCATAATTACGAAACCAATGAAGATGGAACCTCCAAATTTGGTATCAGGGTGTTCCTTCCCATTTCCGAAGTGTCTTGGGAATTTGGGCCTCATTGGAGTAGTGGGTCGGGGACCAGCCACACATTTCCGAAGACCTTAAAGCATATCTTTAAAATTAATAAAGATAACAACTTGAAAAAATGTAGAAGCTTCCAATTTGCCACAAGGGTGTTCTTTACTATCTCTTGCGTGTTCCCTTAATTTGGGATCAATTGGAGAGGTGGATCAGTACCCCTCTCAGACCTCCCAAGTTTTAAAAGCTTATAATCGAAATTACTATAAATATTTACTTAAAATTAAGATAGACCGTTCAAATTGTGTACAACTTAACTAGTACTATAAGTAAAGCGCGGGCTACATAAGGGCGAAATCACCCATGGGTTCGGATTCTGGACCTTTTAGTCGGTGTCAGGGATAACGAACATATATTAAAAATCACGATAACTCAACAACTAATGAGTCTATCTTCATGAAATTTGTACTGTAGGTTATTGGTGATGAAACTACGGCGGTGATTACGTACGGTGAGGATTGGACAATGGGTTCGGAACTGAGAACTTTTTGATCGAATTTAGGCCAAACTAGCGTAATTCCGAAACCAATGAAGATATAACCTCCAAATTTGGTATCAGGGTGTCCCTTCCTATTGCGTAAGTGGCTTTGAAATTTGAGCCCCATTGGACTAGTGGGTCGGGGACCAGCCACTCAGATCCGAGGACCTTAAAGCATATTTTCGAAATTAATAAAAATAGTAACTTGAAACAAATGTAGAAGCTTCAAATTTGGCCCAGGGTGTTCTTTACTATTTCTTCCGTGCCCCCCTAATTTGGGATCATTTGGAGTGATGGTTCAGGACATCTCTTAGACCCCCAAATGTGTAAAAGCTTATCATCGAAATTAATAAAACTAGTAACTTAAAATTAAGCTAGAACGTTCCAATTGTATACAAGGGTTAACTAGTATTGAAAGTATTACGGGACTGCATATCGGCGAAATCGTACCATGGTTTCGGGTTCTGGAACCCTTGACAAGTTCAAGGACTAAAAAACATATATCTTAAAAACACCATAACTCAAAAAATAATGCCGGTATTTTGATGAAATTTAAACTCTAGGTTACTAGTAATGAAAGTACCATGCGAATTGGTTCTGGTCGAGTTTAATTTCAAAGCCAAAGAATATATTTCCTATGTCCTATGTGTCTCCGAAATCTAGACTAAATTGTAGTGGTTCAGCTATGTTCAAAGGTACTTGCTGCATTTATGTAAAATTTATTTGAATATTTAAATGAATTATATGAAAAGTTAAAAATTTGTAATTGTATTTTAGAAGTACATTTATTGCATATTTTGCGTTTATAAGCTTTTCTATTAGGTATATAAACTAACCATTTAAAATAATTGCAATTTTTAAAAATTTGGATTATTAAATATATTATGCTGTGATTATCTTTTTATCACAAAATTTAACAATTAGAATTTTTTCATTATACCCTACACCTATAGAATAGGTAAAGGGGTATATTAACTTTGGTATGGTGTTTGTAACCACCTAAAGGAAGCGAGCTAGATATGGAAAAGTATATATATTTGTGATCAGCGTGACCGCCTTAGTCGATATAGCCATGTCCGTCCGTCCGTCCGTCCGTCCGTCCGTCCGCCCGTAGGCACGATAACTCAAAAAATAATAGAGCTATCTTGATGAAATTTTAACTGTAGGTTACTAGGACTGAAAGTACGGCGGGGATTGCATATGGGCGAAATCGGCCCATGGGTTCGGATTCTGGACCTTTTAATCGGTTTCAGGGCTAACGAACAAATATAAAAAATCACGATAACTGAACAACTAATGACGCTATCTTCATCAAATTTGTGCTGTAGGTTACTAGTAATGAAACTACTTCGGGAATTGCGTAAGGTCGGGATTGGACCATGGGTTCGGAACCTAGAACTTTTTGATCGAATGTAGGCCAAACGAGCATAATTCCGAAACCAATGAAGATAGAACCTCCAAATTTAGTATCAGGGTGTCCCTTCCTATTTCCTAAGTGTCTTGTGAATTTGGGTCCTATTGGAGTAGTGGGTCGGGGACCAGCCACACATTTCCGAAGACCTTAAAGCATATCTTTAAAATTAATAAAGATAACAACTTGAAAAAATGTAGAAGCTTCCAATTTGCCACAAGGGTGTTCTTTACTATCTCTTGCGTGTTCCCCTAATTTGGGATCAATTGGAGTGGTGGTTCTGTACCCCTCTCAGACCTCCCAAGTTTTAAAGGCTTATAACCGAAATTACTAAAAATAGTTACTTAAAATTAGGATAGACCGTTCAAATTGTGTACAAGGGTTAACTAGTACTATAAGTACAGCGCGGACTATATAAGGGCGAAATCAGCCCAACGGTTCGGATTCCGGACCTTTTAATCGATGTCAGGGCTAAGGAACATATATAAAAAATCACGATAACTCAACAACTAATGAGGCTATCTTCATGAAATTTGTGCTGTAGGTTATTGGCAGCGAAACTACGGCGGTGATTACGTACGGTGAGGATTGGACAATGGGTTCGGAACTTAGAACTTTTTGATCGAATTTAGGCCAAACGAGCATAATTCCGAAACCAATGAAGATAGAACCTCCAAATTTGGTATCAGGGTGTCCCTTCCTATTTCGTAAGTGTCTTTGAAATTTGGGCCCCATTGGAGTAGTGGATCGGGGACCAGCCACTCAGTTCTTAGGCCCTTAAAGCATATTTTCGAAATTAATAAAGATAGTAACTTGAAACAAATGTAGAAGCTTCCAATTTGCCACAAGGGCGTTCTTTACTATTTCTTCCGTGCCCCCCTAATTTGGGATCAATTGGAGTGGTGGTTCAGAACCTCTCTTAGACCCCCCAATGTGTAAAAGCTTATCATCGAAATTAATAAAACTAGTAACTTAAAATTAAGATAGAGCGTTCCAATTGTGTACAAGGGTTAACTAGTATTGAAAGTATGACGGGACTGCATATGGGCGAAATCGAACCATAATTTCGGGTCCTGGAACCCTTGAAAAGTTCAAGGACTAACAAACACATATCTTACAAACACCATAACTCAAAAAATAATGCCGGTATTTTGATGAAATTTAACGGTAGGTTACTAGTAATGAAAGTACCATGGGAATTGGTTGTGGTCGAGTTTAATTTCGAAGCCAAAGAATATATTTCCTATGTCCTATGTGTCTCCGAAATCTAGACTTAATTGTAGTGGTTCAGCTATGTTCAAAGGTACTTGCTGCATTTTTGTAAAATTTATTTTTATATTTAAATGAATTATATGAAAAGGTGTAAATTTTTAATTGTATTTTAAAAATACATTTATTGCATATTTTGCGTTTATAAGCTTTTCTATTAGGTATATAAACTAACCATTTAAAATAATTGCAATTTTTAAAAATTTGGATTATTAAATATATTATGCTTTGATTATCTTTGTACCACAAAATTTAATAATTAGAATTTTTTCATTTTGTAATTGAATTGGAATAAATATATTTTCATTTATTTCAAGTTTGTTTGTTTTTTAATATTTTTAAATAGATAAATTAGTAAGAATTTGTAGTATTTTTTAATAGATAGGGTAATTAGAAAATGTTTTTAGTATTATACAGTTAATTTGGTTAGCTATGTCTTACGATCAAATTAATAACAGCTTCTATGGTGTTAAAATGACTTCTGGATATGTCCTTAAATTTGAACCAAATAGGTGTAGGGTATTTCTAAGTCGGTTGCACCGACTGACTGTTTCTTTACTTGTTTTATTTATTATTGACCAATATATTTTTTCTGACAAAAACATAGGTATTTCATAAAATAGCCTGGAATAAATGCACTGAGCTATATGTAATTTCATAGGTATGTAGAAATTTTCTTGTTCCAGTCTGAGTTTGTTCTTTTCAATACATCTATCAAAATATTTGAATATATACCCCCGTACATTCAATTCAGTTCCTTTGTTGTATGACATCACTGCTTGTATAAAGTCTAACATAAGAGAAAGGCGGGTGTACTCATCTAGTTGCAATGTAATTTTTTTAGTTTGGTCATTATGATTAAATGTTAGCAAAAATCCTTTTGAAATTAATTTGGGTTGGTTGATTGTAAGATCTTGATAAAAAGCATACCAAGTCAAATAATTCATCTCACAAATAATTTTGTGATGACGTTGAAAAATTATTGATGCAGTAAAGTTTTCAACGTTAAATTCAATTTGTGTTTTTAGCACATTTTCAAAAAATTTTGTAAAAATGTGCCTATATCCGTCCGTCCGTCCGTCCGTCCGTCCGCATGTTTACAAAAACTTTTACATCGTTTGAAATAGAAAAAATAAATTTTAACCATGGGTAGTTTTTGCAAAAAAAATAATTTCGTACAAGAATTTTTATCTGTAGCCCCACCTGTTACGAGGCTACAGCCCCCTTAAGTTTGAAAAAGCCCTATATTTAAATTGTTATAACAAGAGTTCTGTTACATATATTTTCAATCTGAAAACGGCAAATGATAGCTGGTTTCATAAACTTTATAAATTTTTACAAGCCAAATGATTAGGGTTGCCATACGGTTCTAAAATTTAACATTACGCAAAACTCAATTTTTACAAAATTTTTGGCCACACATATCTTCTGAACGGTTCAAGCTAGGGTCTTGAAATTTTGGGACAAGTTAGATACTTAGAAATTAGTAGGAGTCGGTTAACAAAATTTTTTTGTCACATCCCCTATTTAGGAGCTATAAGGGCTCAAAAATTGAAATTTTGCTATTTTTAAACACCTGTAACTTGAATACCTGTCCAAATTTTTTTTAGTGATAGACAAAATTCAAAGCTTTATAATTATATTTCAACATGTGTCAAACGTTTTTCTTAATTTTGGAGAGTGACGAAGTTACATCCCCTGAAAATTCCAAAAAAGCCCTATATTTAAATTAATATAACGTAACGTTTAATATGAAGTTAGATTCTTGAGAAATTTGGCAGCCTTCCCCATTGAAGGGCTATAACAACTTTTAAATAAAAAATTTACTGTTAGCAGTAAATTTTATAAGTCAGTAGAAACTATTTTCAAGTAAATATTTCCAAAGTTAAATTCAGTATGTAATACAATATTATTTTTAAAATGTGCTTTTTTAAAAACACTTGGTTTTTTTTATCACTTGTTGTTGTTTGTTTTTTATCCAAATATTAGGTATAACTTAGTAAAAGATTTTGTGGAGGTTCACTTTTTGGTTTTTTTCACTTTTTGATTCTTACTATATTTTTTATACCCGTATGCCTATATAGTCAAAGGGTATAATAAATTTGCCATTACGTTTGTAATGCAGAAAAGGATGCGAGGGGGGGGGGGGGGTAGATATTGACTCAAGTGTATGGATCGGATCAGAATCGAAAAAAATATCGATTTAGCTATGTATGTCCGTCCATCCGTCCGTCCTTCCGCACGATAACTCAAAAACTAAAGGAGCTAGGATCTTGAAATTTTCGCAAATTCGTTTTTTTACAATAGCCGTCATCGCTATTTAAATCCAGCCATTTTGCTCCATGGGTTCGGGTGGCTGCCATACAACTTCTTTTTTTATATGAGTATTTCTTTGTTCCTATTACAGCT
The DNA here is from genome assembly GCA_963082915.1 of Dolichopus griseipennis. Taxonomy (NCBI): domain Eukaryota; kingdom Metazoa; phylum Arthropoda; class Insecta; order Diptera; family Dolichopodidae; genus Dolichopus; species Dolichopus griseipennis. The sequence continues at coordinate 248,928,928 of OY720441.1, read as the reverse complement.
ACGTGTCTGAAGTTTTGGCAAAAGTAGTTTAGTTCTAAGGCCAAAGTTTCTGCAAAATTTGGTTGGTCTGTTGCAGTGAGTTCGAGTAGCTGCCATAAAACTTCTTATTTTATATGAGCATTATTCTATACCTATTAAAGCTGGGTGTCTGAAATTTTGCCAAAAATAGTTTAGTGTAATGGGCAAAGTTACTGCAAAATTTGGTGAATCTACTGCAGAGGGTTCGAGTAGCTGCCATACAACTCCTTCTTTTATATGAGCATTATATTTCACCTAGTAAAGCTGGTATGTTTGAAATTTTGCTAAAAGTAATTAATGTTTATAATAATAATGATATAATGTTTATATAACGGTCATACGGGTATTCCAGAGTTGACACAGTCTACTGTACTACACTCTTCCTCGTTTTTTTTTTAACTGAATAGTTTTACATCAAAAATTTAGTATTTATAGTGTTTAGTCACATTTACTTAAAAAATTGTTCGAAGCTTTGTATTTTTTTATCATTTTTGAATGGAAATGATATTGTATTAAATAAATTAATAAAATTTTTCATACTTTTGCAGTTACATTGCATCCATAAATATACGCAACAATATTGGCAGTGAGGTCTGATTTTGACTGATGTGAGGTCGCTTTTTAAACGCTTATCGTTGATAACAAAACATTTTGATTGATTTTGTAGAAATTTCACAATCTCATTGTGGACTGGTGGATTTCCAAATGAATCAAAATATTCTGCGCACCCTTGACGTGGCATAAAAATTGCTAGCCAATGTGTTCCTTTTTTAGCAGAAATGTCGGTGTTTATTACTAAATTAGCAGGTTTGGAAATATTTTTTGGTATTTCATCGAGAGCAAAAACACCTTTAAATAGTTTACGTGTTGCAGTATTACATTTCAGCGCTTTCGTTATCTGAAGTGTATTCATTATTTTGTAAACGAGAAATATCAATTAGACGAGTATTTCCCAATACATATGTTGTCAGAAATTCAGCTTTTAGTTTTCCGTTTGTTAAGACTATATCGAATTTTTCAAGTAACGTTATTAAATTGTTTGTTGTTTTTTCGTTTTCGATATGACCAAAAGAGTAATTATCAATGTCTGTTTTTTTTAAATCTCTGGTCGGAAATTTACATTTTTCTTTTATTCCAGCTACAGCAAGATTTTTTACAAATATTGTATTGTTGTCGTCCGTACACAACGATAAATCTACTAGAACACAAGTCATTTTCAAATAATTAGAAATGGTAGACTGAACTTCTTTTTATATGTTTAAGTAGACGTTACGATTTTTATCAATTTCGATACTTGCATCGAATTTCGCAAACACAATGCATGTTAATGTTGAAGTTAATGGAGAACTGAGCCTTGCTTCAATCTTTACAACTCCCTGGTTTAATAAACTCTGACATGTATCAGTTCCAGAACCATCTGCTGATAAATCAAAAGCTAGTATTGTATAACCTTTTGAAAATAGTTCTTTTGAAATTTGGTGTCCTCTATCAGAATGATAAATACCTGTTCCGCTAAATAAAGTTAAATATGCACGAGAATTGCAATTTTTATTCGATGTAAAACTTGTTTCAAGTGCAGAGTTTGGTGTAGGCACTCCATTCACATTTAATTGAAATTGAGTGAGATTTTGATGATCGAAATCGTATGGATTTTTTGATCTTTTACCATTAAAATTTTCATTTTAACCATACAAAATACAAGAGCTTTTGGTATTTGCCCTATAAATATATTATCCAATGATATGTTGGATGTATTAGCTGGAATTGTAAATGTTTTAATTTCACTTCTCGTATAAAAATATTTTGCATTAGTCTTTTCCAAAACAGTATTATGTCCTATTAATATGCTAGGATTAATAGTTAAATGTTTCATGTATAATGTAGCTTCGAAAATTTTTAAATAGCTTTCGTCTGAATCATTGAAAAATAAAAAATTCTTGTTTTTCTAATGCCAAAGCAATGCGAATGTCAACGTTATTTCAAAGTAATTTGGGAGTGTTGAAAAAATCTAAATGTAATTTTCCCATTAATTCTACTATTGTAGAATTGTTGTATAATATTTGTCTTGATTTAGAACCAGAATTTGTAAAATCTTTTACATTTGGTTTATCCAATTCCCAACCAGATGCTTCCATATGTGTTTGACAGGAATCTGTACCATAATTTAGTAAAGTAGTTAAGTATGCTTTATAATGGTATGAGGAGTCTGACGGAGTGATGTTTTTTCCATTAAGAGTTACATTACATTGTTTAATTCTTCTTCTTTCTTAGCATTACAGCCCTCTGTGAGCCAAAGTTTCCTCGCCTACTCTCCTCCATTCTCCTCGATCACTTGCTAGGGTGTTATAATTTCTAACATTCATGGTATTTAAGGCTGCTTCAACCATTTCCAACCACCTGCTTTTTGGTCTTCCTCTTGCTCGGGTTCCTTGTTCACGATGCATGAAAATTCTTTTTAGGACTGTTTCATTCGGCATGCGGATAATGTGGCCTAGCCATCTTATTCTCTGCGATTTTATGAATCGAATAACGGTTTTGTGTTGTATCAGTGCTTCGAGTTCATGATTAAATCTTGCCCTGTAAATGTTGTCATCAATTCTGACTGGCCCGTATATTCTTCTTAATATTTTTCTCTCAAAAATTGAGAGCATTTTACAGTCTGCTACTTTTAAGTTCCATACTTCACATCCGTAAGTAAGGATTGGTCTTATTAGTGTTTTATATATTTTGAGCTTTGTAGATCTTGTTAGGAGCTTGGATTTTAGAAGTTTTGAGTGCGCGAAGTAGCTTTTATTTGCAGCACTGATTCGTTCTTTAATTGCTATTGAGGAGTCGTTTGTATTTAAAAAAAGAACACCTAAATATTTGAATTGTGTCACGTTTTCAAAAGTGTAGTGCTGTAAATGAAGATTTTCCGCATTCCTAGGCGTTCTGGTTTTGATGAAGTATTTCGTTTTATCTTCGTTTATTTCTAAACCAATGTTTGCCGTGGTTTCAACGAGCTTAGTACATACTTCTTTCAAAACATTTCTATGTCATCCGCATATGCGCATATCTGGAATGACTTAATAAAAATAGTAGTCCCTGGATCAATTTCTTTTATTGCATAGTGTAGCATAATATTGAAGATTAACGTGGACAGTGCATCTCCTTGTTTTACTCCAGAATCTATATTAAACGAGTTAGTAAGTTTACCTTCTACAAGTACCTTCGCTTTGGTGTTTTTCAGTGTGATGCAGGTGAGTCTTATTAGTTTTTCCGGTATACCCAGTCTCTGCATTACTCCGAATATTTTTTCCCTGTTGATCCTGTCGAAAGCCTGCTTAAAATCTATGAATAAGCAATGAATATCTCTAGAGTATTCTTGTGATTTTTCAAAGATTTGACTTAATGCGAAGCATTGGTCTACTGAAGATTTGTTTTTTCTAAACCCACATTGATATTCACCTATAATTTTGTCTGCTATTCCATACATCCTATTATACAGTACATTTGTGAATATTTTGTACGCTACATTGAGTAGGGTGATGCCTCTATAATTATTACAAATTTTCTTATCTCCCGGGAAAATTATACTACCTAGCCAAGCTTCGGGAATGCTCTCAGTGTTCCATATGGAAATGATGAGTTCATGAATTTTGTAATGTAAGTCATTACCTCCATATTTTATTAGTTCAGCTACAATGGAGTCTTCTCCGCTGGCTTTCCCATTTTTTAATTTTCCAATCGCCACTTGGGTTTCTTCTATTGTAGGTTGGCTTATTGTGTTTTCTACTGTTTGTAGTGGTAGCATGTTGTTAATTTCAGTGACCGGCTTGTTTAAAGTTTCCTGAAAATACTCGCACCATCTTTCTAGGAATTTATCTTCTTCCATTAACAATTCCCCTTCTTTACTTTTGCAGACATTTAGTCTTGGTTGGAATGTCGTGGTTTGATATTTTATTCCTTGATAAAATCTTTTAGCTTGGTTCTTGGAATTCTCTTCTAACGCTAGGATTTTATTCCTGAGATCTTCTTTTTTTTTTCTTTTCATTATCTTTTTCGCTTCTCTTCTTTTGTTTTCATAGTCTAATCGATTATTTCTTATGTTGCATGCTAGTTGTTTCTTCCATGCTTCGTTTTGTACCTCATTGATTCTTTTACATTCTGAATCATACCAATTATTATTGTTTCTTGGCTGCTTTCCAATGATTTCTACAGCTGTGTCTTTAATCACCTCATGTATATGTTTCCAGTTTTCTGAGGGATTGCCGTTCATAGAAATGTTTCCGAATTTGTGCGATAGAGTTTGCTGGTATACAAGTTTTGTATTTTCATTTGTATTAATCTTGTCCGTGTCCCATTTTATTCTTCTAAAAGCGTTTCTATTAGAGTTAATTGTGGATAGACGTTGCCGAATTTTAACTTTAATCATATAGTGATCCAAATCACAGTTGGCTCCTCTACATGATTTGACATCTAATATTGAGGTCGCATGTCTTTTATCTACCTTTATGTGATCTATTTGATTCGCTCTTTGTTGGCCTGGTATCTTCCATGTTTGTTTATGGATTCTCTGATGTTGAAATGAAACGCTGCTTATCCACAAATTATTTTCTGAGGCGAAGTTTGCTAGACGTATACCGTTTTCGCTCGTTTGTGAGTGGAGTGATTGCATTCCTGCTAAATTTTTTATAAAATTTTCCTTGCCAATTTTGGCATTAGAATCCCCCATCATTATTATCATATCATGTCTAGATATTTTACTATACGCCCTAGATATATCATCATAAAAAGCTTCTTTTACTTCTTCTTCATTAGTTTCTGTTGGGGCGTACACTGATAATAGTGTAATGTTTTGAAACTTCCTTTTTAACGTCATTATGCAAATTCTATCATTTACAGGTTCGAAGAATAGCACACTATTACGTATTTTCTTGTCTACGTAAAAACCTGTGCCGTTTGAGCCTGGTTTGGTGTTACCACTAAAAAATATTGAATAATTTTTTTTACGTAGTTCTCCTTGTCCTTTCCACCTTAGTTCTTGAAGTGCTACAATTTTAAGGTTATAGTTCATAATTTCATCAACTACTTCTGCCATTTTTCCTGGGAGTAGCATTGTTCTAATATTCTATGAGCCAATATTAAACCAGAGTCCGACATTGTTTAATTAAAGAGTGTAATAAATTATTTACAACACTGGGCTGCGGAGCTTTTTTTGCATCAATTCTTATTCCTACTTTAACTTTTGTACTCCAAACTGATCCATCTTTTTTCAATATTTGAATTTTAAAATTGATGTAGGTTGACGATAAATCTCGATATGTATCTCCATTTCCAAGCGAAACAAATTCAATATTAACGGTGACGCCTCTAAAGAAGCTAAAGAATTGTATGCTACCTCTTCTGAACGCAATGTACTTGTTTGTACTGGTAATTATGCAAAAAGATCAAGTTCAGATTTCATACACTCCATATTTAATGGAATATATGAGAGGTTTTACTTTGCTTTTTTCGTCGTTTCGACTTTAAATGTGTCTTTTTAAAAACTGCTTGTCTTTTTATACCGCTTCGTCTTTTTATGACTTTTCGCCTTCCACCATACATCGAATGCAGTTGGTTAACTATTGATTTTCGTAAATTTTTCATGCCAACTTTACTTTGATCAATTACAGCTTCTTTTATGTTTGCACCAGATACAATATCATTCAAAATATTTTTACTTGTGTTCACAGCCTCTGTTTTAATTAAGTCCCAATCTGATGTAAAAACTGGCTTTAAGTAACGAATTAAACTTCCGAATATATTTCCAAAACCACGACCTCTTTGAATAGCTGGATAAAATTGTAATAGAGGTCCAATATCGTTGATTACTCCACCTACTTGAGAGGAATAATATCTCACGTAAGCTCTTTCCATGTTTGTTATTATATCATATTTGAGTAGTAGTATATACATTGTTTTTAGGAAATCAATGCTTTTTAAAGTGTAATACAATTTTTGTTGGATAGTAACTTGAAACCAAATGTATTCCATCACCGGATTGGTTGCAAATTTTAATCGCTAACGTTTCAAAACAATTTTTTTTTATTGGTATGCATTGGACATTTTCAAATTCAATAATTGTAGATATTCTGCAATTTCTACGTTGATATCTTTCAAAGCACGTACTTTGCTACATCCAAAAACAGATGATTGAACTATATTTATAAATAGTTCAGGTAATTTTGTTTTGAAATTTTTTATATCTTTTTTCTGTTGAAATAATTCTTTTAACAATGTTTTTATATTATAACTTTGATTAACTTTTATATAAAAGCCATCTTCGTCAAAAGTTTGTGATATTCGAATTGAACCTCTTTCGTTTTGATCTGCTACTTTTCGAAAAGTTACATCATCGTAATTTTTAGGATTGGAGATATATGCCAAAATTTCATTAAAAATTCTTTGAAAACTTGGTTTCGAGTAAATCCATCATTAGGAGTTATATTTTTAATAAGCGTTGGCAAAAAATTAAACTTCCAATCATCCAAATGTAACTTCATAATTTTAAATGTTTATGAATTTGTTCATTTACATTTTAAAAACTCACAGAACATTTTCAGGAAATTTTATATAAATAGTAAAACAGTTTGTAAATAAAAATTAAGAAGACTATGCTTCACAGGAACATTGTGTAGTAGGTCTGAATTATGTTCAGTGAAAATCTGAAATAACCAATGAACGCTTTGTTGCATTGCTTGATTTGCTTTGTTTTGAAAAGCAAATAAACCAAGCAATGCAACAAAACAAGTAATTTCAAAGTTCCCTCATTTCTCTCTCGTCCTTCATATTTCCCTCATACCTGCATCTGTCCCTCATAACTCCTTTTAATTATTTTATATTAAAAAATAATTTGCTTCGCAAAGTGGCTTCGGAGTGTACAATACTTGTGTTCGATGCACCCAGCACCATAGAAGCTAAACAAATATATTTTTTTTAACTTAATTCGGTATATTAAAAAAAATTCCAAATATAGTTTATAATTTGAAATTTATAAATAAAGCTACACTCAATTAAACTTAAAATTCTTATACATACGTATAAATAGGTACATTTTAGCATGTTGAGTTGGTACATAATAGAATGTTAGCAACAAACAAATATTTCTATTCTATCTAATCTAAACAAAGGTTGCGAAAACATTAGAAAAATATATCATTATTGGAACAAAATAAACCTATAAAAAAAATTTAAAATCTTTTATTAATTTATTTAATTTAAGCAAGTACGCATTTAAATAAAAAAGAAATATTAATTGAAATTTAAAAAAAAAATTGACCAAGAAGGGTCTTGAACTAAAAACCCCAACATTTTATCAAATTCAAAACATACAAAAGGTAAACCACCAAACTTATTCATCTTCAAGTTTTTAAGATACAACATGAAATTATGTTAGTAATTTGTTTTTTTTTATGTATCTATTACTAGAATCGAAGCATAATCTGTGTTATACAAAAAGTAACAATTGCGATTTTATTTAAGAATATGGTATTAATATTCAATATATGTATATGTATATAATGAAATTAAAAATAGTTCTTAATTAGAAAAAAAAATCTTCTTTCAATTGACATTCCGTCATTCTGTTACGGGTCAACAGCTAGTTAATAAGAGCACAGTTCCCTTTGTTAAATTTTTCCGTTTGTAGGAAATCATTCAGATAAATTTCTGAAATACCAACCTTCCAGTTTCCGTTTCATAAATCAAAGTGAATAGGCAATTTATTATCGAATGAAGCTAAAGTGTTGTTTGGAAACAGTTTTAAATTACCATTACTAAACAATGTTACATAGAACTCATATTCACTATCCATCTTCATTAACTTCTTCTAAAACATAAAATGTTGCATTATTTATATTTTGTCCATTCCGTTGTCGATGAAGTTCTTAGGTTTGGACTTCTTAGTAAAGGTTTTAGTTTTCGTTTTTTTGTTTCAGGAAACTGTGAAAGTATGGTTGAGCAAATTGAACTACCAGCCGATCTTGGTGTTTTCTTTTTGTCAGGAGATGGTAAGCAACGGTAATTACATCACCACTTGATGTTTCAAACATTTGATAATAAGAGCTTAGAGATGGCCTTTGTATTAGTTTTTCGTTTTACAACATTTCAGTTTGAGCTAATTTTTTAAATGAATTTTCATCATCTAAATCGTAATGTGTTAAATCGATATCTATATCTGAATGCTCTTTTTTAGGATCATATTCAAACACTTCATCAGTAACTAATGGTACAAAATTAGTCTGTGCTGATGTTGATTTGTATTTAGGTAATTCAGTTTCTGTGTATGTATTTCGTTTAGAAAAGAATTTTGTTTGAGTGCCTGTATCAAATGTAAGATTATTAGCCTTTTCTGGTAATTTTTTTGCGTGTCTTTTGTTAATTCCATATTTGAGGAGATTTTGACGACATTTTTGCAATGGTTTTAATTTTTTATCATATAAAACTTTTTTCTTTTTTTGATCTAATAAATATCATTATATCTTACTGAGCAATTTCCCTATTACACCAGATAATATAGTTCCGATTAAAGTTGGTAAAAACCCACCATGTTGAACTAATATTTTTCTTTTAGCTTTTATACTTTTCTTAGAACAGGCTAGAAATCTTAACTGTTTTTTATGTTTTTTTAATTTTGCTTTTTGTGTTGGTGATTTTTTATTATTGGCAATATATTGATTGCAATTTCAGCAATAGTTTTTATAATATCGTCATCATAATATTTAAGAATATTTTTACGAAATTTCGTCTTGTTGCACTTTCCTAGTACATGTAATATATATTGGTTTTTCTTCAATCGTTTCATATTTTATAAAGTTATTTAAATTTTTTGTATCAGAAAAACAAATACAATACTTCTCTGAGAATATATTGGTTCTAATTCGAAATAAATCGTTAATGTCTTGCGTTAAATCTAGTACAATATAACCATATGGTTTTGAGGTCAATTCATTATATACCCCTAGGAAACCTTTTATATTTTCAGGATATAACTGCCTAGCTAATGGAAAAAATTTGTGATTTATCTCGAGGGTTTTTGAACAAAACTAAATATTTACAGTTCAAGAAAATATCTCGTGAAAATTTTCCTTGATGAAACACATTTTGTGTTATTAAAATAATCGATAAATTACAATGGTGTACTGGTAATACTGGTAATGGTAATAAATTACAAACTTGTTTATTAGCAGCGTCTACCATTAAATCATCCAATACAACTAATGTTGGTTCATTATTACCAAGCTCTTTTAGTATTTTAATATAATATTCTATTGATAGAAAATTTATATTTTTTGGTACAGCAGAGAGCTCTGGATTACACCATGTTATTTTCTCCATATGAGGGTATATCAAACTGTTTATATTTTTTATTAAATTACATACAAAAAATGTTTTTCAACAACCGGATGGTCCAGCCACCATCATAGTGAAAGATGGTTGAAATATATCATTCTTTTTCTACTCTTACGTAAATACTAGATTTTTAGATAATATGTAAATTGTTTATATTTAAAGAGAAAAAATTTTCTTTTTCACACAGAGGTTCTTAGTAATAAAAATAAATGAGTAGTCACTATTTATAAAAATAGTGCAAGCTAGAATTACAACAATTAATAAAGTGGTAAAAACATAATGTCACGAACACAAATAGTTTCGGAAATTCATAGACCAGCTGGACCAAAGTTTCTCCGTCGCAAATTTATCCAGAAAGGCTTAGATGACACATGGCAATTGATTTGGTGCAAATGATCACATATGCAAAGTTCAATAATGGATATAAGTATCTATTAACAGTAATAGATACATTTTCTAAATATGCATACGCAGAACCAGTTAAGAGTAAAAGTTCAGAAATAGTTTTACTTGGCATACAAAACATTTTAAAACATGCTAAAATACTCCAGAAAAATATTCAATCTGATCAAGGTAAAGAGTTTTTTAACAAGGAATTTAGAAAACTTATGGAAAGAAAAAAAATTAATCATTGTTATACATATTCTGAAATGAAAGAATCCATAGTAGAACGTTTTAACCGTACTTTAAAAAATTCAATGTGGAAACAGTTTAGTTTTCTGGGTAATTATAAATGGATATCTTCTTTACCCTCACTTATTGAGAAATACAACTCAACGTGCCATCGAACAATTAAACTTCAACCTAAAAAAGTTACAAAAGCAAACAAAAAATATATTTTGAAAACCATTTACACGCAACCTAAATTTTATCTCAAAACAAAATATAAAGTTGGAGATTATGTACGCATAAGTAAAAACAAAGGAAACTTTGCAAAAGGTTATCAACCAAACTGGTCAACAGAAATATTCACAATTAAAGAAGTAAAACATCCGATTACTTACAACTTACTTGATTATACAAAAACACCGATTTCAGGTTCTTTTTACGAGCCCGAACTTACTCATGTCAAAGATCCTGACACTTTCCTTGTTGAAAATAATTGAAAAGAAAAGGAAATCAGGTTTTTGTTAAATGGTTAGGTTTTGATAAAGATCACAATTCTTGGGTGAATAAAAACGATATTATATAAAATTTAATTTATGTTTTTTATTGTTACGATTCTGTACTACATTTTTGCATTTACTTATTACAATTATCTATGCTACTATACTATCACGACAAGATCATTGCACTTACTTGTTCTACATTATCTAGTTTATCCAAGCTTATACAACACCTGTCTTAGTTCATTGCACTTACTTGTTACACATTATATTATATTACCTAGTTGACCTTATCCTTGACATTATTTCTAAACACACCGTAAAATCTGTTTATTAAAAAACAACATTCTTGCATATTATTAACATAGACTGTGTAATTATAGTACAACACCACTTGTTTTAGATCAATATAAAACAAATCATTTCAATTTCTTATTCTATACATTATCGAGTTGACCTGACCTTTATTATTTACAAAAAGCTTTTTTCAGGAAATAAATTATTATATAAGCGCCACCAGTCAATGCACCTAATTTGCATAAATAATTGCTATCTATTTTCTGACTCAGAATTTCCATGCCCATTAATTATAAACACACCGTAAAAGCTTTTTATTAAAAACTACATTCTTGCATATTATTAACATAGACTGTGTAATTATAGTACAACACCACCTGTTTTAGATCAATATAAAACAAATCATTCCACTTAATTATCTAGTTGACCTGACCTATTATATTTACAAAAAGCTTTTTTTAGGAAATAAAATTATACAAGCACTTAATTTGCATAAGTATTGCTATCCCTTTCTGGTCCAGAATTCCCATGCCAAAGTGCTATTATTACTACTGAGGTGACATAGTGAAGTTTTAAAAAGTCGAAAGGTTCCGGCTCCAGTTTTGAACGCTTTAAAATAAGCCGTTTTAAACGCTTTCATTTTTTTGATGTCGACCCAAAACGGTTTGACCGATTGACTTGATCTTCTACAGAAAATTTGCCTTGTCTTTGAAAATTTATTAAATGCACCATACGATGAAGTAAATGAACAACTACAGATCACGTGAGAAGGCAAACCCATATCCAATCTACAAGAAAGAAGACAAGCTTAACTTTAAAAATTATAAAGGGATACAAAGTTTTCACGAATTAAAACAAAGTTTTCACGAATATCTTAAAAACCCTCTAGAAATTATAGCCGAAAACATCATAGGCGAATACCAGTTCTGTTTCAAGTCAGGACAATCTAAAATGAACCAGCTATTTGTGCTGGCGTAAGGTATTGAAGAAGTGTTGGGGAAAAAAAATCGATGTACATCAAATCTCTCTGGATTCCAAGACAATGATATGTGGTTTTAGCCAACCTAGGCGTAGGGCAAGGCTAGTAAGACTGATAAAGCTACTATGCAAAACACAAGCACGAAGACAAAATTTCAAGGAGACGTCACAGTTCTTTTTAACATCAAACAGGGACTGAGACAGGGGAAACTAATCAGTCAGAAAAACTCCCTCTGAACCGAATGCCACACATACGCCTTAACTCTACTGGGAAAATAAGAAATAAGTGTCAGAGAATACTATATCCAGTTGGAGAAAACAGCTATAAATTTGGCCTGAGGAAAACAATGATAAGACAAAACTATTAGTGGTATCCAGGCGTGACCAGAGAGAGTAGCAAAATATTACTCGCTATGAAATCGAAGGTTCAAAGAAGTCCGGCTAAAAAAGGTTAAAAAACAAGTAAAGAAACATTCAGTCGGTGCAACCGACTTAGAAATACCCTACACCTATTTGGTTCAAATTTAAGGACATATCCATAAGTCATTTTAACACCATAAAAGCTGTTATTAATTTGATCGTCAGACATAGCGAACCAAATTAACTTTATAATACTAAAAACATTTTCTAATTACACTATTTATTAAAAAATATTACAAATTCTTACTAATTTATCTCTTTAAAAATATTAAAAAACAAAAAAACTTGAAATAAATGAAAATATATTTATAGTAATTCAATTACAAAATGAAATAATTCTAATTATTAAATTTTGTGATAAAAAGACAATCAAAGCATAATATATTTAATAATCCAAATTTTTCAAAATTACAATTATTTTAAATGGTTAATTTATATACCTAATAGAAAAGCTAATAAACGCAAAGTATGCAATAAATTAATTTCTAAAATACAATTACAAATTTAGACCTTTTCATATAATTCATTTAAATATAAAAATAAATTTTAAATAAATGCAGCAAGTAACTTTGAACATAGCTGAACCACTACAATTAAGTCTAAATTTTGGGAACGCATAGGAAATAGGAGATATATTCTTTGGCTTCGAAATTAAACTCGACCAGAACCAATTCCCATAGCACTTTCATTACTAGTAACCTAGAGTTTAAATTTCATCAAATAAATCTACATTATTTTTTGAGTTATGGTGTTTTTAAGATATATGTTTGTTAGCCCTTGAACTTTTCAAAGGGTCCAGAACCCGAAACCATGGTACGATTTCGCCCATATGCAGTAACCGTCATACTTTCAATACTAGTTAACCCTTGTACACAATTGGAACGTTCTATCTTAATTTTAAGTTACTAGTGTTATTAATTTCGATGATAAGTTTTTAAACATTGGGGGTCTAAGAGAGGTGCTGAACCACAACTCTAATAGATCTAAAATTAGAGGGACACGCAGGAAATAGTAAAGAACACCAATGTGCCAAATCTGAAGCTTCTACATTTGTTTCAAGTTACTATCTTAATAATTTCTAAAATATGCTTTAAGGTTCTCGGAACTGAGTGGCTGATCCCCACCCACTACTCGAATTGGGCTCAAATTTCAAGGAGACTAAGGAAATCGAAAGCGACACCCTGATACCAAATCTGGATGTTCTATCTTCATTGGTTTCGAAATTATGCTCGTTTGGCGTAAACTCGATCGAATAGTTCCAAGTTCAGAACCCATTGTACATTACCCACCGTACGAAATCACCGCCGTAGTTTCATTACCAGTAACCAGTGTTATACATAAATTTGATGAAGACAGCGTCAATAGTTGTTGAGATATCGTGATTTTTTATATATTTTCGTTAGCCCTTAGACCGATTAAAAGGTCCAGAATCCGAACCCATGGGCCGATTTCACCCATTTCTAATCCCCGCCGTTCTTTCAGTCCTAGTAACCTATAGTTAAAATTTCATCACGATAGCTCCATTGTTTTTTGAGTTATCATGCCTACGGACGGACGAACATGGCTATATCGACTCTGGAGGTCACGCTGATCACAAATATTTATACTTTTCCATATCTAGCTCCCCTTCTTTAGATGGTTACAAACACCATACCAAAGTTAATATACCCCTTTACCTATTCTATAGGTGTAGGGTATAAGAAAGAAACTGAAGAGGGCAATAAAGAAAAAAAATTGTTTGATGAAGGCAATATAAAGAAAACCCAGGAGGGCAATAATAAAATTCAAAGTTCGATATTACAAGAAAGTAATACAGAAGTCAGCTGTAGAAGTAATGAGTTGGAAATCTTGTGTAAAGAATTACGAAGAGTAATCTGTCAACTTAAGGCAGGAAAATTGCACTGTCTGTTGGCCAAATATATCCATAGATACTAAAATTGTGACATACAAAATGGATGAAAAATGAATGGATTTTTCTGAATAGAAAAAGATATCCGAAGGAATGTAAAGCGGATAAGTCCCCAGATGTTAACACATCTTTGGAACCACTATTTAAACTCCAAGAGGACGAATTGAAAGGAAACGACAAGATCACTAAAAAAAACCTCCTCTGATAATTTAGAGCAATATAAAGAACTATTCTCATATATGTAATAACAAGTAAAGAAACAGTCATTCGGTGCAACCGACTTAGAAATACCCTACACCTATTTGGTTCAAATTTAAGGACATATCCATAAGTCATTTTAACACCACAAAAGCTGTTATTAATTTGACCGTAATACATAGCTAACCAAATTAACTTTATAATACTAAAAACATTTTCTAATTACACTATCTATTAAAAAATATTACAAATTCTTACTAATTTATCTATTTAAAAATATTAAAAAACAAAAAATATTTATTCCAATTCAATTACAAAATGAAAAAATTCTAATTATTAAATTTTGTGATAAAAAGATAATCAAAGCATAATATATTTAATAATCCAAATTTTGCAAAATAGCAATTATTTTAAATGGTTAGTTTATATACCTAATAGAAAAGCTTATAAAAGCAAAATATGCAATAAATGTATTTCTAAATACAAAATTAGACCTTTTCATATAATTCATTTAAATATAAAAATAAGTTTTACATAAATGCAGCAAGTACCTTTGAACATAGCTGAATCACTACTATTAAGTCAAAATTTCGGGGACACATAGGAAATAGGAAATATATTCTTTGGCTTCGAAATTATACCCGACCAGAACCAATTCCCATGGTACTTTCATTACTAGTAACCTAGAGTTTAAATTTCATCAAATAAATCTACATTATTTTTTGAGTTATGGTGTTTTTAAGATATATGTTTGTTAGCCTTTGAACTTTTCAAGGCTTCCAGGACCCGAAACCATGGTACGATTTCGCCCATATGCAGTCCCCGTCATACTTTCAATACTAGTTAACCCTTGTACACAATTGGAACGTTATATCTTAATTTTAAGTTACTAATTTTATTAATTTCGATGATAAGCTTTTACACATTGGGGGGTCTAAGAGAGGTACTGAACCACCACTCCAATTGATTCAAAATTAGATGGACACGCAGGAAATAGTAAAGAACACCCATGTGCCAAATTTGCAGCTTCTAAATTTGTTTCAAGTTACTATCTTTATCAATTTCGAAAATATGCTTTAAGGTCCTCGGAACTGAGTGGCTGGTACCCACCCACTACTCCAATTAGGTTTAAATTTCAAGGAGACTAAGGGAATCGAAAGCAACACCCTGATACTAAATTTGGAGGTTCTATCTTCATTGGTTTCGGAATTATGCTCGTTTGGCCTAAATTCGATCAAAAAATTCTAAGTTCCGAACCCATTGTCCAATTCTCACCGTACGCAATCGCCGCCGTAGTTTCATTACCAACAACCTACAGCATAAAATTTCATGAAGATAGCGTCATTAGTTGTTGAGTTATCGTGATTTTTTATATATGTTCGTTAGCCCTGAAACAGATTAAAAGGTTCAGAATCCGAACCCTTGGTCTGATATCGCTCTTATACAGTCCGCGCTGTACTTATAGTACTAGTTAACTCTTGTACACTTGAACGTTCTATCTTAATTTTAAGTTACTATTTTTAGTAATTTCGATTATAAGTTTTTAAAACTTTGGAGGTCTAAGAGGGGTACTGAACCACCACTCCAAATGATCCAAAATTAGAAGGACACGCGAGAGATAGTAAAGAACACCCTTGTGCCAAATTTGAAGCTTCTAAATTTTTTTTAAGTTACTATCTTTATTAATTTTAAAGATATACTTTAAGTTCTTCGGAAATGTGTAGCTGGTCCCCGACTCACTACTCCAAAGGGGCCCAAATTTCCAAGACACTTAGGAAATAGGAAGGGACACCTTGGTACCAAATTTGGAGGTTCTATCTTCTTTGGTTTCGGAATTATGCTCGTTTGGCCTAAATTCGATCAAAATGTTCTAGATTCCGAACCCATGGTTCAATCCCGAACTTACGCAATTCCCAAAGTACATTCATTACTAGTAACCTACAGCACAAATTTGATGAAGATAGCGTCATTAGTTGTTGAGTTATCATGATTTTTTATGTATGTTCGTTATCCCTTCGATCGATTAAAAGGTCCAGAATCTGAACCCATGGGCCGATTTCGCCCATATGCAATTCCCGCCGTACTTTCAGTCCCAGTAACCTACAGATAAAATTTCATCAAGATAGCTCCATTATTTTTTTGAGTTATCGTGTCTACGGACGGACGGACGGAATGGCTATATCGACTCAGGAGGTCACGCTGATCACAAATATATATACTTTTCCATATCTAGCTCCCTTCCTTTAGGTGGTTACAAACACCATATCAAAGTTAATATACCCCTTTAGTAGTATGTATATGCCGGTTCAGCGGCGGAGGAGCTTTTTTAAAGCTTTTTTAATGCCGTTTCAGCGGCAGCAGGAGCTTTTTTCGGTAGTTCTCCTAAAGTTATGCAATAAATTTGTGATAAGTAAAAAGTTTTGTGCTTTTGAGTATTTTAAATTAAGCTTAGCGGTTAAAATATCAGTTATGTTTAAATTTCAAATTAAAACAGTAATAAGCTTAAACTAGTTTGAGTCTTTGAGTATTTTAAATTAAGCTTGGTTGTTAGGATATCAGTTATGTTTAAAATTTCAAATTAAAACAGTAATAAGCTTAAGATATTGTGCTTATTGTTCTTAATTAAATATGAAAAGTCTTTAAAGTTTGGTTTAAGTACAAAGTTAATATTATCAAAGTTTAAGCTTGATTTAAAATTTTCGTAAAAATTAAAAAAAAGTTTTATAAGTTAAAAAAAATAAGCTTAAGCTATTTAGCTGAATATTCTTAAGTAGATATGAAAAATTTTTTAAATATCAGTTATGTTTAAATTTCAAATTAAAACAATAACAAGCTTAAGCTAGTTTGAGTCTTTGAGTATTATAAATTAAACTTGGCGGTTAGGATATCAGATATGTTTATATTTAAAATTAAAACAGTAATAAGCTTAAGATATTGTGGTTACTGTTCTTAATTTAATATGAGAAGTTTTTAAAGTTTGGTTTAAATACAAAGTTAATATTATAAAAGTTTAAGCTTGATTTAATATTTCTGTGAAAATTTAAAAAAGTTTTATAATATAACAAAAATAAGCTTAAGTTATTGAGCTGAATATTTTTAATTAGATATGAAAAGTTTTTTAAATATCAGTTATGTTTAAATTTCAAATTCAAACAGTAACAAGCTTAAGATATTGTGCTTACTGTTCTTAATTAAATATGAAAAGTTTTTTAAATTTGGTTTATACTTAATATTATCAAAGTTTAAGCTTGATTTAATATTTACGTGAAAAATTAAAAAAATTTAAAGCTGATAAAGCTCGTTCGTTATGTTTCAAAAATTAAGCTCCCAACTGCCATTTTAAATTTGAAAAGCTTAAAAAATCGATGGAAATATTTTGTTTGAATAACTTAACTGCAAAAGTTTTGAAAAAAATTCAACCAATAAACGTTTGAAATTATATTGTTAATAATATAAAGGCGTGATCATGAATACAAATTGAAAACGTGATTAAGTTCAAGTTAAAAAAAAAAAAAAAAATATATATATAAAACTTGATTTTAAAAAGTTGTTTTTAATATTAAATAACAGCATAGCATGTTTTACTAAAAGTAAATAAATTATTATTCATTAAATAATATCTTTTTTATTTATCCATGAATCATGGTTTTTATCAAAGCCAAGCCACCTAACCAAAACTTGATTTCCTTTTTTTCTTATTATTTTTTCTACAAGGTAAACATTAGGAAATTTAACAGATGTAAGTTCAGGTTCATAAAAACTGCCTTTTATTTGTTTTTGTGTGTAATCAAGTAAATTGTATGTTATTGGATCAGTTCTTTTTATTTTCGCTATTGTATAAATTTCTGTTGACCAATTAGGTTGATAACCTTTTGCAAATATACCTTTAAATTTACTTATACGAACAAAATCTCCAACTTTGTATTTTGCTTTTCGGAAAACTTTTAATTTATTGTAGACAGTTTTTAATAAAAATTTCTCATTTTTCTTTGTAACATTTTTAGGTGGAAGTTTAATTGTATGATGATATGTTGAGTTATATTTTTCTATTAGCGATGGCAGAATAGGTAACCATTTATATGTGCCTTGTAAACTGAATTGTTTCCACATCATGTTTTTTAGGGTGCGATTGAAACGTTCTACAATTGATGCTTTTAGTTCTGAATATGTATGATAATGGTTAATTTTATATTTCCTCATTAGATTTTGAAATTTTTTGTTTTAAAATTCCGTACCTTGATCAGATTGTAAATTTTTTGGTTTTTTACCAGCACGCTTAAAAATATTTTTCATTGCGATTAAAACATTATCAGCGCTTTTGTTTTTAATCGGTTCAGCATACGCAAATTTTGAAAATGTATCAATAACGGTTAATAAATATTTATATGTCTTATTAAATTTTGCATATGGAATCATTTCAACCAAATCAATTTGCCAAGTATCATTTAAACCCTTTTGAATAAATTTTCTTCGTGTAAAGTTTCTTCTAGCGCCTCTATGAATTTCTGACACGACTTGTAGCCTCGACATTATTCTCGTACCATTTAATTAAATTTTCTAAAGTGATTCTATAATTTTCTATTGTGTGACATTCACATGTGTCCGGTCCAGAAGTAGAATTATCATATGCCCACGGACAAAGGGTAAAATGAGTACCATAAATTGAAGTGAATTTTTTTACTCCAGAAAAGTTTTTAATGTGTTTATATAGATGTAATATTAGTTTCTTATGATCATCTAATAAGACGGAGGAATAAATATTTAAGAACTCCTTCACTTCCATAATTCAAAATGACAGTACTAAGAATATGTTCGCTGCTTTTATATGATCTCTAAATTGCATTTTAAATTCAGTTTCTTATCAGACACAGACCAAAAATGATTAATTTTATTCATCCATTTACAATGATGATAGCGGGACCATCTGGATGTGGGAAAACAACATTTGTGTGTAATTTAATTGAAAATATTGATAGATTGATTTCTCCGAAAATTGAAACAATAAAATGGTGTAACCCAGAAATTTCTGCTATTCCAAAAAATCTAACTTTTCCCTATATAGACTTTTATACCAGTATCCCAAAAGAATTAAGTGGTAATGAAAATAAACCTACGTTAATTGTTCTAGATGACTTAATGTTAGATTCTGCAAATAAAGAGGTATGTGAGCTATTTACTAAAGGTTCACACCATCGTAATTTATCTATTATATTGTTAACACAAAACGTTTTTCATCAGGGAAAATTTTCAAGAGATATTTCATTAAATTGTAAATATTTAGTGCTTTTCAAAAATCCTCGAGATAAATCGCAAATTTTTCCTCTTGCTAGGCAACTATATCCAGAAAATATAAAGGGTTTCTTGAGAGTATATAATGAGTCAACATCAAAACCTCATGGTTATATTGTGTTGGATTTAACACAAGACATTAACGATTTATTCCGTATTAGAACTAATATTTTTTCCAAAGAATATTGTATATGTTTCTGTGATACGGGTGATTTGAATAACAACTGTCAAAAGTATGAAACGATTGAAGAAAAACCAACATATATTACATGTACTAGGAAAGTGCAACAACAAGATATTTCGTAAAAATATTCTTAAATATTGTGATGATGATATTATAAAAACTATTGCTGAAATTGCAATCAATATATTAAATGGTAATAATAAAATATCATCGCAAAATTAAAAAAACATAAAAAACAATTAAGATTTCTAGCCTGTGCTAAGAAAAGTATAAAAGCCAAAAGAAAAATATTAGTTCAACATGGTGGGTTTTTACCAACTCTAATCGGAACTATATTATCTGGTGTAATAGGTAAATTACTCAGTAAGACATAATGCAGCGAATGATTGTTATGTCACCAGAAATATTTTCAAAATTTAGTAAATTATTTCAAGATGATAAAAACTTGGATTTATTAGATCAAAAAATGAAAAAAGTTTTATATGACAAAAAATTAAAACCATTGCAAAAATGGTACTTATATCGGCAAAATCTCCTCAAATATGGAATTAACAAAAGACACGCAAAAAAATTACCAGAAAAGGCTAATAATCCTACATTTGATACAGGCACCCAAACAAAATTCTTTTCTAAACGAAATGCATATACAGAAACTGAATTACCTAAATACAAATCAACATCAACACAGACTAATTTTGTACCATTAGTTACTGATGAAGTGTTTGAATATGATCCCAAAAAAGAGTATTCAGATATGGATATCGATTTAGATGATGAAAATTCATTTAGAAAATTAGCTCAAACTGAAATGTTGAAAGACGAAAAACTAGTACAAAGACCATCTCTAAGTTCTGATTATCGAATGTTTGAAACGCCAAGTGGTGATGTAATTACCGTTGCTGTACCATCACCTGAAAAAAAGAAGACACTAAGATCGGCCGGTAGTTCAATTTCCTCAACTATACTTTCACAGTTTCCTGAAACAAAAAAACGAAAATTAAAACCTTTACTAAGAAGTCCAAAACTAAGAACTTCATCAACACCGGAATGGACAACATATAAATAGTGCAACATTTTATGTCTTAAAAGAAGTTAACAAAGATGGATAGTCAAGATGACTTCTATGTAACATTGTTTAGTAATGATAATTTAAAACTTTTTCCAGACAACACTTTAGCTTCATTCGAAAATAAATTGCCTATTCACTTTGATTTAAGAAACGGAAACTGGAAAGTAGGTCTTTCAGAAGTTTATCTGAACGATTTCCTACAAACGGAAAAATTTAACAAGGAGAATTGTGCTCTTATTAATATCGGACAGTATAATGTTTATGTAAAAAACATTGAAAAACCTCTTGAAAAAATTAAAGTAACCAAATCTATAGGTTACACATATTATTCATATGACGATTCGGAATTACATTTGGATGATTGGAAATTTAATTTTTTACCAACACTTATTAAAAATATAACTCCTAATCCGGGATTTAGTCGAAACCAAGTTTTCAAAGAATTTTTTAATGAAGTTTTGACATATATTTCTAATACTAAAAATTATGATAATATAACTTTCCAAAAAGTAGCAGATCAAAACAAAAAAGGTTTAATTCGAATATCACAGACTTTTGATGAAGACAGCTTCTTTATAAAAGTTAATCACAGTTATAATGTAAAAACATTGCTAAATGAATTATTTCGACAGAAACAAAATATAAAAAATTTCAAAACAAAATTACCAGAACTATTTAAATTAGCTATTGCTAATAATAAAGATGAAATTAATGGAATGGTGATGATATATTCAGATATAGTTCAATCATCTGTTTTTGGAAGTAGCAAAGTACGTGCATTAAGAGCTATCAACGTAGAAAATTGCAGAATACCTACAAATATTGAATTTGAAAATGTCCAATACATACCTATAGAAAAAAATTGTTTTGAAACGATAGCGATTAAAATTTGCAACCAATACGGCGATGGAATAAATTTTGTTTCCAGTTACTATCCAACAAAAATTGTACTGCACTTTAAAAAGCAATGATTGCTTAAAAACAATATAAATACTACTACTCAAATATGATATCATATCAAACATGGAAAGAGCTTACGTGAGATATTATTCCTCTCAAGTAGGTGGAGGAATCAACGATATTGGACCTCTATTACAATTTTATCCAACTATTCAAAGAGGTCGTGGTTTTGGAAATATATTCGGAAGTTTAATTCGTTACTTAAAGCCAGTTTTTACATCAGGTTGGAACTTAATTAAAACAGAGGCTATGAACACAAGTAAAAATATTTTGAATGATATAGCATCTGGTGCAAACATAAAAGAAACTGTAATTGATCAAAGTAAAGGTGGGATGAAAAATCTAAGAAAATCAGTAGTTAATCAACTGCATTCGATGTATGGTGGAAGGCGAAAACCCATAAAAAGACGGAGCAGTATAAAACGACGAGCAGTTTCTAAAAAGACACATTTAAAGTCGAAGCGACAAAAAAAGCAAATTAAAACCTCTGATATATTCAATTAAATATGGAGTGTATGAAATCTGAACTTGATCTGTTTGCATCATTACCAGTACAAACAAGTATATTGCGTTCAGAAGAAGTAGCATACAATCCTTTAGCTTCTTTAGAGGCGTCACCATCAACTATTGAATTTGTTTCGCTTGGAAATGGAGATACATATCGAGATTTATCGTCAACCTACATCAAATTTAAAATTCAAATATTAAAAAAAGATGGATCAGTTTGGAGTGCAAATGATAAAGTAGGAACCGGAGCTGATGCAAAAGCAGCCTCACAGCCCAGTGTTGTAAATAATTTATTACACTCTTTAATTAAACAATGTAATGTAACTCTAAATGGAAAAAACATCACTCCGTCAGACTCATTATACCATTATAAAGCATACTTAACTACTTTACTAAATTATGGTACAGATTCCAGTCAAACACATCTGGAAGCATCTGGTTGGGAATTGGATAAACCAAATGTAAATGATTTTAACAATTCTGGTTCTAAATCAAGGCAAAAATTATACAATAATTCTACAATAGTAGAATTAATGGGAAAATTACATGTAGATTTTTTCAACACTTCCAAATTACTTTTAAATAACGTTGACATTCGAATTGCTTTGGCATTAGAAAAACAAGATTTTTTTCTATTTTTCAATGATTCAGACGAAAGCTATTTAAAAATTCTTGAAGCTACATTATACATGAAACATTTAACAATTAATCCAAGCATATTAATAGCACATAATACTGTTTTGGAAAAGGCTAACGCAAAATATTTTTATACGAGAAGTGAAATCAAAACATTCACAATTCCAGCTAACACATGCAACATATCATTGGATAATATATTTATAGGGCAAATACCAAAAGCTCTTTTATTTTGTATGGTTAATAATGAAAATTTTAATGGTAAAAGATCAAAAAATCCATACCATTTCGATCATCAAAATCTCACACAATTTCAATTATATGTGAATGGAGTGCCTACACCAAACTCTGCAATTGAAACCAGTTTTACATCGAATAACAATTGCAATTCTCGTGCATATTTAACATTATTTAGCGGAACAGGTATACATCATTCTGATAAAGGCCATCAAATTTCAAAAGAACTATTTTCAAAAGGTTATACAATACTAGCTTTTGATTTATCACCAGATGGTTCTGGAACTGATACATGTCAAAGTTTATTAAACCAGGGAGTAGTAAAGATTGAAGCAAGACTCAGTTCTCCATTACCTTCAACATTAACATGTATTGTGTTTGCAGAATTCGATGCCAGTATCGAAATTGATAAAAATCGCAACGTCTACGTAAACATATAAAAGGAAGCATAATGGAGCATCTCTATTCATTTTGAAAATGGCATACGCTGTAGTAGATTTATCATTCTGCACGGATGATAACAATACAATATTTGCTAAAACCTTGCTGTGGCTGGAATAAAAGAAAAATGTAAAACTATTATAAAGGAATTAAAGTATAAATTTCCAACCAAAGATTTAAAAAGAACAGACATCAAGAATTACTCTTTTGGACATATGGACAATGAAAAAACAACTAATAATTTAATAAATTTGCTTGAAAAATTCGATATAGTGTTCACAAATGGTAAACTTAAAGTTGAATTTTTAACGGCATACATAAGTGGAAATACTCAGCTAATTGATATTTCCCGTTTACAAAAAAATGAATACACTTCAGATAACGAAAGCGCTGAAATGTAATAGTGTCACAAGTAAATTGTTTAATGGTGTTTTTGCTGTTGATCAAATACCGAAAAATATTTCAAAACCTGGTATTTTAGTAATAAACACCGACACTTCTACCAAAAAAGGAACACATTGGTTAGCAATTTTCGTGCCAGTTCAAGGCTGTATAGAATATTTTGATTCATTTGGAAATCCACCATTCCACAATGAGATTGTGAAATTTCTACAAAATCAATCAAAATGTTTTATTTTCAACAACAAGCGTTTACAAAGTGACCTTACATCAGTCTGTGGACAATATTGTTGTGTATATTTATGGATGCGATGTAAGCGCAAGAGCATGAAAAATTTTATTAATTTATTCAACACAATGTCATCCCCACCCAAAAACGATAAAAAAATACAAATAATGTTTCGGAAAATTTTCAAAAAATGTTTACGATAAAAACTACAAATACAAAACTTTAACAGTTTAAAAAAAAAAAACATGGAGCCAACATCAATTGCTAAAGTATTTATCGAAAAACAAATAAACAACGATAACGAGGACGAAACACAACAAAAAAATCTTTTATTAAGCTATATTTACTATTTGGATAAAAAGCAAACAATAAAAATACAAATTGGATTTAATATTGAAAATTTAGCTGCAACAATAATTTTTCAACGTCATCGTAAAGTCATTAGCGAGATGAATTATTTGCAGTGGCATGCTTTTTATGTAAATTTTACAAACATTCAACCTAAATTAAATTCAAATAAATTTCCACTGAAATTCAATCATACAAAACAAACTAAAAAACTAACATTGGAACTAGATGAGTACACCCGCTTTTGCCTTATGTTGGACTTTATACAAGCAGTGATGTCATATAACAATGGAGCTGAATTAAATGTGCGGGAATATGTATTCAAGTATTTCGATAGATGTATTGAAAGGAATAAACTGAAATTGGAACAAGAAGATTTTTATATTCCTATGAATTTACATATAGCTCAGTGTAATTATTCTAGACTATTTTATGAAATACCATTGTTTATGTCTGAAAAAATATATTGTGCAACAATAAATAAAACAAATATTTTTTAAAGCCAATTATTATTATTATTATCTTTTATTAAATACATGTACAAGTTTATACAATTTTTTACAGCACATCTTTGCAACAAATTTTCTGTATTATGATGGTGAGGGCAAATGGTAATGTAATTTCTTAGTTTCTGTAGAGATGGAATTTTGTTATCTAAATTGATAACTTTTACTGAATTTGAAATAAAAGTGTCTAAAAATTGCTTTTTTTTAAGACCTTTTACATAAACAACATCAAATATAGTTGTTAAACGTTCCTCAAAGACATTTTTAACTTTTAAATACTCTATAAAGCCATCATTCCAATCCATGTTATTAATGTTCTTTTTGTTGTACTCATTTTGTCGTTTAACATCACTATTTAATTCTTCAAATGAGTACGGTGCTTTAAATATATAAAACTCTGGTATTAGAGAACCATCAGCTATCAAAGAAAATTCTTTCAAAAAATATTGTTTGTTATTTCCAATAACAAATTGTAAATCAACTATAGCTTTTCTGCTACCACCACTGTTGTCGTTGTTGCAATTCATTTTGTTCTTTATTAATATAAAAAAAAAAATTAATAACCTAGCCTTTTATTTATAACTCTGAATTCATAAAAAAAAAGTGGGGATACCTAAATATACTATAGAGTAGTAAATTTTTAACGCTATTAACGGACCTTCACAGACCGTTTTCGGACCTTCACAGACCGTTTCGGACTTTCACAGACCGTTTCGGACCTTCACAGACCGTTTCGGACCTTCACAGACCGTTTTCGGACTTTCACAGACCGTTTCGGACCTTCACAGACCGTTTTGGACTTTCACAGACCGTTTGCGGACCTTCGCAGACCGAAACTAGTTTTGAATACAGGCCCCTTAGCACCGTCAAAAGTATCTGAAAAAAAAAAAAAAAAAAATTTCCTTTCCTTTCAAAATAAATAAAACAAAAAAACAAATTAAATTCTTTAATATTAAACTTTATTTATTTCAAAAATTTTTCCTGCGATTCGATATCAATCGATGGAATTAATTGAAACAACGCCATATTTTTTTGTCTTTATCCCGTCCCAAAAATTTAAAATAAAACTGCGCTCTATTCAATTCCTCTAATTCCTGTTCGTTTGTAACTTTTTTTGAAAATCTGTCCGGCATGAAAAATATAATTTTTTCATTGGTTATTGGATCTTCCACCTCACAAAGCACCACCGTTTGGCCTCTTTTCGTCTCTAGAAAACGCCAGGAAAGCACCTCGTATATTTTATTTTGGTGTAAAATATCAATATTATGATATTTTTCACTCGAACCCATTCCCAATTCCATCAAACTTTTTAAAAAATTAGCCTAATTATTGAAAATAGAAAAATAAAAATATAAAACAAAAAAAAAAAAAAAAAAAAAAAAAACAAATATCTTACCATATTGTTTGTTTTATTCTTCTGTAATATGTATTATTCTTATGTACTCTTAATAAAGTAAATAATTTTTAATAATAGTAAAGAAAAATTCTTGTTCTTATATATGAAAAACTTTATATATGACTTCCCCACTCATATAAAAAATAAAATAAAAACCACATAACTAACTCATTATGCAATTATGCAATTATTTTTTTTTTTTTTTAAAGTTAAAATTCTAATACGATACAACATTGTTGCAGTATTTTTGAAAAATATCATATAAATTAAAAAGTTGTGAAGGCTGCTGCAGCTGCGCTGTGCCAAAAAAAAATATTTTAATAGATTAATTTTTATGATTTTATGATTAGAATAGTAATGGCGCGCCTTTCTAAAAAAGTTAATATGCTAATAAGATGCAACATTGTTGCTGTATTTGAAAAATATAATATAAATTAAAAAGTTGTCCCGGGGGTTAAAAGTTGGATTTATGCAATTTTTTTTTTTTTTTTTTGTTTTTTAAAGTTAAAATTCTAATACGATACAACATTGTTGCAGTATTTTGAAAAATATCATATAAATTAAAATGTTGTGAAGGCTGCTGCAGCTGTGGTTTTTAAAAGTATATATATATGATCTTATGTTATAATCCATTTTAGTTACCAAATAATTTTTACTTAAATTAAAACAAAAAAAAAAAAAAAAAAAAAAACAACTAAAAATGAGTTCAGCAAATAAAAAAATCAAATCGGAATGCAATGAGTGCAAAAAAATTTTCACAAGGCCGGACAATCTTAAAAGCCATAAATGTTCAATAAATGTACAATTAAAGCATAAATGTGATTTATGCCAAAAAACATTTGGCAGAAAAAAAAATTTATTGGAACATTTAAAAAACCACAGAGAAGGTTATGAAAATACAAAATTTTGCAAAAAGTGCAAAACAGCCATCACAAATAATTTGTGGAATTACCATGTTCGGACAAATGAACATAAGAAAAATGCAGCAGAAGTCATTAAAACTAATGTTAGGTGTATTAATGAATGTTTTCAAAATAGACTAGAAACATTTATTAGAGATAATGATGATGAAGGCGTATTAAACCCATCAACCTTTTTAGAAAAGGCTCAAACCGATATCATTGAATTGTTGAGACAATCACTAAAAAAGCACAATGTCATTAAGGCGAATCTGGAACTTTTCGGTGAATATATAAAACCAACAGAAGAAGAGTTTGAAAATATATCAATCAAATCTTTTCAAACTCGAATGTTAAGCATAACACAGGCAGACGATCTTAATGATTTTTTTGAAAATGCTAAAGACGTTATTCAACAACAAGCAGAAGACTTCCAAGAAAAGGATAGTGGCTGGGCGTTAATTAGAATTTTACATGTGGAAATAAATATCAATAAATATGAACCAATCCACGTTTCTAGTTATATTAAGTTACCAAAAAACATAGAAGATAAAAAAGCTTGCATTAATATCCACAATAATGATAACTTCTGTTTTAAGTGGAGTTTAGTATCAGCCTTACAAACTTGCGCTGAAAGTGCAAAACGAACATCTTCATACAAAATTAGTGACATTTCTCAACCCACAGTCAAGCTTGAGTTTGGAGATGTTTTACAACTTAATTTTGGCAATATGCAATTTCCAACTAAATTGTCTGAACTAAATTTATTCGAAGAACTTAATAATGAAATAAGCATAAATTTGTTTGGATTGGAAGTCATTAATAAGAAATATGAGGTTGTAGGGCCATTTTATTTGACAAAATGTGAAAAAAAGTTTCATGTCAATTTATTGCTTTTGGAAAGGGATGAAAAATTTCATTTTGTTTACATAAAACATTTATCAAGATTAATAAGTCGGTCTGTAACAAGGAATACTCATCAAATTCATATTTGTAATATGTGCTTGCAACATTTTCATACATTACAACAACGTGACTTACACAAACGCGAATGCAATAAAGTAGTTACAAAGCTTCCGTCTGTTGAAAAAAATACACTGGAGTTTAAGAATTATCAACAACAATTGAAAACACCTTTTGTTATTTATGCCGATGCTGAGAGTATTTTACAACCTATTGCAACATGCAATGTTGATTCTACGATGTCTTCAACAACAAACATTCATCAACATGTTCCAGTAGCTTTCTCTTACTACATTAAATGTTCTTTTGATGATGGTCTAAGCTGTTTCAAAGAATTTGTTGGAGCTAACTGTGCTAAGGAATTTATCCAATCATTGGCAGAAACATGCAGTGAATTATATTCAACCTTCTTTATGAGTTCAAAACCGATGAATCCGCTAACACTGGATGAGCAGCTACAATAATTGGTTCAAGAAACGTGTCACATATGTGGTAAGCATTTAGATTTTAATAATAGAATTAGAGACCATTGCCACTTTACTGGTAATTATAGAGGTCCTGCTCATTCTTATTGCAACTTATTGTATAGACGATCAAATTTTTTTCCAATATTTTTCCACAATTTTTCCGGCTATGATTGTCATCTTTTATTTAAAGAACTAAACGAAGTGAATGGACATATTGGTGTCATTCCTTTGAATAAAGAACGTTATATTTCATTATCTAAAAAAATTACAATAGATGATAATCATTCATTTTATTTACGTTTTCTCGATAGCTTCAGATTTATGGCTTCTAGCCTTGATTCATTGTGTAAAAATTTAAATGAAAACGATTTGATTCATATAAAAAAAGAATTCAATAATAATGAAAAATTTAAACTTATGACTCGAAAGGGAGTTTTTCCCTATGAGTATTTAAATTCCATTGAACGACTTGACGAAACATGTTTACCGTCACAAGACAATTTTACCAATCAAATGACAAACACACCATGTTCCGATGAAGACTACATTCATGCAGTTAATGTATGGAATACGTTTAAATGTCAAAATTTATGGGACTATCTTAAACTTTACCTTAAAACAGATGTACTTATTTTGACTGATGTTTTTGAAAATTTTCGAAAAATATGCTCTAAAATCTATTCTTTAGATCCTGCAAATTTTTACACTACACCAGGTTTGTCATGGGCGGCTATGTTAAAATACACTGATATAAAATTAGAGTTGTTAACTGATGTTGATATGTATAATTTTTTTAAAAAAGGGATACGAGGTGGAATTAGTCAGTGCTCACTTAGACATTCAGTGGCAAATAATAAATTTATGGGGGAATCTTATAAAAAAAACGAACCTTCCAAATATATAGTATATGAAGATGCCAATAATTTATATGGATGGGCAATGATCCAATATTTACCTCATAAAGATTTTCAGTGGGTTGATACTCCTGAAAATATTGATGTGCTTTCAGTTGCCGATGATTCGCAAACTGGTTACGTTTTAGAAGTGGATTTAGATTACCCTCAACATTTACATGATTTGCACAATGATTTTCCTTTTTGTGCTGAAAACAAAGTTCCACCGAAAGGTAAAATTCCTAAACTGTTAGTTGACTTAACAAACAAACGCAAATATATTATCCATTATCGAAACTTAAAACAGTGTCTTCGAAACGGCTTGATTCTCAAAAAAATTTATAGAGTACTAAAATTCACACAAAGCAATTGGTTAAAAAAATATATTGATTTAAATAACGCACACAGGTCAATGGCTAAAAATGCTTTTGAAAAAGATTATTTTAAATTAATGAATAATGCTGTTTTTGGTAAAACAATGGAAAATGTAGATAAAAGAAAAAATGTCAAAATAGCTACATCTTGGGAAAGTCAAGGAAGACATTTAGGTGCTCGAGCGTTAATAGCAAAACCAAATTATCATAGTCACTCTAGATTTACTGAAAACTTGATAGCCATTCAGCTTAATCATACAAATATATGTTATGACAAACCTATATATTTGGGATTTACGGTACTCGAACAATCTAAAATTCTTATGTATGATTTTCATTATGATTATATTAAACCTAAATATGGTAGTAAGGTTTTTTTAAATTATACAGACACTGACAGTTTCATTTATACTATACAGACAGATGATTTTTACGCTGACATATTTAATGAAATACCAAAACGTTTTGATACATCAGATTACCCATCTGACAATTTATTTAATTTTCCTCTAATGAATAAAAAAGTACTAGGTCTTTTTAAAGATGAATTTAATGGAAAAATTGTTTCTGAATTTATTGGATTAAAATCTAAAATGTATTTCCTTCAAACATATGAAAATAAAACTATTAAAAAAGCTAAAGGAATAAAAAAATATGTTGTCAATTCTTTAACATTAGATAATTATAAAAATTGTTTATTAAAAAATGAAACTTGTTTTAAAGAAATGAAAATATTTAGATCATATTTACATACAATTTATACACAAAATTTAAATAAAGTAGCTTTAAGTTCATTAGATAATAAAAGATATGTAACTGAAGATAATATAAAAACATATGCTTGGGGGCATTATGCCATTGAGCAATAATTGTAAAAAAAAAAACAAAATAAAAAAAAAATCAAATTTTTGTTAGCTTAATAGAAAATCACATTTTAAAGATGTTTAAATAAAATAAAAAATATTATACACACATACATTAAAAGTGTTTTTCAATTTTAATTTTAACTTTGTATTTAAACCAAAACTATAAAAACTTTTCATATCTAATCAAGAATATTCAATTCAAAACCAATAAAACTTTTTTCTATTTTCACAGAAATATTAAATCACGCTTAAAAAAAAAAACTTTAAAATATAATTTCAAACGTTTATTTCTTTCATTTTTTTTTTTTCAAAACTTTTGTAGTTAAGTTAATAATCAACCACAAAATTCCCATCGATTTTTTAAGCTTTTCAACTTTAAAATGGCAGTTGGAAGCTTCAATTTCAAACATAACGGACGAGCTTTATCATCTTTGAATTTTTTAAATTTTTCACGTAAACATTAAATCAAGCTTAAACTTTGATAATATTAAGTATAAATCAAATTAAAAAAACTTTTCA
The DNA here is from genome assembly GCA_963082915.1 of Dolichopus griseipennis. Taxonomy (NCBI): domain Eukaryota; kingdom Metazoa; phylum Arthropoda; class Insecta; order Diptera; family Dolichopodidae; genus Dolichopus; species Dolichopus griseipennis. The sequence goes on along the minus strand of OY720441.1, from coordinate 248,897,448 downwards.
TACCTAATTAAAAATTTTCAGTTCAATAGCTTAAGCTTATTTTTTTTTTTTAATTTATAAAACTTTTTTTTAATTTTCGCGGAAATATTAAATCAAGTTTAAACTTTGATAATATTAATTTTGTATTTAAACCAAACTTTAAAAAACTTTTCAGATTTAATTAAGAACAGTAAGCACAATAACTCAAGCTTTTTACTGTTTTAATTTGAAATTTAAACATAACTGATATTTAAAAAACTTTTCATATCTAATTAAAAATATTTAGCTTAAGCTTTTTTTTTAATATATAAAACTTTTTTTTTTAATTTTCGCGGAAATATTAAATCAAGCTTAACTTTGTACTTAATACCAAACTTTAAAAACTTTTTATATTTAATTAAGAATAGTAAGCACAATATCTTAAGCTTGTTACTGTTTTAATTTGAAATTTAAACATAACTGATATTTAAAAAACTTTTCATATCTAATTAAAAATATTCAGCTCAATAGCTTAAGCTTATTTTTGTTAATTTATAAAACTTTTTTTAATTTTCACAGAAATATTAAATCAAGCTTAAACTTTGATAATATTAGATTTGTATTTAAACCAAGCTTTAAAAACTTTTCATTTTTAACTAAGAACAGTAAGCACAATATCTTAAGCTTACTACTGTTTTAATTTGAAATTTAAACATAACTGATATTTAAAAAATTTTTCATATCTACTTAAGAATATTCAGCTAAATAGCTTAAGCTTATTTTTTTTAACTTATAAAACTTTTTTTTAATTTTTACGAAAATTTTAAATCAAGCTTAAACTTTGATAATATTAACTTTGTACTTAAACCAAACTTTAAAGACTTTTCATATTTAATTAAGAACAATAGGCACAATATCTTAAGCTTATTACTGTTTTAATTTGAAATTTTAAACATAACTGATATCCTAACAACCAAGCTTAATTTAAAATACTCAAAGACTCAAACAAGTTTAAGCTTATTATTGTTTTAATTTGAAATTTAAACATAACTGATATTTTAACCGCTAAGCTTAATTTAAAAAACTCAAAAGCACAAAACTTTTTACTTATCACAAATTTATTGCATAACTTTAGGAGAACTACCGAAAAAAGCTCCAGCTGCCGCTGAAACGGCATTAAAAAAGCTTTAAAAAAGCTCCTCCGCCGCTGAACCGGCATATACATACTACTCCCTTTACCTGTTCTATAGGTGTAGGGTATAAAAATAATAAAAGAAGAAAATATAAATGTTAAAGTCAACATGATGAATAAAAACCAGTTAAAAATTAATGATAACGAAAATGAATATAGATTTTTGACAAAATCTATAAACAATGCCAAGTTGGAATGGCATACATATGAAAATAAACTGACTAGACTAAATACAGTTATGGCAAGAAATCTTAACCCATCATGTGAGCCATAAAATATTAAAAAAGAACTTATTAATAATGATTTTAAATGTCTAGATATGACAAACAAAATTAACACTAAAGATAAAAATATAAATATTGTAACCAAGCTTCCACTATTTATGCTATCTTTTGATCATTGAGAGGACATAAATAAAATATACAAAATAGAATATTTACATCAAATGAGAGTGAAAATTGAGGCTCTCAGAAGTAATAAGTCCATTCCTCATTGTAAAAGATGGCAGAGTTTTGGAAATACACGAAAATTTTGCCAAAGACAGGCTAAATGTGTAAAATGTGCTGAAAATGACATCATATGACAGCAGAGTGTAGTAAAAAAGAAAATTTCCAATCCATTTGTGCCAACTGCAACGAGGCACACCCTGCTAGTTATCGTGGTTGTCTGGTAGCAAAACAATTACAGAAAAGAAGATTGACTATGCGCAAACCCAAACAATCAAATGAAACAAAAATACCGAAAAAAACTACACCATTTATATCCAATAAAGTTGCACATGGAGTTTTATACGCCCAAGCACTATAAACTAAAATTAAAGAAAACATTATAACAGAAAAACAAATAAAGGTTATGAAACCTAAACGTAATAACAATAAAAAGATGCACATGATGCAAAACAGAGAACACATTACAGAAACTACGGAAAAAGAAACTAAGGTTATGAAACCTAAAGGTAATGACAATAAAGTGATGCACATGATGCAAAATCTATTGCTAAAAGTTGACGAAATCTCCATAAGATTAAATAAAATAGAAAAGAGAAACAATAATAAATACCAAGAAAAAAATTCTAACAAGTAAAGAAACAGTCAGTCGGTGCAACCGACTTAGAAATACCCTACACCTATTTGGTTCAAATTTAAGAACATATCCATAAGTAATTTTAACACCATAAAAGCTGTTATTAATTTGATCGTAAGACATAGCTAACCAAATTAACTTTATAATACTAAAAACATTTTCTAATTACACTATTTATTAAAAAATATTACAAATTCTTACTAATTTATCTCTTTAAAAATATTAAAAAACAAAAAAACTTGAAATAAATGAAAATATATTTATAGTAATTCAATTACAAAATGAAATAATTCTAATTATTAAATTTTGTGATAAAAAGACAATCAAAGCATAATATATTTAATAATCCAAATTTTTCAAAATTACAATTATTTTAAATGGTTAGTTTATATACCTAATAGAAAAGCTAATAAACGCAAAGTATGCAATAAATTAATTTCTAAAATACAATTACAAATTTAGACCTTTTCATATAATTCATTTAAATATAAAAATAAATTTTACATAAATGCAGCAAGAACCTTTGAACATAGCTGAACCACAATAATTAAGTCTAAATTTCGGGAGTAGTTAAACTGGCACTCTGTCATGGGAAAAAATCATGCCATATCGCACCGAAGGCCATGCCCTACCCCATATTGCACGACATATTGACCTACATTTCGATTAATGACAAAGTCCCCAGAAGTAGGGCACCTTTAAGTGGGTTAACTCTTAATAAACAAGCTTGTTTACTTGGTTTAAAGTAATAGGTGCACATGAAAATGTAGTAAGCAAAATAATTTTTTAAATATAAATAGAAAGGAGAAAAAAAGTTCTCATTGTATTTTATTTTTATTAATTTTGATTCCTACCTATACTTTAAAATGAAAAGAAAAAACTCAGAAGAGTTATGTATCTAGTTATGTACTCATCGAGAAAAAATGCAAATTCTTTAAAAGTAAACCAGTTTTCTGTTAAGTATAAGGTAGTTTTGAATGTGGGAATTATAGTTAACAAGAAAAAACTAATTCTTGGTAAAGAAGATGTGTAGAAGATGTACCTTACATTACCAATGAAAGAAAACAAAAGTTCAATGATCATGGTGCAATATGTAGTAACATTACCTGTTTTTTGACTATAGTTGAATCTTTGTATTATTTAAGAATGCTATATAATAAAATAGAAAAAAATGATAATAAAGAAATTGAAAGTTTTAAATGATTCTGAAAATATATACTTACTGTAAATCTATAATTTCACTATATAATATAAGGAATGAAAATTGTTTGTTAGATAGGAGTTAATTGTTTTGGTACCTATATAGTAAACATAAAAATAAAAATAAAACAGATGAGATAATATGTTTAAATTTTTTTTTATTTAACTGAAAAAGCTTTAACAATTTTGCGGTGATCAGATGTTAAAATTCTAGAAATAATGATACCAACATTTTCAATGAGTCTTTGAAATCTACTTCTATCACGTGCGTATTGTTGCCAATGACCTTTGCGAGCAACTCCGTATGCATAGTTCCATACATGCATGACGTGAATTTCTATATTTGTGTTGAAGTGAACTTTTTTAGTTTATTATTTAATTTCATATTGTATGTATGAAGGTCTTAGTTTAGAATTTTTTCTTTTAAGAGATACATGTATACATTAAAACAATTTTTAGCTGCACATCTGAAATTGTGGTTTGATAAATGTATAGGACATGATGTTTTAAAGTTATCAATCTTTTCTAATGGCGGCAAAATTCTGCTTAGATCTTCTATTTTGGCACTGTCAATGTACTTTTGAAGGAATAGTTTTTTTTGTTCTCCTTTAACATAAATTTTTTCAGCTGGTTCTAAATAATGTTTTATTATACATTTTACATCTAAATATTCAACTAAACCGCTACCCCATTTAAGTCCATTTATTTTATTTTCGCAAAACTGATTGGTGTATCTGACTTCTTGACTAAGTTCTTCTGCAGGGTATGGTGGTTTAAAGTGATACACAGTCGGAATTAATTTCTAATCCCCGCCGTTCTTTCAGTCCTAGTAACCTATAGTTAAAATTTCATCACGATAGCTCCATTGTTTTTTGAGTTATCATGCCTACGGACGGACGAACATGGCTATATCGACTCTGGAGGTCACGCTGATCACAAATATTTATACTTTTCCATATCTAGCTCCCCTTCTTTAGATGGTTACAAACACCATACCAAAGTTAATATACCCCTTTACCTATTCTATAGGTGTAGGGTATAAGAAAGAAACTGAAGAGGGCAATAAAGAAAAAAAATTGTTTGATGAAGGCAATATAAAGAAAACCCAGGAGGGCAATAATAAAATTCAAAGTTCGATATTACAAGAAAGTAATACAGAAGTCAGCTGTAGAAGTAATGAGTTGGAAATCTTGTGTAAAGAATTACGAAGAGTAATCTGTCAACTTAAGGCATGAAAATTGCACTGTCTGTTGGCCAAATATATCCATAGATACTAAAATTGTGACATACAAAATGGATGAAAAATGAATGGATTTTTCTGAATAGAAAAAGATATCCGAAGGAATGTAAAGCGGATAAGTCCCCAGATGTTAACACATCTTTGGAACCACTATTTAAACTCCAAGAGGACGAATTGAAAGGAAACGACAAGATCACTAAAAAAAACCTCCTCTGATAATTTAGAGCAATATAAAGAACTATTCTCATATATGTAATAACAAGTAAACAAACAGTCATTCGGTGCAACCGACTTAGAAATACCCTACACCTATTTGGTTCAAATTTAAGGACATATCCATAAGTTTTTCGGAATTATGCTCGTTTGGCCTAAATTCGATCAAAAAATTCTAAGTTCCGAACCCATTGTCCAATTCTCACCGTACGCAATCGCCGCCGTAGTTTCATTACCAACAACCTACAGCATAAAATTTCATGAAGATAGCGTCATTAGTTGTTGAGTTATCGTGATTTTTTATATATGTTCGTTAGCCCTGAAACAGATTAAAAGGTTCAGAATCCGAACCCTTGGTCTGATATCGCTCTTATACCGTCCGCGCTGTACTTATAGTACTAGTTAACTCTTGTACACTTGAACGTTCTATCTTAATTTTAAGTTACTATTTTTAGTAATTTCGATTATAAGTTTTTAAAACTTTGGAGGTCTAAGAGGGGTACTGAACCACCACTCCAAATGATCCAAAATTAGAAGGACACGCGAGAGATAGTAAAGAACACCCTTGTGCCAAATTTAAAGCTTCTAAATTTTTTTTAAGTTACTATCTTTATTAATTTTAAAGATATACTTTAAGTTCTTCGGAAATGTGTAGCTGGTCCCCGACCCACTACTCCAAAGGGGCCCAAATTTCCAAGACACTTAGGAAATAGGAAGGGACACCTTGGTACCAAATTTGGAGGTTCTATCTTCTTTGGTTTCGGAATTATGCTCGTTTGGCCTAAATTCGATCAAAATGTTCTAGATTCCGAACCCATGGTTCAATCCCGAACTTACGCAATTCCCAAAGTACATTCATTACTAGTAACCTACAGCACAAATTTGATGAAGATAGCGTCATTAGTTGTTGAGTTATCATGATTTTTTATGTATGTTCGTTATCCCTTCGATCGATTAAAAGGTCCAGAATCTGAACCCATGGGCCGATTTCGCCCATATGCAATTCCCGCCGTACTTTCAGTCCCAGTAACCTACAGATAAAATTTCATCAAGATAGCTCCATTATTTTTTGAGTTATCGTGTCTACGGACGGACGGACGGAATGGCTATATCGACTCAGGAGGTCACGCTGATCACAAATATATATACTTTTCCATATCTAGCTCGCTTCCTTTAGGTGGTTACAAACACCATATCAAAGTTAATATACCCCTTTACCTGTTCTATAGGTGTAGGGTATAAAAATAATAAAAGAAGAAAATATAAATGTTAAAGTCAACATGATGAATAAAGACCAGTTAAAAATTAATGATAACGAAAATGAATATAGATTTTTGACAAAATCTATAAACAATGCCAAGTTGGAATGGCATACATATGAAAATAAACTGACTAGACTAAATACAGTTATGGCAAGAAATCTTAACCCATCATGTGAGCCATAAAATATTAAAAAAGAACTTATTAATAATGATTTTAAATGTCTATATATGACAAACAAAATTAACACTAAAGATAAAAATATAAATATTGTAACCAAGCTTCCACTATTTATGCTATCTTTTGATCATTGAGAGGACATAAATAAAATATACAAAATAGAATATTTACATCAAATGAGAGTGAAAATTGAGGCTCTCAGAAGTAATAAGTCCATTCCTCATTGTAAAAGATGGCAGAGTTTTGGAAATACACGAAAATTTTGCCAAAGACAGGCTAAATGTGTAAAATGTGCTGAAAATGACATCATATGACAGCAGAGTGTAGTAAAAAAGAAAATTTCCAATCCATTTGTGCCAACTGCAACGAGGCACACCCTGCTAGTTATCGTGGTTGTCTGGTAGCAAAAGAATTACAGAAAAGAAGATTGACTATGCGCAAACCCAAACAATCAAATGAAACAAAAATACCGAAAAAAACTACACCATTTATATCCAATAAAGTTGCACATAGAGTTTTATACGCCCAAGCACTATAAACTAAAATTAAAGAAAACATTATAACAGAAAAACAAATAAAGGTTATGAAACCTAAACGTAATAACAATAAAAAGATGCACATGATGCAAAACAGAGAACACATTACAGAAACTACGGAAAAAGAAACTAAGGTTATGAAACCTAAAGGTAATGACAATAAAGTGATGCACATGATGCAAAATCTATTGCTAAAAGTTGACGAAATCTCCATAAGATTAAATAAAATAGAAAAGAGAAACAATAATAAATACCAAGAAAAAAATTCTAACAAGTAAAGAAACAGTCAGTCGGTGCAACCGACTTAGAAATACCCTACACCTATTTGGTTCAAATTTAAGAACATATCCATAAGTAATTTTAACACCATAAAAGCTGTTATTAATTTGATCGTAAGACATAGCTAACCAAATTAACTTTATAATACTAAAAACATTTTCTAATTACACTATTTATTAAAAAATATTACAAATTCTTACTAATTTATCTCTTTAAAAATATTAAAAAACAAAAAAACTTGAAATAAATGAAAATATATTTATAGTAATTCAATTACAAAATGAAATAATTCTAATTATTAAATTTTGTGATAAAAAGACAATCAAAGCATAATATATTTAATAATCCAAATTTTTCAAAATTACAATTATTTTAAATGGTTAGTTTATATACCTAATAGAAAAGCTAATAAACGCAAAGTATGCAATAAATTAATTTCTAAAATACAATTACAAATTTAGACCTTTTCATATAATTCATTTAAATATAAAAATAAATTTTACATAAATGCAGCAAGAACCTTTGAACATAGCTGAACCACAATAATTAAGTCTAAATTTCGGGAGTAGTTAAACTGGCACTCTGTCATGGGAAAAAATCATGCCATATCGCACCGAAGGCCATGCCCTACCCCATATTGCACGACATATTGACCTACATTTCGATTAATGACAAAGTCCCCAGAAGTAGGGCACCTGTAAGTGGGTTAACTCTTAACAAACAAGCTTGTTTACTTGGTTTAAAGTAATAGGTGCACATGAAAATGTAGTAAGCAAAATAATTTTTTAAATATAAATAGAAAGGAGAAAAAAAGTTCTCATTGTATTTTATTTTTATTAATTTTGATTCCTACCTATACTTTAAAATGAAAAGAAAAAACTCAGAAGAGTTATGTATCTAGTTATGTACTCATCGAGAAAAAATGCAAATTCTTTAAAAGTAAACCAGTTTTCTGTTAAGTATAAGGTAGTTTTGAATGTGGGAATTATAGTTAACAAGAAAAAACTAATTCTTGGTAAAGTAACATTACCTGTTTTTTGACTATAGTTGAATCTTTGTATTATTTAAGAATGCTATATAATAAAATAGAAAAAAATGATAATAAAGAAATTGAAAGTTTTAAATGATTCTGAAAATATATACTTACTGTAAATCTATAATTTCACTATATATAAAACAGATGAGATAATATGTTTAAATTTTTTTTTATTAACTGAAAAAGCTTTAACAATTTTGCGGTGATCAAATGTTAAAATTCTAGAAATAATGATACCAACATTTTCAATGAGTCTTTGAAATCTACTTCTATCACGTGCGTATTGTTGCCAATGACCTTTGCGAGCAACTCCGTATGCATAGTTCCATACATGCATGACGTGAATTTCTATATTTGTGTTGAAGTGAACTTTTTTAGTTTATTATTTAATTTCATATTGTATGTATGAAGGTCTTAGTTTAGAATTTTTTCTTTTAAGAGATACATGTATACATTAAAACAATTTTTAGCTGCACATCTGAAATTGTGGTTTGATAAATGTATAGGACATGATGTTTTAAAATTATCAATCTTTTCTAATGGCGGCAAAATTCTGCTTAGATCTTCTATTTTGGCACTGTCAATGTACTTTTGAAGGAATAGTTTTTTTTGTTCTCCTTTAACATAAATTTTTTCAGCTGGTTCTAAATAATGTTTTATTATACATTTTACATCTAAATATTCAACTAAACCGCTACCCCATTTAAGTCCATTTATTTTATTTTCGCAAAACTGATTGGTGTATCTGACTTCTTGACTAAGTTCTTCTGCAGGGTATGGTGGTTTAAAGTGATACACAGTCGGAATTAATTACAAAAATTTTTTTCAAAAAAATTCAAATTTAGTTTAATTTCAGGTATCACAAAAAAGTTTTTACTTTATAACTTACAAAGTTTTTGAGCTGTAAAAGTGCTAGTATACTCAAAATGCAGGGAAAGAGAAGGGTAATATTTTGAAGTAAAAAAACTGTTATGTTAATACCGTTATTTTCTTGATAAAAGGGATTTAATTGATATTTTGTTAAAAATATTGGACTTTAAGCCCTTATAACCTCAGACTGAGAAACTTTAGAGTAATGTTTGATGATTCTGAATTAATGATGATTAAGAAATCTGCATTAATAAGCATTTAAATGCTATACTTATTTTTGTTTTATCTTATTTGGTTCCAATTTTATCGAAATAAAACTAAATTATGGTCGAAAAACAGTTAAGGCCCCATAACTTCTAAACTCCCCCCCCCTCCCATACAATTTTTTGTTCTGCTCGATATGCCCGATCACCCATTTGAAGGAAGACCATCGAGTCGGGAACACCCTGTATAAACCATAAACTAAATACACACACGCATACTTTTAAGATTTCACGCATCATGTAAGATTATTATTAATATTTCTTATAAAACAAATACAAAATACAAATAAACTTATATTAGACACATTACTGGTATATGTGTACTCTACTATTTACATATCCTTCCATATGTTGTATATCAATATCAATCCACATCCATACATGATAAGTAATATTCAGTTGCATTGACGTAATCTTGCAACGTAAGTGAATATTGCACAATGCCACACGAGAGTGTTGTCAGTTGCAGTTTTAACTGTTGGCAGTTGTTACCAATTTATGAATCTATGAATGTCTGTCTAAAATTTAGTTTATTCGAACATAGTTATCGTCGGAGAATGTTTAGTCAACTGATTTTTCAAAAGCGGAAAGTTTTTGTAATTTTTTATTCATATACAAAAAAAAAGGCTACCTAAATAAAAAAATGGATTTGTAGATAATATAAGAAATTTAATTTTTTCTTTACATTGAGTAAGTAGGTAATTTTATTTTACTTATATCATATCTAGGTCATTTAAAAATGGATTATTATTTTAATTAGCATCTGTGGGACTGAGCAAACATTCATAATTGTACAATTTTAAAATTAGGTTCTAAATCTGTTCCTTAAACTAATTGTCTTTTATATCATTAATTATTTTTTGTTATTATATATTTTAACTAAATTTTATATTTTATCAATCAAAATATATTTATACTAGCTGTTGGCCCGCCATAGAATGACGTAGTTCATTATATTAAATTAGAATTTATTTTCAAAAATATATAAGTTCTTGGAATTTCGGAATAATGTATAATTTGCACTTTGCCAAATAATGGTGTAAACAAAAAGAAAAAAGAGAATTTTTTGTAATTTATATGCATTTAAAAATATATCCTTCCATCCGGAAACGAATCTGCGTGTCAACATTTCGGAGTCAGACACTCTAAAAATGTATTCTAATAAGAAGAAAAGAAAAACTGTATTTTAATTAGCCGTATTTTGTAATTAGTTTATAAAACTTAAGTAAATTTATTTTAGTCTGCTTAATTACAAAATGTGTGTTTATATATTATTTTTTTAAAAGTTTTTCCAAAACAAATTGGAAGATTCATATTATTTCATTTGAGTATTTTATTTTATTGATTTATTTCTTAGCCTTTTTTTAGTTGATTTTTTAAGTTTTAGCTGATATTATTATTTGTTAGTGTTTTGTGATTAGGGTTTTTCTTATGTATTATTGCTTTCTTAGTTTTTTAATTTATATATGTATAGTATTAGATAATTAATGAGCTTTTTATTTTAGATGTTGTTTGTAGAGTTTTTTTTTTAATTTGGTTGTGTTACAAATTATATATATGTATAAATATATATATATATATATATATATCTTTTTTAACTATTTATCTAACTTTTTCCAATAAAACATCTCTAACAACGACCAATATATCGGTTTTCTATTAATTGATTATATTTTAAACTCCGGGAAGAACCGAAACTGGAGATTTTGAAATTTACCGAAATTAAAATTTTTAAGTCGAAAAAAATTGTATTTAATTTAGTTATTTTTTAATAAAAATTCAATTTAACGTATAAAAATTAGAATTTCTTGTTTTTTTTAATTTTAACCCTCTTTAGTATTTTTCTATAAAAATAATAAAAAAAAAAGTTTTATATATTTTTTCCTTTATAAGAAAACTTAATTTAGATAATTAAAAAAAATTACTTAGAAAACAATTCATAAATAATTAAAATAGATATTTTTTGGCGTACTTATGATAATTTATGGTATTTCATTTTTTATAATAGAATACATCCAAGAAAACCCATATAATTCAATACACCATTTAGTAAACTATACATAAGAAGTAAATTGGCTTGGTGGTTAAGACGGTGGTGACTAAATATTGTATTTTAGGGTGGGTGTTAGGTTCAATTTCAATCCAGGGGAAAATTTTTTTAAATTTTTTTTTTTAATGCAATTAACGTCTCATATGTAAATATCGTGAAATTAAAAATTCAATATGAAATTTTAACAGAAAAAAATTTAGTTTTTACACTTGCACCTGTTGTACGGACAAGCTTTCTCCCTAATACAATAATATGCATATATATTATTATAAATATTAAAAATTAGGATTCGATTTCAAAACCAGAAGGCACTACCGCAAGCCTTATTAAAATATTTTATATATTATTAATTGAAGAAAAAAAAATAGTTAAACGGGATTGATATAAATTAATTGAAGGAAAAACGAGGAAGAGTGTAGTAGAGTAGACTGTTTCAACTCTGGGATACCCGTATGACCGTACCATATACATTATATCATCCGGTTAATTACTTTTGGCAAAATTTCAAAAATTCACCTTTATTAGGTGTAGAGTAATGCCCATATAAAAGAAAAAGTTGTATGGCAGCTACTCGAACCCTCTGCAGTAGACCAACCAAATTTTGCAGTAACTTTGGCCATTACACTAAACTATTTTTGGCAAAATTTCAGACACCCAACTTCAATAAGTATAGAGTAATGCTCATATAAAATAAGAAGTTGTATGGCAGCTACTCGAACCCACTGCAGTAGACCAACCAAATTTTGCAGAAACTTTGGCCATAAAACTAAACTACTTTTGCCAAAATTTCAGACACGTAGCTGTAATCCCAAGTAACAAAATATATCTCATAAGACTCTAGAAGAATTCTTTAAGAGTTAATTCTGAGAGTATTGCTCTCATAGTTTACTCTTGAAGAATTCTTCTAGAGTCTTATGAGATCATTATAAGAGTTAAAGGGCGCAGTTATAAGAGTTAATTAACACTCATAACAAGAGTTTAGCTTTCATTGTAAGAGTTCTATAAGTATAAAACGTTCATAAGAACACTGCTATGAGAGTATTAAAATACATTTATACAATACTCATTATTGGTAGAAAGAGAAACTAACATATTATAATATAAATGTATCCGTATTGCTTTTTAGGATTATTTTTGGTGGCGATTAAATAAAGTAACTTTTTAATTATATGTATGTGTATAACATCATAAAGAAGTATATTAGATTTAATATGAACATATAATTTATAGGAAACTAAAATTACTTTTTCGTCAATAATATAAGCCAAAATACTACGGGCATTGAAATTTTATTAATAAAAGTAGGCATTTTACCTCGAAAAAAAACAACGCGTGCCAAAAATAATTAAAATTTAAAAAATTTTAATAATAATTTTTTAACCCTTTTAAGGCTTATTATTCTATTTCTACCTATGTTTAAGTGAAAATTCGAGTAAATTTCTGTAAAACTGAATATAAAATACAATAAATTATTTCTTAAATTGAATTGAAGCTATCATTTTATGTTGTAAATTATTTAAATTTAATAATTTTTACAAGAAATAAAATTTCATATTTTTTAATTCAAAAAAATTACTTAGTGATATAAGGGTTAAGATTGAGAACAATAAAGAAAGTCTGAATAATATGGCCGCTATTTGATAAGATTAGTTATTGATCTTCTTATAAGAGTAAAACTCTTCATATGAGAATAATTCACTGAAAAAAATTATTAACAAATCAAATAAAGTGCAAAATTTTTCACATTTATGATTTGTCCGTTTATTAAAATTCTGAACATAATTTAATAATATTATAAATATGTAACATTATTATTGTTATTATTATTAATAGCATTAGCTGGCAAGGTTATTAATATTTAATATAAATATTATTATAATTTTAAAAACTTATTAGTTTATAAAATATATTTAACCAGGTTCACAAAATTTATAATTTTGTATTTTGGATAATTATTATTACCGTCTTCATCAAAAATATGAATAAGTTTTTAAGTTTTGAAAAAAATTCAAAAATCTAAAAATTATTTTTAATTCATGCTATGCTATAAAAATTAAAAGATAATCCTATTTTTAAACGAAATTAAAAAAAAGCAGTAAACTAATGTAATATACATACATATTTCTTGTTTTTAAGCATTAAATAACTTTAGAAGTATAATTTAGAAATAGTATAGGTAGTAGTCTATTATGATTTTTGTAAAAATTCTAATAAATTTAAAAACACGCAGAGTTTTCGCATCTTCTAACCGGCTATATGTATTTAAAAGTTTGTATGTCACTTTAGAATTTAGATAACACCATATCTATATAATATAATTAATTATCTATTAAAAAGTTAATTGAAATAAAAATATCATTAAAAATATTTTTTACTGACATTACCTAACAGTGTCTTATAGCCTACATATTATACTTCTTTATATTTGCAAGAAATTAAATAAACCAATATGAAATTTCTTCTCTAAATTTCAACTCTTTAAATAATTTTTATTAAAAATACTTATTTTATAAATGTATGAAGTATCATCAATGAAAGGGGCCTCGGTGGTGCAGTGGGTAAGCATTTGGCTTATTAACCGAGGGGGTCCGGGTTCGATTCCCGGTCAGGTCATACAATATTTAATTAAAAAAAAAATTATTGAAAAAATAATTTTTCTTTACGAATCCCCATGGTGACCAAATATAATATAAATATACAAATATATAATATATACAAAATAAATAATATAGTAGTTATAAATGAATAGAAAGTATTTAATGAGGGGTGCACAACGGGCCGCAAGGCCTAGGTGTAAGGGAGACTTGCTTTTCCCCCCGGTCTAAACAACAACAACATCATCAATGAAATATATTAAAAAAAATAATATTGTTGAATTTTTATTTGTTCTAATTTCCAAGTATTTCGACAAAACGTATTGTTTGATAATTTTTTTCAGTGTCAAAATATATTTTTTTTTTCTCAGAAAATTCTAATTTTGTTTTTTATATCTAAACAAACAAGTTTCAGGTATGCCAAAATTTATACTACGTTTGTACCACATGAAACTTATTAAATTAGTATAACATATAGCTGTTCAATATTTATTTTTTTCCCTTATGCTATTATAAATATTACAAAAAAAATATAAGAAAGTAAAATAGTTAAAAAAAAATTTAACTTATTATCCCATAATTTTTGATTAACTTATTGTTTTTTTACTTAAATTTTTTACTTATTTATTTACTTAAAAATCTTTGTGTTCTTTAGTGCTTATCTTAAATAAACTACGCATAATTTAAATCATATGAAATCGTAACTCGAAATCAAAAAAACAAAAAAAAAAAAATTCATATAATTTCATGTTTTGCAGTAAAGTTGATGTTTAGAGTTGGCGAAGACAACTCTTTCTTTCTAGTTTTATGAAATCAGTCTTTTTACTCAAATGAGAATATACTTGTAACAAGTATAAATCAGCCTTTTTTCTCTTCGTGAGAATATTGATCTTGTTACAAGAGTATTGATCTTCTTATGAGATTAATTTGAAATTTAATTCATATTTCATGAACTAAATTAATGTTTTTACTCTTATTATGAGAATATTGATCTTGTTACAAGTATAAATCAGTCTTTTTACTTTTAAGAGAATATTGCTCTTCCTACAAGTATAAATCAGTCTTTTTACTCTTGTTATGAGAATATTGATCTTGTTACAAGAGTATTGTTCTCTGATTTTTTTTTATTTAGTTACTTATAACATTTAAGCTCTCTGTAAAAAAAAATAAATGTAAAAGAAAAATAAAATAATAAATAGACACTTTGAAAAATAATTCACACTTTTATTTTGACTTTTAACATATTTTAATTTTTATTTTAACTTTTAATTAACTTTTAAAATTTATGCTAACATTGTCGGGCTCTGTTGAATTATGAAAAGGAAAGTATTCTTCGATATTTTCATCTGAGTGGTTCTTTGTAATATTACTACTATTGGGTTCTAAAGTAGACTCCTCAAATGAAACTACCTCTGATTGATATGTATAGTACATCTTTTAATAGCTAGTTCTCTTTGGTTCACATGTATGGGCGCTTTCAATTCTTTATATATTTTCTGCATTTTTTTACGAAAACTTTCTCCAATTAAATTTATTCATTTTGGCAAATTAAACTTATTTTTATTCCTACACTCTAACAACAATGTTATTATAATGTGTTATTTAAGTTAGACTCTCACAAAGGAATTCTTATAAGAGCACAATTCTATAAGAGTTAAAATCTCATAAAAAAGACTTTATGAGAATAGAAATTTTCTTACTTTTAATGGAGATATATGAAAATAGTTTTACTATGAGAGTAAAAGAATTTTTAACACTAGAAGTGTTGATATCTCATAACAAGAACACTTTAAGAGTTAATTTAACTCTTGTTATAAGAATATGTTATGAGAGCTTCCAAGTGTGTTATGAGAGCCTTATGAGATCTTTTTCAAATTTTCTAGAGTATTACTCTTGGCAAATGTTACTTGGGATAGGTACAGAGAAATACTCATATAAAAAAAGAAGTTGTATGGCAGCCACCCGAACCCATGGACCAAAATGGCTGGATTTAAATAGCGATGACGGCTATTGCAAAAAAACGAATTTGCGAAAATTTCAAGACCCTAGCTCCTTTAGTTTTTGAGTTATCGTGCGGACGGACGGACGGACGGACGGACAGACGGACGGACGGACAGACGGACGGACGGACGGACGGACATACATAGCTAAATCGATTTTTTTTTCGATTCTGATACGATCCATACACTTGAGTCTATATCTACCCCCCCTCCTTCTCTGCGTCACAAACGTAATGGCAAATTTATTATACCCTTTGACTATATAGTCATACGGGTATAATGACTATATAGTCATACGGGTATAAAAATAGTTAAACGGGATTGATTTAGAGTTAATTACAAAACTATTAAGTATTATTATACACTTATTGAATTATAAATGTTAAAATATAAACAAAAATTTTATTTTTTCAGGTACCTGTGATATCGAAAAAAAAAGTTAGAAAAATTTGAAATTGCTTTGGTTTCTTTGCTTGGTTATTTGCTTTCAAAACAAAGCAAGCAGAGCACCAAAGCACATATTTGGCCTATACTATTAATTCAGTATTTCACTGAAATTAACGAAGACTTAAAACAGGAATGATCCTGTAAATCATAGTCTCGATTTTCAATGCGAAATGTTTTACTATTTATTTAAATTTTCCCAAAAATCTTCTGTGATTTTTAAAACTGAAATGAACTATTTCATATAAATTTAAGTTCATAAAAATGTTTTTTTTTTTTATTAAAAATTAATAAAATATTTTTTGGCCTGCTTATGATAGTTTTGGATATTTTATTGTCTAAAATAAAACACATCCAACAAAACATTAATATTTTATTTTTTTATAAATGAACACATCCAACAAAACACATTTAATTGAATGCGTTTGTTACACCTCATTCTAGACAAATATATTAATAATAATAATAATAATAATAATAATATTTAATATAATACAAATATATTTGTTCAATTTTGTTTTCTTTAGTATGTAGTTTGAAAGATAAAAAATAACAAATAGAAATAAAACCTAATATGGTAATCTTATATTGGTTTTTATCAATTTCCAATTATTATTATTATTATTATTATTATTATTATTATTATTAATATATTTGTCTAGAATGAGGTGTAACAAACGCATTCAATTAAATGTGTTTTGTTGGATGTGTTCAATTATAAAAAAATAAAATATTAATGTTTTGTTGGATGTGTTTTATTTTAGAAAATAAAATATCCAAAACTATCATAAGCAGGCCAAAATATATTTTATTAATCTAATATATAAAGAAGAAAATTTGTTTGTTTATTTGTTTGTTTGTTTATTTGTTTGTTTGTTTGTTTGTTTGTTTGTCCAGGATTCACGTGAAGACCACTGGTCCGATTGACACCAAATTTTAGAGAAATAATTTTGGGAGTCCGGGGGGTGACATAGGCTATGTCGCATTTTTATAAGTCAGCAGGTTGCGGCTCCAGAGCCGTTTTAAGCTTTTTCGTTTTTTTGATGTCGAGTCGAAACGGTTTGACCGATTCACTTGAAATTTTGCACGAATGTTCTTCTTATTAAACGGAATTAATGGTATAAAGTTGGTTGGAATAAATTAACCCCTTTCGGCCCGGCGGGCTTCCAAAAAATTTTGTGTTTCCGATTTGTGTCCAATTTTACAGGGTGGTTTTGCAGTCAAAAAGAGAGGCTGGCACAAATTTTTGTTGGGTTCGGTTAACCCGTTTGGGCACGAGGGCGCAATGAAGCTTTTTCAATGTTTTTGATGTCGAGCCGAAACAGTTTGACCGATTGACTTGAAATTTTGCACAAATCTTCCTCTTAGCAAACGGAATTAGTTGTATAAAGATGGTTCGAAAATATTAACCCATTTCGGTCCGGCGGGCTTCCAAAAAATTATTTGTTTCCGATTTGTGTCCAATTTTACAGGGTGGTTTTGCAGTCAAAAAGAAAGGCTGGCACAAATTTTTGTTGGGTTTGGTTAACCCGTTTGGGCACGATAGCCCAATGAAGCTTTTTCAATGTTTTTGATGTCGAGTCAAAACGGTTTGACTGATTGACTTGAAATTTTGTACAAATGTTCCTCTTAGCAACCGCAATTAGTTGTATAAATTTGGTTGGAATAATTTAACCCATTTCGACGTGGCGGGCTTCCAAAAAATTTTGTATTTCCGATTTGTGTCCAATTTTACAAGGTGGTTTCGCAGTCGACAATAGAGTCTGGCACAAATTTTTGTTGAGTTCGGTTCACCCGTTTGGGCACGAGGGCGCAAAAAAGCTTTTTCAATGTTTTTGATTTCGAGTCAAAACCGTTTGATAAATTGACTTGTAATTTTGCACAAATGTTCCTCTTAGCAACCGCAATTAGTTGTATAAATTTGGTTGGAATAATTTAACCCATTTCGGCCTGGCGGACTTTCAAAAAATTTTGTGTTTTCGATTTGTGTCCAATTTTACAGGTTGATTTTGCAGTCTAAAGAGAGGCTGCAAAAAGTTTTAGTTAATTCGATTAACCCGTTTTCCACGACGACGCCATGAAGTTTTCTATAAATTTTATTTTCTTATACGATTAAAAGTATTTTATTGAAAATTTTGTACCAACATTTTAATTAAAACCCACATGGTTAATTTGGTTTTGACCTGTTTGTGCGTTTTGAACAAAGATTCAATGAAATTTTCAGTTTTCTTCAAATGAAATCTAAAAATCAAAAAATTCAATTTCTTATGTATAATGCTTAAAAACATAGTATTTTAAAACAGTTTTTCCAAAAAATAAGCCTACATTTCTCTCATCAAATCATAAAAAAACGAGGAAGAGCGTATTACAACTTTCAGGTGAGTACTAAACAAAATACAGGTTGAAAAGCAAATTTTTAAATCTTTTCTAAACCATCGACTATATTTTATTCAAACGTTGGCAATTCAAGATAACTACTATTGACATAGTATAATGACATAATGGCAAACTTAGTATCCCCATTTGACCAATAGTCATTTTAATTCAGTTAACATTATTCGCCGGGAACCTAACATCCTCAACTCTATCGTCAAGGAGCACCAAATTCTCAAGAAGCACCATGTATAGAAAAATTAGAGATAATCGTTCAAACTGTTTTTTAAAGTTTTTGTTTCGCAATCGGTTAAAAGAACTCGACAAAACATTTTTTTAAGCATTCCCCTAATTCAAAGAAGTTGTACCTACTTTCAGAAATTGGACGTAATTTACTTACAAATTTTTTTTTGAACAATCGTCGGGTCGACAGGGGTTAACAATTTCCAAGTCTGTTAGTAAATTGAACTTCATTTTCAAAGAAGAACACATATACAAAATTTGAAGTTAATCGGTTAAATAATTTCTAATATATATAACAAAGCAACGAAAAAACCTATAAAAAGCTATTGGGCCACGATGGGTTAACGGAACTCTACAAATATTTTTTGTGGCTTCATTTATAAGCAAAGTAGTATTTCAAAAAATTGGCTGAAGCTTGCGTTTTTACAATTTGGAAGCTTCCGGGCAACGCCGGGTAAATCTGCTAGTTTTTAATAAAAAAAAAAAAAATTTTTATGAACTTAAATTTATATGAAATAGTTCATTTCAGTTTCTTATAAAGGAAAAAATATATAAAACTTTTTTTTTTATTATTTTTATAGAAAAATACTAAAGAGGGTAAAAATTAAAAAAAAACAAGAAATTCTAATTTTTATACGTTAAATTGAATTTTTATTAAAAAATAACTAAATTAAATGCAATTTTTTTCGACTTAAAAATTTTAATTTCGGTAAATTTTAAAATCCGCAGTTTCGGTTCTTCCCGGAGTTTAAAATATAATCAATTAATAGAAAACCGGTACATTGGTCGTTGTTAGAGATTTTTTATTGGAAAAAGTTAGATAAATAGTTAAAAAAGATATATATATATATATATATATATATATATATATATATATATTTATATATATACTAGCTGTTGGCCCGCCATAGAATGACGTAGTTCATTATATTAAATTAGAATTTATTTTCAAAAATATATAAGTTTTTGGAATGTCGGAATAATGTATAATTTGCACTTTGCCAAATAATGGTGTAAAGAAAAAGAAACAAGTGATGAAAAAAAACCAAGGGTTTTTAAAAAAGCACATTTTCAAAATTATATTGTATTACATACTGAGTTTAACTTTGGAAATATTTACTTGGAAATAGCTACTGCTTACTTATAAAATTTAGTGCTAACATTAAATATTTTTATTTTAAAGTTGTTATAGCCTTCCAATGGGGAAGGTTGCCAAGTTTCTCAAGGATCTAACTTTATCTAACTCACACCCCCCCCCCCCTTCGTCTCCCTCTATGTTTTTAGGTTCTAGGAATTAAATTGTGAATTCCACAAAAATTTGAAATTTTACTTAGAATTATACAATCTAAGCAAAAATGGGTAAAACTGAGAGACACTTTCTTCAATTTAAGGAACCGCTTTTAAATTTAAGAAAAACATTTAATATATGTTAAAATATAATATTGGGCCTTTAAATTTAGCATATTAATAAAAAAAAATTTTTCAGGTATTCAAGTTACAGGTGCTTAAAAATAGCAAAATTTAAATTTTCGAGCCCTTATAGCTCCTAAACAGGGGGCTTGACAAAAAAATTTTGTTAACCGACTCCTACTAATATTTGAGGATCTAACTTCTCCCAAAATTTCAAAACCCTAGCTTGAACCGTTCAAAAGATATGTGTGGTCAAAAATTTTGCAAAAATTGAGTTTTGTGTAATGTTAAATTTTAGTACCGTATGGCAACCCTAAACATTTTATAAAGACCTTATCTTAAACCGTTTAGGAGATATGTGGGACCAAAAATTTTGCAAAAATTGAGTTTTATATAATGGTAAATTTTAGTACCGTATGGCAACTCTATACATTTAAGCGACGTTTTTTTGGAAAGCCTATAAAAGCAGCTCTCTTTTACCGTTTTTCGATTGAAAATAAATCTAACAGAACTCTTGTTATATCAATTTAAATATAGGGCTTTTTTGGAATTTGCAGGGGCTGTAGCTTTGTCACCCTTCAAAATTAAGAAAAACCTTTGACACATGTTGAAAAATAATTATAGAGCTTTGAATTTTGTATATTACTAAAAAAAAATTTGGACAGGTATTCAAAGTACAGGTGTTTAAAAATAGCAAAATTTCAATTTTCGAGCCCTTATAGCTCCTAAGCAAGGGGCTGCACAAAAAAATTTTGTTAACCGACTCCTACTAATTTATGAGTATCTAACTTCTCCCAAAATTTCAAGACCCTAGCTTGAACCGTTCAAAAGATATGTGTGGTCAAAAATTTTGCAAAAATTGAGATTTGTGTAATGTTAAATTTTAGTACCGTATGGCAACCCTAAACATTTGCCTGGCAAAAATTTATAAAGTTTATGAAACCAGCTATTGTTTGCCGTTTTCAGATTGAAAATATATGTAACAGAACTCTTGTTATAACAATTTAAATATAGGGCTTTTTCCAACTTTGGGGGGCTGTAGCCCCGTAACAGGTGGGGCTACAGAAAAAAATTCTTCTACGAAATTATTGTTTTTGCAAAAACTACCCATGGTTAAAATTTCTTTACTCTATTTCAAACGGTGTAAAAGTTTTTGTAAACATACGGACAGACGGACGGACAGGGTGAAGCTATATAGGCACATTTTTACAAAATTTTTTGAAAATGTGCTAAAAAGGGAATTTTTTGTAATTTATATGCATTTAAAAATATATCCTTCCATCCGGAAACGAATCTGCGTTTCAACATTTCGGAGTCAGACACTCTAAAAATGTATTCTAATAAGAAGAAAAGAAAAACTGTATTTTAATTAGCCGTATTTTGTAATTAGTTTATAAAACTTAAGTAAATTTATTTTACTCTGCTTAATTACAAAATGTGTGTTTATATATTATTTTTTTAAAAGTTTTTCCAAAACAAATTGGAAGATTCATATTATTTCATTTGAGTATTTTATTTTATTGATTTATTTCTTAGCCTGTTTTTAGTTGATTTTTTAATTTTTAGCTGATATTATTATTTGTTAGTGTTTTGTGAGTAGGGTTTTTCTTATATATTATTGCTTTCTTAGTTTTTTAATTTATATATAGTATTAGATAATTAATGGGCTTTTTATTTTAGATGTTGTTTGTTAGAGTTTTTTTTTAATTTGGTTGTGTTACAAATTATATATATGTATAAATATATATATATATATATATATATATATATATATATATCTTTTTTAACTATTTATCTAACTTTTTCCAATAAAAAATCTCTAACAACGACCAATATATCGGTTTTCTATTAATTGATTATATTTTAAACTCCGGGAAGAACCGAAACTGGAGATTTTGAAATTTACCGAAATTAAAATTTTTAAGTCGAAAAAAATTGTATTTAATTTAGTTATTTTTTAATAAAAATTCAATTTAACGTATAAAAATTAGAATTTCTTGTTTTTTTTTAATTTTAACCCTCTTTAGTATTTTTATACCCTACACCTATAGAATAGGTAAAGGGGTATATTAACTTTGGTATGGTGTTTGTAACCACCTAAAGGAAGCGAGCTAGATATGGAAAAGTATATATATTTGTGATCAGCATGACCGCCTTAGTCGATATAGCCATGTCCGTCCGTCCGTCCGTCCGTCCGTCCGTCCGTAGGCACGATAACTCAAAAAATAATGGAGCTATCTTGATGAAATTTTAACTGTAGGTTACTAGGACTGAAAGTACGGCGGGGATTGCATATGGGCGAAATCGGCCCATGGGTTCGGATTCTGGACCTTTTAATCGGTTTCAGGGCTAACGAACAAATATAAAAAATCACGATAACTCAACAACTAATGACGCTATCTTCATCAAATTTGTGCTGTAGGTTACTGGTAATGAAACTACTTCGGGGATTGCGTAAGGTCGGGATTGGACCATGGGTTCGGAACCTAGAACTTTTTGATCGAATTTAGGCCAAACGAGCATAATTCCGAAACCAATGAAGATAGAACCTCCAAATTTAGTATCAGGGTGTCCCTTCCTATTTCCTAAGTGCCTTGTGAATTTGGGTCCCATTGGAGTAGTGGGTCGGGGACCAGCCACACATTTCCGAAGACCTTAAAGCATATCTTTAAAATTAATAAAGATAACAACTTGAAAAAATGTAGAAGCTTCCAATTTGCCACAAGGGTGTTCTTTACTATCTCTTGCGTGTTCCCCTAATTTGGGATCAATTGGAGTGGTGGTTCTGTACCCCTCTCAGACCTCCCAAGTTTTAAAGGCTTATAATCGAAATTACTAAAAATAGTTACTTAAAATTAGGATAGACCGTTCAAATTGTGTACAAGGGTTATCTAGTACTATAAGTATAGCGCGGACTATATAAGGGCGAAATCAGCCCAACGGTTCGGATTCCGGACCTTTTAATCGATGTCAGGGCTAAAGAACATATATAAAAAATCACGATAACTCAACAACTAATGAGGCTATCTTCATGAAATTTGTGCTGTAGGTTATTGGCAGCGAAACTACGGCGGTGATTAAGTACGGTGAGTATTGGACAATGGGTTCGGAACTTAGAACTTTTTGATCGAATTTAGGCCAAACGAGCATAATTCCGAAACCAATGAAGATAGAACCTCCAAATTTGGTATCAGGGTGTCCCTTCCTATTTCGTAAGTGTCTTTGAAATTTGGGCCCCATTGGAGTAGTGGATCGGGGACCAGCCACTCAGTTCTTAGGACCTTAAAGCATATTTTCGAAATTAATAAAGATAGTAACTTGAAACAAATGTAGAAGCTTCAAATTTGGCCCAGGGTGTTCTTTACTATTTCTTGCGTGCCCCCCTAATTTGGGATCAATTGGAGTGGTGGTTCAGAACCTCTCTTAGACCCCCCAATGTGTAAAAGCTTATCATCGAAATTAATAAAACTAGTAACTTAAAATTAAGATAGAGCGTTCCAATTGTGTACAAGGGTTAACTAGTATTGAAAGTATGACGGGACTGCATATGGGCGAAATCGTACCATAATTTCGGGTTCAGGAACCCTTGAAAAGTTCAAGGACTAACAAACATATATCTTAAAAACACCATAACTCAAAAAATAATGCCGGTATTTTGATGAAATTTAACAGTAGGTTACTAGTAATGAAAGTACCATGGGAATTGGTTGTGGTCGAGTTTAATTTCGAAGCCAAAGAATATATTTCCTATGTCCTATGTGTCTCCGAAATCTAGACTTAATTGTAGTGGTTCAGCTATGTTCAAAGGTACTTGCTGCATTTATGTAAAATTTATTTTTATATTTAAATGAATTATATGAAAAGGTCTAAATTTGTAATTGTATTTTAGAAATACTATTTATTGCATATTTTGCGTTTATAAGCTTTTCTATTAGGTATATAAACTAACCATTTAAAATAATAGCAATTTTTAAAAATTTGGATTATTAAATATATTATGCTTTGATTATCTTTTTATCACAAAATTTAATAATTAGAATTTTTTCATTTTGTAATTGAATTGGAATAATTGTTTTTTAATATTTTTAAATAGATTAATTAGTAAGAATTTGTAGTATTTTTTAATAGATAGTGTAATTAGAAAATGTTTTTAGTATTATACAGTTAATTTGGTTTGCTATGACTTACGATCAAATTAATAACAGCTTCTATGGTGTTAAAATGACTTATGGATATGTCCTTAAATTTGAACCAAATAGGTGTAGGGTATTTCTAAGTCGGTTGCACCGACTGACTGTTTCTTTACTTGTTCTATAAAAATAATAAAAAAAAAAGTTTTATATATTTTTTCCGGCAAAACTTCCGCAAAGGGGTTGTGAGCTATCAAGATGACGTCATCACATAACGGTACTAAATATCTCAAAGTTTTTGAATATATATACCATTAGTGGCGATGGCGCCATCTAGTAGTCGAAAAATGCATTACAAAATGTTCCTAAGATTTTGTAGCATTTTTATTAAAATGTTATATTTTTCCTGTTAGTCCATAAACTGGAACCAACATCTTACAATATTGTAAGGCATGATATTGTCTTTCATAAACATCTTGTTTCATCTGGATCGGTGCTACCATTTTTGAGATATTGCAATTTAAAGTGAAAATTTAAAAAAAAAAAAAAAAAAAAATCAAACTTTCAAAAAAACTACTATAACTGTGAAATTTTCAAAAACACCCTGTATTATTATTATACCATTAGAAAGGTCTCTTTCAACTCTTTCCAACGGTATATAATAAGTATGGCATATGTTGACAAATAGCCCCACCAGAGAACATAAATGCAAAAATGACACAACAATTTTATTAAAAAATACATTTTCATACTTTATTTGTCACAAATTTATTTTGCCTTTTTGGCAAATTTAAAAATGTAAGAATGCATTTTAGGTTTGGATACAATATTGAGTTTGGTTCTGACAATTTGTTTTGAGGGATTTTGGAGGTGACAACCTCAAAGTTTTAAAATTTTTTTTATTTAAATATGTATGTAAAAATATAATTAGAAAGGCCCTTAGGCTACAAAATCAGAAGTAATTTTATTTGTGAAAATAGAAGCAATTTAATTTTCCAAACTTTTTTATTTAAATAGTTAGGAAGGAGATTTAGAGTTGGTTTCAAAAGCAGGGTTTTACGCTTTTTCCAGAATATTTATATATGTGTATATGTGGGATTCTCAATTAGGAGGGATTTTAGAGTTGGATTCAAAACCAGGATTGCCCCCTTTTCCAGAATATTTATATTTATTAATTAGGGTTGATTATTTTTTGTATGAAATAGCTATGCCGAATTCTCATACCATTCTTTTCATTATAGTGTTGGATTCAAAATCTAGTTTCAATAATTGGGTTAGCGGGGGTTCGGGGGCGGCAGCCCCCGTAATGAAAATATAATATTATTTAACATGTTTTATTACAGTGTATTAAAAAAATTAGAAACTTATTAATTTTTTTAATGAATTAGGTATCCGAATTCTTATACCATTCTTTTCATTTTAGTGTTGGATTCAAAATCTAGCTTCAATAATTGAGTTAGCGGGGGTTCGGGGGCGGCAGCCCCCGTAATGAAAATATAATATTATTTAACATGTTTTATTACAGTGTATTAAAAAAATTAGAAACTTATTAATTTTTTTAATGAATTAGGTATCGGAATTCTTATACCATTCTTTTAATTATAGTGTTGGATTCAAAATCTAGTTTCAATAATTGGGTTAGCGGGGGTTCGGGGGCGGCAGCCCCCGTAATGAAAATATAATATTATTTAACATGTTTTATTACAGTGTATTAAAAAAATTAGAAACTTATTAATTTTTTTAATGAATTAGGTATCGGAATTCTTATACCATTCTTTTCATTTTAGTGTTGGATTCAAAATCTAGCTTCAATAATTGAGTTAGCGGGGGTTCGGGGGCGGCAGCCCCCGTAATGAAAATATAATATTATTTAACATGTTTTATTACAGTGTATTAAAAAAATTAGAAATTTATTAATTTTTTTAATGAATTAGGTATCCGAATTCTTATACCATTCTTTTCATTTTAGTGTTGGATTCAAAATCTAGCTTCAATAATTGAGTTAGCGGGGGTTCGGGGGCGGCAGCCCCCGTAATGAAAATATAATATTATTTAACATGTTTTATTACAGTGTATTAAAAAAATTAGAAACTTATTAATTTTTTTAATGAATTAGGTATCTGAATTCTTATACTATTCTTTTCATTTTAGTGTTGGATTCAAAATCTAGCTTCAATAATTGAGTTAGCGGGGGTTCGGGGGCGGCAGCCCCCGTAATGAAAAATAATATTATTTAACATGTTTTATTACAGTGTATTAAAAAAATTAGAAACATATTAATTTTTTTAATGAATTAGGTATCCGAATTCTTATACCATTCTTTTCATTTTAGTGTTGGATTCAAAATCTAGCTTCAATAATTGAGTTAGCGGGGGTTCGGGGGCGGCAGCCCCCGTAATGAAAATATAATATTATTTAACATGTTTTATTACAGTGTATTAAAAAAATTAGAAACTTATTAATTTTTTTAATGAATTAGGTATCCGAATTCTTATACCATTCTTTTCATTTTAGTGTTAGAATTTGTATCAATTTTACTATATGGCTTTATTTCGTAAAATTTTAGAAAATGATATGGCTTTATTTCGCATTCAAATGCGAACAACCTGTTCGCCCAACCAACGAAAGGGCCCAACGAAAGGGCTAAATAAAACGTTATACAGGTTGTTGGAACAGTATAAGCGTAATTTTATATCCAACTCAAAACCCTGTCAATCTTCAAAATCTTAGTATATAAATATTCTGGAAAAAGCGTATAATTCTGACTTCATAACCAACTCTAAGGTCCTTTCTAATTATACTTTACATACATATAAATACCTCAAAAATCTTCTAAACAAAACCCAACTCAATATTGTATCAAACTATAAAGTACATTCTTAAATTTTAAAATAAATATTTCAAATGGAAAACAAAAAGGCAAAATAAATTTATGACAAATAAAGTATGAAAATGTATTTTTTAATAAAATTGTTGCGTAATTTTTGCATTTATGTTCTCTGGTGGGGCTATTTGTCAACATATGCCATACTTATTATATACCGTTGGAAAGAGTTTTAAGAGACCTTTCTAATTGTATAATAATAATACAGGGTGTTTTTGAAAATTTCACAGTTATAGTAGTTTTTTTGAAAGTTTGATTTTTTTTTTTTTTTTTTTTTTAAATTTTCACTTTAAATTGCAATATCTCAAAAATGGTAGCACCGATCCAGATGAAACAAGATGTTTATGAAAGACAATATCATGCCTTACAATATTGTAAGATGTTGGTTCCAGTTTATGGACTAACAGGAAAAATATAACATTTTAATAAAAATGCTACAAAATCTTAGGAACATTTTGTAATGCATTTTTCGACCACTAGATGGCGCCATCGCCACTAATGGTATATATATTCAAAAAATTTGAGATATTTAGTACCGTTATGTGATGACGTCATCTTGATAGCTCACAACCCCTTTCCGGAAGTTTCACCTTTTTTCCTTTATAAGAAAACTTAATTTAGATAATTAAAAAAAAATTACTTAGAAAACAATTCATAAATAATTAAAATAGATATTTTTTGGCGTACTTATGATAATTTATGGTATTTCATTTTTTATAACAGAATACATCCAAGAAAACCTATATAATTCAATACACCATTTAGTAAACTATACATTAGAAGTAAATTGGCTGGGTGGTTAAGACGGTGGTGACTAAATATTGTATTTTAGGGTGGGTGTTAGGTTCAATTTCAATCCAGGGGAAAATTTTTTTAAATTTTTTTTTTTAATGCAATTAAATTAAATTTTAAAAAAGATTCACGTCTCATATGTAAATATCGTGAAATTAAAAATTCAATATGAAATTTTAACAGAAAAAAAATTTGGTTTTTACACTTGCACCTGTTGTACGGACAAGCTTTCTCCCTAATAATAATATACATATATATATTATAAATATTAAAAATTAGGATTCGATTTCAAAACCAGAAGGCACTACCGCAAGCCTTATTAAAATATTTTATATATATATTAATTGAAGAAAAAAAAATAGTTAAACGGGATTGATATATATTAATTGAAGGAAAAAAAATAGTTAAACGGGATTGATTTAGAGTTAATTACAAAACTATTAAGACCATATTATTATTATACACTTATTTAATTATAAATGTTAAAATATAAACAAAAATTTTATGTTTTTAGGTACCTGTGAAATCGAAAAAAAAAGTTAGGGAAAATTTGAAATTGCTTTGGTTGCTTTGCTTGGTTATTTGCTTTCAAAGCAAAGCAAGCAGAGCACCAAAGCACATATTTGGTTTATACTATTAATTCAGTATTTCACTGAAATTAATGAAGACTTAAAACAGGAATGATCCTGTAAATCATAGTCTCGATTTTAAATGCAAAATGTTTTACTATTTATTTAAATTTTCCCAAAAATCTTCTGTGATTTTTAAAACTGAAATGAACTATTTCATATAAATTTAAGTTCATAAAAATGTTTTTTTTTTTATTAAAAATTAATAAAATATTTTTTGGCCTGCTTATGATAGTTTTGGATATTTTATTTTCTAAAATAAAACACATCCAACAAAACATTAATTTTGTTAATTTTTTTTTTATTCAATTTTTTATAATTGAACACATCCAACAAAACACATTTAATTGAATGCGTTTGTTACACCTCATTCTAGACAAATATATTAATAATAATAATTTAATATAATGAACTACGTCATTCTATGGCGGGCCAACAGCTAGTACCAGAAGTATTTTATATTTTGTCCGGTCTCAATTTTTTTTTGTTTAAGATGCGCACAGTTCAAAAATTTTTAAATACCTAATGAAAAAAAAAAGAAAAACAACAAAAAAATTAAAGAAAAAAAAAATAATTTTTTTGTTTGTATTGGTTAGTGCATCGAGTCTTACAAGTAAAATTTGGTTCCAACGAAACCGGTTTTTTGTGAAAACAATATTTACGAAACCGGTTTGGTGTATACAGGATTTTAACCGATTACGTCAGTATTACGTTAATGCAACAGCTGTAAATACGCGTCTATTTTAGGTGAATACCAAATACGTACTAAAACAAAATCATTTCACAACCGTTACATTTTGTTTTACGCAGTTATGCTTCAATTCTAAAAAACACATACAGAACAACAAAACAAAAACAAACGACTGAAATAATTTCATGTTGCATCTTAAGAATTTGAAGATGAATAAGTTAGGTAGTATACTTTTTGTACATTCTGTATTTCATAAAATGTTGGGGTCGTTGGTTAAAACTCACTTCATGGTAAAATTTTTTTTTTTAATTTCAATTAGTATTTTTCTTTTATTTATGTTACCCATTTGTTTAAATTTTAAATTAATAAACTAACTGATAAAATATTTACTTGTTAATAATAGAATTAAAAATTTATATAGGTTTATTTTGTTTCCATAATGATCTATTTCTCACCTATTAATATACAATATTAAAAAAAAATGTTGTAACAAAACATACACACATAGTTTCACAACCAATGTTTAGATTCAAATCGAAATATTTGTTGCCAACTTTCTTAAGGTACCTACTCAACATAACTACTCATGTACATATGTATATATCAGTATATGTAAAACTGTATTTAATAAATGTATATGAATCGAGTTTGTATTATCAAAGTGAAGTATTTTAGTTTTTAAAGTTACAAATTTTTAAAGAAACTAACCAAATAAAAAAATTTTTTTTTAATTTTTTTTATTATATCTGTTGAAATTAAAAAACAAGTAAAGAAGCAGTCAGTCGGTGCAACCGACTTAGAAATACCCTACATCTATTTGGTTCAAATTTAATGGGAAGTCCATAAGTCATTTTAAAACCATAAAAGCTGTTATTAGTTTGATCGTAAGACATAGCTAACCAATTTAACTTCATAATACTAAAAACATTTTCAAATTACTTTATCTATCAAAAAATATTAGGTACATATTCTCACTAATTTATCTATTTAAAAAAATTAAAAAACAAAACAACTTGAATTAAATGAAAATATATTTATTTCAATTCAATTTCAATTCAAAATTTTTTCAAAATTGCAATTATTTTAAATTGTTAGTTTATGTACCTATTTGAAAAGCTTATAAACGCAAAATATGCAATAAATGTATTTGTAAAATATAATTACAAATTTAGAACTTTTCATAAAATTCATTTAAATATAACAACAACACAAATCTAGCGAGTACCTTTGTATATAGCTTAAGTTTTGTACACAATGTTTTTCTCATGTTATATATCACCTATGGAAATAATTCAATAAAATATATGATATAATAAAAATTAAAAAAAAATAATTTAATCGTTTATTTAAAAAACTAGCTGTTGGCCCGTAGTTCATTATATTAAATTAGAATTTATTTTCAAAAATATATAAGTTCTTGGAATTTCGGAATAATGTATAATTTGCACTTTGCCAAATAATGGTGTAAAGAAAAAGAAAAAAGAGAATTTTTTGTAATTTATATGCATTTAAAAATATATCCTTTCATCCGGAAACGAATCTGCGTGTCAACATTTCGGAGTCAGACACTCTAAAAATGTATTCTAATAAGAAGAAAAGAAAAACTGTATTTTAATTAGCCGTATTTTGTAATTAGTTTATAAAACTTAAGTAAATTTATTTTAGTCTGCTTAATTACAAAATGTGTGTTTATATATTATTTTTTTAAAAGTTTTTCCAAAACAAATTGGAAGATTCATATTATTTCATTTGAGTATTTTGATTTATTGATTTATTTCTTAGCCTGTTTTTAGTTGATTTTTTAATTTTTAGTTGATATTATTATTTGTTAGTGTTTTGTGATTAGGGTTTTTCTTATATATTATTGCTTTCTTAGTTTTTTAATTTATATATAGTATTAGATAATTAATGGGCCTTTTAATTTAGATGTTGTTTGTTAGAGTTTTTTTTTTAATTTGGTTGTGTTACAAATTATATATATGTATAAATATATATATATATAAATATATATATATATATATATATATCTTTTTTAACTATTTATCTAACTTTTTCCAATAAAAAATCTCTAACAACGACCAATATATCGGTTTTCTATTAATTGATTATATTTTAAACTCCGGGAAGAACCGAAACTGGGGATTTTAAAATTTACCGAAATTAAAATTTTTAAGTCGAAAAAAATTGTATTTAATTTAGTTATTTTTTAATAAAAATTCAATTTAACGTATAAAAATTAGAATTTCTTGTTTTTTTTTAATTTTTACCCTCATTAGTATTTTTCTATAAAAATAATAAAAAAAAAAGTTTTATATATTTTTTCCTTTATAAGAAACTGAAATGAACTATTTCATATAAATTTAAGTTCATAAAAATGTTTTTTTTTTTTATTAAAAATTAATAAAATATATTTTGGCCTGCTTATGATAGTTTTGGATATTTTATTTTCTAAAATAAAACACATCCAACAAAACATTAATATTTTATTTTTTTATAATTGAACACATCCAACAAAACACATTTAATTGAATGCGTTTGTTACACCTCATTCTAGACAAATATATTAATAATAATAATAATAATATTTAGTTTTTAATTTGAAAAATATTATACAAAATATGTTTTATGGTAGAATTCTTAGCCTTTTAAAAATAAAAAAGTGTTAAATAAAAACAGAAGTAGGAAAGAACCCTCGTGTATCAAATTTAAAGTTTCTATATTCATGAATTTCGAAGATAAGCTTTTTAGTTTTGGGATTTCTTAGGAGGCATCTGAACTACCACTACAATTACGTCTAAGTTTCGAGGACCCATAAGAAATAGGAAATATATTCTTTGGTTTCGAAATTAGACCTGTTTGGCCTCAAATCGATCAAAAGCTTCTAGAATCCAAACTCATTGTCCCAACATGACCAGAACCAATTCCAATGGTACTTTCATTACTAGTAACCTGGAGTTTAAATTTCATCAAAATAGCGGCATTGTTTTTTGAGTTATACTGCTATTAAGATATATGTTCGTTAACCATTGAATTTTTCAAAGGTTTCAGAACCCAAAACCATGGTACGATTTCGCCCATATGCAGTCCCCGTCATACTTTTAATACTAGTTAACCCTTGTAAACAATTGGAACGTTTTATTTTAATTGTAAGTTACTATTTTTATTAATTTCGATGATTAGCTTTTAAACCTTGGGGGGTCTAAGAGGGGTACTGAACCACATTGACCCAAAATAGGGGATCGCGCAGGAAATAGTAAAGAGCACCCATGTGCCAAATTTGAAACTTTTAAATTTGTTTGAAGTTACTATCTTTATTAATTTCGAAAATATTCTTTAAGGTCTTCGGAACTGTTGGACTGGTCCTCAACCCACTAATCCAATTGGTTCTAAAGTTAAGGACACTAGTGGAAAGAAGAGACACCCTGATACCAAATTTGGAGAATCTATCTTCATTGGTTTTGGAATTATGCTTGTTTGGCCTAAATTCGATCAAAAAGTTCTAAATTCTGAACACATTGTCCATTCCCCACCGTACGCAATCACCGCCGCAGTTTCATTACCAGTACCCTACAACACAAATTTTACGAAGATGGCGTCATTAGTTGTGGAGTTATCGTCATTTTTAGCACATTTTCAAAAAATTTTGTAAAAATGTGCCTATATAGTTTCACTCTGTCCGTCCGTCCGTCCGTCCTTCTGTCCGTATGCTTACAAAAACTTTTACATCTTTTGAAATAGAGTAAAGAAATTTTAACCATGGGTAGTTTTCGCAAAAAAAATAATTTCGTAGACGAATTTTTTTCTGTAACCCCACCTGTTACGGGGCTACAGCCCCCCAAAGTTGGAAAAAGCCCTATATTTATATTGTTATAACAAGAGTTCTGTTAGATATATTTTCAATCTGAAAACGGCAAACAATAGCTGGTTTCATAAACTTTATAAATATTTAAAAGGTAAATATTTAGGGTTGCCATACGGTACTAAAATTTAACATTACACAAAACTCTATTTTTGCAAAATTTTTGGCCACACATATCTTTTGAACGGTTCAAGCTAGGGTCTTGAAATTTTGGGAGAAGTTAGATACTAAGAAACTAGTAGGAGTCGGTTAACAAAATTTTTTTGTCAAGCCCCCTATTTAGAAGCTATAAGGGCTCGAAAATTGAAATTTTGCTATTTTTAAACACCTGTAACTTGAATACCTGTCAACATTTTTTTTTAGTGATATACAAAATTCAAAGCTGTATAATTATGTTTCAACATGTGTCAAAGGTTTTTTTTAATTTTGAAGGGTGACAAAGCTACAGCCCCTGCAAATTCCAAAAAAGCCATATATTTAAATTGATATAACAAGAGTTCTGTTAGGTTTCTTTTCAATAAAAAAACGGTAGAAGAGAGCTGCTTTCATAGGCTTTACAGAAATATATCGCTCAAATGTATAGAGTTGCCATACGGTAGTAAAATTTACCATTATATAAAACTCAATTTTTGCTAAATTTTTGGTCCCATATATCTTCTAAACGATTTAAGATAGGATCCTGAAATTTTGGATGAAGTTAGATACTAAGAAATTAGTAGGAGTCGGTTAACAAAATTTTTTTGTAAGGCCCCCTGTTTAGGAGCTATAAGGGCTCGAAAATTTAAATTTTGCTATTTTTAAGCACCTGTAACTTGAATACCTGTCCAATTGTTTTTTTATTAATATACAAAATTTGAAGACCCAACATTATATTTTAACATATGTTAAAGGTTTTTCTTAAATTTAAAAGCGGTTCCTTAAATTGAAGAAAGCGTCCCTCAGTTTTACCCATTTTTTCTTAGATTGTATAATTCTAAGTAAAATTCCAAATTTTTGTGGAATTCACAATTTAATTCCTAGAACCTAAAAAAATGGAGGGGGGCGGAGGGGGGAGTTAGATGAAGTTAGATCCTTGAGAAACTGGGCAACCTTCCCTATTGAAGGGCTATAACAACTTTAAATTATAAACTTTACTGTTAGCAGTAAATTTTATAAGTAAGCAGTAACTATTTCCAAGTAAATATTTCCAAAGTTAAACTCAGTATGTAATACAATATAAATTTGAAAATGTGCTTTTTTAAAAACCCTTGGTTTTTTTTCATCACTTGTTTATATATGTTCTTTAGACCTTCGATATATTAAAAGGTCCAGAATCCGAACCCATGGGCTGATTTCGCCCATATGCAATTCCGCCGTACTTTCAGTCCTAGTAACCTACAGTTGAAATTTCCTCAAAAAAGCGTCATTAGTTTTTGAGTTCTGCTGTTTTTAAGATATATGTTTACTAGTAATGTCGGATTCTAGTAGCTTTTGATCGATTTGAGGCCAAACAAGTCTATTTTCGAAGCCAAAGAATATATTTCCTATTTCTTATGTGTCCTCAAAACTTAGACTTAATTGTAGTGGTAGTTCAGGTGCCTCCTAAGAAATCCTAAAACTAAAAAGCTTACCTTCGAAATTCATGAACTTTGATCCACGAGGGTTCTTTCCTATTTCCGTTTTTATTTAACACTTTTATATTTTTAAAAGGCTAACATTTTTGCCCTAAAACATATTTTGTATAATAGTTCATAAATTAAAAACAAAATATTTTTTTAATAAACGATTATATTTCTTTTTTTTAATTTTGTATTATGTAATATATTTTATTGAATTATTCTCATAGGTTATATATAATTAAGACATTGTGTACAATACTTAAGCTATGTTCAAAGGTACTTGCTGCATTTATGTAAAATTTATTTTAATATTTAAAACAATTATATGAAAAGTTCTAAATTTGTAACTGTATTTTAGAAATACATTTATTGCATATTTTGCTTTTGTTAGCTCTTCTAATAGGTACATAAACGAACCATTTAAAATATTGAAAAATTTGAATTATTAAATATATTATGCTTTGATTAGCTTTTGATCACAAAATTTAATAATTAAAATTTTTTCACTTTTGTAATTAAATTGGAATAAATATATTTTCATTTATTTCAAGTGTTTTTGTTTTTCAATATTTTTAAATAGATAAATTAGTAAGAATTTGGAATTATTTTTTAATAGATAGTGTAATTAGAAAATGTTTTTAGTATTATAAAGTTAATTTGGTTAGCTATGTCTTATAATCATAGTTAAAATGACTTATGGATATCGTATTAAATTTTGAACCAAGTATAGTGTAGAGTATTTCTAAGTCAGTTTCACTGACTGACTGTTTTTTTACTTGTTGTAATATTAATTATATCATATATTGTATTGAAGTAATACCATAGATAATATATAATTAAAAAATTGTGTACGATAATTTAGTTGTGTTCAAAGATACTATATGCATGTATGTAAAGTTTATTTTTATATTTAAAAATATATGAAAAGTTCTAAATTTGTCATTGTATTTTAGAAATACATTTATTGCATATAGAGCATTTATAAGCTTTTCTATTAAGTACACTATACTAGGAATTGAAATTAAATTCAATTTTGAAAAATTTGAATTATTAAATTTTATGATAACAAGTAATCAAAGCATTAATGGTTTTGATTAACTTCGAAAGCCATCAAATTATATGACCTTTTACATATATATATTATCACAAATTAGTATTTCTTTCGAATAACTTTGAGTTTAATGAAAGCTAGAGACACAGATAACAGCAGAATTATAATCTAAATAGTTATTTATAACAGAAGTGCTCAAAATTCCTTATGATATATATAAAAGATGAGAATTAACCAATTCTAATCGCAATATTTCAATCTGAAATTAATCTTTCCATACCTGAATCTGGATCACCTCATATTTCAAAGAAAACTAAATAGGATTCCTAAAAATCTATAAATTAAATCTAACCAGAATTTTTCAACTTAAAAGAATTGAAATATTAAAAATTTAATTTTTAACATTAAAAAATAAGTAAATTAAGAGAATAAATTTAAAAATTATTTAAAATTGAAATAATTAATCAAGGATACTAAATCATTCATCAGTAAATGCACTTCCGCAAAAACTCTAGAAAAGAAGTAGTTGCTGCACGTGTGTATAATTTTATTGAGTTGGATAAAAAGTTTTAAATATGTAATTTTGTAATTTCATTTTCTGAAAACATTGTTTTTCAGGTTTTTTTGTTTTTCAATATTTTTAAATAGATATATTAATTAGAATTTTTAATATTTTTGAATTGATAAAATAATTAAAATTTTTTTTTTACTATTATAAAGTTAATTCGGCTAGCTATGTATGTCGTACGATCAAACTAATAAAAGCTTTTATGGTTTTAGAATGTTATTATTTCAAAAGGTTATTTTATTTTTCCTCGTATTAGTTAACTGATAAAAGAGCAGAAAAAATAAGACCATAAAATAAAACCATAGATACAGTAAAATTAAAAGTATGAAATTATAAAAGACAAATGATATCATTCATCATTCTTCAAAAATATTTTATTTTCTAATCAATATTATGCATTATTAAAACAAAATTTGCGTAGGCTTGTAAACATATTTATTATTACTTACAACTATAGGGTTATCAACAAAGCAAAAATATTTAAAAGGCAAATAAGCTATATAATTTTGAGAAACTTTCCATACAAATTTTATAAGACTTAAAACTGTTTTTTCTTATTTTTTGTTGTTTAATTATAACGATTTACTAGTATGGCGCTGCTATTGTATAAGCTAATTTTTGGTTATTGTTTTGCTACTGGTTTGATTGTTTCGTTTTAGTTTGTTGTGATTTATGCTATGTTTTGTTTATATTATGTTTGTTAGTTCTAATTCAAAACAATCTTAAAAACGATGTACTCCAGCAAATATGTACTTCATGGATGATGTAATCATCTAAATAACAATTATTTTCAAATTTATCATAAACGAGAAAGAGTGGGGTAGAGTAGACTGTGCCAACTCTGGTATACTCGTTAGACCGTAATATCGACATTATATTATACGATTAATTGGTTTTGGCAAAATTTTAAATCCACAACATATTAGGCTTTCAGTTATTAACAAAAGCAAATAAAGGTTGAAGCACAGTTGTTCGAACGTCTTCGACTACACCGAATATATTTTATTCAGATGTTGGTCATCAAAGTTAACTACTATTGACAAAATTTAAAACATCCAGCTTTATTATGTATAAAGTAAGGCTCATATGAAATATGAAGTTGTATGGCAACTCCTTGAACCCACTACAGAAGACGAACCAAATTTAGCACAAAATTTTGCCATAAAACTTAACTATCTTTCGCAAAATTGCAGACACGCAGCTTCGTTAGGTATATAGCTCAGCTCATATAGCTCATATAAAAAAAGAAGTTGTAAGGCAGGTACTCGAATCCACTGCAGTAGACCAACAAAATTTTTGAGAAATTTTGGCCTTAAAACTAAACTAATTTTGGCAAAATTTCAGTAATTCTCATATAAAAAAAGAAGTTGCATTGCAGGTATTCGAACCCGTGGACCAAAATGGCTGCATTTCAACAGCGATGATGGGTATTGCATAAAAACGAATTTGCGAAAATTTCAAAATACTAGCTTCTTTTGTTATCTTATCTTTGAGTTATCTTGCGGACGGACGGACATATATTGTTAAATCGGTTTACTTTTCGATTCTTATTCGATCCATATCTTTGGGTCTATATCTACCCCCCCTCTTTCTCTGCTTCATTCGGGTATAAAAACCAAAAGCGGAAATTTAATATATGAAAACGTTCGCCAAAACGGCATAATTTCTGACCTGCACTCTTCTCTTGTTATGTAAGTACTATCTCTGACTTAAAATTATATGGCCAAATATACATTTATGCTGACGACATTGTACTAGTGTGTACTGAAAATACCTACAATGATTAAGAGATAAAGATAAATCAGGTCATGGAAATTATTCTACAACGAGGAAGATTATAGTTGCCCTTGTCAACTTTTAGATACCCGTGCATACCCATTATGGTGTATAAAATAAACCGTAATTTACTTCCCTTATACATTTAACTCATTACCCCATAATTTTGACGTAAAAAAAAAATAAAATGAACAAAAAAGAAAAAAATCACAAAACAAAAAACAAAATTTTCATTCATTGTCCCATAACTTTAGCTTAAAAAAAAAAAAAAAATTAACAAAAAAAAAAAAATCACAAAACAAAAACAAAATTTTCATTCATTGTCCAATAACTTTAGCTTAAAAAAAAAAAAAAAAAAAAATTAACAAAAAAAAAAAAATCACAAAAAAAAAAAACAAAATTTTCATTCATTGTCCCATAACTTTAGCTTAAAAAAAAAAAAAAAAAAAAATAAAAAAAAAAAAAAAACAAAAAAAAAAAAAATTGGCCCACTCTAAAAGTCCGAAGGTCCGAGTGATGTCCAACTTTGCCAAGTAACTTGCCCTATTAATTTATCTGCCCAATTTTAATTTTAACCTTGTAGCTTCATTAGATTCAAAGTTATTGAATTGAAAACTTTGTATGGCAGCCCCCCGAAAATGGGGCCCTAACATTTTGAAACTTCATATAAGTGCTCGATTCATTATATAACTAACCGTGTGTAATTTTAGCCTCGTAGTACAATTAGTTTTGAAGAAATTCATATTGGTGCAAAGAAGTTGTATGGCAGCCCCCCGAAAATGGGGCCCTAACATTTTGAAACTTCATATAAGTGCTCGATTCATTATATAACTAACCGTGTGTAATTTTCAGCCTCGTAGTACAATTAGTTTTGAAGAAATTCATATTGGTGCAAAGAAGTGAACACTAGAAAAACGAAATACATGTTACTTAAATCTCAAGGAAATAATATTTTAGTAAAATATACTAGTACAGTTTTAGAAATAGTGCATGTATATAAATATAGGACTCTTAAATTATCAAAACTTTGATAAAACTATTCCTAACTTTCGATTCTTCAGTAATCATAAATAAGCTTAGACTTCCATGCTTTTATAAATCAGTAACTTATTCGGCAAGTATATATTTCCAAAATTATGTATTAACCTTGAAGCTCCAACATTATATTTCACACTTGTTAACAGGTTTTCTTGAGTGCATTGGGATTATATTTTTAGTATTGATTTTCGTATTATTCATTACAAGCAGATTTACCCAGCGTTGCCCGGGAGCGTGCACATTCTCAAAATTTAAGTTTAAATTTTCATCTTTATATATATACTTGCTAATACCCGGTGGCCGTTGCTGCACCCATTAATGGAGGTTTAATTAAAGTTGATGTTACTACAAAAAGTTACCACAAAAATTACAAACGGTTTACACATGTAAATTTTAAAATGTATGAAAACAATCTTTTTAAAACGATTTTTCTAGGATTATTCTAGTAATTTTTGAAACTTTCTGTAATTCAAAGCAATACAAAATACTTTCCAAAATTTGACGTAATTTACTTCCAAAAAATATTTTTTGACTAATCGTAGGACCGACTGTTAACAGACTCAACTCCATTTTCAAGTTGCTTCACACATATAAAATTTGAGGTCAACTGGTCAAATCGTTTCTAATTTAGAGTTAAGTAACGCAAAAATCTATTAAAAGCCACTGTGCCCCATTAGGTTAACGGAACTACACTTTCTCTTTGGGCAAAGCAGTATGCCGCAAAATTAGACGTAATTTGCTTGCAAATCTTTTTTTTTGTCAATCGCGGAGTCGGCATGGGTTAACCAATTGCAAGTCTGTTAAAAGAGTTAATTTCATTCTCAAAACGGAACACATATACAAAATTTGAAGAAAATCGGTTAAACCGTTTTTAATTTAGAGTTAAGTATTGAAAAAACCTATAAAAAGCTGTTGGGCCGCAATGGCTTAATAGAACTCAACAAAGTTTTTTTTGGGGCTTTCTTTTAAGCCAAAGCAGAATTTCATAAAATCGGACAAAATTTGGAGCCAAAATTTTTTTTTGACCACCCGTCGGCCCGACATGGGTCAACAAATTCCAAAACTGTTAATAGTGTCTTCTCAATTCTCAAAGAGCATTACTTATACAAAATTTGAAGTAAATCGGTCAAACCATTTTCATTTTAGAACAAAGAAGTTTAAATACTTGCACCACAGCCCCAACTTGGCGGTCCTTTAGAGCAAAATTTTTGGGCCACGATTTCTTTCCGTACCCAAAAATCTCTATATACAAATTTTCATGAAAATCGGCTGGGCAGTTTAGGAGTCTATTCGCTACATACAAACAAACAAACAAATAAACAAACTATCG